>JAOQGH010000002.1:26091800-26135322 GCA_025769975.1 Gallinago jamesoni | reverse complement strand
CAAATGAGTATACCACAGATTTCTGCCAGAAACTTTTCTTATAAAGCAGAATAAAAACTAAAATAGCGAATGATGCTTTCCTGTCCTCATCCTCTTTCACGCATTCAGGTTCGCAGAGGTTTTTAGCTGTCTTAACTGCTGAGGCCCTTTGTTTCCAGGAGAATCAATAACTGCAAACAAACATCCTGCACTGATGCTGATTGCACATGAACTGTTTAGATTTCAAATGACTTAGAACATGGGAAATGAAGATAATGTATGCTAGTGAGGGGCATTGCCTTTTTATTCTGCCATACTGCCTCATATTATGTGCATATGATAAGCTGCAAAAAATACTTCGTTCTTTAGCCTGTAATGTGAATTACGAGAGGTATTGAGGAAAAGAACAGCTCCCATATTAGGTCTGTGAGGCTTAATATAATTTGTCTGTCCTTGTGTGGATGCTGTTCAACTCAGTAATAGTAGGTTCTTATGCTTGACCTTGCAGAACCATGTCGTGAACTTTTCCACGTGGAAAAGTTTATGCTTTCAACCATACTAGATACCACTGTAGGGTCTTTGCATTCCCAACTGCCTTCAGAAAACACTAGATTTCTTTTTAGCACCTTCAAGGTGATTGTTCTCTTTATCCATATAAATACTCCTGTAGTAAGAGTAGATTGTTTGACTAGGCTTTGACAAAGATTTTCTTCTCTTTCAAATTACATGGTAAATATTTTGATAGTTAATTACTGTCCAAATTCCCTAGACGAGTGTATTTCAGTTGTGAATAGTGACAAGGTAATGAACACCAGGTTATTTAGGAATGAAAGCTTTTGCAGAAATACAACCTGCTGCTGTTTCTTCTGTTGGTGGGGAGGTACGTTGTTTCCTGTGTAATAAATTCTGAGGTGCTACACTCACAGTTTAGTACCAGGAGGCACGGAATCAATTTCTGGCATGTTTTCACCTTGCTCCAAACTGTGATAGCTGAGTAATTTTTTTGCAAGACTTGCATTTATTGTGCCTTATAGGGCTAATTCTCCCCCCCCCCATGCTTGCCTGTGGACATACACTCTCTCAGTAGCCTTGCAGAAAACTGAGCTACTATTAGTGCCCACACCTGGAGGGAATCACATGCATATGTCTTGTCAGGTTAAGCACCTCCTTCCAGCACTCCAGCATGGAACATAGGGTGGTGCCAAAGCAATTCCTACACAAGTTGGTCAGAATATACTTCATGGAGAAGATACTTCTTTGAAATACCATTTTATGAAGATCCTCATGTTTAAAAGTGTCTATTGCAGCAACTTTGAGAGAAATTGAAATGACTGAAGTTGCTGAGTTCCTCAAATATCAAGGTATCTTCAGACTGCAGTTGCTCTAAAGGACCAGACTATCCAAAACAGAGGTGCTATAACTACCATTCTTTACTGTCTTTATAAATTGACAGGTTACTATCACTGATTATTTTTGTTCCATTGCAAATGTCCACAAACAGTTATTGGACTCTGCCCTAAAGTTTGTGCCTTGACATTTGTAAATGGAGTTATTGGAGTTTTTTTCCTCTTTACTATCATCAACGCTTTTTTAGTTAGTAAGAGGCAACCCACTTCTCCTGGGGTGGTCAATGAGGTGCGTTCAGTTGAATTCAGTGGGACTATTATCATGGCCTGATGAAGTTCTCCCTATCTCCGCAGAATTTAACAGAAGGATTATTTTTTTTCGTTATCACTAAATCCAAGTCAGTTGAGATTGATGTAAGCATCCAAAGTGGAGAACCATTTATTTAGACTCTTATTTAAAGGAGTTGTCTTCAACCTGTAGTCTGTGGTCCTTGGAAGCTGTAGCCCACTCCTAAGGAATGTGTGAGAAGCAAGTAAGAAGAGCAAGCCCGTTATCAGTGCTCTTGTTTACTGCTTTGAAATGTGTTACTCTGGAACGAGATACTGAGGCTGGGTGTGTACCAAAGTGTAACCACAACGGGGCAGCAGAGTGAAAGGAACTGAGATGTCCTAAAGCTTTAAATCCTTTTCTTTCTTAACATTGATCCAGTTTTGTTTCAGTGTTTCTTACAGTTGGGACCAGAGTTTTCTGAATATGTTTTACCATGACAAGCCCACCTGACTCCACTTTGTCCCCAGCACCAATTTTATTCCATTGTCTTTGTATAAAACTTTTCATCACAAGGATCCATCATGCATTATTTTCTCTGAAGAGGTGCTCCTCAAAAGGGAGAGAAGCTCAAAAAAACCCCAGCATTATTATTATGCCACACCGTAGCAATGCACAGTTCAAGAAGAAACCTGGTTTGGGATTTACATAATGTCATCCTAGGAAGAGTATATTTTACCTAGTTTATGTGTAGGAATAGTCGTGACAGCAGGTACAAAGGAACATTACAGAAGTTGCCTTTACACGGGAGTCTTCTGATTCACAGTAGTTGAGTTACAACCTTCCCAAAGATTTGTGATGTTCAAGCCTCATAAAATCAGTGAAAATGCCTACATTAAATGTTTCTCTGGGTGACAGAAAGCCCCTAGATTTATTAGTTAGTCCTATTTGATGTATAAAGTAAATGTTAATATACTTTATTTCTGTAGCATGTTCCCCCGAGAAATTCAAAATGCTTTGTAAGCATAGAGAGCAGGTTACTTACCTGCAATCATATAGCAAGCCCTTGGCATATTTTACTAATGAAATCTAGGTCGTGATAAATCTCTGCCCTGTGTTTTCATCACAAATCCATCCATATTTCTTGTTTTTATAGAACCTTTAGTGAGACAGCAGGTATTTTCTAGAATTATAGACTCTTCTTCTTTTTGATCCATCATATTTTCTTCTGTTCCTCACCACTTCTGCTCACAAGCATAGTTCTTCAAGCCTTCTCTTTTAAAGGTTCTCTCAAGGTTTGCTTGTATTTCGTTCACCTCTCACCCTCCCTGAATTTTCTTCCATCTAGTTCTTTCTGTCATGGTATTTATATGACTCCTTTTGCTGTTGTATCTGAACAGATTGCTGTCTTTAATAATATTTTCTGGATAAGTTCTTTCTGTTTTATGGATGACAGATTTATGAGATTTATTTTAGCAAAATGAAACTCAAGGCACGTGGGAAGTCTGTGGCAGGGATATTTCTAGTACGAATTTGCAGATGACCCAAAGGTTGACAGAGCTGTTTTACAGAACAATTTCAATTATATGATAAGATAAGCTATTCAAACAAAATGCATTTTAGCACTGCCAATGCAGAACCACATGTACAAGTTATGTCAATAAAGCAGAAGATTATTCCAAAAAGCAGTTTGAAAAGAGCTTGTTGGGGTGAAGTCATAGTGGGTAACCATTTTGGTTTGTTACCGAAAAATTTAAACAATCATCTAGAGGTTCAGTGTGTTGAATTTTATCATAATTTTATCATTAAAAAATTGGGAGATGGCCTGGTTATGGTAGGTCAGTATCTTTGTGAGGCTAGGGAAGATACTGAAGGGAATTCCAAGCTAGAGGATAAAACTGTAGCAGATGCAAGTGCTGGAGAATAAATCCACATAAATTCAAATTTTAAAATATATAATTTTAAAAATGCAGTTCATAATTTTATCAGGCTTCTCAGGAGAGAGGGGAGTTCTCCACCACTGTCTCCAGTCATAGACTATTTCAAAAATGTTCTTGTTTCTCAAGTTAGTAGCTTCAGCGGAGGGGTGTCTGAATAATACAAAGCTGTTGTTATGCGAGTGGTGAGACTCTATGAGGTAATGATTTCTTTTTGCCCTAAAATGCATGTAATTGTTTGTACAGATATTTGTCAATTGTTGATTGAACTTGTTTGTTTTTGTGCTGAAGCCTAGAAATTATATTAGGCCCTCAGTGCATCCTACTGCCCACTGCTGGACTGCAACCTCAGGAGTTTACGTGGGCTGTGAAGAAGGATATGTTTTAGCAATTGATGCTGAGACGTGCTGTGTTTCTGCTCTTGAACAAAAACCTCTACCTGGTAAGAAATAGCTGCATTGTGTGTTCTATTCAAGTAGGGAGGAGAGTGAATAGATGAAACCTTCTTTTGCTTTCTTCTCTTCTCCTATTGTGTACCTCACAGAAATGGTAAAGCTATATTTTATTAATGTGATAAACATTTGAGAATGTCTTTTGAATTTCTCTGTGGGTTTCTTGAGCACTTAATAATTGTGCAAAAACATAAAAGAGAAATCTAAGTACATCCAAACTGGTAAAATTAACAATAGTTCCAGGAGCCCAGATCTTATTAAGCAGCTCTACTAGATTAACATTATATTATTAATAGACAGGCTATACACAGTCCTTTCCCTATTAGTTAAGTACTGATAATTCATTTCATTTTGCATGAAATATTGGATTGTCCTCATATGGTATGTTAGATAATGTTAGAACAGATCTTTGAAGACTCATGATAAATCTTCAAACAACACAACTGAATTTAAAGTAATGTTGCTTAGGAGAATTCCTTAACGTTGGCTCTTACATAAACTGTTTTCTAATGAAAACGAGCCTGTAAAGACTCTCAGGCTTTACTGCAGAAGGTGTGAAGCACAGAGAGTGAACAGAAGATGTCTCTGGTTTCAAACAAAGAAATCTGCTTTTAATTTATTCTAGAATGGGAGGACTTGGTACATGACCCTCAGAATGATTGTAGCTTGAGGAACTGATTTTTCTGCCCTATGTGTATTCCCATCTGTCTTTTTCCAGGGGCATCTTTGGCAGGCTAGTGACTGACTAGTTTTGTGGCAACAGCATCCCATTCCAAGCTTTCTTTTTTTCTGAGAATCCCAAGATCTTTCCCCTGCTACCTGCCACATACTGCCCTTCCGTGCCCGTTTGCAGGGCTCCCGAACTGCAGAACAGTGAGATACAGCCAGCATAAAGTGTTCTGGCATTGGCAACCTGTGGGCTATTGTCCTTTGCAGGGCTGGAAGGTGTCAGTTCTGCTGTGCACATGCAGTTTGCTGGTTCACTCAGGTCTAAGAGGGCTACTGGAATATGCTTCTCCCTAGCACTAGAACTGGGTGATAGATAACCTGTTGTAGACCAGCATAGAACTGTTTCTCTAATAAACACTGAGCCAGTGTTAACAGACAGGCTGGTGATAAACTTGTTTTCTTCTTTTGTCATGTAATACATTATTTTTTAAGCTACAGCAAGTGTCCTTGACTTTTCTGAAGTGCTGTATCTCTGTTCAGTTTTGATGCTTAGCACAGAAATGTAAGGCTACTCTTAAAAAACCAAAAAAACCTAACAACAAACTAGCATTATTTCTCTGCTTTTGAAATTATCAGAGTTTTAAGTTTACAAAATCAAGAGTTGGAAATCATCAACAAATTAAAAGCTGAAGTATGACCAGAAATGTTTTTTCCAGTTCAGTAGAAGACAAGAAGAATATTTACTATTTGGGCTTTTCTTTCGTTTGTGTGTTCTTCTTTGAGTCTTGTCCTACACCTGTGTAACAAAATTTTCTGTAGCTCATATTGTACTGAAACTTCTGCTTAATTTAAAACATACTGCAATCTGTACCTATTTAGCAGAATGCTTACGTGCATGTCCAACTTCAAGCATATGCTAAACTCCTGTTACGGTGTTGCAAACAGGATCATAAGCAGCCACATTTTAGTTGGGCATTTTTGTCAGACTGACTGAAGTTTCCTTCTCAATGACATCAGGTTAAAAAAAAAAATATCATGGTTAGAAATAACGATACCAAAACTTAGCACTAGAACATTGATAAATCTGCATCCATACCACTCTCCGTGCCAAGTATTGCAATCTCCCTTTTACAGCTGTAAGCTGAATCACAGAAAGATTGTGCCTGCTCAGTTGCATAAATGACAGAAATTGGGTATTGGGAAAGAATGTGCATTTTTGATTCAGTATAGTGAACCTAGCCTTTTCTTCAGTAGGTTGGAATACAACTGACTATTATTGCAATATTGACATAAAATCAAGGTTGACATTATAAATTGTTTTCTTTTCTGCAGAACGCATGCGTAAAATCTCAGATGTGGTGTCATATGTTCATAGAGAAGTACAGAAAAAGAAAGGTATTTCCTTCTTCAAATCAAGTTAATAGATATTTACGAGCACCAGTTATGTCTGGGTGTAATAATGTGTGCATACAGTGGAAACCACTGGTTATTAAAACGCAGCTCACGCTGGCCTCTGTAAGACATGTTGATGGCAATATTTTATAAGTTTATGTGAGAAATAATTAATAGCTTTTGGCCTAACGGACAGCCAAATGAATAGCCTCAGGAGAAACAGTGGCAGTGAAATAATTTCTGTTGATTCAAATTTGAATTAGAATAAGCAATGCTAGAGTGGGTTCCCTACTGCTTAGTTTTCGTAACTTTTTTTAGAACTGCAATCACTTATGATTTAGTTGAATTAGGATTTAGGGATCTGTTCAGGATTTTGTTTCAAACACTTTGTTTTGGGCTCCACAGTTCAGCAAGGATGTTCACATAATGGACAGAGTTCACCACAGGGCCACAAAGATTATTGCAGAGTCGAAGTACGTGCCATACAAAGATGGGCTAAGAGAAATGTATTTGTTCAGCCTGGAAAAAAAGGAAATGGAGGATTTTATTATTGCTTCAGTAACATAATTAAAAGTTACAGAGATGATGGAACCAGACAGGCAAAGGACAGAGTTTACATCCACAGAAATTCTGGGTATTTATTAGGGAAAAAAAGTAGTTTCACAGTGAACGTAGTGAGGCAGTGGGAGAAGTTGCCCTGAAAAGCTATGAAATTTCCTTTCTTGGGGATATTCAGACCTCAGCTGAATATGACTCTGCACAACGTGATCTAACATTGAAGTTGTTTCCGAGTTTGAAGTTGGCTCTGTGTTGAGCAAGAGGTTGGAACAGAGGACTTCTAGGGTCCCTTCAAACCTCAATGACTCTATGATTCTGTTATTGACAAACTTTAATGTGGCTATTTAGCAGCCTTTAAAAAATTTAATGATTTCTCAAATTAATTTCTAGTTTATCGGACAACAGTTGTCCTGTCACATTATGTATACAAACCTCCTCGTTCATCATCACATCAATAAGTCCAAAGAGTATATACCCCATGGAGCCTTTTTACTCACAAATAGTAAATCATCTCAGATTTGAAGTTGAGACACATTTTTGCAATAAATTAAAGTTGATAATTTATGTCATTTTTGTGCTCTCAGGTGGCAAACCAAAGGAACTGGAAAACCGGGTGTTTTTTTCCATGGCATTTTGTAACGAGGGACTGTACGCAGCTGGACGCGTAAGGCATCCTTTATGCTTTTGACTTACTCTTATTGTGTGAAAATCAAAGAACATTGAAATGGAGTATATATGCAGACTTCACTGCAGAAACAGGAGTTAGGAAAAGTGCAGGGCTGCAGAACTATAAAGGTCCTCCCTGGCATTGTATATTTTTTCTTTGTTAAGACTTGAGACAAGAAAATCGAAGGGAGCAGGGTGGGAAGAGATTCCTTTTTTGTAGTCAGAGAAGCAACAAAAGAGAACAATCGTATTTTTAACAAAAGGCAACGAGTATTTTAGAGGAACAGAAAAGAAGGATGGACAGAAAATGGGAAAGGCGAGAAAACGGCCAAGAGAACTACCAAATTGTTTTGTGCAAAATCTAAGTCAATAACCCAAACTGACAATGCCATTGTACATTACTGCTTAAGAATTGGGCAAATTCTTACAGTCTCAAAAAAACCAATACAAATTCTTAAGTGTTAACTGATGAGAGTCTCCTGTCATCAAACAAAAGTAAGACTTGTTAGTAAGATTGTTAGTAAGACTTGTATTAAAGAACACCTTCATTTTTCAATGGATTTATTTTCCATGTTTAAGAGTCCTCTGGATTTAAACACACTGAAGGCAAATGAGGCCATTAGTGATGGGGTACGGTTAAACACTCTTGCTTTCAAGATTTTCAGAAGTTCTTGCAGTTCAGTTTGCCAGAGTGGGCTGGGATAAATGACCTAGACCTGATGTGGATTTGTACTTTTCTGCACAGGAGGGCATGTTATTCTTTTATCACATCCAAGATCTGCAGTACGAGATGAAAATCTGTGCTGATATCTTAGAACCCATATCCAGCCTCATATTCTCTCCTGATTATACCATGCTTCTGCTTGTCACTGACAAGGTACAGCATTTGAGATAATAGCATTGTGTAATGGGACGTTCCTGTGTTTTATATGTATGCTGATACTATTAATATAAAATGTCTGTAATGTAATCACACAAGTCAACTAATTTTATCAGAGGTGAGTTTAGTTCATCTTGTGTTTTTGAATGAAAAATTGGAAAGACTTTTAATGAAGAACAGTTGTCTCCCACAGATGGTGGATTATAAAGTACCAAGTGCTGAGATTTCCCAGAAGAAATACTTGTGTGTTTACAGGGGAGTAAATGTTCAATGTCTCCAGTGTGTCCAGGTCACATGGAACCTACTGAGTGTGACCTTTAGGTGTGGTGTGTAAGGATGCACAGAAAGGAAAGTGTCGCTTGGGTACATCATACCACACAATAGAGTGGTTCTCTGTGTGTCCCTGAATTTGTCTGGCAACCCAGTCCAAGGTCCTGTTTGACCAGCCTGATGTCCAGAAATCTTATACAAGGGTCCCAAATCCTGAAATTCCACCTGTTTTTCCAGACCTTAAATCATTCAAATTGCCATTTTTTATGGCTCTTGAAATGTTTTTCTGTTGTGTGTGAGTCGGGAGGTTCTGTGTTCAGGACAGCAATGCAATAGTAACTTTGATCCCACTCTCTGATTTCATTCTCCTTTTTTAACATGGGTAGAGATGTTCTAAAATCTTTGTTAATATTAGTTATTAATTGTTTCTAAGAGGTTTTGCAATCTTTAGATAAAAACATCTCTTAAAGCTTAACATTTATGATTTATGGTTTTGTTTTGTTTTAGAATATTGATTAATTCCTGCAGTAACATGAAATAGGGTGATTTTAAATTATTATATTTAAGCAATTTTGAGAAACAAAAATTCTCAAAAATGGGACTACCTGGATCCCTGTAAAATAACTAACCTGATCTTCAGCTAGTGTAAATGAATATAATCCAGTAAATTCAGCTGAATTCTACTGAGCACTTTTAACCTCAGTTTAGAGTCAAATATAAAACTTTAAAGAGTGAAGCTCAGAAAGGTGTATTTTTTGTTGAAATCCTTCAAAGCTTTTAATGAAGTGTTTCATAGCCCAGTGATAGATTATTTCTCTTTATTTGCCAGGGGACAGTCTATATTTATGAACCTGTGTACAGTGGAGAAGCTGTCAAACTCTTGGATGCGTGCAGCACTTGTTTTCTGGCGGCTGATTTTCTTACTCCAGGGGACAAGCACTGTGTGGTAAGAAATGGTATTCTTTCTCATATGTAATTGTAGCTCTTTTCAGGTAATCAGTACATTGCTAAGGCACAAAATCAAAAGCTTTGCAGAGATTGGAACTGTTCTGATATTTCTTACAGTTGTGTAACTTCTCATTAAAGGAAGCAAAAGGCAATAATTTAGGTATGGCCTACAAAAGGGTCAGAACTCACTCTGGAATGCAAAGTGGGTAATTCACAGACTGCTGAAATGTCATATTGGTTCTGCTGTTGATTTGTGTGACTCACTATTGTCCAAGAACATAGCTGAGCAAAAGGTGGATTAGTTCAGAGAACAGATGTTGGAACAAGAAATTCCTACTGATCTTTTCAGCCTTCAGCACAAATTGGAACAGCCTGAGAGATGCCTCTGTCCTGGGCCCAGGGACAAAGAAGTCCTGACACATGGATCTCTTCATTCTGAGCAATTCCTTGCTTTTCTCTTCTGCCTTTGACTCCTGCAAGACATATATTTTAGCCAACAAGTCTGATTGATCTTCAGGCCATGAATTCTTCAAGTAACCAGCCTAGGAACCCTGGGGTCTTAATCGATTAGTTTTGCTGAATCTGTTTGTTTGTTGTTAGCACAGGAATGATAGATTTTACCTGACTCTGAATGAGGGTTGATTGATCTCTAGCCATACTTTACTGTGGAATTATAAAATAGCCCAAATATAGGAAGAACTGGAGCAACATTATGATATGCATCATTTTTTGTGACAGAAAACAAGATCTCTCCTTAAGTCCTTTAATATGCAAAGAAGGTGATAAACAGGTTTATCTATTGCTGGCTGAATGGTGGGAGTGCTAATATTGATCAAGCTTACATGTTTTGCCCTAAATTATCTCATTCTGCTTAAAGAGCGTTCCTGTAGCTGCAGTGATTCACAAAAGTTATTAAATGTTTTCTTTAGACAGGTGTGCCTTGCAGCAACTGGACTTAAAGGAAAAGCAAGATAATTGCAAGCAAAACTAGTTGATCTGCTGTGCTCAGACATTAGTTACGTTTATATTCAATAGAAGATCACTAGTCATTTCAAGACTATTTGGTTATTCCACCCTCTTTTTACTTTGTTTTTTCTCTGTCCAACAGTCTGTAACAAGTTCAGGTGAAGTACAGGTTTGGTTCCTGGAAGATGGAACTTGTCTCAGCAAGCTGAACCTTAATATTGAGGTACGTGTAACCAGGAACTTATATAGTGACTGATACTTAAAATTTTCTGTAGTATTTTTCAATTCTTAGCATATTATTCCACAGATTTGGATCAACCCGTGCTGGGGAAAGTTCAGTAGTGTCTTTGAACAACCCATGAAAGAGTTTTTATAAAGATCATATTTCAGAATGTTTCCTTGAACAAGTCATGTATTTAACTTGGCCATAAAGCAACAGAAACATTTCAACCTATCGTTCTAGTGATGTGTCTGTAAGCATGTATTTGTAAATAACAATCTAAATTTTATGATATTACTTTATTAAATTTTAATTTTTACTGAATGTCAGAACTAAAAGGAACATTTTCAAGTGTATAAAAACTAAATACCTTGACTGATCTGAAAAACGGCTTTTAGGAATTGAGTTGATATAAGTATTTCACACTGTTGATGCTTTGTCTTGATTCAGGATGCATTCGAACCCTGAAATCTGACATAGTAAGAAAAAATCTCTTTATGTAACACCTGTACACACAGCAGCATACTCATGTTATTTGTGTGAAACCTCTTTCACTTAAAATCTGGATAATGGATATAAAGGTTTTTTTCTGAGGAACGCAGAATTAGCTTTTAATATGTAGATACAGAGCATAGGTAAAATGCCTATGATGTCTCTAAAATCCTTCCTTTGTTAAAAATGACAACAAAAAAGTTTTTTAAATAAACCACTTAGGGTTTCTTCTTCACATTTTAGAGACTTTTAAGTAGTAAAAGAAATTGCATACTAACATATAGCACAATATATCCAATAATATGGAACTGTTAAGTATCTTTTACTTCTCAATTAGGCAACTGCTATGGCCTGCTGTCCCTCCTCCAACAGTGTTGCTGTAGGGACCAAAATGGGTCAGATCTATTTCCTTGATGTTACCAAAGTTGGATCTCCACGGGTTGTTCACAGAATTTTTCTTTCCAAATTTCCAGTGCTGTCTTTGCAGTAAGTATGTAGTAATGAGGGCAGGAATATTTTCAATTTGTTGCTCGAGTAATGCTGTTGGTTGAACAAATATGTTTTCTGCAACAATGTTTTCCCCAACATATTCTGAATCGCTTGCAAGAGGAGTAGTAGCAGGATTTATATGAGAAATATAAAAAAACTGTATTTTAAGAAGGTTTAACTGAGCACTGAAGATGCTTATTTATAACATCCTTTCTGACAGATCAGGATATGCAGTAATTATGCACAATTCCATGTATCTGAATTTAGAGGGTTATTTCTCACAATATAAATTTGAAGTTTTGTGAATTTAAGCTTAAGCCCTTTGATCGTCCCTTCTATTATGGTGGATTTTTATTACCGTTGATAATTATTCATTTGCTTAGAGTTCCAGAATTTACCAGTCCTTCTGTAAGTAAGCAACTTATTCAAAGTCAAGTCAATGCAAACAAAGACATGTCTATTCAAAATAGTGCAAAAAACTATATAAGATTTTTATTTTTTTGAAAAGTGAACTTCAAAGAAAGATTTAATGAACTTGTTAATATAAACTGCTACGCAGGATCACTGGCTTTAGATTGACCAAGCCCTTAATTGAAGATTGCACTCATAGCACCGGGCTTTATATCAGACCCTGACCTGGTAAATCTAGATGAAATTTCAGTTGCGTTTCTGCCCTCAGTGAAGTCAGCAGAGTTACGGGGGTGGAATTATTTGACCTTTTTTATTGACTGTATTGAACTGTTTTCTACTTGTATTTATATTTTTACTTAGTTATGATCAGAGTGGCCAGTTCCTCATCACTAGAGCTACAAAAGGATATATCTTTATTCTAGATGCCCGCCCTTCAAAATTATTCCAAGTTCTTGGATATGTAGGTAATATATGTAACAATATTAATTACATTGTATTTTCACTATTTGCTGTCTTTTAAGTATGCTTGCTGATCAGATTAAGCTATTCTCCTTCATTCTACTTATTTTTTTTTGAGAACTAAACATATTCTTCCCAACCATATTTGTTCTGGCCAATCTTCTTTTTTTTTTTCTCCTCTGTAATTTTAGTGAGCAAAGGTAATACAACCTTTCTTCCAGGGCACGTATAAGTCCCAGGGAAGAGAATGAATTAATTGAACAACTGATCACAACTTTGGCACAAAAGTTAATGGTGCTGACAAAGAACTTAAGACTTTTATGGCTCGCCATATGTGAACTTAGACTAAAAAACTGTAGGTGATGATAGCTGGATGCAATCTCCTATTAGAAATGTCTGCCCTGTCTTTAACATGAGTGCTGTTGGAATTGTCAGCTGTGCTGGTTAATACTGAAGAATAAAAAATGGAATTTTAACTTGGAAAAAAATTCTTCTGAAATTTGTAAATTTGTCTACGCAGTCTCTCAATTACAGTAACATTATACTTACAGATCGCATCCATGCATGTGGATCTGCATCATAATTTTAAGTAGAAAGGGCATTATTTTATCATTTTAATTGGTTTGACAAATATAGAATTAAATCGTCTTAATTTTCAGAATTTGCCTGATCATGTTCTCATTGTCTGACTGGTCTCTTAGAGCAGGGCTTTATCTGGTATTACCAGCAGACAGCCTCAAAATTGCTACAATTCAAGTGGGATGTAAATTCAGGTTTGAATGTTTAATGTAATAATAACACTCTGGTGCTTAGTATTCTCAGCACCTGATGCCTCAAGCTGAAGTTGTGTGCATTCTGAAACCAGGTTGTGGCTTGTTTGCTGTTTTAATGCAAGTTCAAAATTGTGTGGTTGATCTGAGAGTTACTCTGAACAGGGATCTCGTTTTGTTTCACATGATTTAGTAAAAACAACATTACCGTGATTTAGTAACAATTTACATTGCTGTTCCCTACCTGCTTCAGCATTGGCAGATGAAGTGCTGGATCTTTCTGTAGTTTCTGACTTGAAGAACAACTCAGTTGAAGTGGTGGCACTTCTTAACATAGCTGAGGTCCAGCAAGCAAGGCTGGCGATTTTTTGTCTACCTCCAGCACTCACAACAGGTAAGAATTGACATACATACTATGTGATATTTTTCTAAGACAAGAACATATTATTAACATCCCTTAACAAAAAATACGATCATAATCTCTTTCTTCATCTCATCTGTACTCATTCTCTGAGGACACCATTTCTCACACAGCAGGCTGCAGACTTACAGTCTGCTGAATCATTTCAGCAGAAAGACTGGTATTTTGAGAGATAGCTAAGGAAAGAAGCAGTAATTCACTTCCAGAATCACAAAAGCAACCACTTAACTACTGCTACTACTGATTGTTATTGTTATTATTCCTGAGTGGGCATTGTCAAAAGCCAGCCACAAAGAGGCCTTGAGCTTGGCATCACCCGTATGCAGACTAGTGTATCAGGTGTTCAAAGTGGAATTAATCCCACCAGCTTCTTCAAAGAATGATTATAGGTATATAATAGCTCATTAGGAAAAAGTTAAAGGTCGATATATCTCAAAAAATAATGATTCCATGTCTGTTACAGCTTTTCTATATAAAAGCAACAAGGAAAAAAGTCCGTTGTATTTAAAAAATACTAGCTTCTATCCCAATAAGGAATGTTGCAGAGAAACATTACATGAAAAAAAGTAGCACTATGAGTAAAAGGGGAGAATTAAGGAGACTTAAGAATGGCATACCTCCATTCACCTCCTGGAAATCTGGCCCTATGTATCTGCAGTGTGAAATGTACATATTGGACATTACAGGTAGAATCTCTGTTCATAATCTGGAAGTGGAATGAAGGGAACCTGTTAGTCTTTCACTAAATTGGGTAATCCATGCTAAATTCTCAAATACTGTTCAGGATTTGTTTTATATATGCCATGCTCAGCTGTGAAACAACTCAGTAATTTGTGTCATTCAGGACAGAGCTGTCATTTTATAGCATTTTAGAAGTTCTATAGGCAAGAAAAAATGGACCTCAGTATCATGAGTGATCACAGAACTTTTAATTGTATCTGGTATTCTAGGAATATCTAAAACTGATATTCTAGGAATGCATTGATTTGGGGCCCTTTCTGGAATCAGACAGGAAATTAATTTAGTGGTCATGAAAGGGCTTAAATGCGTTAACTAAGGTGCAGTGCAGGCTAATGGTGGGCTTGGCGTCCTCTCTGTGCAGCCAGTGCAGGGCAGGCTTGGTTGGCAGTGGCACCATGAACTTCCAGTCCAATGTCTCTTCCACCTAAGAATTGTCAAATCAGTACAGTTTGGTATTTGGGATGTTTTTGGTGATGTTTTCTATATACCACATTACAGCAAAAGGCAGCCTATGCTCATCCTTAACATCATTCTATTTTTATAGCATTTTACTCACTTTATATAAAATTGAATTACTAACAAAGCTTTTTGTGGAGAAAATGTCTGTAAAACTGCTAGTAAGCCTAGTGTCAGATTTTGTAGTTCTTTACGTTTAATTTTGAAATGCCCTTACAATTTACAAACTTTTTACAAAGTGGTTTTCAATGAAGTTAGTATTTTCTTTAAAACTTCACTAATGTTGGGCTTCTTTTTGTGCCTGTTTTTAGACAGATAAAATGGGGTTTGATTTTCAAAGTTGACAAAGATGTACAGTTGTTGCATCAGGGGGTAAATAAGTGAATACAAATAGTCACATCACCGTGGTTAGACTGTTTCTAGTAATTCTTTAGAGGTAATAGAGCTGTCTCTGATTCACTGCAGTGTGCTACAGCAGCACAACCCACAGAGGTAGTGTTAAACAAAGGTATCTTAATTTCCAGTCTCCTCCTTGAAAACTCACATCATCCTTACTCCTTCCTGAGTTTGGTTCTCATAATTACTTGAGAGGTGAAGTACCTGCATTAGTGGTAGTGCTGCCTCTTCCTCCCTGTTTCTTTTTTTCAATCTTTTAGATAACAGTAAGTATGTTAATGAACAAGGAATGCTTAATGCTAGTGCCATTAAAAAGAAGCAATATGACCTGGATTACCCTTTGAGTTCAGCAGTCAGATTGAAGGATAACATTGTCTATGGCTACTGTAACTGTGCACCTTTCATCTGTAAATACCGTCTCCTTGAAGAGGTAATTCTCTGAAGCTGCTTTATTTTGGGTGGTAGTTAAATACCAGTGAATTAAGGCTGTAGATAAAGTGAATATAGCCGGATATTATCTTAAAGAAATCTTCTCTGTACTAAAAATACCTACTCCATCCATAAACACCTGCTCAGAAACCTGGCAGAAGCCATCTCCTTGTTCTGTTACAGAGAAAGCCAAATATTGGTTCTTAAAATTCATACAGCTTTCAGGCATTTCACATGTAGCTTCTGTATGGGAGCTTTGCTTTTGTGCAGTCTGCTGAGTAACCTGAATATCCAGCTATTGAAGGAACTGAGCCAATGTGAGCCCACGCTTCTAAGAGGCAACTGCAAACCCAGGCCAGCCCTGCCTCGCAATGAAGTCGTGTGGGCTTCAGGAAGCCACTGTCATTGCCTGCTGCTCAACTGGAGCTCTCTGCAGCACATAGGCCTCACTCGGTGTAAGAGTCAGGTCAAGTAAGAATGTGAACTCCAATTCCATTCCTCTTTGACAAACCCTGTACTTTCTGAGCCAAGAAACATACTGAATAGTATATATATATAGGCCCAAACATACTGAATAAAGACCCTTTTGAAAAGATGAGAAGCAAATCAGCAGCATAGCAACAGTACTGCTTCCTGGGCTCAGTAATCCAACAATATTTTAAATTGCAGCACATGTGATAACACAAAAAGCTCTCAATAGTCTTCTAAAAATGGTAGAAATCTTTCCATCATCTGAACTGCTGCTAACATTTTGTTTGTTTGGCAGAACGTGTTGGCAGGTCCATCGGTATTTCTATCAGAAAAGAGGATTCCCAGCAATCAGTTTGGATCAGGTTTCTTCTGTTTATCACCCAACAGACGCTGGCTGGCGTCAGCAGCCAAGGATGGTGTTTTGATCATCTATCATTCTCGTACTATGGTAGGTGGGCAGCCAGGCAGAGGCTTTGCTTGATTTACACGAGAAAGAGATATGAAAGCTACTCTCTTTTACAGTAAGCTTTTCTTTACTTGAATATAACATGTTCCAGAAAAATTTATGTTGAGCATGAACTGACATAGCATTATACAGTAGAATTGTTTTTATAATGATGTGTGTACAATCGTATAAACTGCTTACTTTCTTCTCCAGTAAATCTTAGTGTAGATAATTTTACTACTCTTCTTTATCTCCTGCAAAATAAATATGCTACAAAATCGCCCCATCAGTAGTCAAACATTTTAAACTCATATAGCCTGGTTTTTTATGTACTTTGAGATTTTTTTATTTACATTTATCTAAAAGTAAAGAAGCATAATTTACAGGCATATTCCATTAGGAAAACATATTTGTTGATACTGCTTCTATGACTTTTCTAGGATATACTTGCTCGAAAGCATTGTCATTCATATCAAGGAGGAGGAATCAGATCCATGAGATTTTCACTGGATGGCAAATTCATCCTTGTTACTGGTGAAAATGATGGTGCCCTGGTGTGTCTGAAATGGAAGTATGTATAAAGTGGCAAACCGATATTGATGGTGCAAAATCCTGTATCCTGACACAATTTTTGCATCTATTGCAATTCAAGACTTCCTTTTTATTAGTCTCAAAGTAAGGAGAAGAATTGGATAGTAATAAAATCATTCCTCTCATCTTTAGAGGCGGTCTCCCTAGCTCATGAAAAGTCTTTTACTCTGGGTACGGTTGCAATGTAAGATATAGGAGTATCTTCTGATAAGTATACCCATAGTGGGCTCCTTGACACTCTTAAACCATCTGGAAGGTGCGCTCTGGGGATGTAAAGGATGTAATCTCGTGAGATAGTATTTTAACTCAGTGATTAGGAGACATCACAGCTTTAATGGGAGTTCAACAGCAGCTATGGAGAGCTCTTAGAACATTAGGAGTAAGAGACACTTGAAACTACAGATTTTCTGTCATGGTTTAGATATAACGATGGTTCAGGTAGATAGAGAGATTAAAGATGACTCCACAAGAGCAATATTTCTACTCTGGGTAATCCATCTTTCAGAATTTCTAAGTCTGTGGAAACTTCACTTAATTCTAGAACACAAACTATATTGAACCATATGTAAAAATATTGAATAGGTATTTTTAAATGACTTGTGTTATAAAGAATATTTAATACTTCATCCTTTTCCATAATACACAAAAAAATACATCCATTCCCTTTCTGTTTGCTAGGAAGATAACGAAAACTGAAGCTAAAGAAGCTGCTTTTCATTGGCAATCTCTTCTTGCTTTACTGAACAAGTCTACTTTGAATGAAAATGTTGTTTTAAACTCTATGGCAGAATGGCAGTTTGACCCAGAATCTACATCAGAATCAGTTCCAGAAGAGAAATTTAAGGTGTTTTCTTGATTTTTATTGGGGAAAAAAGTTTGATTGTTATCCTAATATTTATAGATGATAAAAACTGTCCTCAAAACAAACTCATCCTTTTGTAAAAGTAGAAGAATACATCTGAGGATGGGCTGAATATGCTTAATTATTAAGTTGTAGAATAGTTATGGGAAGATGACATTCATGTCTTCACTTTCACTTGGTTTCTTCAGCCAGAGGAAACTGTGAAAGTCCATTTCTCCTCATGTGATGTTGTCATTCCCAGTGTGCTGTTACTGCTATACATAGTGTATAACCAATCATATGTTTTTCGGTTGAAATCAAGCAAAGCAATGATTACAGAGATTAGTACCATCAGCCCCTCTGAGTCAAAAGGCTTGGCATAATAGCAAGGATTTGCAGGATCAAATTTGGGGACTGGTTAGGAAACAAAAATATTGTAACACTCTGGAATTTGGTGGTGGTGCTGCTAATGTGAGTCCATTTTTTCTTTCTTTTCTGTCTCTTTCATTCTAAGTACCTGACATGCATGTTTATATCCTTAATTTCAGGAGGCACCACTTAAATCTTCCAGTGTAGAGGTGTCAGAAGAAGGTGGAAACATCACCAGTTTGTGTTCAGGCAGTACCGATGACGTGACGTGGATGGGTCAGAAGATACAGAAGGTACTTTCATAGAACGAGTATTAATCAAAGCCAGAGTTTTCAAGAGTCAGTAGTGATTTGTGGTGCCAAGTTTTGTACTGTAAAGGAATCTAGTTTCTAAAGCTTCTCTGACATTTGGACTTCTCTTTAAGGCATTGCAATCTAGACTTTTAGAAATCCCAGGTCAAGGCTATAAACACATGAGAGAAGGTACCTAGCACAGCAGGACCTCTGAATACCAAAAGACTGCTTCCACACAAGGAGTAAACTAAAAAGGATTGCTGGAGAAATTGGCTTTCTTTAGAAACTTCTAAAGAATTTTCTCCTAAAAGTCAATAAGTTGCACAAAATATTGTTGCCAGAAACCAAGCAGATGCTTGCTCTCTTCTTCCCAAGAGCCAGAATAACAAATTCTGCAGCACTGATAATGCCATATTGTTGAGTATTGATTTAATTACAAATGCCCTGAGGTTTATTTCGGGCTAAGGTTGAGGTGAGTATGTTATGTAACCAACGTTTTTTATAAGTTAAGGAATATCAAAGATCTAACTGTCTACAGAAAGGGGGTTTAGTACTTTGTGAGCCTAGAAACTGCTATGTTAATGTTAGTATAGATTTTTTATTTTTTTCCCCCAGAAATATGAATTTATGGATGGTAGAAGGTTCTTTCTGATTTAAGCCTGAGCTGTACATTTTGTTCAGCTTTTGAGGTTTGATGATAGGACAAAGCAAAATGTCATTGCTTTCTGGGTGAGCTCAGGGGTGACTTTCCAAATCATAAGGCAGTTTCACAAGTGGCTGAAGTCAATCTAAGACATACCGCCACTGAAATTGATGTCTTCTCCATCTCTCTCCCAGACATATATTCCTGTTTCTATTTTGGTGCTGCCACTCATGCTTTGATGTCTCTAGCAGAAGTTTTTGGTAAATCCGTGTGACTGTGTATACACACGAGTATCACGTAACTATTGGTATTGGCTAGGGACAGGTGATGAGAAGCAAAGGTTGAAGGCCAGGAGTGTGGTCCTAGGTTATTTTAAGCTGCTTGTTAATGTCCTAAGAGACACACGTCTGACTTTCAGAGGATGGAGGCCATCCAATGGCAGAATGATAACACCCCTTCCTTTCAATCAATAGTCATCAGCCTATTTAAAGCTGCAAACTTATTTTAGAAAGCAAATTCCAGAGGTGTGGATTAATCACAAAATTTTCCCTAAAAGGTTGTAAGGGCAAAGAAAATTTTACAGCTTTGAGAATGAGTAACAGATGTTAGTTTACTTGTGTCTTTAAATATCCCACTGGAAACGGTTAGTGACAATGAAAAATCTAAGGAATATAAAACACTTGACAAATTCTGGCAGGAGTCTTTACGCGGTTAAATGTGTCTAATTATTGCAGTTGTAATTACCTCTTTCTTTAATATTTTCTTTCTTTTAAGCTATATTGCTGTACAATCAGTTTATAATGTGACCTGGTTGTACAGTCTTTTTTCTCTTGAGCAATTTTCAGAACTATCTTATTGAATTAGGAATATGTGTGTTTCAGTTATTAATCCCTTTGGAGTTTTGTTTTCTGTACAGGTAATATTCCTTTAGATTATTTCAGTCTTTTTTTTCTCTTCTTGTCTGTTTTTGTCTTTCAAAAACGTATCTCTTGTATGCCAGGTCATTAGAGAAGAGACTCAGAGATTTGCTAACCAGAAGAAAGAGCTGCAAATGGGAATTAAAAAGCTGCGTAAAACTGTGAGTTGCTTACAAGGGTAATGGCTCAGTTTACCAGTTCTGTTTACAAGTGCACTTCCTTTATGGCTATCAACTCTAGTGCTCAGTAACATTATTGTCATAAACTCTGAGCTGACAGGTAATAAAAGAGAGGGGCTTCTTCAGGTACTATATGCTGAACCTGCCAGTAACTACTGTCTGGTTCTCAGTTTCCTTTGCCCTTATACCTTGAGCATTCTATCACCTCGGCAGGCTGGTTTCTGCATGTCTAACAGCCTTTCATTATAGAAACTCCTATCATCTCCTCTTCCTTCTGTTTCCTTCCATAAAACCTGCTATCAGCAAGAGGATAAAGCAGAGGGACATATACAATAGTCTATCCAGGACCATGTCCAGACAGATTTTTATTATCTCCAAGGATGGGGACTCCCTGACCTCTGTGGGCAACCTGTTCCAGTCCTCAGTCAGCCTCACAGCTCCAGTTCTCTAAACCTTTCCTCATGCGAAAGATGCTCCAGCCCCATAATCACCTTCATTGGACTCTCTCTAGTACATCCATGTCTCTCCCTCAACCTATTAGCACAACTCTCAGTACGGCCCAGGATACTGTTAGCCTTTTTTTGTGACAAGGGCACGTTGCTAGCTCAGCTTCAACTTGGTGCCCACCAGGACCCCCAGCTACTTTCCTGCACAGTTGTTTTCCAGTTGCTCAGCACCGACCATGTCCTGGTGTATGGGGCTGTTCCTACTCAGGTACAGGAATTTGCTCTTCCCTTTGTTGAACTGTGTGAGATAGGTAACAACTTAATAAAATTCTCACAACCAGAGAATAAAGAATTGTGTACTACAGGTTCTTAAAAAGTATGCAGAACTTCACATATATCATCCAAATCAACTGTAAGTGAAAGATGAAATATATTCACATAGTACTCTCTGTCACTAGCTACAGGCAGCATATTCTACCAATTACCATGAAGTGGTTTAAAGCGGAGGCAATTAAAATCATTTTCTCTGGTATCAAGTTCTATAGTGTTAAAAATAGCATTTCCTCTTCTCATATTCAAATTACTTTTTATTCCTTATACTTATTCTTAAACAGATTCAGAAAATGATGCATGAAAATGAGCAGGTGCCAGACATTGAGAAACTGGAGCAGCAGGAGTTCAACCTGGATACAGAAGAACAGGAAAGAGCGCAAGCAGAGGCTGAACAAGAAGTGGCCAGGGTATGACAGAATGAGGGGAGAACATTTTAAAACTAGCAGTGAAAAGAAGGAAGAATGACCAAAGAACAGAAGATGATCTCAAAGTTGCTGGGAAGCAGGAAAATTTAAAAGTATTTTAAGCACTTTTTAAAGCAGATGAAGCTGCTGATGCAGACGTTGCCAACTGGAATATGGTCTATGCCAGAAACTATGAATTTGACATTGTGGCCTTGGGCACGTTGCTGAAGTTCTATGATGATTTTCTTCACACGTAAAATGGTGCCTTTCAGTAGTATGCAATATAGTTTTTGGAGACAATAGCTCTGATAGTCTATGATGATGAAATATCGGTAATTCATTTAATCTGATATGTTTCTTTCAATAACTCAATACAAATTGGCTAGGTTATTTGGCACCATATCTTTTTATTTTCTTTTCTGTGTCTTGAAAGGTGAGGAAGGAGATTGAGATGGAGAATTTAGCCAACTCTTATTTGCAGGATGTCATCAAACGTGAATGCTGGGATGCTATGTGTGTAAAAGGACGTGCAATTAAGGTAACCTCTGCTTTCTAACTCATTTTCTGCAGTAGTTTATTGATTCCTTAAGGTACAGACAAAATAAATATAAGTGTAACACGTTTCTGGCTTGCTTATGGTATGGGAAAAAACTCACTTCTTCCCAGGGCTCCTGCAAATCTTTCATTCTGATAATTTTGTCTTAGCCTGGCTGATTTTACCTTCTAAGGTGGGTAAAAGTGCTGATAAGCAAATAAGCAATTCTATGATTCCTTGATTTCAGAGAATATCTGTATGCAGTGTTACTAAAAGGAGAGGTAAATACTATTTTTCTGTGTGTAGTCAGTATGACTTCTGCTACACAAACCATAAAGGCAAAGTTTAACCCTGATTTTGCCTATTTTAAACAGAGGAAGATTAGTGGAACTGGTGATACCGGATTATCTCCAGGGTAGTGAAAGACCAAGTCATTTAACAAAAAAAAAAAATCTAGTTCTGATCAAATTCCATGGATAAAGAGGCCACATCTGTAGATCAATTTCTTTAAAAAAAGGCAAATTTTAAACCAACCATTTTCAGTACCAAAAAGGCCAGTGTTTTTTGTCTTACTCCTGTATTTTTACTATATTGTCTATATTAATTGATCCTCAATTTTATTCCTGATTTTAAGAAACCTTCATAACTCCTTAGTGTTGAGGTGTTGAACAAATGAATTGATAGATGCATTCTCAAGAACTTTTTATGAGTTTTGGTGGTTTGGTATTTTTTAAATTTGAACAGTGCTTCCATACTGCGTGTGAAGTGAAGAATTATCCACTGAAAAAATATAGTAAAGAAGAGCTGGAAAATTTGGAGAAAGTTCTCCGGCTAAAGAAGATTGAGACAGCTGATCTTAAGGTACAGTCTTTTTAAAGTACTGCATAAAGGCATTTCAGATCAGAATGTTCTGAGTTGGCGTCTTAACACTTTACATTTCTAAAGTCCGTTTTCTTGCCATAGAAATTGTCCAAAACAAATTTAAAGAGAGAAATACCTGGTCTAGTGGGTGGTGTTCACCATGGCAGGGGGGTGGAACAAGATGGTATTTAAGGTCCCTTCCAACCCAAACTATTCTATTATTCTGTGACATAAAGATGAAATGTCGTTTTACTCAGAACAAATGTGTAAATATTAAAGAATCGCAGAATAGCTGAGAAGAGCCCTTTGAAAGTCATCTAGTCCAGTCCTCCTAGAGCAATTTACTCAAGGTTGTGTTCAGTCAGATTTGGAATATCTCCAAGGATGGAAGATTCCATGACCTCTATGGGCTACCTCTTCCTGTGATTGACAACCCTCACAGGAAAAGTCTTTTATTTTATTTAAGTTGGTTGTCTTGTATTTTGATGTATACTCATTTCCTCTCGATCTGTCACTGAGCACCACTGAGAAGAGTCCAGCTCTGTTGTTCTTACTTCCCACAATCAGGTTTTATATGCATTACTGAGATCTCTCCAGGCCTCCTCCTCCTTCTTGAGGCTAACCAATCCCAGCTCTCTCAGCTTGTCCTCACATGTTAGATGCTTCAGACTCTTAACTGCATTAGTGGCCCATTGCTGGACTTGTCTCCCGTATGCCCATGTCTACATTATACTGGGGAACCTACAAATGGTTCCAACATTCCAGATACGATCATTTCAACTTGTATTATTTTGATTGCTGAGCTTAATTGCAGAATATAACCTCTAGAATTTTTTTCATGCATGTGCCACTGGATCGTCTGCAAAATTAACAGTTATCATGTTTGTAATATTCAGGTTCAGAAGAATAATCTTGACATTGAGTCTGAGACTGTATCATCCAAGGAAAAATCACAGAAGGCAGAGGAAGTAGCGTCTGATGGTAGTGCATCTTCTTACTGCCTGGTTGGAAGTCTGAGCTCTCAGTATGGTGGAGACACATCTACCCTATACCGCCAATGGGACTTGCACACCAGGGAGCAGAAAGTCAATCAGATAGTATTATTGAAGGTAACGGCTTTTTAAATTTGTATTACTGCAGTGACACCATCATATCTGTTGGTTCTCCCAGCAGCCACAGCCACTGTCAGTTTTGGGGCAGCCTGACACTATACAATGGAGAGTTGCATAGGTCCCTGAGTTTCTGAGATGAAAGCTGATATAAGCACATGGTGCAATAGAGCACCGTGTGGATTTGCCAGCTCAGGTCTGGAAGAAAAACATTTTTATGAAATTGGTTACCCAATTTAAGGGTATCTGTATTTTTCCACTGGTGCTTCTTTTAGGAGTTGGTACAGTCAAAGCTGGCTTGCACATCTCAGCATGCCTGTGAAAACATGACCTCTTTCCATGTTATTTTCTGCTGAATGAAAGATCAGCTGGTTCCTACCCCCATTTCCTTTCTTTCTAGTCTTGCCATCCCTTCATTCAGAGTCTTCAATGTTTCTGTTATTTATTATTCATTACTATCAGACTCTCTTACTTCTCTTAGCCTGGCGAATTTAAGTAGTAAACATGCTACAGAGTAGGCTTCTTATGGAGATGCTCTACATGGGTAGAAGTGGTTAAACTACTATAAAGCATTGCCTCCACAGAGCTCTTTAAGGCTGTAAATGTTAGCAGAACTCAATGATTAGGCATTGTAACACATAAAATCTAGTAGATACACTAGTGTTTAAAGTAGATAAGGAAGAAACACAACGAGCACTTTTAGGTGTAAGCTTGGATGTAATAAGATCATTCTGTCTGGCTTAAAGTTGCATATTACATATCTAAGTGTAGATATTTATTCAGTGTTCTTGGCCAACACAGCAAGCCTGCTGAGAGCTAGATGGCCAACTAGACATTGAGCACAGCCTTTTTTCTCCCAGCAACATTGCACCTTATCTGCCATCCTGAATTATTATGTCCTAACTTATTATTATAGTAGAAATCAGTAAAATAATTGTGGACACAGATATTGACTGTAATTGCAAACAGCTAAGCATCTCAAGATGTGAAGTTTAATGACAGAACTAACATTCTTTTCATGTTTCATTTTTGTAAATTGACACAGTAGGTGTCGACATGATTTTCTGTCTTAATATTTTCCTCTTTATTGCTCACATCAATCATTTAGGCTAAAGGAAGAATTAATCCACTAAGAATATATGCTTTTAAAAATAATTTTAAAATCTCGGGTGTTTAAAAAAATTAGTTTCCAATGTTTGTTTACTTAATGAGCACATTTTACTCACATATGTCAAACAGAAAATCACATGAAAGCATATCAAAACTGCAGGCTGTATTACTTAAAAATCAGGAAAGTGTGTCCTTAACTCTGCCTCCCTGAACCTGAGATTTACAATCTCTAGATTTATAAGTGACATGGTTTTTTCTTTGAAGCCCCTTCTTCTTTCAGCTGAAAAGTGCAAAAAACAGCAAATAGAAGGCAGCCTAATTTTTTATCTAGTTTTGGCAGCAGTATCTTTCTTTCTGAGTCTTCTAACAACGCTTCAACTCTGCCCTTATGATTTTCACAAAAGGACTTTACCGGTTTATCTCGCTGTCACACATACAAATAAACACATTTATGATTGTGATGGCTTGAGGAGTGGGATGTAATCATGGATGGATGTGATTTGTGAAGTATTGTTGTCTTCTTTTCTGGTATTTCAGGACATTATTTACAAAGTGAAAACTGCTTTTAATAAGGAATTTGACATAGTTGCACAACAAAAGGAGCAGGAGATAGCAAGAGTGAAAGAAAGAAACCTGAGGGTCCGAGAAATCTTGGCACAGCTTGACCTCCAAGTGGAAGTGTGGGAGCCAGCTCTTATTGATGATGAGATACCGGAGCGAGCGCTCACTGTTCAGGATTCAGAGGTGTCTGAAAAATAAATCTTTCTCTTTCACTCACTCAAATACAGTTCTCTAATTCTTCTTATATCCAGACATTTGTCAGTACTGAAAAGCCTCTCACCAGATGTGTCTGTGTACTTGAAATCATCTTCTTTACTCTTTTGCTTCCCTTGCTTTTTCAGGGTGAAAATGTAAGTCAATGTGAAATGAATAAAATGTATACAATCTTAATTTATTGCTGTTATAAATTTTTAATTACCCATAAATTAGATAGAAATCCCCCCTGTTCCTGACTATAAGATTGAAACCAGGCCTGCAGGATTTACTTCCATAGATTAAGGTTTTTCTGTTTTCTCTGAGCACCATTTTGAAACAAGCTAGTTTCAAACTAAGTATCTAGGTACTAAAACATACCTAGTACTGCACTTATAAATTCAGTTGATAATTTATAAAGAAACACCATTTTTCTTATACAATGTATTCCACTGATTTCATCTGGGTTTTTTGGTCAGTCTTTCCTCACTTCCCTCTTCTCTCCCAGCAGTCCTTTTTATTCCACTGTCAGAAAAGGTATGCGCAAAACACAACTCACATCAAAAAAATCATGGTAGTTCATATTACAGCTTTTTAAAAAAGCTTTTGGAGCTGTTCAAAAGAACAATTTGAGGAATATTATCATAGAGCAGAGACACAAAAAGCAGTAAGGATTAGTATTGCACCATCTTTCCAAGTAGTCCATGTGTGATCATGTTCTGAGAAAAGAACCCTGATAAGAACCTCATTTTCTTCCTTCAGATTAAAGTTGAAAAATACTTGACTCAACAAGAGAGAGAGAAGGCAGAAATGCTGGCTAAGCTTGAAATGGAAAGACGCCTTGCTGCTACGGTACTTAAAGTAGTATCCTTTTTACTGAATAGGCCTTTGCCTCTGGTTAGGCTTATTTATTTAATGCTGCACTAGAATAATCCAGTAATGTTGTACGGAAGAGTACATTTAAATTATAGTTAATGATGATATGTGCCTTTCCCTCTTATTATCGTTTATAATCAGATCTACATAGACCAGCTGGGGGGAAAACTGATTTAATGTTAGGCTTACAATTTTTAAAAAACATGCTTAGTGGCAATTAAAAATACCATATCAGGTGACTGAGGACTAGATACATTTCTAAGTGCGTGCTACTGCTCAATCAAGTGCTTTGTGCTTGATACGTGTTTGTTGACTAAGTGGCCTCTTTTCTTCAAGGATCAGACTAGAAGATCATAATTCTTTCCTCTGGCTTTAAAATGCATCTTTGAAAAACCTAAGATAGTTCTGGCCCCGAGAGATGCACAATAAGACAGTGTCACTACAAATTCCTTCATTCTAGCCTCCCAACTGGCCATGAAGAGCCTATGCCTATATATTCTTTCCAAAACTGCCAGAATGGCAGTTTTAGTACGTTATTTGGTATATGAACATCTGCCCACCAGAAAAAAAATACTTGAGACTTTTAGCATATTTCACGCGCATCATCAAAGAGCATAAATCTACTAGTGACACACAGTATAATCGTATGGGTGACCTAGAGATGAGCTACCCTATTATCACTCCCCAAACTTCTAGTTACCACACTTATTTTGTACCCTAAAGTATTTTTTGTGGTGATTCCCAGGACAATGAAAGACTGCGTGCTCTTGATGACATGATGGGTGGAGTGCTAGAAGTCAAAAAGGAAGACATCTTGAAAATGGTGAGCTGTTGCCCTTTCAAATTATTTAGGTATCTTGTGGGCTTTTAAGTAAATGTGAAAATTAACTAGCAAATATTTCCAACCTGAGTGATAGAAAAATATTGGAGAATTATAGAATTGTGTTATGCTTAGATTCTGTCATAGACTCTACGCTGGACTCAAAAGATACCACAAGACTCCAGTGCCTGCATATGATTTGCCTATCAACACCTGTCTCTATCACAGTGGAATACTGTAGGAAAATAATCTAGTATTACCATTATAATAACTGTATTGCTGGGGTAAGGGTCTATTATGCATGACGGTGATATTGCAGAAAAATATTGTGTTCCATTTAACTCAGCAACGATAGAGAGTACAGGAGTAGAGGAAGGAAAGAATGTGAAGAAGTGTCACAGAAGAAGGATAGGGCAGAGCCAAGCACTCTCCCTGGAACTGCTCTGTTTTGGAGAATTAGGACTCCACTTAGAATTATACATTAGCATGGAGTTAGATTTGGAGTTCTGAAACAAAAAATGATATATATCTTTACTGACAGAGTATGTTTGAGTTCAAAATACTTGTATTTCACAAGATCCCGTAGTGAATTCCTGTAAGCAAGTGAAAGAGAGAATATATATACAATATATATATGTGTGTATATATATATACACATGTATATACATCAAAAATGCTGGCACAAGCAACAGACCAAAGAAACAGAATATATATGTGTTACTTACACTTAAGGGTTATCCCTTACTGACCACTAATAAATACCTTTGATTAAATTTGATGCAAGCTACAGTTTGTTTGTGTGCTGATGGGGAATTAATATTGCTTCTGATGCATATATGTCTTCAATATTTCCAGGAAATTCCTCCACCTTCATTTATATCCAAGCCAGAGCATGCTTGGAATGATGAAGAGAAGAAAATATTTAGAGAATATGAGAAAAAAGTCGAGGAGCTGAATGAAGAAAAAGAGAATTATAGAAGGGTAAATTAAAATGAGAAAAGGAGTGGTTTTGTTCACAGTGCTCATGACCAAAGCTTCTGATGTTTCTCGGGAGCTACTTCTAAGAATGAATACTAGTAAATAGAATGAATGAAGAATAAATGAAGAACAAAGAATCTGGGGCATAATAAATAAATCCTAGCTTAGACAGGCAATCTCTAAGGCAATCTCTACTTATACCAATTAATATGTGCCAAAAGTTGCGATATCTGGCAAAAAGCTAGCTTTTCTTCACAAATGTATTCCTAAAATGTTTCGGGTTTCATTCCCAGAGTTGCTGATTCCATACACAATAATACCATTATTTTTATCCTTCAAAGTGGTATTTGGACAACGTAACTTGGTAACCTGGCAGCACTCTCCTTCCAAATAAGTAATTTCTGGGACCTTTTGGCTGAAGGATACATTTCCATATTGTGCATTCTCCAGCATCTGATATACTATATCAGAGCTTCTTTGTTTCTCCAGATATAATGTCGCTGCTGCTGTCCTTCCTTTCCCTAGGCACTGGAAAATGAACTGGAGAAACTTGAAGCTTCTATCCAGGAAACAACAAAAAATTTTGATGACACTGTGTGCAAACTCTCTGAAAGGAAAGTGAAATCAGAGATGGTCATCTATCAGGTATCACAGAGAACATTAATTTATCATCTCTGCCTCTGTGCAAAAGGAATGGTAACATTTTTATTACAATCTTTTCACAGGAAGAACTTAAAATAGTCAATCTTGTTTATGCTTTACTGTTGGATGAAGAGTTGGAAGCTAGAGAAGCTGGACTTCATAATTACCTTGTGAAAAAGGAGAAAGAAAAAGTAAGTTATCATTTGGAATGGTGTTCTTGGAAAATGTGTTGTATTTACAATATAGTTTTTTGTGAAAAATGCTCTTTCCAAATCAAAATTTTGACATAAATGATTTTCTGACTATTTACAAGGCCACTGATTATTATTTTTTTTTCAATTTGTCCAGGTGACATGCATTATAAATACATTTAGTTTTGAATAAATACTCATCTTGGTTCAGCTGAAGTTCTTTGCTAAAACTCCATACATTCAGAAGAGCTTCCTGCTATTTGTTTGCTATATATTTTTTATATCCAGTATCAAGCTGGAAGCACCAATTATGATGCTTTTATAACAGAAAGATGCACAAAAGCATATGTAACACTGTCACATTTTTCACTGAGGCATCTAATGTAGGCCTGGGCCACACTGACTTGTGTTTGCCAGTTCAAAGCATAGACAAAAAAACTGGAGAGCACAAGTGGTAGATCTGAATTTCAATACAAGTGCTTGCTGCTCACAGTAATGATTTTGAGTGACAATTCTGATTCCCATGTCCTGCCAATACCTGTGTGACTCAGGTGACCTAAGTGGTGGTAGCCTGCAGGTTGGTTCTGGCTCCTGGGACAATATTATCCCACTTTGTCTTTGTGGAGCTGTTCTTGAGTCCACGGAGAATGTATTAACGGTGCCCCATATCAGATCTCCTACCTGACATGTACAGCCCTCTCTGTTTGGACCTGCAGGCAGCCGTTTGTGTGTGAGCTACAGAGAGAGGTTCCAAAGTAGGCATCTAGTCCCTACCACTGAATAGGCTGAACTAGTTCTGAAAATTATCTGAGGCCAAGTGTATACCGGCTTATATTTTTCAAAATACATCTTTTCTTTTTTTTTTTTTAATTTTCTGTTTCCAATGGTATATCTCTTGATCCATGCAAACTGCCGAATACAACAAAACGGTCTCCCCAGCAGAGTATAAACATTTAACAGCCTCGATAAAACAGATGAGTTTAGTATCCTGACATGTAGCAGAACTGTGTCGTGACAACAGGGAAACTCCATTCTAAAATGAAGATCCCTCCACTGAGCAGCATTTGAGAATTTTTGTCTGGTCTTAACTATTATGACATCAAAGGAAAAAGAAACCTCTATGCAAGTGAAAACAAGTATCAACATAGGTCTTGACATTCAAAGTTTAAACAGGAGACTTGTAAGCAGCTGTATAAGATATTTCTTACACATATTTCTTAATTTCTTTAGCTGGAATTTAATTTCGCACCTTCTCACCTTTTAGCAGTATCTACAAGTAACTCCCTGAAGAAGGCATGATATTGTTAGTAAAAATAGCTCACAGGGTTTTCTCTAGAAATAGGAAAGAGTCAGCTTCATCAGTGTATGTGAATGGGCTTCTGGTGGCTGAGTTTCATTCCTGAAATCTTTTGGTTTTGCTGTAGGTCAAGATTGCAAGAACAATTCTGACTACAAAAAATAAAATTGAAGCTTACGTAGACACCTATGAAAATGTGATAGCTGAAGGGAAGGTGAGATTCTCTACAAACATGAGGAGATCCAGAAATTAAAATATCAATGCTGTGTCTTGTTAATGAAAAGAACATACTTCATTGTAAGCATGGGATGAGTTCTAGTCAGCTTGCTGATCTAGTCTAGATTCCTAAGATGCTTGGGAGCACTTGGAAGAGCACCATTTTCTAAGTATTCTAAGTATTTCTTATTCTAAGTATTTCTAAGATATGGGCAGGTTGCTGCTTTTTTTAAAAATTAGCATTGTGGTAACATGAAAGCTTTCTGTTCTCCTAGAATCTGGAGCATGGCTTTACAAAGGAGTTTGCTGATGTACCTGCCGATCTCCTTGATGAACTTTTCCAACTTTACAAACATCGACCAAAGTAAGATCCCCATGATTCCGTCTGTTTAAATGCTAGTATTTCTTTTGTGTCAAGAACAACAATGCTATTTATTCCAGTAGCCTAAATTATTTTGATAATTGGTAGACTGCCTGCTTTTTAATGGATAGTTAACAATGGTTGATTTCCCATCAAACTAAGTTTGCTATTTTGCATACTGTATTTCCTTATTCACCCCACAGAATCTATTTCAAATGCAGATCATCAGTTCTCAAAAACATATATTCTTATGTTTTGTAAGGTGGGGTCTTACCTATTCTCTCTTTGCAAAAGATTGAGAGTCTGAAATATTTGTAGTTGTTTGTAACCTTCTTTTATGCAAGAGAAAAAAACCAAGTAAATACTGTATGTACTGTGTATGTGCACTAGGACTCAGGTGGCAGAAACACTTCTTGACACAGATAACCCCTACTACAGGGGTTGTTCCAGCTCAGCTGAAGATTACAAAGGTGCACTTACCCTTTTAATGAAAGCCATGGATGAACTGGATAGCCCTGACCACATGCCCAGTGGCTTAGACCCATCTGTATGGGAACATTTTTGTCTAGCCAGACGAAATAAAATTGAGACTGAGGAACTGGTATGTACAATTCTGTATTTTGCCACTATACTTCTTGATGTTTGCAGGTCTTACACTTCTGTGGAGTTTAAGTGTAGGGTCCAAGCCAGTGGTGAAGTGACAATGCAGAATACGTAAGCCGCATTTCAGTTTGAAAGTTGCTTCTGGCCACATTCAATTCAGAATAATAGAAATGTCACCAAGAGGAGCCAGCTCTAGTTCTTCAGAGGAAAAAGTAGCATATTAATGTGGACAGATTTGATCAGAATGATAGTGACCTTGATACAGTTTCATTAAAAAGAAAAAGATGATTTTCCTTTTCTCTATCCATACCAAAAAACTGTTAAGGTATTTGATTTCCATACTCTGAAGATGTTCTCTCCCATTAGCATTCTTCATTTCCACCAATGCACTCCCATAGTTTTCTAGAAGTCCAGGACCAATTCTTAACAAAGGGTGTTGCTGGAAAGTTCTGGCAACTATTTGTTCTGTTTAAAAGCATGAAGGTGCAAATCTGAATTATCCAGAGACAAGAGATACATGACCTTTGACCAAGAGAGAAGGAAATATAATTTCCCTTCATGTGAATAAACTATGCATAAATGAATAAATGACTTTCTGAGCAGAGTGTAAGGACTATAACCTCTCTGTCTCATGTGCTCTACTGGGATTCTAAAAATATCAGGCTGCATATTTATACATAAATATGGCTTCTTAAGAACTTGTCTTCTCTGTTCTTTAAGAGGCTTGCCCTGACATACTGACAAAGTTGGAAATGTTTAGAATGTCACAATATTGCTTGCTTAGGTGAAATGGAAGTTGCTGAGACTGGAAGAGATGGAGGCCTTTCTCCAGAGAAGAGCAGATGACAATGAGAAGGTTAAGTCAGAAATAGAAGCCATTTTCCAAGAACTCACTTGGTAATTTTGTTTCTTTTCCTAAGTTCAGTTACATGTTAATGCTCCACCAACTCAGAACCAAAACTGACATACAGAATTAAACAGCCGTTACCCAACACTCTTTTATCTAGGATTCCTCTAAGAGACCTGTGGTATTTCTGACATGAGGTGTTACTGCAGTACATGTCAGCAGGCCAAGCCAGTCTTAATCTACCATTTTAAGTAACACCATCAGTAAGAATGGCAGTGTGGTCTTCAATGCAAACTGACTGCCTCAAGAGCACTCCCTTCTGTGTGTGCCAGTGGGGAAGTTTTTGGTTGTTTGATTGTGGGCTGTGGGTTCATTGCAGAATGTGTTTGGAACAAGCTCTCTAACTCCTTCTTGGCCTCCCTGATGCTGTGCAACCTGCTTCAAGAGTTCCTCCACCTGGGCACACCTTTTGCAGGCAGGTCTGGCCACCTATCCCTGCCCCAGGAGAAGGGTCCAGTAATTCCCAGCAGTCTGAGGTCTGTGCTGCAGCCTCTGCCTTCAGCAGGTCCGTCTGGCTGGAGGCATCGGGCACTGCTGGGGCAGATGGTGCAGACCCCCCAGTCGGAGCTGCAGCCTTTGCTCTCACACCAGTGCCCACCATTCTGCCTTGAGGGTCAGGTAGGATGAGTACCCTTGACCTGTGCAGATGGTCACAGACCATCACTAAACATTGGTTTTGTTTTCTGCCATTTTAGGCTGCAGGAGGAGAAAATAAAACTTCAGATGAATTTGACTGTCCAGTTTTTGCTAAAACAAGGACAGGTGGAACTCGAAGATACTGAGATCCCAGACTACACCGATGCCATTCTCATTAATAAAGCTATTATTGAAGAACTGAATTCCTCAATCATGGTAATTTACATTATCTGAAGGAAATTTAAGCGTTTTAAACAAATGTATTGTCCTTCAGTGTCTCTGCTTTTTTTCCACTTTGACATCTAGTTTCAATTCATCACTACACCCTCCATTGTAATCTAGAAGCTATTAAGAATTCTATAATGTCTCCTATCATGATGTAAAGATTGCAATACAAGCTGCTTTCTCCATGTTTGATCAATACACCTCAGATGAATGAAATGGCAACAGTTTTTAGACACACCATTGCTTACACACATGCTGTAAATAGAAAATGCTAATATCCTGGGCATCGGTCAGGAAAAAAAAACTTTATAAAAAGATAATCTTCTTTACCTCCTTCAGGATGACTTCTCTTGACCAAACCAATAACGATATTGTCCTGGCACATCATAGAAACTCTGTCTCCTGGGATTTTTACTTTACCCTTTCCTTTCACATTCCTTTTCCCTCCCTTTAAAGTAGAAACCGTTTCATATTTTACATTGCTTGTTCCTGGGGAATATTCTAGGCTGCGTGCTTTAGTATGATATTTAATGAATATTGGAAGGAGGTTCCATGACGTCTCATAATGTGCTAAGTTTAGAATGTGAGTGCATTAGGTGAACAATAATGCTTTCATTTTAATTGCTTTATTCAGAAAAATATAGAAGTGAACATTTGTTTTTATAGATGACCCAGAGGTGATTGTGAATCATGTCAAAATTACTCATTCGCTACATTTATTCTGTATCTGTGTTTGTGGAATAATGACTTCTATTTGACTGGCTGTCTCTTCTATTTGCGTAAATAGTACATACAGCTTGAAAATTGGTTTCAGGGTTTCAGTATCAGGAATGAGGGAAGTAAAATCCTGTGATGTCTTATGCATAAACTCTAAATGAAGATAATTGAAGTTCCTAGTATTATAATGAAGAAAAGAATATGTTTAAAAAAAATTCCCTCAAGGCAAACTTATAGTTAAGAAGTATTAAGGTTTAAATAATTAATACACTTTTTTATATAAGGTGAAATTATATCATGTGATCCTATATATGTATAAAAATTATATATAATTTATTTAAGGTGATCCTACTTCAAACAATTCTTCATACTCTCATTAAAGGGTCTTTTCTTAGGCATTCTGGCTGTACAAAAAAGGCTTGTTACTGCTACTGCACGAAGCCTTCAGTAACAACTGCAGAATACCTTACACAGAGCAAATCTGTGTTCTGTAGAGTTAAAATGCTTTTGCATTTATATAATAGAGATAAAGATGGAGAGGGAGGTTAGTTGTCATTTTCTTCACCTCCTTCTATGATCCAAGGCCGTGGCACAGAGAATAAAAGGGAACAAAATTCCACAGAAGGTAACCATCATGAGCAAAGTCTGGAAGCAGACCACAGTATAGCTTATTTTCCTTGCTAAAATTATAACTTTGGAAGCCTGCCATTTTGTTTGTTGCAAATAACTATTTCATAATCCGTAAAGTGTGTTAATGAAGATTAATGTATTTTTTTCAGGCTCAAGGAGAAAAAAAAATTGCTAGCATGATGGAATGTAAAGAATTCTCTAAAGGGATACTTCAGCTGGAATGGGAACACAAGAAAATGAGAATGCAGATAGAAGATCTGAAACAGAAGGCTCGGGATATTGTAACACTCCCTATTTCAAAAGATCGCCAGCTAGTGAGTTACTCTCTCTAATGTAGATTTTGTAGTCTCTTACTACTGTGGAAAAATCTGATGCCTAATAGGTCAACAATTCAGCTTTCAAAGGGAAGTTTTACTTTTGAGATTGCTCACTGATGTAGTTGTTTGGGATGTTCAGGTGTAAACAAAGGCAAAAGTAAGCCCTAACTCTCAGTGTTTCAAAATTGGCACTGACAGTAAGGAATCGGGATTTTGCAGCCACAAGAAACAGATATTTTAAATAAATCACCATAACTTCCTTTTAAGTGAAAGGTCTGAGGTGCCCCCACCTGGTATCTTGCAGAAATACTGTAACTTTTGCTCGGTGTACAAAGATTGAGCACTGAGCCCTGCTCACTGCCATTTTTTGGCCCAGCAGCAGGAGAGAGAATTGTTTGCCACACCTGGCAGGCAAGAGCCAGCAGCTGGCCAGCAAGTCAGCACCCACATAGCTTTGAACAAACCCAGATGGCAGGCCAGAAAACGTAGGTAAAGGTTGTGGGAGAGGGCCAAGGATAGCAGCGGGAGAAGAGAGGTTGTAGGGGAAGCCCGAGGGCATTGCAGTATGGGATGTAGAGAACTGCCAGGGAAAGCTGATGGTTTTATGGCAATGAGGTGAGGGACATAAAGGTTTGGGGTAAGGAGTGTGTGACAATGGGTAGGCTGGAGATATTGCAGTGGGGAGGAGAGCTATAAAGCACAGGGAAAATGAAGAAAGAAAGGAGAGTAGGTAAGGATATTGGAGAGTTGGAGAGCAGATTAGGACAAGAGGAAAGGGCCTCAAGTTGCGCCAGGGGAGGTTCAGATTGGAGATTAGGAAAAAGTTTTACACTGAAAGGGTTGCCATAGTGCTTAGAGCCATGGTTTAGTGATGGTTTTTATTAGAGTTAGGTTGATGGTTGGACTAGATGATCTGAAAGGTCCCTTCCAACCTAGACGATTCTATGATATTGTAATTCAATCAAAAGACTAAAAGAAAATCCAAACCACGTTTTGCTCAGGCTTCATTTGTTTTGCTGCTCTCCAAACTGCTTGTTCTCTTCTGAATCACAGCAAAGGGACTTCCATAACAGCAACAAAACAGTTTTCCAAAAAGGTGATGTGACAACACACTGAAAACTTCTTGTAGCAAATTTATCACCAGAGTGTTGCTGTTAGCTCAAACTTCATTTAAACTGATGAGCAGAACTATTACCCTTCAGAGAGAGTTAGACTTGCCCATAGCAAAGGCATATACTGGTTTAGTTGGAATTTGAATGCTCTGAGGGGCTTGAAATCTGGGGTTAGTAGGAAAGACAAAGCAACAGAGACCCCAACAATAGGCACAGAGAGAAAGATGACTTAGATAAATGTGTGCAGGCCAAGGACTCCCCTGGAGTGAGGGCTATGAATGAAGCAGTTTGGCACTGTAGGCAAGGAGCCTGCTGGCTCTTCCCTGTTTCTCCTCTTCTAACTAAACGAGAGCAGTCCACAAGATTTTACATGTCGCTTTGGTTGGACAGTACTCTGGAAGGATGAATCTACATCTTCAGAAACCTGTCTGCTCCCCATCATGGGTCATACAGCCTGTCTTACCACTTGTCATTTGATAAAGAGATATTTTAGTAGCAGTGTGCCCAAGAAAAAATCATTAATAAATTCTCTGAAACCTGAATTACTATCCAGATATAAGAACAATAAAAGAAGTAAGAATTACTAGGAAGCCACTTGACAGGAAATAATCCCTTTCTTCTCCGGCCCAATTTTCCTGGTCTTTGTTTCCATTAACGCATAATAGATAACATTCTTTTTAACAGCTGTACAGTCTAGTACTCACACAGCATCCAAGAATGTCTTTAAAATGTCCATTTATGATAACTAGTAAGCCTTTCCACTGTGCAGAATTATATTTTTGAGTTTCATATAGTATGATTGTCTTTACAGAAGTGTGGAATTGTTGAGAACAAACAGGCTTAATAAGATGGTTTCTTCCTGTTTTTATTTCTTCAGTTCCTAACTGTGCTGAACTATGACAGCCGCATCGCCCACCGCATTTCAGTGATGGAGCAGACTCTTGGCATCATGGATGAGGTAAATCCTAAGTGAACCACTCCATTTGAGAGACATGTCCTTAGTTTAAATGCAAGTCCTCTCCTTTGTTAGCAAGAGGTGTTTGCAGGGAATAACTGCAACTGGTGTATGCATGCTAACTCTTCAGCTAATGCAAGGGCTGTTGGAGCAGAGCCATAACAGCACACACGGATTTATATATATATATATATATCCATGTATTTATTCATCTGGCTTTCAGTAGTTTCTTCATCCTGCGCTGAAATGTCTGCAGCAGCAGTTCTCCGAAGTCTTTGGAGCCAGTCATCATACATTCATTGTTGCATAGGTCAACCCTGAGGAGAGAAATCCACTTGCTCTGTTACTGGAATTAAATGCTTCCTGAACATCTGGTGCAGATCTGCTCATCACTTCTTAGCCAGCACTGCCTATAAAAGTCACTCTTCCATTTCTAATGAAGCATTCTTCCAGTCTTTGCTGCTTAATGTTTCTCTCCAGGAGCCTTTTCATAATATCACTCCTTCCCTATATTCAAAATAACAGAGAAACAACAACCTGATTTGCTGGCTCCCTCCTCTTTTTCAACATTCAAATTATGATTACCTTTGTTTTTAAGTGATTCCACTTGATTTTTGCCAGGTTGCTCCAGCTTCCTCTTCAGGCTTTAGTATTTACCTTGTCCCTTTACAGCCCACTCAACAGCTTCAGCACAACAACCCTTTCTTCAGCAGCTCCTAGTGTGTTCCCAACAAGAGTGTCCTCAACTCACTGATTCCGTTGGCTTCCTTTCCTCCCTTTGCCTTTCAAGCTTTATCTTGAATATCTCTCTCTCCCTGACCCATACCTCTGCTCCTTGTCTGCTACTTCTGTTAGAACTCCATGAAGCATACTGGAGCACACTGTGTGTCAAAGACACTATATGAAGTAAAGCTAGAATGGGCTACTAGTCAAAGCAAAATACATGAAAGTTTATTGAGCTACAATGTAGTGTAGGTACAATAATAAAATAAAACAATAATAGGTTGCCATCATAAATTTGTCTGAACAGCTTTTGTATAATCTCATGTATTTGCTTTATTCATTTGGAAATGGACAGCTGCACAAGAAGAATGTGAAGAACCGTCAGAAAAAAGTTAAAGAGTTGGAGAAGTGCATCAGTTTAAAAGAGCAAGAAAATTATGAGCTCAGCCTGGAGCTGAAGGAAATGCTTGTCTCTGTTTCAGAAAGGAGGCACATCTTTGAGGCAGCCGGTGAGTCCCAGTAACGCTCTAAGTCACAAGCAAAGAACATTCAGAAACTATCTCCAAGGCCAGATGGGCCCATTCTCCATCAGCACCAGCTAAGGCAAGGAGTGCCTATTCATTACTCTGTGCACAATTAGCACTGCCCTTTCTACCACAACAATTTAACATCATTTACTTAAGAGCATACCGAGAGATTGAGGCTCTTGTTAACCAAAGTTAATTGACTAAATTGCTGAAACTATTTAAGTCAAAATATCATAGCCATTAATACCTTCACTATGCAACCTGAGCTCATTCTTTCTCAGAACTGTTCAACCCACTTCTTTCCACCCATTCGAAGGGAACAGGGGAAGAAACGTGAAGCTCAGAAGAAAGTTCAGTATTAGGAAAACTGTAGAGATCTTTCCACAAGTGATACAGTTACGGATTTTCAAAGTAGTACGTACTTGCTAGAAACTAAAGGAAGCATGCCCAGGGCCTTTTTGAATTTTTTTTGCTTTATTCAGTACTACAAAAATCTCTAGCCCAACTGTGAATCTTTTTAAAAATGCTTCCCTGTTTTATACAGAACTTGGAATAACCCCAGGACAGGTCCAATATAAATATAGGCTATGCATCCCCTACAAGTACAGGCTAACCCTTATATCTTGTTTTATGCAGACACACGGCATGTTTCTGAAAAGTTTGCAAAGCAGCGTTACCGAGAGATTTTGAAGCAGAAACACCTACGGGGTCTTGTAAAGGAACAGGAAGAACAGTTTGACATTCTTCAGGCAAAAGCTGAAAGACTGAGATCAGGAACATTCCCTGTTCTTTGAAAATCAAAGTTCAGGTAAATGTATGATCCCATGGTCTTCTCTAAGAAAAGACAGCTTGGACATCTACCTTTTCTCCCTGAACTTTTCTTTCCACAATTTCTTCTGTAATTTCCTTAAAAATAACTTCAGCTTGAAAGATGCATGTTTGTCTATTTTGTACATTCTATACCTAGCCTTTTCCCCGATATATTTCAGTCCATGAGATGTTTTTCTGCTCATTTGATTATATAAACCACATATCTCATTACAGAAAACAAAAGGTACAAGAAATCGTAGACTGATAGGGGAACAGGTGTATTTGTATATCCTTAGCCTGCAATATGCAACTGCAAGAAATCCATGAATTTGCATCAGCCAAATTTGCATCTATGTCTATGGCTTTCACTTCATTTTGCTTTTTAAAATATTTTTACACTTGTGCTAGCACAGGTGTATGTTGCTGGGAAGATGGAGGTATGCTTTGGAATTACCATATCTGATACAAGGCCGAGCTGCTGCTGCTTCTGATAGCATCATTACCACCAGTACGTGCAGCAGAAAAGCATGTGGAGGAAAAGAAGGTTATGCTTCACCAAGGGGAAATCATGCCTGACCAATCTGACAGCTTTCTGTGATGGCAGGACTGGCTGGTAGATAAGGGGAGGGCAGTGGCTGTGTAGACTTCAGCAAGGCTTTTGACACTGTCTCCCAAAACACCCTCATAGACGAGCTTTGAAAGTGTGGGTTAGATGAATGGAGGGGGAGGTGGATTGAGAACTGGCTGAAGGGCAGAGCTTTGTGTGTTGTAACGCTTGACAAAAAATCATTTTAAGGAGAAGAAAAAGCAGACAATTATGCAAATAGGCATAGGCCATCAGGTGAAAATAAACAATTTCAAGTTAAGATTAAAAAAATAGTTTTAAAAAGATAACATTTATTAGAGGATAAGTGAAATGCTAAAGTTTTATTCTGCTTTATAATGTTGTATTTGAAGCAATACCATTAGACAAGGCCTTGTTTTTCTTCTTTATTTGAAGAGAGAAAACACCTTGGCTCTCACATCAAGTAGCGGAATAGACAGATGGTGGCTGCCATTTTCTTGCCTTCTATTATCTCAGGCTGTAGCAGAAGGCTTAAGAGAAAGCTTTCCCTAAAGACAACTTCTGGACCACTATCTGAAGATGAGTGCATTATGGCACATTTCCGCCAGTAATAATTAAACATCTCATTGCAGCTTCAGAATATTAACAACATGAAAATTAGTTACCTTTACTTAACTCACAAAATGCTGTCAGCAGGAAGACATTTGTAAAATGGGGATATATCTATGAACAAAGAACTGAACTCTTCCCCATCTGAACATCAACAGAATTGACAATTAATTTGGGCTCATCATTGCAAGACAAGTAAGCATGCAAAGACTAATTAAAAAACAAAATGCCTTCTACCTGTTAAAGTAGGACTTGATTTCATTTTATTTTTATTAAATAACTATTCACTGATCAAATTATCTAGCCAGGTCTTCCAAAACACCATGACTTCCATCTTTTCCTTTACGTAGTGCCTTTTACAGTGCCTACTGTACACAGCTTCACAGGAATCTCCTGAGAAAACCTCCTCACTTCCAAGTATCAAGTCCACTGTCTGATCAACACTTCTTCTGTCATCAGAGTTTGAGTCTTTTCTGCTTATGTGTGTGTAATTGAAAGTTTTGCACCTATATATTATGCATCTACAAAGTCTTCCTCTGTTCTGCTGTAGTGCAATAACTGGTCTTCTAATCCAAAAGTATCTATCAGCTGAGTGAGACTCACTTTCTTGCCATCAGCAGAAAAGGCTGACTGCAGTTCATACAGCATCAGCTGGGTACTACTTCTCCATTTCTCTATCAAAGCCTGCAGTTCAGACAGGTTGTTCTGAAATCAAAACAAAAACAAAACAAAGATTTGTCATTTGCTGAAACATGGGGGGTTTTGATACCCTGACCTATTTTCATAAAATGTCTTAAACTGAGACAATACACCAACACCACACACACACACAAAATGAGTCTGTGTTGTTGCCTAAATTAATAGGTAAGGATTACACTACAAATTCCCCTTTAGAGAACGACTTCAGTGTGCCTTTTCAGAGGCTCACCTCACCTTAGATCGATACATCTTAACCATTTTGAGCCTTCGAAGTAGTTCTTCCTTCTCTTGCACTTGTTTCACCAGCCTTAATTTTTCTTCAATGGACTGTTGCTGACTAAGCTCAGCCTGTAGCACATCGGAATTCTCTGCTGATCCACAGAGACCACTGTCCTGTAAGGGACTTTTGAAACATGTATGTCCAGTGCTGTTTCTTTCCAGGTTTTCAGAACTATCTTGTAGTCTGGAACAATCTGTACTTGTCTTTGGCAGGCACTCTCTGTCAGCATCAGCACAGTCTTTTTCTTGAGTGTCTATTTTGAGCTGCTTTGCCACTGTAAAATTAGCATTAAATGAACGTCTTGTTTTCCTTAATCGCTCCCTCAGAGCTGCACTCATTGGCTACAAAAAAAAATATAAAATACACAGAAGAAAACCAATGATTTTTGAGAGAACAATCTAATTCTTGATCAAATTTCAAAGAACTGCTTACCCTGGTTATAATTTACATAGAATATGGCATACATGCAAAGATCACTATAAAGCCAGACTTCCTAATTCTCTCTATAGCTTTCACAAACTTCACTTCTTTCTGTTGCCCAGTCCAGTCTGGGACTTTTTTTCCCCCCTGTGCCTGCTGGTGACATGACTGTCATCCTGGGAGCTTGATACGGTTTTGTATATACTGTATACTTCTTTCCTTTTAAAAAATTTTCTTCTTATTTCATTATTTATTAATATTTCCAATTTCATTTTTTACCAAAACTCATAAATACATTTCTCTCTTCCTCTCTCTTTTTTAGAGGTGGGAGGGAGGGGCCATCTGTCATTCTGATTGGTCAATCCCACCAAAACTGCAAGACAGCACAAGCAGAAGCCACAGAAAGTTATTCTGCATTCACAGCAACCCAGAAAAATAGGATTTGAGAAAACTGAAGATGGCAAATTAAAAAAAAACCAAAACAACGCAACAACCACAAACCCAACACCAACAAAATGCATTGTGAACCCTCAATAGTATTGAAATTTATTAGTATGGCATTTGGGGTATACTACTGCATCACTTTGTATTCACAGCAAAAATCTGCCTATTCAGAGGAAAGCACATTGAGCGTATTCCTTACCTGGACAACCTTGTAGCTATGGGTATAAGCTAACTACCTTTAGTCTTCCAACCACTTGATGATTTCACAAGCATTTTTGTTCCTACTGAGTCACATTATTGGAAAAACAAGTAAGTTCTCATACCTGTTTCCCTGAACTAGTTCCCTGTGGAGCTGCTCTCCCAGAATCCTTTCGAGTATGGCACAAAGATGGCATTTTATCAAGCACTGGTTCTTCCATCTTGAGATGGGTAGCAGTTTCTGTTAAAAGACAGAATGAATTCTGTATGCTGCCATTTTCACCTGGTTATAATGAGCCACTTGGCTGTCGAAATGAGTAAAAAGCTCTAATAAATACTACGGCTTATTTTCTAATTTTTAAGTTCAAAAAACCATCTGCACAAGTTACACAACTGTTTCATGTGCTAAGTAGCATATCGCTTCGCAAGTGGCTTTTCTTCAAGAGGATGAGTGATGCTACTGACTGGTATAAAGTATCTTACTATGAATTTTGTATATTATTTTTCCCTCATAAAGCTCTGGGGATTTTTTCTTAAAAAGATGAAAAATACTATGAAAAGTCTTACAGATATTCTCTATTATAACTTTTTTCCTACCTGATATGCTCTTTCAAGTGTTAAAAAGGAGCAAGACAACTTATGAAGCACTCAAGCTCATTCTAATACACCTATAAATCCAAGGTCGGATCCTGCAACATCAAAACAACTCATCAAAAAAAGTTTACTCAAAAAAAATGCTATTTTCTTAACCTGAATGACCATTACTGTTTGTCTAATGCAAAAAAATAATTCCTACTAAGGTAGGGTATGAAGAACCCATCCTTTCATTTAACTGCATCCCAACCAGTG
>JAOQGH010000002.1:25981778-26091700 GCA_025769975.1 Gallinago jamesoni | reverse complement strand
CTAATGCAAAAAAATAATTCCTACTAAGGTAGGGTATGAAGAACCCATCCTTTCATTTAACTGCATCCCAACCAGTGGGAGCCAGAAGATTTTTATTGTCCACATGTACAAACAATTAATCTTTTCTATAAAACAAAATAACCGGGTACACAGATCTGTGAAAATAATCTGCTATCGCACTTGCTCTTTCTGGGGGTGCTGCTTAACAATGTAACTACTCACATGAGTAGAATTTTAGATTAAAAGTAAGTATCCCCAGTTCACTCAGAAAAGTGCTTTAATTAAAATGATAAGTCATACCTCTCAGCAGGTACCAACTTCAATTTTTTTGGCAAGTTTTAACTTAGTTTAGCACTCATAAACCACCTGCTGATGACCAGAACACAGCTGGAAAATCATCAGCTACACCTCTGTTTACCTGCAAATTGCAATTAGGAGTTTGAAAACAGAAGCCTCTTAAAAATAAAATCCTGTCAAAGAAGTCACTAGACAACACAAGATTGGCATAAGGGGCCCCCTCTTCAGAGATGAAACACACCGAAGTTTCAATATGCCAAAACCTTACCCGCCCAGCAAACCCTGGTCTTCCTGGCTCTATTCCAAAGGACACAGGTCCTCATTTATCTTACAAGTCAACCTTCCCTCCTCCCTTGTTCAGAACTCAACATATGTTATTCTACTTAAAAAACCCCAGACTTTTGTAAAGAAAGTCTAGTTAATTGGTATTTTACCAATCTATCAATTAAGCAGGAAATCCACAGCACCCCTTAAATATAATATAAATCATCACTCTTATTTCTTAACGTAAGCAAGAGCCTAGAACAAGCTACACCATGCCTACATGTATAGTACGTCATAAATATGTAATAAATCTTACCCAGCAGCAAAATAAATTCAAGAGCTGGCTTCAACAGACTTGTTCAACTCTCTCAAAATAAATCCTGTGGCTTTCTGCCTTTGCATTCTAATGAAGATTATCCGTCTTCAAGTGACAATGACTATAATGAACACTTCTTCCAATGGTTTACTAATGCTGTTACTTTAACCCTTGGTTGGCAGCACATTCACGTAGATCTCCTGCACCCTCAGCATAAGAATCCTTTACATTTTCAAGCAGAGATGCTATTTATCACACAGAAAAATCATTCTGCCCAGCATATAAGGAAAACTTGGGCTAGAAGGGGAAAAGACAATTTTGCACTTCAGTACTTACTTGATTTTGCACTTTGGGTAAGTCCCTACCTCAATTTTCCTGCTTATAGCTGCATAATGTAACAGCACTCACTCCTTTTACGTTCTCTTCTCTCACCAACAGAAGGCTGTATTAACAGTCACGTTTTTTCCCTAAGCTAATTCTCCACCCTACAGGGAAGCAGAAAGAAGGCTGGGCAGCCCAAAAGCAGGGCTGCAGATCCAGGGAAGCTCCTTCTGAGGTGAGGCACCCCAAAGGGCCAAGAGGCATAGGGAGAAGAGCAGAGTACCGCAGCACAACCCCAGCCCAAGCCAGAGCCTGGCCGCAGAACGAGGGGAGGCCCCTCACGGAGCACCGGGGCCTCAGCCCCAACGCGGCCTAGCCCGCCCTAGGCCCTAGCTGGGCCAGGACCCGGAGGGGGGTGTGTGTCAAAAAAAGGAGACAGCTCTGAGAGACCTTCCCCTCCCTCCTCTACCCCAACACCGTAAAGCTGTGGGGAACCGCTCCCCTCAGGCGTCACGAAAGGGAAGCCGAGCGGAGTGACCTCCCCGAACCACCGGCGCCTGAGCGGTTCAATCTCCCGCTGCCGGGAGGAAGGGGCGGGGCGCCGTCACTGCGCCTGCGCCACCCCGGGACCAGCCGGGTCAAGGCTACTTTGCGCCTGCGCGGAGCGGAAGGCAGTGCGTGGGGTGTGGTGCGGGCGGGCGCGCGCGCGAAGGTTGCTCGGGCGGGCGGTAAATGCGGGGTTGTGTGCCGCTACCTCAAGCAGGGTTTGTGGAGCCCTCAGTGCGGGGCGACGCTGGGAACCTTGTATACGCTTCTTTTGCAGCTGGCATACACGGCCAGCTTATGCCTGCCACCCCACGGCTGGGGTTTTGACTAAGGCTAGTTGCCATCTTGCCAGGGAGGAGGGCTCCAGCCTCAACAGAGAGTGCTCCCCACCTTGAGTGGAAGGGCTGGCCCAGGCCCAGGCTTTTACCACAGCCAAGGGAACCACAACTGTCCACCTCAGGCCAGCCATCACCTCTACCTCAGGCACTTTCTCCTCACAGAAGGGGCAAAACTACCCAAGGAATGCATCGGGAGGAGTGCCACCTGAACAACGCTGTCTTGGTTGTGAGGGAAGGAGAAAAAAGTGAAAACAAAGAAACACGACTGGAAAATCAGGCAGGTAGATGACAGTTGTGACTAGGAGCAGCCCCAGCTGTATTTGCAGTCAGGATTAGACAGCGCCCTGATACCCAAAAGGCTGCAGAAGCAAGCTTGATTTTGTATCTTTACGGCAACAGCAAACTTCCCTTCTGTGCTGCAAACCTGGTTTTCCCACATAGATTGACATTTCTCAAAACTGATTTGTACAAAATGGTTTTCCAGCTGTGTGACTGAGAACATGAGCTGCAGAAGCCAAAATGGCGACAGCCCCCAGCCCCAGTCCTGCCCACAGCCCAACGGCCTCACACAGCTGTGCCGAGTGTTGCACATGGAATACACCCACCCACCCACTTGCTCCTGCTAGATTATGTCCTTAATTTGTGTAACAGAAATGCATTAATTTCCTGCCTGGTTCCTCCTTACGACGACAGAAGAGGCTGCTCGGTTTTCTCTGCCATGTGTAACTCCCTTCTCTACTGAGAGAGACAAGACACGCTCTTGCACTGAGGTGAGTGATAATAAGTTGGCAGTTGCTGTGTTTTTGATCGTAAGTAGATAGAGATTGACTCACTTCAAATAGAATTTCACAGGGACGATAGCAATCTTTTTTTCTCTTGCAGCAAAAAGTATCTTAAGCATTCAAAGTCCGTCTATAACAAGTCACTTTGGGAAATCAGAATGTAGGGCCTTTACTCCTTTTATAAGAGTTTACTATCTGTGGGTGAAATCGATTGAGAAATAACATTCTCAGTAACAAACGCAGAAAGTTAGATTATGTGACTAAGTTGAAAGATCAGTCATAACCGTCTAGCAAGAAAACTCAAATGATACCTTAACAGTTGAAGCAGACTGGAGCCATTTTCTAAATCTGCTCCTTTTACGTTTTGTTGGTTGCTTCGTTGGGTTTGGGGTTTTTTTTAGGGTTTTTTGTTGTTCTTTTAAGGGCAACAAATTTGCAATTAATTTAAAGCCATAAGTATTATATGGTTTTAGTCTGTTAAAAATGGACTCCTGAGTGCAACAGTCAGAGTGCTAACAGAACTGCTGCAAATTTATCCAAATGGGTTGGATCTCAAATACAGTGGAGTTTTGAGGTGGCACGTCTCCAAGTTCACAACATATTTCCTTCTGTCTCAAGGATGGTCCCAGCTTTAAATTACTCATGCTCTGTTGTACAGACATGTTAACAGTTGAATTGCACAAGAACAACAGAAAGTTTGAGATTTTTAGATCATTTGCCAGCTGAGATTCCAGTAAGATTTTACAGGAACACAACACATGAAAAAGTCATCCTGTGCATTATCATAGCTGCTTTGTTAGAGCAACACCCACATTCCCCACCCCACATGAGGATTACAGTCTGCTTGAGACTGTGAATATAGACAGTTCCACACATTGGATTTATGGGTTTAATGTAGTACACAGAGTAAAGGAAATATTGTCATTGGTATTCACTGATGGGTCATTACTCTAGGAAGAGATTCTTTCAGGTTGGTATTAAGTGTTTAGCTCTGCTTACCACTTCTACCTGTTGGTTTACTTGATGTTTACATGTAGTACTGCAAAAACATGACTTGTCCAACATCTGGCAAGTGAGTTCTGATGGAGTTGGGAACTAGAGTGTCATCAGCCACTATCCGGTGACTACCCAGTGCTTCTACTGCAGAAACCCAATAGTGATAACTATTACTTTACCCGCAACTTAATGATGGCAAACAGGAGTCAGAATAGAACCTTCTTCTGAAAAGTTGTGCATCAGTTTCCCTTGAGGAAAGGAGATTATCCAGGTGTAATTTATACTGACATGTTTATGGCACACTGTAGAGCGTTTTTCATACTATTCAGTTAAGCTCAGCAGTACGTGCACACAGCTGGGAGTTCATTGCAATAGTCTTTATTAAGCACTGTAATGCTATTGTTTGATTTTATTTTTATTTTATTTCTTTTGTGATCAGAATAGTTTGGAGTAAACAAAAGAAAAGAAAAAATGCATAGTAAATTGTGCACTGGGCAACAAAATTACTGAGTTCTCTTCGCTGAACGTATTGCTTCCCTTCAGAGAGCAAAGAGCCAGAAAGAGAATGTGCTTCCTGGTTTCATTTCTTTGGTATTTCTATGATGGCAATTTAGTGATTGGTGGATTCTTTTTTTTCCTGGTTTACACCAGTTTGCCTGCACGATTGAAAGATCTTCGCTAAGTATTGTCTCTTTCCTTAATCTTATTTTACCAAAAGAGCACTAGGGCTCACACACTGGCACTGACAGGACAAGACATGTTGTATTGCCCTGTGGGCATCATCTGTAGTAGCAAAGCCAAAGTGGAGAGTAATAGTAGAGGAAACTGATTTTGGGTTTAGAGGATCCAGTTTGACCTTTATGGGTCCTTTGCTTCCAGAGCGCCAGAAGTATCACAAAGATTCCCATTTAACAGCTTGCTGGACACAATGGCCAGGCCTTTTCTTCCTAAGCCCTGCCACTGAGCAACTGAAATGTTAGTCAACATTCCAAGTCTTAAGGCACATAAGCATTACCCCCTTCTCTCATTTTTCAGAAATCTGTTGATCTTGTGTAAAGCCAAATGATGTATCCTGACGCATGAAACGCGCTCTGTGCTGTCTGCGTATTCTCTCTTGCCTGAGGCAGGAGGGTGGAGGGGTTTTATGTGCCTAACCACTAACTGCTGCAGAAATTTTTAAAATCCTGCCACTTCACCATGGGCCTAGGGCTGTGTTTTTCCTGGCTGCAATTCACTCCTGAGAAAAATGTTCTGACTTGCTTATAGCCACGTAAATATATCAAGAGAAGGGCTTTATAGACCAGGTTCCTGGAGTAAAACCAGTTTGCTATGACAAAATCTGTCCTTGGGAGATAGATTCTGCTCTCAAAATGGTGCAGATGTCCAGTAACTATAATGAAGTCACTAGAATGACATCAGTATGAAGCTAAAGCAAAATTTTGTTTCCTTTCCTGCATTACATCTGGGGTTTGGTTAGACTCTCCCTCATTTTTTACTTCAATTATTTTCAAGTTACCTGTCTTGAAAAGAAAAACTGTCATAATTTATTGTAGCTGAGAGGCACTACAATTTGCCATTACAAAAGGTAATGTAAGAGCCAGCTGAGATGGGCTCCCCAATTCTCGCTGCAGCATGTGCAAATCACCAACTGGGTGAGGCATGGCACTAATAAAGGGGAACAGCACAAGGATCTCCTGTATTTTTGACTCTGCTTGTGGGATTTTCTCTGACATAGACATGCCAAAAATTACAGTTTGAAGTCTTTACGAGACTGTAGCAGACAAAGGAAGCAACAAACAGACCTTTACTGTTCTGGTCTTTGCTGGAGAACGGATTGATCATTATTTTATGAAAATTCAGGCCTTTCAAATCTCAGCCCTTGCCCAAACTAGTCCCTGGTACAGCTTTTGTCATCTATCATGGTCTGAGTGTAATTTTGTGTTAAAGGTATTTGCACTGTAGTGGAGCTTTTAGCTTCTCATGTGTAATACAAAAGTTCAAAAAACACACAGTGCGCGCTGTGTGCACGTGACTGAGGTTGCTTGCATTTATCCATGCTACTAAAATTGGTGAAACTGAAAAAGTGGACACTTTATTTGCTTGTGCCAATGAGCTAGTTTGAGGGCAGTGACCCGTGGTCTGTAGGCCTTGGGTGGACCCAGTGGATGAAGCTAAGGCGTCAGGTCATCCAGTGAGCAGGTGTGCACAAATGGAGGTGCACACCTTACCTTCTTCTTGGACTCCTGGGGGTTGCACTTTTCCTCTGATTGTAGACACGAGTGAGTCATGTCCATCATCACTTCAGCAGCCTAAACAGTTATCATTTTATTTTAGAACAACCAACCATTCTGCCGAGCAGACCTCCTCCCCTACCAATCTGCAGCATCAGCAAGCAGGAATTAATAAATACACTTCCTCCCTGTTATTATGAAACAAATTGTGTCATTTAGCTGGGGCTAGATAAAGCCTTATCAAGTAAAAGTTTAGAGGTCTTTTCCTAAGGATGAAATACTAATGTGGTACTCATGGGACTTTTCCATCTCTGGATACTACTGACAATAAAGTCTTACCTAAGAGGGGTGAGATTACAATGAGGCAGTTGTGAGGCACTGATCACACTTATGTTGCCAACCAGGCTCACAGGTTAATACGCTCATGTGAGACCTGGCTTAAAGTACTCTCTTTTTTTCCTGGTCATACAATTAGTAACTCATATAATGTTTTAAGTATCCATAATTGTTGTCATATGGAGAATATGTCTGTGTGTTATTCATGAAAATAAAATCACATGTCTAAGGACAGCTGTATGTGAGGCAGGCAGTTCACCAAGATTTATGACCAGGTATGAAACTCTCACTTTTTAATAAGAAGTTTGAAGCAAATTCTTTAAAAGTCAAAAGATATAAGGGACTCACAGGCAATGGGAAGTCAACAAACACTTGCTTGTCACCCCTCCTCTCAAAATACTCAGATATAGGGAAGGCAACAAGAATGTCTACTGTGCCATTTCCTTTAGCAAATAAAATGTGCAGTGAAGCTTTTTGAATTCTCCTCGTTTGTTGAGTAAAATGTGCTGTTTATGGAAGTTATGGCTCATTTCAAAATGGCTGTTTCAGTGTTGTGAGCTATATTGCTTTTGTTGCAATTGCTTCCAAAGTAATTTCAGTGCAAATTTTCCATTCACGTTCATATCTGCAATAACTGTATTTTGAGTCCCTTTCTCTACCGAGGCATACAGAAAGAGCTTCACTGATGAGTGGGTAATATTTTCTTACAACCTCAGTGTGTTGAAGTGATTATTCTTACATGATTGTGCCCTTGTGGCCAAGAAGGCCAATGGAATCCTGGGCTGCATAGGGAAGAGTGTGGCCAGTAGGTGGAGGGAGGTCATTCTCCCCGTCTGCTCTGCACTGGGGAGGCCACAACTGGAATCCTGCGTCCAGTTCTGGGCTCCCCAGTTCAAGAGAGACAGGGAGCTACTGGAGAGAGCCCAGCGTAGGGCAACAAAGATAGTTGAAGGATTGGAGCATCTCCCTGATGAGGAAAGGCTGAGAGAGCTGGGACTTTAGCCTGGAGAAGAGAAGGCTGAGGGGAGACCTTGTTAATGCTTCGAAGTCTCTAAAGGTTGGGTTGAAGGAAGATGGAGCCAGACTCTTTCCAGTGGTTCCCAGGGACAGGACGAGGGGCAACGGGCACAAGCTGGACCATGGGAAGTTCCACTTCAATCTGAGGAAGAACTTTGTGGTGAGGGAGCCAGAGCCCTGGCAGAGGCTGCCCAGGGAGGGTGTGGAGGGCCCTTCTCTGGAGATCTTCAATCCCGCCTGGATGCAGCCCTGAGTGATGTGCTCTGGGCAACCCTGCAGCAGGGGTTGACTAGAGGATCTCTAGAGGTCCGACAATTCCATGATTCTGTGATTTTTACTATTCTCGTGTTGCCATATTGCAGAAGGGCAGCTTAGTCCTCATGACATTTGAAGTCATTGAGAAATTTCCTGCTGAACTGGAGGGAAGCAGAATTACCCTATCGTGATGGAAGTTAGCAGAAGTGTGGCATATGGAGTGAGCTAATGGTATGATTTCATGTGGTGCTGAGATACTGGAATTGCAGCTGACTGCATTAGCATAAGCATCTCACACTGTGTTTAATGTGTGAGAAGGGAACCATTCTCCCTCTCTACACATTAAGGAAACTGTATTTTTGGTGAAGAACATTTATCTTAAACGGAGTCTAGGAATGCTGAACTGATGCTAAGTGAAGAAAGAAAATTCTTTGATGAACCAGGTGTGGGAATGAGAAAGTTGGAGACACGCTGCTGAGTGAGAGCTCAGCAGGTGTACTTGTACTGATGTCAAGGAAGCCTTGAGAACAGTAAAACAATGTCTTTATATGGTATTATTTGTGTGCTGGAAAACAGCAGTGTAACGAAGCAGATAGTAATGACTGTTTAGCTTAGGTGGGATAAACATTTAAATGTAGCCAGTTGTATTGCTCACAACGGTGTATGGACAGTCACTCACAACCTGTCTGTGAAAAGAGCACAACGGGTGATCAAAAGACAGAAACTACATATGCTGGAAAAGTGAAACAATAAACGTCTTTGCTTCACCCCCCCGGCAGAGTCCGTGCCGGGTGTCTCCGCACCAAGTTAGTGAGTGCTACCCCTTTTTAACTGGGGATGTTTTCCCATTGGTAGCCCACGTAGCTTTGGGGTTGCGTCCTGGTATCAGTGACCTGCATCACACTTATTGGCAGTCACTGAACAAGCTGTCTTTGTCATCAACAGCCATGCCGTACTATTTCAGGTATCACTCCTGCAGCTGGAAATCTCCCAGTACTTTCACAGCTGAAAGAAGAGTTATTCTGTTTTTGATGTTTTAAAGTATAGTGCATTTTTTCCTTGAGTTAATTATGAGCATTTTATGGGTAACATATGCCAGAACAAGCTATTTCATCATTGTTAAATGCTTGTTGGTAACTCAACACATGGGTATGCATTGACAAGTTTTCTCTTGAAAGATTTCCCAGGATTTAGATCAGGAGATAGATCATCCTGGAATTTTAACTGGCACCTACCCTGCCTTTTCTTGAGTCTGTGAAAATGGGCATGACTAACCTTAAAACTGCCCACATTGCTGTCTGGATAGGAAGTCCTATGTAGTATTCATTTTTCTAAGATCAACATTGCATGTATGGGTGCACCCTACTTAATCATATGTGATACATGGTTACAAAGAGTAGTCAAGAACATTGTCATCTACTGACAGAATCGCAGAATCATATGGGATGATATGGGACCTCTGGAGATCATCTAGTCCAGCCCCCCTGCCAAAGCAGGTCCACCCAGAGCAGGTTGCACAGGAACGTGTCCAGGCGGGTTTGGAATGTCTCCAGAGACAGAGACTCCACCATCTCCCTGGGCAGCCTCTTCCAGGGCTCTGCCACCCTCACAGCAAAGAAGTTCCTCCTCATGTTTAGATTAATTGAATGAAATTAGTTGTTGATGTAAAATCCGCATTCTAGGAATATTTTACATGCACACAGGTACATAACAAACAATCCTTTTGTATTTGATCATATGCTTGTATATTCATAGAATCATAGAATGGTTAAAGTTGCAAGGGACCTTAAAGATCATTGAGTCCCAGCCTCCTGCCCTGGGCAGGGACACCTCCCACCAGACCAGGTTGCTCAAAGCCGCATCCAGCCTGGCCTTGAACCCTTTCAGGGATGGGGCAGCCACAGCTTCTCTGGACAACCTGTTCCGGTGCCTCACCACCCTCACAGTAAATTATTTCTTTCTAATATCTAATCTAAATCTCACCTCTTTCTATTTAAAACTACTACCTGTTATCCTATGGCTCTACTCCCTGATCAAGAGTCTGTCCCCATCTCTCCTGTAGCCCCTTCAGGTAGTGGAAGGCCGTTATAAGGTCTCCCTGAAGCCTTCTCTCCTCTCTTGCTAAGTTTACATGTTGGCAGCTGTACATCTGGATTTTCTATTGTACGCTTACTTGTATTGCTTCTAGATGCTGCTCCTTTTTTCACTAGTTTGTTTTTGTTCACTTCTGCAGACGCTGTACATTTGTTTTAGGAAAAGCGGAAGGATTCCACTGACACTGCAAATAGCTACAGTAAAGTAAACGGAACAGAAGTAGGAGCATGTAATACTATTGACCCCTTTAACACCAACCCAGCCATAGTGCACTGCCCTCCCTCCTGTGAGCTGATGGCTCTTGATTCAGGCAATTGCTTAGTCTCTTTCCATTCCATCTTCTTCCCGCTTGGTCTCTGTCCTCCTAAGTTTTCATTATAATATTTTATGTGCATGTATTGGCTTGTTGATTTCTTTATGTTTTGCCTGATTGCGTACCCTTGGCATGCACTAGCTACCACAGGTGCTCTTCTGTCTGCCACATTTTGTGTACTCAAGTCGGGGGGATTGAACCTCTTTTATTGGGGGTGGGAATATATATGGGTATCAATGTCTCACTAAGCATTGGATATTGGACATGGCTGTTTATTGGCAAAAGAATTTGCTTGTAGACATATTGGGAATGTCAGTTTCCAATATGCACCGTTCAGGCCTGCACTGTTAAGGAAATACGTTATGAAACTGGAAGCAAACCACTGCCTGCTGGTTGGGTGGAGGTTCACAGCAATATGTTATTGATTGTCCTTCACCAGCAAAATATGGTAGTTTTTACCTGCAGTTACAAGTTTAAAGACATTTGCAAAACTGCCAGATTGTTATTATCAAAACAGTAATTAACTGAAGTGTCAGCACAATTAAACTAAACCAGCATGTGTTTGGCAGCCTTGGGCAACGCTAGGAATTCAAGTCCCCTGTTCAGCAGAGTCCTTAAATAAGCAGGTAGCATGTGGGTATTCTCCGTGAAGGCTAGCGGTCATTCTCAGTGATCAGAGGTCTGAGGAAAGCTGCAGGAACAGGAGAAGTTTAGTCTGCTGTTGAAAACCACAATGGCATATATGTCAACAGTGTTCAGATACATAAAAAGGTACTGGCCAGAAAGGAGATGTTACACTGAGAATGTAAGGGAGGAACTGATCCTCAGCTGAAGCAGGAGATACGTGTTTTGGACCTTCAAGACATTTTCTAACAGCAAGTGTGGTGAGATACGGACCAGATCGCCTTGGGAGGCTCTGAAACCTCATGGAAATTTTTAGAAGTCTTTCAAAGAAAAATCTATCAAGAACAGTTAAGGTGGAGCAGAATCTTGGGACAGAGATGGACAAAATACCTAATTTAAGGCATTTTCAGCCTCATTTTCTACATTTGTATAATTTTATATGCTTAAAATAGCACACATACATGAACATAAATGTATAAAGACTCTCAGAGTTCATCCTTATAGGCTTAGGCAAATGTTATTCTGTCAGAAGGGGGAGCAGTGGGTCACTGTTCTTACTCGGTTTTCTGTTGATGCCTCATCTTCTCAAAAGAAACTGGATTCAGTGAACTTGATGTACCAAACTTCAAAAATACACAGTTACTAGTGAGGGTTCTTCGCTTCAGATCATCACCTATCCGTGTTTTATCCAGTATGTTTATCTTGCCATCGTACCTAACAGAACAATTTTCTTAGTATAGATTCCTAATATTTTATGAGGAGGTGTTAAATGTTTTGTTCTGAACGCTTTAATTCATGCTGGAAACTAAAACCATCTTTAGTTGTTGTGGTAACAAAGTCTTCAGCTGACAACTTTGATCATGGATGTTATTAAAGTAGAAGACATTAAGGTAGAAGAGCAGTTCCTTTGGAGGCACTGGGTAAGGAAGGCAGCCACCATAATGCATCTGGCAAACCTGTGATAACAATAAATATACCCAGAAAGATCCATCCCAGCAGGAACATCTGAAATACATAACATATGGAGCGAGGATGAGCCCAGGGTGCCTAGATTTTGATAAGAGAAGGCTGTGCATTATCACAGGTTTCACAAGCTGAACTTCTCATGGAAGCAAATTAACGAGAATCTGAATCGCTCTGAAATGAAAAGTTTGAATAACAACAAAGTTTTCAGCCAGTCATCTTGCTGAGAAGAAGTGACACACAACAGACCTGGCTTTTTGCGAAAGGCAATGCTTCTGTGCTTTGGATAAGAAACGGGATTTTTCAAGCAGAGACATGAAAATAGAGATGGGTGCAGTCAGAAGGTTCAGAGCCAAGTCAGAAAAACTGCCAGAAACTAGAAGCAGAGCCTACTTAAAGAGCTTGGGTCCACATTTGGAGTGTTCACTTACAAATGTCTTACTCAGAAGTATTTAAAATATAATCTGCTAGTCCAAAGTCAGTATTTAAACCCTGTGATACAAGCAATGCACTGAAAATAAAAACTTCCCAATTAGCCCTGGCATATTGGAGGGCATACAGCTGTCACCTTAACAGCATCATTTTGATTGTAGCAATGAGTTACAGATCAATTAAATTAGACAAATTGCTGTAGATGCAGCAACTTGGGTCATCTGGGTTCTAACTGTGCATGAGCTGTAAGACTGTCATGCATGAAAGAGCTGCATGAGTTCTATAGAAAATATTATTACTATTTTTACTACTACACCAATAAACATGGGTAGATATTCCACTGACTGCATTGTACTTCTGTGTTCTTTTGAAGCAGAAATAACTAATAGCAAAGGGCCACAGACCTGCACTGAGCTGTTCCCTTCTTTTCTTTTCTGGGCCACAAATCATCTCTTTGTTTATCCTTCAACAAACAGTTTTTGATTGGAATTAGCATATCACTTGTGGTTTTGTATGCCAAAGGTGTGTCTGGCTAGAGATTTGCTTGCAGAAGCATAATCTCTAATGAAAAGTGAGAAATTTGGAGAGGTGTGAGGGAATGGGAGCATGAAGAAAATAACTATGAGTGGTGCTGAATATTGGTTTTAACCCACATGAGAAGAAAGCTGCAAAGTAAAAGATGCTGTAGATTAAAGAACAGTGAGGGATCATAAAAAAGATTGAAAAACACCTGTTAGTGAGCTGCCAGCTATGACTTGACTTCTATAACATTGCGTAAATATTTACCCTCATTCCACCTATTGATAAATGACCTGTCTTTTAACTACTCCGTAACTGCAGCCACAGTTCTCAGCTTTTCGCACGTCTGTTCATAATTAGCTCTCAGAGTCAAGGCAAAAAAGAATATGTGGGGACTGACTTATTTGAACCTTTGTGTCTGTTTTTTTCCAAAATTTCTGAGGAGCAATGTTGAGTCTATGTTGTGTCTGTTCCCTGTGGGTCTGTTCTGTCTCTGGGAACGTTTGCATGGTCAGGAAGTCTGTGCCAAGGTGTAGATGTAGATGTGAAACTTGATCAAGATTATTGAAGTGCTGTCATATCAAAATAGAAGAAAAGTCCACAAATGCTATAGTTGATTTCAACACAACAAAATATGGATGAAAGGCACTGTGAAAGAGATAAATAACAAATATTTATAAAAATCCATGTATAACAACAGAATTTGGGAAAGATAGACCTTGTACATTTTGGCCAAGATCTTAAAAAATGTCAAAGTGTGAAACAAAGTTGCATCCCAATTTTAGTCCCAATTTCCTCCTGAGCAGAGCAAAGGTCTGTGTTACCTCCAGGATAACATACTGTAGACACTTTACTCTCTCCAAACCTTTTCAATGACCAGGTTAAAGACAGACAGACCACGATGCTTTCTGCAAAGCTGATGGAAAGGTGTCTTTTTCTAAACAACCAATTCACCTTGAAAGTCAGGATAAAAGTATGTTCTTGACAAAGATGCTTAAAACTTCCCTATTGAAAGAGATCTTAGCAGGCTCTGATGCAGCTTCAGATCTGCTGAGCAGTATGACTCCTTTAATGCCGTGTTTTGATGTGTTCTTGTTAAGTCAAGGGTTGCTTGTCATGCCCTGCTGTGGCATTTGTAGCTCTTATTACTCATGGCCGGTATTTTAAATCGTGTTGACTTTGGTTGTTCTGTACAGTTGCATTATGATTATCTTTGTTCAAGGACTGAAAGTCTGACATAATCATTCAGTCCATCCACCTTATTCCATTTCCTTATGAATTGGTTGATTAATTTGAAGTAGCTTAAGATTTTCAGCATATGGATTAAAGACACGTAATTAGGAGGGGAAGGATACTGTACTGTCCAGATGTGATTTAGAACCTGTGACAATCCATCACACCCTGATTTGATGTTGTCCACTGAGAGCATCCTGCTCCTCCGTTGAGGGTAAGAGTATTTGCCCTTTAAGATCTGTAGATCAAAGCTTCTATGGATGCAATATTGCAATTGGGATATGGGCTTCCAGGTTGTATCACTTTAAAGAACTATAGTCAGAGTTCTCTTTTTATTCAAGGTGCAATAAAAATGAAGTATTTTTCTTGCCCACTCACATATTCTTCCTGCATCCTTGCCAAAGGCCCTGTGTGCAGTATAGAATATAGCAGCTTTGGCCTTTATAGCCTCTTTGCTTACTGAAAACAGCATTTTAAAAAAAAACCCACCAAACTTTAGAGCTATTGTACCAATATTTTATTCTGGGCCCAGCTTTTTATTGGTGCTATAAAATTCATACTTCTTATTTTCAATAATCCAATTCTGAGCTAAATTCTGAGTTGGGGGGTGTGTGTGTTAGAAAAGACGTACATCATAGCCTACAAAACACATTATAAAACACGTATTTAAATTGATACTGTACCAGAGTCTCTCTGTGTAACAACTGACATTTGTGGATAAATTAATATTACTTCTATCATGAATAAATGCTTATCAAAAGAGGTATTATGCACGATTTACTGCCTCAGTATAGATCTGATGGTGCATTTACTTGCTGCAAGGGAGTGAATGTTCTTCCAGCAGAACTCAGTAGGGACAGTGATCTTTTTTTTTTTTGAAAAAATAGTCAGGAAAGCTAAAAATCTTAGCACTTGTAAATTAAAGGTTCAGGTATTAAATCAACTAGTAGAACCAATGCACTGTAAGTTAAATAAGCAGTTCCATTTTGTACATAAAGAGTAGCTCAAGACACAGTTGAAGTGAATGGACCAGGGAAAGCCACTGAATCTGAAAAGCTTTAATACAACAGCTCACACAACTCTGCTGCCAGTCACGTGAGCTGAAATAATGCCTTCCCTCCTATGACTACAAAATGTAGGAACTAATAAATTTCCGCAGCTCCTTACTAAAAAGAGAAGATGAGGAAAATTTGTGAAAGGAGTAGAGAGAGGACAGTTAGTATCTATGCCTTGAAAAGGATACTTGTCAGTTCTTGAAAAACAGAAGAGAGAAAAAAGTGATGGTGGCATAATTTTGGTAGCACAGGAGAACGTTTCTAAAGAAGAGGCACCTCTGAAGAAGTGTTATTAGCTCTGCATGAGATTAACTCATTCTTTATTTCAGTGATTTTCACAGTGTGAGAAAGAAGGGTCTCCAAGGCAGTCTCCAACCTCAGTACCGAGAACATGTGCGAAGCTTCCAGCTGCCATATGAGGTGCGTTCTGGGCAGTGATTTTATGAAGAGTCTCATGTCCCATCTTGTCCTTTCAGTCTTGCAGGAGATCAGCAGTCTTCTAGCCATGTGTATTGGATAATAATATTTTATGCCTCTGGAATGTATCTTCTAATAAAGGAGTGCCATTTAAACTGGGGCTTTGCAAGCCTGCACATGGCAGGTGAGGCTGTGTGCCCCAGGAAAAGCAGGTGCAGCAAGACAGCAGCCAGGAAGAAGGATTCAAGCCTTTCTTAGGGTCAGTTCAGCAAATAAATGGAATTAGAAAGAAAAGTTTCGCATGCCTTCTTGCCACAAGATGCCAAAATAAGATCCAGATTGCTCCGTTATAGTGCACGGTGTTAATCAGATCTAAACAAATGCAACAGAAGCAAGCACAATCCAGTTTTACACTAATGCAAACCAGTCTCTTGATTTAAAACTCTTTTGCAATACTTAATGAGCATATGTCTGGAAATTGATTTATCATTGTGAAGCACCAGGAAAACGAAGCGCTGATGTGAGCTGAAATGCCTATCCCTGATAATAAAACCGAACTTATTGTGATAAATACCAATCCATAATAAATCCCGAATGATCGGTGTCAATAAACAAGGTTCACAAGACAGCGTGTTCCCTCAGAGGGAACGCCTTAGTAGTCCCAGCAGGGACTTTTCATTCTGTTGTTTACTTTGGCAGTGAAAAATGAGCACCACCCTGAAATGCTTGAGAGCCTAATCACAGGAAGTACCTTCCTAATGAAGAAGGAGAAGGATCATGTTGACAGGGACAATCTCTGCAACAGAAATCTTGTAGAGCTCTGTAGTCTTCCATTTGAAGTGTGACTCAGGAAGTTTGCTGAATGGCCTCTGTCTTCATCATGCATGGGCCTGGGTGATAGTCAGAACTTCCCAGGATACACAGAGCACAGCTGTTCTAACATGTTTGTACAAAACCACTTTTTTCCCCCATCAGAAACATTGCTACCTAAACTTGACAGTTGCCCCAGAAATGTTATTATTTTAAAGGAAGCATTTTCTGAAAGCCCCTTCAGCTCAGAACAGACTGGTCACAGGGTTACAGAGAACAATGAAAATCACAGGTTGAAATCACTCTGCAGATGTTTGCATACTCCCAACTGAATATATTCACCACTGGGCTGGCTTTCTCCACAAAAGTAGAAATACCTTGATCTCAGTTTGATGTGGATTTCAAACTAAGGGGAGACTCTTACCCCATCAGTATTAACATAGTGCCCGAGAGTATCTGCTACATCATTTCATCTCTGGAGAGTTTCAAATGTGAAGATAGAAACTCAGAGAGATGAGTTTCTACTCTTGAATCTTAGCTAGGTAAACCTGGCAGAACTGTGTAAAAAATCAAACCTCATGATTGTGCATGAAATGTGTCATTCTAAAATGTTTTTATTTGTCTGTTAAAGGAGTGGAAGTTTGGGTTTGTGCTTTCACTCCCCCTTTAATATAAAGAGCGATCCCAGAAAAATGTTACATGGGAGCAATGTCCAAGTGTTACTCACCATTCAGATCCGGAAAATCGGCTTTGTGCTTATCATTTCTGGGTTTAGATTGTACCAGCCTCATTTAGCAGTGACTTTCTTCAAGTTCTGCCTAAACCCAGAGTACAGCTTGAAAAAGTGAGCAAAGAGGGTTCACAAGTGGGATCTGTTTAAGCAAACATTTTTTTAAAACATTTACTTTGGTAAAACCTGTATTCCCAATGGTTCCTGTTCCTGCCCTGGAAAAAAAGAGGAAAGAAACAAAAAGAAAATTTTAAGGAACAAAAAGAAAAATTGTCATTTTCAAACTCGGTTGGAAACAAAAATATTTTTTTCTTATAAACTTCTCTATAAAAGTGGCATGAAAACCAAAATTGATGGAGAACTTTCAGCCAGCTCATGATTTTGTTCCATCATTTATTTCCTCTCATCTAGACAGTGGAGAGATTATCTTGGTTCTGGATCTGTCTTTTTCCCTTCTATAAACTGCCATATACTTGGGGAAAAACCCATCTCTCTCAAGCCACATAAAATCTGCAATAATGTTGCTGGAGTGCAAAACCAGGCTCGGCCCATTGCGTTCAATGTCTTTTTGTTTTCTAGTTGAAATTGATTTTTTCATGATCAGCATACACATGTGCACAGACACACCAACAAACACAGACAAGCTATCAAAGGACTGCAAAAAACCTGTCAAATTGCACACAATTCGACTTGTGTGCAAACAGAAAAACTGAAAAGCTCAAAAACTTGATTTGGCTATTTATTTTTTTTAAAGACTTTTATGTTTTCTAAAGTGACAGACTGACATGCCATATAGATGGGGTACAGTAAAGATCTAAATAAAGCAGACTGAGTCTGAATCATCATTTACTTTCTACCTTGAATCCAAAATCTTGAGGTACTTCCCATATGGTAGGAAAGCAATGTGAGGGTTATAAGGCACTAGCCCAGGTTGCCCAGAGAAGCTATGGATGTCCCATCCCTGGAGGGGTTCAAGACCAGGCTGGATGGGGCTTTGAGCAACCTGGTCTGGTGGGAGGTGTCCCTGCCCATGGCAGGAGGGTTGGAAATCGATGATCTTTAAGGTCCCTTGCAGCTTTAACCATTCTATGATTCTGTGCAAGATCCATGCAAAAGGGATCAAACCATACACAGTACACTTGCTCTGGTGCATGTTCTGTGCTTTTAACATGTTTTCTCTGATCTGATAGAATAGGTTCCAGCTTATTTCAACTTGCAGACTTCTAAAGATTTTAAAAGGAAAAGGAAAATCCCTCCATTGTAGATAATTTGGCAATCTGCTGGTTTTACTTACACTGAAAATCTGTGGTTGAAAATGGTGGGTGGAATGTACATCATCCACAATGGGGCCCATATTATCAGATTACAAAAGAGAAAAATTAACATATTGAATACACATTTACAGTCTCTTTATACCTCAATTCTTTTTTTCCTGAGTGATCATTTGTTTCTGGATGAACAGAATCCCTGCTGATTGAAGCATCTTCTCTTGGTGACCTGCAAAGCTGTATCATTGATAAATTTGTTAAAAGATATGCTTATTGTGCTTGCTTCTGGTGCTAGGGATACCCTGCCCAGAGTCAGGGGATGTCTGGGACACTGATGGGAGAAGCTGTGCACTTTATTGATGTGAGTCTCTCAGGAAGCTCCATTTTACCTTTGCACCTGGCAGGGTCATAGAGGGGCTACGTACACTGCAAGGACCATCTCAAGAGTGAGTATAAACCTGCCACATCCGTTAAGTTTTTGATTTTCACTCCACATACTTGTGTTTGTCTTGGTTGGGAAAAACAGTAGTTTGAGTTCATTGTGTCAACACAGCATTTAGGTGAAGATACTGCAAAATCTGTCTGGACTGCATAAGCAAAGGAGTGTTGGCCACTGCTGATGCTCTGGGCCTGCCCTTACCTGCTCTGGAGCTCAGGCTAATACTCTCTCTTAGCACAAATTTGTGTGTGAACAATGTAGATAATGAGGAAATCTATTCTTGAAAGCAAAGTTAGATCTGGACAATAAATATATGGCTAGAGATCTTGGAGGTGGGATACAGAAGATGTACCACAAACAGTATAGACCTACTTGTAGTTCAGCTGTCCCTGTGTCACCACTTCTGGCGGTTTCTTCACTTACCACCTGCAGTGGTCCTCAGTGCCTGTCCAGGTTCCTTGGACTGGGTGTGAGCCATGGGCTTTATGCAGAATCTTGAGTATGTCCTTTGCACAGCATTTAATTTCGTTCTCTGTGCCCAGGTACTTTGAAGAGATGTTCTTGCACTATGTACAAACTCACCTGAGTGACAGAGCAGGTGTCACTGCTCTGTCCTAGAGTCTCTGTCCCTAGAGTCTCCTGAAAATCATGTGTGGGCTGTGAAATAAGCCCACATCCTTGATCCAAAAATGACCCTTTGAAACTTGGTGGGGAAAAGGAATGTATAGGACTGGAGTTGGGGAGAGCAAAAGAAAACTGCTCTGGGAGACCCTTCAGTCACCCTCCCATGCATTTCCCATCCTGCTAATGAGAATCCCTCTCTCTGTGTAGAGGATGAGTTGCTGCAAGCTGCAGTTGAGCCTGGCAGAATTTTTCTGTCATGAATTTTTGCCAATGTGTGTTTTGAATTTTCTGTCAAAATGGCAGACAGAAATCAGGCTTATTGGCCAATGCTCAACATTTTCTGAGGCAGAGCTCTAAGCTTTTTTCCTGTATGTACTGTTGCACTGCAGGTCTCCCTGTGTTGCTTTTTGTAGTAGTGCTTAAACTTGCAGCCTTTGGACTGGCAGCAGGTGGAACTGGTTGAAATGTTTGTTTGAAATGCTAATTGCTTGGAATTTCAACCATGGGTATGGCTGGTGAGCAATTCACAAATCAAACCTTATTTTCTTTGGGGCTGCCAGAAAGGATCTTTTTTTTGGATGCTGCCAGTTTTTTGTAAACAGTTTGCTTTGACTTTGCCCCATTATTTATATTGGCAGCACCAGAGCCAGGTCATCTGGCATTGGTTGTGTCCCTTTGCTGCCTGGCTGACTGAAACGTTTGATGTGTGAGGTTAGCAAATAATGCATTTTCTGGTGCATATTTTTTGTCTCAAAGGTACTGGTGCTGCAACTGCTTTAAGGGTTCACAGGTGGGCTTGCAAACAGCAGTTTTCTAAAAGCTGGGGGATAAGAAATTATTTGATCCCGTGAATTAAACTTCACGTTCTCTTTTAAATAAAATGTTTGAGGACTGGTTTCCTTTGTCTTTGACCAGGCAGGTTGGGCTGTGGGCTGATTGCGAGTAACTGGCAGCATCAAACAAGAGACTCAGTCCAGCTCATAGCTCTGCTGCCGTACGTGGTGTGTGTTGCAGGCAACTCTTACCTGAGGACAAAGTGAAAGGGAATATTCATCACGGGAAGGAAAGGAGTCTTATGGATGAAAGCTACTTAGTTTAAACGGTACCCCTCAGAGTGGCAATGATCAGGACCATCTGCTTCACAGCTGTGTTCCTGGCAGATGCCGTGGTTTGTGGGACAGCTGGGGTAGCTCCCTAATTGCCATGGGTGAGGGAGGAGGTGGGGGGAGAAAGAGAGAGAGAGAGATGACAGCAGGTCACCTTTGCAAACAGGTCTGTTAAGCTCCCAGCCTTGATGCCATTACAGGTGAGTCTGATGTGGGTGATAACTCCTGGCTCTGCTAGCCCGCTCCTCCTGTACAAAGATGTAAAATGTGCCCAGGCATCAATGCGCATAAAAAGCTGCACGGAGGACAGGGGGACTCTAGGAGGTCACAGGTGTGTTTTGTTTGGATCCATCTGTCACCAAAGCTCACACTATCAGGAGCCGTCCCAGACACAGAGACAATGCACGTGTCCATCCTCAGCCCTTGGACTAGGCTGCTTGCTTGTAACTCTTAGGCAGTTGTATTGCAGAGCACCAAGACAGTGTCTGGGCCCTAATGTCTGTACAGACTCTTCTCTGAGCGGAGGCAGACAGCTGTGTGCAGCTGCTGAAGAGTCACACTCCTGTCTACGTGGTAATGGGAAGAGCAGCCACCTCATCTCAGCCTCTGTCCCCCACCAGAACAGCCCAGGCTGGTCCTCTCTGGACCGGTATAATTCAATTTGTCCTGCCCTGTTAAGGATCGGTGGTTTATGCATATGTGGGTTTATTATAATTATGGCTATTTATTATTTGCACTGTGATAAACCTTAGAAGCTGTAGCAAGCCTTCTGTTGTGTGGAATGCTATATAAAGCCAGAAAGAGAGAAGAAAGCCAGTCCTTGGCTATACAGCTTTTATATTAATAAGTACGCTCTCTTGATACTGAAGTCCTTTGGGGGATTGAGTTGGAAATGGGTTTTTGCATCCTGACATTACTCACCTCCCAGCACCCCAGAAGCAATGATCAGTTCCCCACAAGGCTTTTATTCATGCCCGAGGTTACTCACAGTGAGTTTCTCAAGTGATGTGCAAAGTGTGGACTCAAGGCATTGAGTAAGGGAATGACTCAGGAGGCTCTGGTGGGATCAGTAGCTGCACGGCTCCATTGTGTAAAACCAAGGCAGAGGGGTAACTGCAATTGCTCCCAGAGATAGGTGTGGTTTCTTCTTCCCTGTGCAAACCATCCTTGTATGGGCCTGCAGTATTCCAATCAGCTTCTTGGCTGATTCACTAGCCATGTAATTTATGTGTCGTTGAGAGAGAATTATCAGGCCAATGTAGACTTTATCCTGTATTCCACATCTCCCTTTGAAGTTGAAGATAACAAGTTATCATCACTTGGCTGTTTCTAAACAATGAACACACCTTAAGCTGCTAGAGGATGGCCATGACAAAACTCAGCTGGTTCAGCTTTTTTCTATCTTTGGGCTCCCCTTGCAGAGTGAGAAGCGACTCAGATGTGTTGTAGCACAGCCCCCTCCCAGGTGCAGTGAATGTGCAGTGTAGAGTTCTACCTCATCTTCTCAACTTTTTCAGTGCCAGCATCAGCTGGAGCATCTTTCATCAGAGAAAACAGTGCTGTGTTCACAATTTGATCTCTTTAGCTGTCAGACTGAGGCATTCATTTAAAACTCAAAACTGTGCAGCTTCTTCTTGTGCTGGGAACGGGGAAAACAGCAAACTGCATTCAGCAGAACGTTCCCGGATACACCCAGCAGCAGTGTGACTCCATCTCTACAGACTTCACCTTCTACATGCTAAATTGAGCAGGACAGATGGGGGAATGGGAGGATGATGATTCTCACCTCCAAGAGGAGTCCAAGCTGCTTCCCCTGCTCTAACCACCAGTCCACACACCACCACTGTTCCCTGCAGAAGTGGCAGCTGACAACCTGAACCCGGGTCTGTTGCAGTTCAGCTAATCAGTGTGTTTATCAGGCAGCATCCTCAACTTCATCTTCACCTAAATTTCCTCTTCTAAGTGCAGAGTCAGGAGTTCTCAAGATGTGATTTATTTTGAGTTTCCTTTTAAGTCATCTCTATGTCATAGCCCCCACCACCACCTTCCTTTCTTTCCAGTCAGAAATTGGCAAAAGGACTCATGAAGAGGCACTCCATAAACACTTTGTTCTCAAGAAACATTAAACCAGTTTCTTTGTTACTGACAACATTGCAGGGATTAAAATGCTGTAATTTTAGTATTTTATCAAAATTGTGATGGCTACCTTTGGTTTATACATATATAAAAAAGCCTGGTAGAGGGAGATAAAGAAGGGAGAAAACTCCTCCAATCCTGAGGACAATATCTTAAAATGTGAAGTCCCATCTCTTGATCCAGTGAAGTCTGTGTGCCGTTGTTCCAGTGAGTCTCCCTCATACTGGTGGGTTCTACAGAGTTAGAATAGCCCAGTGCATTCAGTACTGTGTTTTCTTCAACAACTTCTGTCTGCGAGCAGCCAGGCTGTTTCTGAAGCGTACAGTTGGGGGTTATGCTGGAGGCAGATGTGAAATGAAGTTGCCAAAGAGCAAGTTTAAAGTGCAGTTGATGATAATATCTTATCTTGCTGATAAGAGAGGCAGTTATGTGTCATATCCGAAAAGTCTGAACTTCAGAAAGCTAAAGCCACTTTTATCCTTTTGGTCAATGCTTAAGCCAAGTGCAGTTTGGCCTTGTCCTAGACTGATCTCTAACCTCTTAGTGACTTAATTAACACAGGCAGCTTGTTTAGAGCACTAAATGTCCTTTGATTAGTGTTCAGAAGGCAGAGTCATGGATGCTTCCTCCACGCAGGGAGGAAATTATGCTTCAGAATTGTCTGTCTGGCTAAAGGTAAATGTTAATTCAAGTTCTGGGATTTAGGAGGTGCATTGATCATTTCTGAAGAATTCTTGATCAAGAAACATGGGGCGTAGCCTTTGGAGTGGCTATATAGCAGCCCTCTCCATACACACCTTGGGAAATTTCCAGTATGGAACTTAAAAGAACAGAGTGTGATCTTGACAGTACAGAGCTGCAATCCCTTCTAAGGTCTGTGCAAAAACACACATGAAGCATTGAGTTCTTTCCCATTCAGCGGTATCAATCTGTCAAAATCTGTGTAGGGTGGGAGAAGCCAAGGTGAATTCTGATTCTTATAAATAAGCAGAGGGCACCAAATGACACTGTCATGATCAGTAGGAGGAAAAATCTTTACAGAAGGGATAGTTAAGCAGTAAAAATCTTTACTATAGGATACCGTACATACTAAAATGTACAGATTCAGAAACTAATTGGACAAATTAATGGAAAATATCCATCATGGAACGACTGCAATGCTGCTGCATTTGACTTAGGAAGCGTGCAGTGAACCAGGAAGATACCTGCCTCTGCCTGTCTTCCCAGGGCTGTCAAACTGGGCCATGGTGGAAGACAGGGTCAGGAGCTAGGTGGAGTTTTGCTTTGACCCACCATGGCTGCTCTTCTGCTCCAGTTCCTATTCAGTGGGAAGTCTGTAGGTGGTATATATGGAAGAAATTTTGTTTCTTACTCAGTTTGGTGTACTTTTATTTATTAATAGTGTTGCCTCCTGAATAGAGCATAAATACCTTTGGGGTTAGCAATTCAGTTCAGACCTCTGGGGTTTGGGGCCAGTTTGTACTACCTCGAGTTTAGCCCCTTGTATTGCAAACAGCAAAATCTAGCTGGCAGAGAACTTTGTAGGAACATCAGCAGGTGCTGTTTAACTTTCTGTAATAAAATGCCAAAACAGATCTCAGATCATGTATCGGAAGCACTGCCTTAATAGTTCATTTTCCCTGATAGAAGTAAGCCTTCACACCTTTGTCTGTCTGGCATCTAAATAGTTAATATACGTGAGCAAACAGGTAGGAGAATTTTTCTTTCAATAAAGTTTGATTCCTGGAGGCAGATCTTTTTTTCCAGTGAGTGTCAGATAATTGGGAGGGTAGGGTGAGGCAGGAAACCGTGACACGCCTTTGTTGGGACTTGTTTAAGAGCACAGGAATAGAAAAGCAGAAGAAGGACGAGAATAAAACAGGTTAAATAAAGAAGAGGTGAACATTTTTGGATGATCACTCAGATTCCACACACCTTTGGAAGGACATGATATAAAGTCTAGGTGGCACATTTTGGTAGAAAGGAAACGGTTGAGGAGAAAAAAAACAGATTTTCAATTCAGTAATCAAAGCACTCCAGGTAAGTTACATTACTAAAAAAAAAGGAAGAGAAGAAAAAAAAGTATCCTTTATTTTCTCTCTTCCAGGTTCCTTGCAGAACAAGGCTTTATTCTCAGGCGAAATAGAGGAGGTGTTACATTTTTCTGTGGGGAATACAATGTAAAAATAAGATTGTATAAGAGCTGGGTCTTTTTGTTTTTGTGTTTGTCAGCGAATGTTTCTTTTTTAAAATGAGTATGGAGTGCAGGGAGTGAGATAAGAAATGTGAAGCCAAGCTCTGGCATTTTTAATGCATTTTGTGAAACTACTGTGCAAATAGATAAAAGTTTAGCTGAATGTTCTCTGTTCTGTAAGAGTACCAGTGTGGTGAAATGCAGATGTTGGCTGGTTTTAAAAATGAGCAGATCTGAAATGTGCTGGAGGAATAATAATTGTAAATTTAAGCTTCAGATGGTGGGTGCAGGCTGTAATAGTAAGGAATTGATCTCTAGTCTTGAGAATACCTGGAATACTTCCACTCCTTCTGAGTGGAAGTTTGTATTGCCATGGACAAGCTTTGCTTTGACAGGTGGGTTTATTTATCAGCAATGACTCATTGATTATGGATTTTAGGACATTTTTGTCATAGAAAATTAGGAGGCACTGTAAGGTGTTTTAGAAGCTTGTCACAATAAATCAGAAAAGTCTGATTTGAGGATCAGTTGGGATCCTTTCTGCATTAGGTCTAGTAATTTGAACATAGTGGCATAGGGTAAAAGACCTGTTTTCTTTTCCTGTCTTTGGACTGACTTGTAGAGTGAATTTAGAGTAGTTACTTGTCTTTCTGTTACTAGTTTCTTCATCTGTGAAAAGGCAACAGCAGCACTTTCCTGTTCTGTGGACTATTTTTGTTTGTTTCCCTTTCTGTGCCAGAGGCAAGAAGCTTGTGCAGGTCAGAATGGCCTTGCTTTGGCATGTTTCTCTTTGGGTAGCACAATTAAGTAGGCACAGTGAGGGCACATTTTTGAAAGGAAGGCACCTGGCAGTGTGGAGTGAAGTCTGGGCTGTGCTCATGCCTGTGCTGTGGGAAATAAGCACATATTAGTGTCAAAGAAGCCAGGACAGGTTGTGAGCAGAGCAGAATTCCTACAGCATGTCCAAGCTTTGGTGGGACATCCAACCTGCTTCCCTGACATTACCATCATTTCAATAAGTCTACAAAATGAGCAGATTTGGAAGCATGGTTTCGTTGGTTTGATTCTGACTGTTGGTTTTGGTAGAATAAATGGAAAGGGAACAGCTTTTAAAGCAGAATGGGAAGGTCAGGTTTCAAGACTGTGGGGTAAAAGAGAGGTAATAGGCCATTTTTAACCAGTTTTATTAGTCCCTGGACAGTGGTACCTGAAAGGACTAATTAAGAAGACGGGGCACCCTAAGAGACATTTAATATTATTGGAACCATGGCGTTTGCTTTTAACATAGTCAATGTCATAGTTTGGAGGCATCTGCTGAGTCTCGGTAATTTGTGATCAAATGATTCCACTGACATTAAATACTATTAATCTCGTCACCTTCTGATGCTTCTTTCTCCTAATGGAGTGTCTCACAGCAGGAACCTTGTTAATGGAGGGAGGAAAGAGCTGAAAGGATGTGCTGTGAGAGTGTAACAGCACTCTGACATGAGAACTGGAAGGACATTGTGGAGGAATAAAAGATGCCCGCTTTCATTTTTCCATTAAAATATATCTTTGTGGCTATTCCCCAAATGTCACTCTTTGAAAAGTGTCTGTAATAAACTTAATTACCATTGCACACAATAAAAGGGCGTTGAATGTCCCATCTGGGACTGGCTTAGCATCCTTGCTAGTGTGCTGCACTGCAGTCTGGTGGAAGAGGGGGTGCAGGAGGCACTCTGCAGTGTCAGGCTTGTGTGAAAAGCATGGATCTAAGCATACTTTGTAAAACTGGGCAGCTATTACCATCCTGCTTCTCAGTGGTGCACCGAGAGGAGACAGTGTGCACAAGAACGGTAGTGCTAGACCTCTCCTGCTTCCTAGTGGCATTAAGGTCTGCAAGTTTCCTGGTTTTGTGGGTGCCAGAGACACATTAAGACCCCTGAGCTTATGTTAAAGCCATAGGGTTGCCCTGTCTTAATGCTGCCTGCCCTGTTTGAGAGTAATCCCGCTTCACAAGTTCCTGCTTGTTACTCAGCGATGATTGCAGGTGGCTTCTCTGATTCGACAGCGCTATTGCTTGGCCACAGACATAGCCCACAGCTATGTCTTTGTGAATCTTGATAGGAGCTGGTGAAATGAGTCAGTCCTGGCAGAAAATGGAAATCCAGCTCAGTCAGCCTGCTGGAGCCTGGGCTGGCTTTTCCATTTCTGTGGCAAACACACATGCAACAGAGATTGAAATGCACCATGTGTTGGGGCTGGTCTGTGGCATGTGTGGCTCCAGAGGTGTGGTTTTGTAAATTTTGTAATTTTTTTCTCAAATTGGTATCAGAGCAAGATGTTCCCCTTTCTCAAGGGAAGGCAAAGATGCAGAAGATGCATTCACTCCATGGTGGTGCTGGCTTCTTCCAGCATCCATTACCAGCACCACTTCCCAGTAGCAGAAAGGGAGTTCCAGGGTTACAAAGCCGTAGGAAAGCCATTTCCAAATACAAAGCTATGTTCCCTGCTAAAAGCACTGGCAATGCCAAACTGTGCTGACACCTAAACAACAGCTTCCAGTATCTGTTTTTAGTCAAGGAGCTTGGAAGATGCTTCCACTGTTGATGCAATAAGGAAGAGTAGCAGTGAAGTATTGCCTTTCCTTGGAGTGAATGACCAGGAATCCTTAGACTACAGGGCACTGCCATCTTACTGGAGGAGCTCTCCAAATTCATGTAGCTCCAGTCTTGCATATGCCTTGGAATCAACGCCCTGGATAATCCCTTGGACATCCCCAGAGTTAGCAAGCACTGTAAGGGTTGGGTAATATCCTGCTGCCAAGGTTGTGTAAGGACTTGCATGTGGCCTCAGGAGCCCTGTTTACACGGCTGCTTGGATGAGCTCAGGGTCTGAGGGGCAGAGAGTGAGGGCTGTGGGCACTGTGGGTGTTCTCTGCAAAGTTCAGCTGTGTCTGTGATAGGAGGCTGAAGTGGCTTGACTAATAGTGTCCTTCTACACTCAAATTGTTCCCATTCAGCTCTGGTAATAGCTGAGTGACCTGCTCAAAGACAGAACTGAATCTGAACTTCAGGTATTTCTGCAGATTCTCTGCTGCATCCTGCCTTCTGTCGTTATTTATACACAGACAGTACAAGTGTAACATCAAGGGGCTACTTGATAGATACTTTGCAGAAGGGTAAGTGGAATCAGGAGGATCAAACTCAAAACGTAGCTGAACTGGAGAGCACGATCTTGGATTCTGCCTCTAAAACTTGAATGCTCTAAAACCTGAAAGGAATTTTACCCAAAGCTTTTATTTTTTTAGACTCAGCCTGTTAAACATGTCGGTTTTGGTACAGCTGGGCCTTCATTTTTAAGGAGGAGTCTTCAAATGCAGTGGAGAGTATCATCCTATTATCACCTTGTGCGTAAATTAAAATCTCTTCCTTCACATTGCTTGCGGTTGCGTAAGATTAAATGTCTTAGGGAGACCAGGAGTGAGTAACTGTATATTTCCTTTTGGCAGAAGTGTTTTCTCTTCCAGCTGATGTTTCTTTTCCACAATCACAACATTTGTTTGCGGTATTCCTGATTGGCAGACAGTCGTACCTCTGCAAGAGACTGTAATTTTGACTAGAGAGGGAAGTCAGGAAGAAGAGCATACACAGCATTCACAGTAGTGATCCCAATACTGTGTAGACTGATCTGAGCTGGCATTAAATTAGATTAGATTCCAAAGCTATAGACAGAGTCCCAAAGTGTCTCTAGTCAGACTGTAAAGCAAGATAAAGCACTTCCTACCGTAAGTTCCTTGCTGGTGAAAATAGTTAGTTTAAAGGTATCTCCAAGTGTTTCTCGGCTTCATTAAGGTCAGTGCTGTGGCTTTAGCACCACTGTACCCTGAGAATGCCCAGTATTACTGTCGACAGTGCTACAGGGTCTCTGCTTAGGTTTTTTTTGGCAGCACTGGAATGGTGTAGGTAGCTTAATCCTGTAACTGCCTTCATTTCTAATCCTGTGCTGTTGGTTCCTGCCCAGAGCAGATGTGTGGGAGTGGTGTTTGGATTCCGTGGTTTTGATCAAGCCTTTATAGGGGCACAGCTGAAGACCAGAGTGTAGTGCCACAGTGTCTGGATATAAATCCAGGTCTAAACTTCTCCAGCACTGAGTGGATTTGCTTCATTTACCCCTATCTCACCTGTTGTTGGCTTTACAACCTCTCCCGTATTTCAGCTCTGCTGCATTGTGCAGCATCCAGTTTTGTAGGCAAGTGGTGCTGGCTTTATTAATAACACTCACATGGTTCTGGAAAGGCACTGTAAACTCCTTGGCACAGATGTCTTCCAGGCAGTCTAGATCCCAGCTGAAGGGAGAAATCTGATGGGACTTGTGGGGAGCAGTTGTCATCTCCTGCTGTTCACAGAGCTCTGAGTGCAGTCTCTCTGCTATCCCTGCAGGTGGCAATGGTATGGATTCCGTAACAAAGAAAACGCGGCAAGACGGATCAGAAGTTACTGAAAGACGTAAGAAGGACTTTTTTTTATTTTTATGTCATCATTTAAGGTGACACGCTACAAATCCCAGAAGCAGATGCCCAGTTTCGTAAGGCATTGAATGCTGACCAGAAGTCCAGAACTGATTTCCCCACCTGTCCCTGGTCTTTCTCTTAAAGTCAGAGTATGGGAATAGAGTGGGCCAAGGTCAGGCATTTAGAGATATGTGGCGTGACCTGATTGTTTAACCACAGATGACTGCCCTGTGGTAAAAGGCAGAAGTGCAGACATTTGGATTCTCCTCCTAGCTTCTATATCAATGCCCTGCATGGCCTAGAAAATGTTCTTTAGATATCTGCTTTGGCTGTGTGTAAAATAGAAGATAAGCTTTCCTATAAGCATTATAGGAATTAGCTAGTAGAAAACTAGTGAGAGGTCTGACCATGGCCTGTGCTATTACAGCAATGGCTGTGGTTCAAAAGTGCCCAGAAGTAATAATACTTCCATGTTTTAGAGGGATCTTGTAAAAAAAAAAAAAAAAAGTCTTTCATTGCAGTGATGTTCTTAGTTACTGTAGAGTTAGAAGTGCCTGCAAACAAACACACAGCACTGTGTGCTGATGAGACTGTAGCCCCCAGGCAGAGTGATCTTAAGGGACTTTTCTTTAAATGAGTCGATCTTTGAATGAGTCACGCTTTTTCATGAAAATTAAGTAGAATGTTTATCTTGTTTGGCTATATTAACATGCCATTACTTCTCCACCCTTTTCTTTCCTCAGTTATTACAGAGACTGTAACCACAAGATTGACGTCTTTACCACCCAGTAAGTAATTTTCAGTCAGTGTTCTGTGGCCTTCTGTGCTATTTGACTGAATTATTTCCATAAATCCCTGGGTGCAGCAGGTCTTGGTGCAGAAAGACTTACACCCAGAGGGAAGCCATTTTCAGAAATGCCTCTTCCAAAATACTTGTTAGTGGAGAGGAGGAGCAATATGTGGGGATCTGGCTGGGTGTTGTCAGAAACAAAGTTACAGTGTCCACTGGTAGACCAGACTCTCCAAGGCCTTATGCCCAGAAATAGAGTCTTCAGTGGTGACTGTCACTTGGGAACAAGGGTCAAAAGTGATGGGTCTGCAGCCTCTACTGCTGAGGAGGCAGTGTATTCCCCTGTCATTTTACCCAGTTGACAACAGTGAATGAATCTTTTTGGGTAATAGATATCACGGGTGATTTCTACCTCTATAGGAATGTCCAAATATCAAGTAGGGAAGAATCCTCCATGTTCTTTCTACCACTGTATTCTTGATTAGCTTGCTGCAGCTGGGTTGGAAAGGAATTGCCCTATTGTCTCATTTATTATGAGGGTTACCACGAGTATCCTTCAGGCCAGGTCTGGAGCAAAACCTGCTGGGTCTGCAGTGTGAATGCTTGTCTGCTCTGCAGTTCTGGTATCTCACCAGACATGAAGCTGTAATTGAGTATGAATAATTGAGTATGAATAATTGAGTATGAGGATGGTCTTGCAGTGTCCTTGCTCTTCTCGTTTTTACCCTGAGAGAATGTCTCATTTTGTGCTTGTCTCTTCCAGAAGGAGGAAGCAGCAGTGGGCTCAAAACATCATCCCACACTGGAGGGAGTGGAGTGGAAAAGAGGTCTTACACCCATGGCAGCAGCTACGTGACTTCAAGTAAGGAATGAGAACATTGCACAGTGTGGAAACAGAGAGCAAAGGCAGCATGAATGGTCTGAACAGAGATTCAGGGCAGGGAAGTAGGATGAGCCAGAGGTAAGGAAAACAGGGTTTATGTAAGTAGAAGTGGCAAATACTCAAAGCAAAGGTATTCCTTCCCTAAAGTTGGGTGTGAGGAGGGGTGAGTAAATGGCAAAATTCCCCTTTTCCATAGGGAAAGCTTGATTTCAGGAGAAGAACAACAGAAATGCCATTTCCACTGTTGTTAAGAAACCATTGGGAAATGAAATTTCCCATATTTCAGGATTCCAAATCATAGTCTTGTGTATTAGATAGAACACTATTAAAGAATTTCCTAGAAAATATTTTCTTGTGTGTGCCTGTCCATGGCTTTAGCATTCTGAACAGTCTGATAGATTTTCTGGATGTACTAAATCAGTATGTGCTATCTATTCCATTAAAACAGGGTTCTTCTCTATCAGCACTTTCTGCCCAGCGGTTAGATTGTCATAGCAAAGGTTTTTGAAGAATAAGCTTCCTAGCCAGGTTTCTGGCACACCCTTCTCTCTGTCCCCAGTGGGACAGACTGTATAAGTGTCCCTGCAGAAAACATTCTCCATGCTCCAAAAGAGCTTACAAACCAAAGGCAGCGAAGTGCAGTTTGGAAGCTTAACAGGAGAATTAGCCATGCCCAATAGATCTGACAGACAGTGCCATGCCAATTAAAGGCCAGAGCTTGGAATTGCTTTGCCTCAGGGCAGATGTGAAGTAACTCCAGTGAAGATGTAAGTTTAATTGTCTAGACTGGCACCAGTCTGAGAACTGAACCCAGCCCTGCAGACGACTCTGCAGGGTTGCCATCTTCTTTGTTATTTCTTTTCAGCATGTGGAGGAAGAGGAAAGAATCTGAACTTCAGAGATAATGAGTTCTTGGAGTTTTACAGAGCATTTTCTAGTCTCTGCTTTCCCTCTCTGCTTGCAGAATGCCTCCAACAGAGGCCTACTTGTCACAGTAGTTCCTTCTGCTGAATTAAGTGCAAAAAGTTATGGAACAAAACAGGTCCTTGTAGAGGGGAATGGCAGTGAGAAAACAGTCGGTTGAGATCAGAAGGGCAAGCTCTTTTTGGAGTGGTGGGTAAACAATACTCAATCTGATCTGGCTAATCAGCGTGGATATGTTGCACTTTATCACAGGGATCCCTTTTGCTGCACACTGGTCATACTCCAGCATTAGGTTTCATTTAGGAGTAAGAACACAATAGTTATGGCTGATCAGTTCTTTTTCCACAGCACTGATGTGAATTAGGAAGGGAAATTCTTTCCTCTGTCTAAAGATAACCGGCACTCATAGGCTCTGGGCTGCCTTGGGCCTGACACACACCTCAGGCACTTCTCAAGGAAACAGACTGACTAAGGCATGACTACGGGAGAGCGTGGATACCCGCTTTGGAAGGGAAATGGACTCATCCCTGCTTTCTCATGCTTATCTCATGAACTGCATTCTTTCTTCAGCACTTTGAGTTTGGCTCAACAGTTTCCCAGTTTATGTGGCCTCTTTCATATAACACTTGAGTTTACAGGTGGATCTGTATCCAAAACAAAACCCAGCACCACTCAGAGCCAGATAAAGGCCTGCTCAGGGAGGATGGCTTATCCCCTTAGACCAAAATCTGCTGTCATATATATCATTGACAAGGCTTGTTTTGAAACCACAAAGATAACTAATACTCCTCTCTGCACTGAATGTTGAGTACAGTCACAGTTAGACCCAAATGTCATTCTTCCCCATCTCTGGTTGTGAGATGTCAATGCAAATTTGTCCAGCTCAGAAGACAGTAGCCTAAAGCACTCAGGGCACCTTGGGTGTACATCCAGAGCACATGTTCGATTTGCTGACAGCATTTTATTTTACCTATAGGTGGAAGTGGTAGATTGAATTCAGCATCATCCTCCGGCTACAGACAAACCCAGTCTCCCAGCTCTACTCTCACCAAATCACCTGGCTCAACATTTGAAAGAAAAACCTATGTCAACCGCCATGCAACATACGAAGGTACCACAGCACATGCGATAGAAAGGAGGCAATGTGTAGTGTGCGCTCTGAGGTCACATTAATACAGGATTGTCCCAAATAGCACAAGAATCCCATTGTGGTTTTGCTAGGAAATAAGAAATAAGACATCAGGGACGCATTTTAATGATTAAGTCCTATTTATAGTAATGCTCATTCCTGAAAAGAGTTGCAGTGTATTTTTGTTGAAAGACATTAGCAGCTCTTTTATGAAATCTTGAATTGCTTTATTTTCATGGAAAAGTTTGTTACCCACTGGGATTAGACAGTTACCAGGAAGACATGTTTTGAAAGCTTGTAATGATCTTGTGCTAAATACCTTTCTGTTCTTTTCAGGGAGCTCCAGTGCCAACTCTTCTCCTGAGTTCCCCAGAAAAGAGTTTGGTATGTTCTTTTTAAAGCTGTTCACCTGAGCATTATGGGGAGGTGATGTGAGTTGGTGGCTTTTTGCACATTGCTGTGCCTTGCTCTACCTATGTTGCCTCTGTACTGGGCAGCCAGTGCAGCTCCAGGAGTTTGGAGGAGTCATTTGGGATTTACATTAACAGCTGACAGCAGGGTCTCTAGCTGATACATATACAAACAGAGGGTGCATCTGCTATGCTCAACTGCTCTTGTGGTGCTCCCCATATGACACAGGACATGGACAGGAGAACACGGACATGGGATGCTTCGTAACATCTCCTGCCACTGCCCCTCTCCCCACCATATCTGGGAGAACAGCTTCAAGCAAGAAAGCCCAAACCCTCAGGATCTTGAGCCATTGCTGGATATACTTTTCCAGTAGCTCCTTTCTAGGCTTCAACATATTTATATGGAAAGATGAACTGGCTATTAAGTGATACATTTAAACTGAACACTCTTAGTAGGTATGAGCTTGCCCTGCCCCAGCTCTGAGACACCAATTTCACCAAGTGCAGAAAGTAAAACAATGTGATCAGACCGTCTTACTGGCTCAGAGAGGAGGCAGGTTTTCACAGAGCCCAGCCTTGGTCAATGGGGTAAGCAGGCCTGTTATCTTCCTTTTGGCCTGTTGAAATGGAAGATCACTATCTATGAACAACATTAATGTATACAAAAAGAAACAGCAGCTGGTCCAGAAATGCTAAAGGTGCCATGTATTCTTTAAGATACCTTATGGTCTAGAAGGGACCTGGTAAAAACTCTGAGGATTCAATTCCCCCAGAAGGTTACTACCTGAATCTGAGCATTCTTAAGCAAGATCCAGGTGTGTTCATTTTCAGAGATGACACAAGCAGTAAAACCTAATATTACTTTTCTCTCATTGTTGTTCACAGCATCTGCCTCCACGAGAGGGAGAAGCCAAAGTCGAGGTGAGTGGTACTGTTCTTTTAGAAGCCTCCTTTGTTTTGTTCGGTATGATTGAGATTATGTTAAGTGGACCTATTCCTTTGCTGGAATCAACCAGTTTAAGTGTAGAGCAGTCAGATGAGGTATGTGGATTTACACCACTGCAGATGTGAACCATTTATCTACAAGCAATTGCTTAAACCAGCTCTGTAAAAATTGACCGCAGTGAAGGTGATGGTGGTTTGGATTGTGTCTGAAAGGAGGATTTACCTGGGGACCTGGACATTCTGGGGGCATAAGAATAGCCTTCCATCTTATCTGTTCACTACCATAAACTCAGTCCACCCATGGTCTGTGACCTGCCTCTGACATATTTACAGTGCTTAAATTCACATTGCTTCTACTGCTGTCTGTCTTAAAACCATAAGGCCATACCCTGAAATGATGTCATGCTGGTAATAAGGAGATGATGAGGAAATTATGGACTTGCTGTGGTCTGTTTAGCCAGATCACTGTAAAGCTCTGCATTGTTTAAATCATTCAGCTCTTCTAATAATTTATTAACAGTGTTGGGGAAAGCAGGATTATATTGCTCTGTAAGAGTATAATATCTGTTCCCAGTTGCTTGAAGAGGAAACTATAATGTCACTTTATCCAAGTTAATTTTAGCAGTGGATATGAATCAAAGTATGCTCTTGCACACTCCTCCTGGCGAGTGTCACAGTTACGAATTATTCTACCTCAGATCTTCACAATCTCCTCTAGCACACTGCATACCTGAGCTCCCAGCAGAAATAGGCCATACATAATAAAACAGACACCAGAGAATCAGCTTCAGCTTCTCATATTACTTCAGAAAATAATTCCAATCCATCAGCTTCTCCACATGAACACCAAAGCTAATGTTTCTTTCATAGTGTGCGCACTGTCAGATTTCATCTTGAGCAGCATATATCACATGTCCTGGCTGGCCCTGGCCAGTTTGCCTGTGGGTACCAAGCTTAAGGGCTTGCCCCAACCAAATCCCATTAACTCTATAGTCTCCTTTGGACAGTAGAAGACAGTAATAAAATCGAGTAACTGGTGAGAATGTCTGCTTAAAACTGGCCTGTTTACATTCAGTGAGACAAAAGAGAAGTCAGCAGGTTGTAAGAGACTAACTCTTACAGCCCATTGTAAGGATGACAGTGTGAGTTTTACCCAAGAATTGGTAGGGAATTAGTGTATTTAGTAAGCTTCTTTTGTCTCTCTAGGGTTTTGTTCAGACAGACAATAATAATTGTTATGATTGGGAATATCAATGTGATTGAGGACTGCATAATTAGGCCTTCTGTATGCCTGGCAGTAACGATCCTGTTGACTTCAACAGAGGCCCTCAATGAGTAAAATATAGCTCTCTGGAGTTAAAAGTAGCAAAATGTGACCCCAAAACAAGAAGTCACCCAAATCAATTTACAGCCAGTTCACATGGGCCATGAGTGCTGCTCAGATCAAGCAGCAAGATGGAACACAGACAACAAGAAAGAAAGAATTCACTTCAGCCTAAAGATTCAATCCCAGCCCAGGGCACAAATACATCTCACTCCATATTCATGATCTGCTTTTTCTCTTCCCAGAGAGTGAAATACGAGTCCGACTGCAGAGCGCGTCTCCCTCTGGCAGATGTAAGTACCATGGCTTTTATTCCGGGGAGATCAGGTATAAGACAGAGGGTGTTGCTGCTCTGGGTATGTCTGCAGTATTTCTAGGACCCAGTCTTCATGGTGACAGATAGCAGCATGTCACTCATTTCTTCCTGTTAAGAATGTTCATTTGTCTCCCCTTTCTGAACAAGGAAGTGTGCTGTGAGTTAGATGGTGGTCTTGCAAGGATGTAGTTGTACTTAGTGCCAGAAATGAGGCCCTGAAGCTTTATTATTAAGTAAGTGGCACCCCCAGAAGGCACTCCCAGTAAGTTCAACTTCATAGATGGCCACAGGTAAATTCCACTCAATGGTTTAGCCAGGGCAGGATTACAGATCAATGAAACAATGGCTTTTGGGTAAGTCTGGACACTTTCTTTTCCTGCCAGGGACAGAGTTGGATGATGTGAAACGTTTGCTGAAAGGAAGTCGATCTGCCAGCTGCAGCCCCACTCGATCACCGTCAAGCACGCTCCCGATACCGAAAAAGGCTGTGGTGGAGACGAAGATGGTTACTGAGAGCTCTCAGTCAGGTACTTGCCAGAGGACAGTTAGCAATGGTGGAGCCATTCCAAATGTGATTTGCCATAAGAATACGCAGTTGCTAAGAATATCCGAGTAATGATACATGGTCTCTGTCACAGACAGTGGTGGCAATACAGAAAAAGGGTCAGAATTCTGGAGGGTTGTCCAGATGTTGCCCTAACAAGAGCCATCTTGGGCAGATTTCTAGTGACTTGTCTAATTTCCATAAAAATAAGCCAATCCCTGCTGACACCAGCTTTAATTCAGAGGTGCTTCTGGCAGAGACGAGAGCTCTAAGCAAACATGTCTCAGATAGATTTGATCTCTTATCTCCAAGATGGAGATAGCTCTGAAGACAACATTTGGGTCAGTGTTTGATTTATTGGCACACCACATTGTTCAGAGATCACTAAAACTTGATAATTATAGAAGTAGTACTTAAAATACAATAACCAGCCTTTCTTATTTATAAGCCTTACCACAGTGCTTGAGGCAGTGGGATTAGCATTCACTCCACTGTACTCCACCAGTATCTAGGAACAAGCAATTTTCTTCCACATGGCTCAAATCCTGTCTGAAACTGGGAATTGTAGTCCAATCCACTAGTGAACCAATCAGAGCCACATGTGGGAAGCAGAAGTCATGTGTCCCATGGCCCAGGGTGGAATGGCAGACCAAAGTGTTTTATTGTGGTATCATAGCATCTACAAGCAATGAAATCTCTTTGAGGTGTTTTGTGAATGATCACACTATCAAGTCAATCTTTATTCCATTGGTTAAAATTCAGGGGGGCTGTAATCAGCTGGCATTTGAGATCATCAGTTACACCATGTTGACCTGGAACCATTGTGTTGCCTCCACTGGGGTGATTGAAATTTAAGGCAGGTGAAGCCATGCAAACCCACAATGCATGCTAAGCCACAAGCCTGCTCTCCTTGAAAACCACTTCTGTTTGTTTGCTTTTTTTATAGTGTCGGGGACATATGATACAACTATCCTGAATACCGTCCTCCCTTCATACATGTGGTCCTCCACTCTGCCTGCTGGGTCTTCCCTTGGTGGATACCAAAACAGCTCTTCCTTGATCAATGCTATGTCTCACTCTGCAGGATCAGGTATGCTTCCTGAACCTTCCAGTCTTGAAGAATGTAACTCCATACTGAAAGTGGGTCAAGAGCAGTGCTTTTTTTTTTTTGCACAGCAAGAAGAAATAAAATGATGGAAGAATCAAGGTGGCAGGGGATATGCTTGAATTTTCTCTGGTTTTCTGTAACTTAGTACTCTCTGCTTCTACACACTGACTGTATTTGAAAATCCTTTGTGGGATTCTATTATTTATTATCAAAATTCCGTAGCAAAGCTAGTTTTAGACTCTCATTAACATTGAATTATGACCATTGTAAGAACGACTGGGCCTAACCTTTCTAACCCTTCAGTCCTCATAACACTAAAGATGTAATAAGTGTTGAGTGTGCTTATACCTTTTAAGGCCACTTCTAAATGTCAACGATCCTGCATTTCCCAGCTGCAGAGAAAAGTCAGAGGAAGCTTTATGATAGCATACTATTAAAAGTTTTGCTTTCTCACACTGTGTTGTGATTGCAACTTGTCTGATGTAGGATTTTCTCCTCTTTGTCAGTTCAGTAAAAGAGTTGTTTGGTGTCAAAATTTTCAAGTTTTTTCCTCTGTGCAATTATTGTGCATTTTCACTAACTGCATTTCTAAGTGACTTTGACTCTTAATTTCTGTGACTGTGCCACTGGCCTTCAGGGGCTTGATTTTTGATTCCAGAGAAGTAATAATATTTCCCTTCCTCTTTTTGCAGTTTTTGGTGTTCCAAATAACCTGGCTCCCAGTAATCATACTCTGAATGCAGGCCTGAGCACTTCCTCTACAGGTCAGATTTTTCTCTTCTTCCCTTCACACTTCCACAACACCACACTCCTGGCAGACATGTACAATAAAAAAATACATATATCACTATCTTTCTCTTCTGGTCCTCAACTCAGTGTCAGCAGCTTGTCTACACACCCACTTATTCTTTGGTTATGGTGGATTTATTGAGTCAGCCCTGTATAGCTGGTGTTAGCTCCTGTCTTTTATGTCTGGGAGGCAGGGAAAACTATAGATGATCTTAAAGGTCCCTTCCAACCTAGACAATTCTGTGGTTCTATGGTATTTGTCCTTTGAAAGACACCTGTTAGGCCAACCTGTTTCTTCCCTAGAACACCTCAGGGGAATGCCTTTAAAAAATAAACTCATGTGTCCTAAGCTGAGAAGACCCACTGCTCCTCTGTCAGTTTTCCCTGTAATTTCCCTTTTCTTCACCTGGCTCATGACTTTTGCAAACTCTCTTCAATGTCATTAAACCACTTCTCTTCCTTTCTTGGTCACACTATCTCTGCACAGCACAGTGCCGTCGTGCAGGGTCTCTGACTGAGCCTGCAGACAGAGCATAGTGTACAAGAGCAGTCTGCTCACTGTGTTACTATTGTCACACTGATTCTGGCAGCAAAGGTGCTACCCTCAAAGCTGTTTGCTTCTCTCTGGACAGTACTTTGGCACATACCGTGTCTAGTTGTCTCATTAAATTTCCCTTAGACCAAGCCAGTTTTCTGAATTTACCTTTTTCCCAAGTGCCTCAACTGCAGGAATGTCCATGCAGCCATGAGAGTGGCCTTGCAATCTAACTTGAGATAATTTAAAATGGTCACCATTATTGTCCTGGGCAACAGTAACTTACAGAGCAAAATGATTGAAGGAAAAAAACATTTTGTAAGGAAGATATTTGAACAGAAATGCATAAGCCTGTGATGCCTCCAGATAGCGGGAGAAATTTCTTGGGAGAGGTTGTCATTATGGTAATTGGTTTAGTTCTGTTTTTAGCTAGAATAACATCTTCACTGCAGGACTCCTATAACCCCCATTTAAATGTTTTTCTTTGCAGTGTTTGGGGTTCAAAACAACCTGTCTCCAAGCTCTTCATCCCTGACCCAGAATGCTACTGCAGCCTCCGCAGGTCAGCAACAATTTAAGCCTAAAGAAAGTATGAGAGTCACCAATGTGTGCTGCCTTCTGCCACCTTTCCTTTTTTATAGTGACTAGAAAGTTCATATTGACAGAGGGTCCTTCATGACCATCTTGGTGGAGCAGTGTGGTATGAGGGGACATTGAGGAATATTTCCTCTGCTTTACATGTGCAGGAACAGCTCCCAGTACCTATGTAAGCACTAGAGATTTGCTTGCTGGGGAAGGCCTTGCATGTTTGAGTTGTCCTGAGTGAAAAAATGTTTTTTAAATGGTGTACAGCCCAAGGTCAGTGTGTGCAGGTACCTTGTTATCCTTCTTCTCTTTCATTCTCAATTTTTTTCATTGCAGCATATGGGATGAAGAATACTTCTCAGAACAACACTGGGGCAAGTACTGGTGTGTCTGCTTCAGCAGGTGAGTGTGACATTCACAGCTGTTTAGTCATGGCCTCGTACAAGCATATAATGGTAAAAATGAGTTAGAAGATTCAGCCAGCCGAGTGACACTGACACTGACACCTGGCTCCTCGGGAGCATGATGTCAGTAGCCGAGTCTCCCACCAGTACTTTTCTGAAAAGAAAGCAGATGAGCCAGAAGCCAAGAATGAGCAAATGAACTGATCTTATTCAGACCTCTCCAATTTTGTGGTAACTCGGATGATGTAATTGCAGCTTTTTCTGCTCAGCAGGCAGGGAACTGGATAGAAGATCACATGTGAAATTGTGCTTCATTTGAAGCCTAAACATTTGCAAGGTTGCTCTTAAACATCGTTTTGTAGTAGTCAGCCTCAACCACTCAAAAACCAAGGAATTGATTTATACATGATCAGGTTTATTTTTTTTTCACGAGAGAAGTTGACGTCTTTCTACTTCATCAAAAAATGTTCCAGCTTTTCTCTGCAACGCTGAGAAAATTAGTCACTTATTTTTTGTTTAAGGGAAACCAAGCTTCATTTGTAATCCAAGGATTCCTAAAGATGAGGCTTAAAAATAGATGTAAATACCACAGAAGTCATGATAACATTTCTAATACAGTTTTAATCCAGGTTTGTGCTAGAATAATGGAATAAAATCACTCTGTTTATCTTGATTTTCAATGTTGTGTCAATTTGTGTGCAAATTCAGATTTGTACACCATTCCAGGCATACTTGGTACTGCCTAACAGGAGAAGGGTGACCACACTGATGTCTTTGAGCCTTGTTTGGCCTGTGCCAAACGTCAGTAAGCTACAGCACAATGCCTCGTAACCATGGCTGGCTCCCAAGGAATGGATTGCTTTGTGCTTGAGTAGGTCTGTTAAAGGTGCATCTCGGGTTGAGCTGTGCTGGCTCTGATGGGGCTTGAATTTCTCTCTCAGACTGAGTTTCTGTGCATCTATAGTAAGTGTGTTTGAGAAGCAAAGAGTGCTGTCCTGGTTTCAGCTATGATGGAGTTCATTTTCTTTCTAGTGGCTGCTGTGTTTCAGATTTGGTATGAAAGCAATGTCAATAATTCATGTAGTTCTGGTTGTTGCCCGGTGATGTTTATATTTTTCAAGGACACTTTCCAGCTTCCCATAGAAGGTGATAAGGAGCATAGACAGAAGGATGGAATGGCCAGTGGGATATTCCATACCACAGACATCATGCTCAGTCTATAAATGGGGCTAGCTGGGGGGCAGGTACTTGCCATCACTGCTCAGGACAGTGATTGTTCACTAATTTACCAGGTGGTGACAGTGACTTGTGTCTGGCATATTCTTTTACTACTACTACTATTATTGCTATTTTCCTTTTGTTCTGTTAAACTGTCTTTACCTCAACCCATGTGGGGTTTTTTCCCTTTCCTTTTCCCTCCTTTTCTTGCTCTTCTACCCTTCTAGGGCGAAGGGAGAGACCTGCACGAGCACCTATGTGGTCCTAGCTGCCAGCTGGGATATACCACAACATTGAGCAAATTCTATATGTGATTGATTGAATTCCAGATGCTTTCCGTTACTGGTAGTAGCTGCACCCCTGCTAGTTAAATACATATCTCTAAAGAAATCTAATGACATCCATAACTCTCCTCTTAGCCTCAGTGACCAGTGCGTCTCTTACGGGGTGTTTATAGTACTAGCAACACCAATCACAATGGAACTATCTATTATGATGAACAAGTAGTGTGGCTTGTAATTATGACTCAGTGGTCCACACTTATCTCCTCCTCTTTCCCATCCTTTACCAATATTCCAGGGGGAACTGTTTTGACCTCCCAGGGAGATGACATTCTGCGCAAAGACTGCAAGTTCCTGCTGCTGGAGAAAGAGAATGCCCCAGCAAAGAAGGAGATGGAGCTCCTCATCATGACAAAGGACAGTGGCAAAGTCTTTAGTGCCTCCACCACTGGGCTTAATGGAGGTAACTTCTCTTCTTTGGGACATATGGATATGCTGAGGACAAAGAAATGGAGACTGATCATAGGGGGAGTTCAGAGTTCAGGACACTACGCTTGACTCATGCCCCTGCAAGCCAAACAAGAAGCTCTGGCAGGCAGTTAGCCTTTAACCGTGCCAGCTGCAGTCTAGGTCAAGCTTTTGCATTTGAGGCTCCAGAGTGTGCCTTGAAATATTTCATAAAGCTCAGGAGCTTTGAAAGCAAAAACTTAGACCTATTTTAAACAGGCAAAGCTATTGTGTCTTCCCAATAAAAAATATGCCTTTTGCCAATGGAAGGAAATAGGCCTGGTTGAAGTTCTGGCGTAATGTTTTTAATTATATTTGGTTCCTCTTCAGGATCCTTTGCAGAAGACACCTTGAAGAAGGAGAAGCAGGGATTTTCCTCCTCTTACGCTACAGATACCAGCCTAAAATCAGATGCAAATGGTAAGAGTTGGTTACTCTAGAAATGCAATAGAAATTGCATTCCCTTACTACCTTCCCCTTTCAAGCCCATGCTCTAAGTTTAATCGTGTATAGGAAGACTGTTAAAACCTCCTTTACTGATGTTAAAACAGGAGCATTGAAATCTGTGCCAACAAGGGACAAAGCAACTTACGCAGGTAAGTGATGCAATTCAGACTTTCATTGAAAGAAACACCACAGCATAAAGTACAAAAAAGCAACCATTCTTGAGTGACATGAGTGATCTCTGTGCAGTGACATCAAAGGGAGGGAAAGTTCAGGAGGCTACTCTGACTGTAGTGGGCTGAGCACATGCCATAGAAATTGGTACCAGTTGGGATATTTTGGCAATTGGATTATTTTTTTATTGCTTGAGAAAATGGGATAGCTAACAGTACAGCTACCAGGACAGATTTATGGGAGGAGAGGGCTCAGACAGACCATTGTGGCTATTCATGTCATTTATGGCTCAAAACTGTACAAAAAATAGATCCCAAAGGGATCACATTTTTTCAGCTGTTATTTTAAAACACACCCAGTGTTGTCCCCTGTTGGAATTCCCGTCAGGAATTCTGTTCCCAGCTTCCACAGGGACTAGAATTACATCTCCCATGTGCAGAGTTGGGTGTAAAGATTTTTTCCGCATAGCCTTATTATAATGAATCAGACCTTGGTGTCCTTATTCTAAGAGATTCTTGACTCTGAAGTCAAGGAATTCTTCATTGACCAGGAGACTGCCCCTTCCCTCTTCCAGAAATACGAAATGGTGAAGCAGGGGGTGCAATCGGATCAGCACCATCCTGGTGTCCCTGTGGTTCCTGCTGCAGCTGGTGGAAATGGCTCCTGGGTTTGCTTCTGGCCTGGTTGCTGCTTCTTGGATTGCTTTTTGGACTCATTGCTCTGGGTAAGAAAAAACTGAGGAAGAAAATGTAGAATGGAATAGAAGGACAAGCAGAGGGTGAAAGCTGGCAAAGAGGCCAAGTGCCAGAGATATGAAGCCAGAGAACTCAGGAGGTACACACTCACTGTGGTGGTGACTGCCACTGAAGTATTACAAATGGACAGAAAGAACAGATAAGAAATATAAACCTTTGATGAGGGGTTATATAGTGTTGGGGTGAGTAGAATAGGAAAACTCCTGAGCTCTGCGGTCTTACATCTCAGAGACCAACAAATTTCAAAGTTGTCATTTAAACTCCAAATATCCCTGCTAGAAAAAGAGATAAAAAGAATAATCCTGCAAAACAAACAGTGTTACCTTGTCCCTGCTGTTAGAAATAGGTATTTCAGGTGTGTGTCTGTGGCAGTATATTCCCTAATATTTTCTTTTAACCTTCCAGCGGAAGAAGTGAGAAAGCTGAAATCTCGTGTAGAGAACCTGGAAAAGATCAGTGGCACCCTCCTGACAATTAACCAAGGGAATTCAAAATTAGAAAAGGATGTTTCAAAGGTAGACTATCTTCATGGTGCTCCACCCTCCTCCACCTTCCCTTATGAAAATGAAGAGTCAGTGTGGTTGATGGTGAAGAGCAGACTGAGCAAGGAAATGGAACGAGGTGAGCAAAGCCAATGTCTGTGATGCTGCATGAGACCAAGTTATTTAAAGGGGAATGGGAGGATTTGATTGCCCAAGAGGCTAAAAACCAGGACTTCCAGCATACAGTGAAGTCTGTCAAAAATAGTACCCTCACAGACAGGCTGTGCTGGAGCTCAGAGTGCTGCCACTAGCACTGGTGGTGCATCCCTTAAAGCCAGAAGAAAAGGGAGAAGAAAGGAGGTTGTGGACATGCCATCCTGTACTGGGATATATCATATTTGCTGTAGCAAGTGAGTTTTCCATTTTGAAAGAACTACACAGAAAAATGAATGCACATTTCATTTCTCATACTACTTTTGGTAGCAAGGGAAAGATGATTTACTTCTTTTTAGCAGATGATGGAAGTAAGTTAAGAACAGAGGAACCTACATTTTCCCAGCTTCAGAAGTTTCAAGGATTTGCAAAAGCAAATTTGCTGAGGAAACTCTACTTACAAAGCCATGCTGTGCTTGATAGCCTGTGTTGCCTGCAGCCTCAAAATCCAAATAGAGGGATTCTTGAAACAAGTAGCTATTCTGTTGTGTAATGCACTCTAACAACCCCTTCACTTCCCGTTACAGGCTACTTCCGAGGGGAGAGAGGAGAACCTGGTGAGAAAGGTACGGCCATAGAGTCCTTCTCTTCCTCTGTCCTGTTCCTTGACTCTGGCAATGCACAAATTTGGGGTGGATGTTGCCACAAGGGGCAATTGGCACTGAGAAAGCTAGAGCTGTTTTATATCCGAACAAAAGGAGTGTAAAGCTAGTTTGCCACTTAAACTGTAGAGGGCCTGATCCCTTCCAGAACTAACACAGAAGGTCCAATCTGTGTGAAAGGCCAGGTCCTGTTTGCCACTAGTGGGATGGGTCTGATACTGCACTATTCAGTGTGAAGTGTCCCTCTTCACCCAAAACTCCTTTGTGTTTTGTTGAAGGTGGGAAACCAACTAGAAAAACAAAATGAATGAATGATCCTTGGAAATACCTCCAAGATCTCTCCTGATACTATTTTTTTTTAATTCTTTTCCCAGGTGATATGGGAATGCAAGGTCCCAGAGGTGAGTCTGCAGTAGATTGGCAGCCTGCCATAGGACCTGGGCAGCAAATGGATTTTTGTTACTCCAGAAGTTAGAGAAGTTGATGCATTCTGTAGTTCAGAGGCTTCTGTGATGGTTGGTTTTTTTAGCTCTTCTTCTGGGCATAGGCAATTTTAGAGTTCACAGTAGAAGAAAAAAGAGATACAGTAGAAGAGAAAAGAGATCTCACTTTGAATCTAGAAACTTCTTTCACCTGGATGAAAGTCACTCCTAAAGCCAAGCTCTACCTGGTTTAATCACAGAGTGGTTCACAGGATTTTGTGTGGTGTGAATGATTGAGTCCATTGCATAAATACAGGGGGACTGGTGTGGCATTGCTGGACATGACAGAACTTGCAAACATGCCAGGAACATAAACTACTTTCAGTGGGGGTGAGGGTCAGCCAATAGGGAAGACCTATTCCCCACTGACTCTATTTCTTTCTCCCTACAGGAGACCGAGGACTTCCTGGTGTCCCAGGTGGGCAGCGGTACAATTCCCCTTTGAGAGAGGGCATTTAGTGACATTACTGTAGGCAAGAGCAGATTGTGCACTGCAAACCTAGCTCTAGGTTGTTTTCTAAAGAGTTGATATTTAGCATAGACTAAGTCACTTGAGCAATACCTGTCTGTAGCTACAGACACAGCTCAGAGTCTTGGTTACAAGCGAGGCTTCAGCCTTAGTTGAACATGTTGGGGGGGTGAATATCTCAGTGTACCTTTGAAAGAGTCCCACAGCTGCACGAGTACTCAGCCCAACTTCCTTGTGCTCTTTTATGTATTGTGTTCTTCTAAAGAGAACCCTGTTCAAGTATCCACCTTCCAAGTAGTATATTCTTTACCCCAGATGATGAATCCTTCCAGGCTTCAGGTTCCCCTGAATTTGCATGGTATTCTTTCATGGTACACAGGCAAGGACTCTGAACATTTGTTGTGTTTTTCTTCCAGGCATTCCTGGTCCAATTGGGCACCAAGGACCAGAAGGACCAAAAGGACAGAAAGGCAGTATGGGTAAGCATCTCTATCAATGCTGTGAGACTCAAAACTGATTGACACATGTCATGGGAATACAGACACCAGGTTGGGATGATCATTGCCTTTCCCCATGGATGTGGCCATGCATCCTCTTGCCCAAGACTTCCCATAGACACCTTATCTTACAAGGCATTTCTTTCTTACAGGTGATCCTGGCATGGAAGGTCCCATGGGACAAAGAGGTCGAGAAGGGCTACCAGGACCTCGAGGGGAGCCTGGACCCCCTGGATTTGGAGAAAAAGGAGACCGAGGTAGGAACTAGATGTCCTATTGTTGGATAAAGCAGAGATGGACAAAAGCTATAGATTGGTCCCAATATATAAAACACATGTGTGATAGAATTTGATTTGATTACTTAAATCCAGATTTCATTTTAGACATTTCCCAGTACAGACAAATCTGGCCTAAGGGATTTTTTTTTATTTTTGCCAAAATTGCAATAGGTAAACAGGAATTATTTTTGTTTTGCCGGGTCTCTCAGTCAGGTTTGAGTTTGGCAGATCCAAAAGCACTTAATATCGAGGTCATCTTCTTCCCTCTTATCCAAGTCACCAAAGCTGGGGGATTTCTCTTGCTCATCCTTAAGCCCAGTGAGATGGGATGTTTTCTGGGACAATGCATGCTTATTTGGGTGTTTTGAACTGACCAGCAGATTGATGATGACACTTGCCATAGAAAGAATAACATGAGATAGGATAATGGAAAAATGGGATCACAATTGCATTCCATAGTATCTATTCATGTTCTTGTTCTGCAGGTGCTGTTGGGGAGCCAGGTCCTCCAGGGCCACCTGGTCCTCCAGGTGCTGCTGGTCTTAAAGGTAAATAAGATAGACTTATCTGCTCCTAACCAGTTAGGAATAGATGAGTACTCCAGCCTTCCTGTTTCACTTGTGTTGCACTGCAGTGATCAGAAAAGTGAACTAATAGTCCTCATTTTAGATAAAATTTGCTTTGGTAGATACACATAACCTTTAGAGCAATAATTTCTTGGAGTTTTTTAGGGAGAGTGGGGATTGGTAGGGACATTTCCCAAAACACCAATCTTTAAGATTTTTGATGTTTCCAGCTGTTTCTTCTCTGCTTTCAGAAATAATACAGTAAACTCCATCTCACTAACAGGCTTCTAGCAGAGTTACAGCTCTACAATCCACGTAACTGGGATTAAAATTGCACTATAAAAAATGGGTCTCACCTAAAGCACAGATCCCAGTGTCTCATCTGGGATGATGATGGAAGGCTTGAGTCTCTTTACCTTGCTTTAGGGAAAACCACTTCCTCTATATCACAAAGGAGCTAAGTTGTGTAGATTTGTGGTCCTAATTTTGAGGATGACAGTGATGCAAAGTCTTCTAGTGGCTGGGGGAATTCCATTCTGCTAAACACCTATTGGGTTGTAGATGCTGTTGGACAAACCAAAAGAGATTTGTTCATTTTCTAATTGTCATGTTACTGAAAGAAAATCCATGTTCCTTATTGACAGGTCTGATGGGTTCTCCAGGCCCACAAGGTCCTCCAGGTGAGTGCTGTATTCCTTTGCTATGGCATCTAAAGAAAACAAAACTAGAGTGACAGCTTCTCATAGGTTTTATTATTCATTAGTACATAATGGTGAGTAGGATGGATTGAATACCCCATTTTGGTTTTTTGCAGGTCCTCCTGGCCTACAAGGATTTAGAGGAGAAGCAGGTCTCCCAGGTGCTAAGGGTAAGCTTCTCTTCCCTTTGGCAATTACAGCAGCAGTAGCTGATATGCTTTTCTAGCGCTGCTCTGAGTACCACACCTGGTCTGAGTGTGGAGCCTTCTGATGCTAGGGGCGGTGAACAGCAGAAGACTGAGGAAAGGGAAGGAGCAACTAGATTTAGTGATTGCAAGCAAATACTGAGAAATACAAGAGACACAGAGGTAATAGAGTAATCTCAGTGAGGTAACATGGTTGGATGGAGGGAATGTATCAAAAGAATTTCCGGTTTGAGTTTGTCTGATATCAGAGTACCTGTATTTCCCCTATGATTTTTCTTGATGCATGAAATTCCTTTCCCTTCTGACTTGTTATTACTATTCTTTGATCATCCATGTATCTTTCAGGTGAGAAAGGAGCCAGTGGAGCCCCTGGACCCAAAGGTATGTTGATCAATTAAATATCTTCCGTGGATATTTTCTTTAGATTCCTTTAGATATGGATACTGTCCATGGGTGTTAACCCTATCCTTCTTTGGGTGTTTATTCTGTGCTCTTGTCAGAAAGCTGACTTTATTTTCTTTTCATTTTACAATGAAACAATCTCACAGAATCCTTCCATTTTCTGTACCACAGGTGACCAGGGTGAGAAGGGTTCTCGTGGAATGACAGGTCAGTGGATTGTTTTCCTGAAGTAACAGCCTATCTAATGTACACGTGCATTATTTGAATTTTCAAATAACGGCATAGCCCAGCCAATCCGAGTTAGCTTTCTGGAAAAGTATAGTGTTGTTAATGGTTATAGGAGTTTTATTTCTGCACCCAAGTTTAAAAAAATAGATCCCATTCTTAATTCCAGTAATCTTGGTAGCAATCTCTCTGTATTTAGCTTTAGGGAAATTCTCCCTTACACGCTCTGTATTCACTTCACTTGGGCTTTTTTAATGCACAGAGACAGTCACGAATCATGAGGCCTGAACATCCTGTCAATGCTGTTTTTCAGTTGCAAAGCACCAAATGTTGCTGACAGTCATAAATTATATCTTCACCAAGATATGTTTGATTCATTCTCATGCTATTTTGCTACAGGTGAACAAGGCTTAAGAGGAATACCTGGTCCTCCGGGAGAGCCAGGGCCTAAAGGACCTGCAGGTGGGTAACAGGAAACAACTGTCTGTTTGTGGGGTAATGTCATTTCCACCCAGAGGGTGTTTCTATGAGCACAGACAAGAAAACAATATGGGAGCAGAATCACACTGGCTGTGATACTAAGTCTTTTCTCTAGATGGCTAAGATTAGTCTGTATACTCAGAAAAGATGTCATACAGTTAAGTTTCAAGTGAATTTTTTCGGGATCTTCAGTAATTGCAGCTAAGATTTCTTTCAGATGCAATATGACCAGAAACCACTTTCTTGTGTTTAGGGCTGTACTCCACTTAGTAGGACAGGACAACTGTGGTACTATTTCAGTGGTCCCTAACAATCTTTTTTTCTGTGGACAGGACAAGCTGGCCGTGATGGACAGCCAGGTGTAAAAGGTAAGGGATTCCTTTGAGGAAGACATGCAGGTACTTTCTGCTTTGGCAGTGAGTTGATTTGTAAAAAGGGTGGGAGAAGATGGCAGCAGATCCATGCTGTAGGATCTTGCTGTCTCAGAAGAGCTGTAGAGTCAACCATGTAAGCATGTAACTGAGACATACAACGCAGGTACCTGTAAACTTGTGACAGAGTTCTTCTTGCTACAGAACTCTTCTGTCATTGATGTTCATCTCCCAGACACTGATGCTGAAAATGGCCAGTTGGCTGTGGTGATACAATAGGTAGAAAGTGCTGCAGGACAGCCAATGGCCAAACTCGACTGGATTGGTAGATTGTAAATCAATGACTTCTGGCTTGTTAATGGTGATTATATCCCTAGGTGAACCAGGTTTTATAGGAAAGCCAGGAGCCCGAGGACCTCCAGGACCCACTGGAGATGCAGGACAGCCAGGTAAAAGCATACAGAGAACAAAAGTACATTTTACTCAGTTGGGAATACAAATGTCTTTGTCAACAATTTCCAGTCTTAATTTGAAGTTAAGGGTTGTAGAGGATCTCTGTAGTATAAGATGGTGATGAAAGGAAAACACACAGGGAATCTAGATGCTTTGTGATCTCAGGATTGCACATCAGCTGCTGTTAGCCAACATTCAGTTTACATACTAGTTTCTAGGCCAATTTACACCACTTGTGTGCTGCATGCTATAATTTGACATAGATGTAGTCTTTTTCTCCCTGTCTATCCTTTCCCCATCTGAAATTTGCTTAGTTATCTTAGAAATTTTGTCTTTTTCTTCCAGGTCTTACAGGACCACAAGGACCACCAGGTAGGTTTTTCCACTGTGTTCCAATTTAGCAATGACACGCTTTGATACAGACTCAAAAATGCCCTGTCATTTTCCCTCTATGGTGCTTGTGGCTTCCAAAGTGATATCCCAAGGTTTCTGCATCTCCCTTGGCTTTTGAGACAGGTTTTGTGATTGGAGTGTTAATTTTTGAGGAATGCAGGGCCTTGGAGCATTTGAAAATTTGCCTCTCCTCAAAACATAGTTTGCAACAAATAACATGTTCAGTTCCCTGTGCATCTCTGAAAAGTCCTTCTAATTGGCAGAGGGGAGAGGTTGAGGCAATAGAGGTGAAAACAGAGGATGTGACATCTGCAAGAGGAGGTGGTCTGGGGGGCACATCAACAGGGAATTTATCCAGGAGCCTCAGGACAGGGAGCAGTACCTCGAAGAAGCTACAGGCAAATCTAGGGAGCAGTGCCATCATCCAGGGAGCAGAAGGGAAGCCCTTAACTATGCCCAGGGACATTACCATCTCAGTCTACAGTCTGCTGTCAATTCCTCCACTTGCTGTAAGGGATCTGCTTATAAAAGCTGTAAACCAGGGTCTTGAGTAGGGAGTTACTTCTATAAACCCACCAGTGAAACTCAGCTGGGGTACCTGGAAAAAATAGAAGAAGTATTTGCACTAACCATTTTAAATTGTTCATCTACCTCATAACAGGACTTCCAGGCAACACAGGCCGACCAGGGGATAAAGGTGAGTTTTGTTTCTTCCCTAATACTCATTTTCTCTTTAAGCACTTCATTTTTGGGAGAATTATCTGCTCTGCTGACCAGTCCCTGAATCAACAGTGGCATCTAGTGGCTTATAGAAAGAGAAGGTTTGAGAAACAGATGGTAGGCAAAGCCTCTTTGAGCACATACGAAATGCTGGGCATCTGCTGAGGCATTCAGCGTGACAGTTCTCCACTGAGAAAATCTTAGCAAACCTGATTCTGCCCTGAGCATATGAGTGTGATGCCTGGTGACCACAATGGAAGCTGTGTGCCTGCCTCAGATAGATCAAGGCCTGCCACCTATTCAGGCAAATGTAGTTCTTGGAAAGCTGATCAGAGGATATCTCTGGATTAGCTGCGCTCTGTTGCTTCCCCCATGACCTTCTAGTGCTATGACTTCTCAGACAAGAGATCAAGGGCAAAGAGAACAGAAATCAAAAGCTTAATAAGACAGCTCAGTTGAGCTAGTGTCAAATCTTTCCCCAAAAAGAAGTTCATCTTTTGTCTCTTTCTTTTCCTAGGAGAACCTGGAGCTCCTGGAAAAGTCATAAGTGCTGGTATGTGGTACTGTGAGAATTCAAACACTTCTGCTTTTGGAGGATTTTCTCTGCTTTTTGCTATGCCTCCTAAATTCATCTCAGCTGTGCGCCAGACCCGTACTGGTGCTCCCTGTGCTGGGAAAACGCATGCTATACAAGTGTGATTCTTTAAGGATAGATTTGTTACATGTTTGCTGGATGTGTGTACATATGTGTATGTGTGCAAGTGTATGCATTTGTGTTTCAGAGGGTTCGTCAACTATCACTCTGCCAGGCCCACCAGGTCCCCCAGGCCCACCTGGCCCCACTGGACCCCCAGGTGTTCCAGGTGAGGAAGTTGTTCCTCTGCTGTGGGTTTTTGCTGGCAGATTGCGTTGCTGTGCATCCAGTTCTTAATTTAATGTGTGATGTTTATTGTCTCTGCCAGGCTGCCCTGTTTGGGAGACAGGATTGCTCAGGCAGTCTGGATACTCATGGTCCTCACCCTTGCCTGCAGAAAGATCAAGATCTCAGTCAGAGTTAGGGAGGTGGCAGCCTCAAGGGAGAAACGGGATACAATCACAGGGGGGGCAGGAGAGAAGGGAGGGCTGAGAAGATAAAGAAACTGAAAACAGTGTTGTTTGATCTGATGAGTACAAAGTAGTGATGGGTAAAATCCAGCAAGTAGAATCAAGCTCTTTTGCCTCTCAGGAAAGCAGGCTTGTATCTAATTCTTCTCCCGGTACTGTTACTGAAATCAGGAAGCGCTTGTTTTGCAGTCTTAGCTTTGAACTCAAGACAGCAGAAATCCCACATAGACCATCTACAGATCTTTCACGGAAGCACACACAGAGACACTGGCTAGGCGTGACCTCAGTCCTCATGCTTCTCTGTCCCAGGGCAGACACTGCCCTCCAGCATGATGGTGTCAGGCAGCAGGGTTCCTGAGCCTGGTTCTCATGGCAGTTCTGGGCCACTCCCAGCTGTACAGCTGGAGCTAATTCTGGAGCTGATTTGGTAGAGCCAGCCTTGATTTGCAGCCCGGAATGCATTTCTGTTGTGGTCAGTGACAATCTGGTTGTTTCCCCAGGCTAAAAAGCACCAAGCACCTAAATTGCCACATGGTGGAAAATAGGCCTCTTTTCTGGAGCTTCAAGTAATATATAAGACATTGATGAATTCATACCCCGTAGCAATTCCATTTACTTGTGCGGGCAAATACATTATTTTATAATTTCATTTCTTATAAAAGAACTATTGATTCTGTCCTGCTACTGTAAAATACAACCAGGAAAATCTAATGCAATCTGTTTTTTTTTTTTCCTTTGAAACCAGGTCCTGTTGGACCAGCTGGTCTCCCTGGACAGCAAGGTACTATTCTCCATCAGCTTTGATTCTGCTTCTTAAGATAACTGAATTCATTAGTTTTCCTTTGTTTCTAATTCTCCCAGCCCTTGGCACAATCTCTCTACCTTTTGTTTGCGGATTTTTTTCCTTTCAGTTCATTTTGCTGCATTATTTGGTGTAATTAATCTTGTAAAGAATTTCTATTGTTTTTTTCTTTCCTGAGGGAGGAAGGGGTTGATAAAAGCGAGTGTGATGTGCATGCTGCAAATGTCTCTTTTTCATGTTATTTTTTCTGGAGGCTGGTATTTCTAAGGCAGCTCTCAAGTGCAGTTGCCTTTCTGTGGTAGGGAATATAGCCCAGCTGGATACCGCCTGCCATTTTGAAAGGTGGGAGAGCGAACTCAGGCCAAATTGGGAGTAATGTCACTGTGAAACCACTGTCAATTGGACAGACATCTGTTTGGAAGGGCCTGAACAGAGCTGACTCCTAAGAACCTTTCATAGCCAGTTTTCTATGATCCTGTTATGGCAAATTGTGCCATAATTTCCACATTTGAATAGAGTGCCCCTCAGAGACAGGGACTGAGTTCATGCTCCCAGTTCAGCAAAGTCTGAACCTGTTCTCGAGGAGGTGAGGAGTGGGTACAAAATGTCTCTCAGTTAAATAATTCATTTTTCTTCCCTTTTTTTCCCTGAAAAAGGTCCACGGGGCGAGAAAGGATCCCCAGGTGAAACTGTGATAGAAACTATCAAAACAGAAGTCTCATCATTAGCATCTCAAAGTAAGTGGGGCTGCCTTTCCACTCCTTTGCTTGGAGAGGTGCCAGATGCCTCAAGATCTGCTCACAGCTAACAGGAGATGACTCTACCTCTTTCCACTCAAGATGACCTAGGGCAAATGTGTGTGTGTGTGTGTTTGGTAGTGGGACAGCAATACCCTTCTTCTGCTACTCCTTCTGCTCTCCTTCTCGCCTGTGCATCCCCAAGGACTTTCAAAAGGAGGTAGATGGCATCAGGCTCATGTCAGGTAAAGGGAAGCTGAGGAATGGTAACTGGTGAACATTCCTTAACAGCAGAGATGGTCACAGAGCTGTGAGGTTTCATCCTGGCCTTTTAGCCACTGTGCTCACACAGGGAAGTTCCCTATGTAATATGAACATGGAGCCACCTGTAAGAGGAGAATCAGTTTGAAAAGGCACATTAATCCGAGCAACTGAAATCAGAATCTCTCTGCAAATTAGAGGACAAACCCACAGAGGAGCAAATGCTATTTTAAGATGAAAATAAGTGAAGCAGAACAGAATGGTTTAACAGCATCCTGAGAAAAATGTCTGCTTGCTCTGTGCAATACCAAATGTGTGGTGCACTTACAGTCAGTATTCCTAGGGTCTGGGACCTCTGCAGTTGTGCAGGAGAGGCAAGATAGGGGAGGTCATAAAAGTCATAAGTGGTCCTTGCCTAATCACCATCTGAATGGGGTCATGTAGATTCAGACCATACTTCAGTACTGTCCCCCATTCAGGAGTCTTGGATCTCAGCATCACTGAAATTTGAGTTTGTGCCATGGCTTGGAGGTTAAAATACATCTCCAATCAAATAACACAGTGCAGCTACGTGTTAAGTAATGGCTGCTTACTGCTCCTCCCAAAACTTGCTCCTCTTTGAAAGAATTTTTCCTCTCCTTGAAAATTCTTTCCCTCCTGTAGCCTTTGAGTCCTTTGCTCTTTCCCTCAGCAACCATTACTCTCCAGAGAGGTCTCCTCCCTGTTTCTAATACAATGCCAGCCTGTTCAGTGCTGTATTTTGTTTCATGTCCTAACCTGCATGCTGGCAACCTAATACTTCTCTCCCCTCTCCATCTCAGCTTTGGGTTAGGTCATCCAGGTCCTGCCTTAGTCCACCTTTGACTGTAAGAGCTTCTAACAGCAGCATAATGACAGTGTATCCATAGCAGCAGTAGCTCCATAGCAACAATTTTCCCTTTTTTGTGTGTTTTTCATTTGCACAGTGATGGCAGATTTACAAGGGCGAGCAGGACCACCAGGTCCCCCTGGACCACCAGGTACGTAACACAGCAGAGGTCAGTACATGAGCAGGGGGATGTTAATATACATGGCATGTTTCTGGGCCATGCAATTTGGTGAGTAAATATTCTCTAATACCCGTTTCTTTTGTCATCAGGTGAATCTGTTCAGGGACCCCCTGGACCTCGTGGTCCCCCAGGTAAGAGCTTGTTTCTCTGAAACAAACCTGGACAGTGGGAGGTTTTTCCAGTGCCTCTGACCTTGTGGTATCCCAGAAGCAATCTTGGATCTTGTGGAAGTTAGTAGGGCTGACTTTACCAGAAGCAGAATTTCAGACAGTGGATTCCTACCAACACAGTTTCACTGCAGTATAGTTTCACGGGAGCAAGACGCTGCTCGAGAGAGGACATCTGCTTTGGCAGAGGTTTTGCTAGCCAGAGTAGTAAATCATAAAAGCCAAACTTTTGGGGAAGATACTCAACGTTCTCAAGTCCCCAAAGGAATTAGCTGTAATCAACCCCATCTTTACTTCTCACTCATCCAGCCTTAACTTCCAGCTGGGGACAGATGGAACACATCTTACCATGAGGAACATATCGCCATTCCACTTCCTGTAGCGCAGATTTCCCTTTCACAGCCAGAAGAGAGGAAGTGCAGGAGGACATGAGACAGGACCATAATCCTATTCCTTGCTCTCTGCTCTGTAGCCAAGGGACACAGGCCAGGTGTGTGATGAAATGAACCTACCTTCTCAATGTAGTGAAGGCCAGCTGGGATAGACGCTCTGGACCACAAAGAAAGGTGTTTCTCTGTCCTGTATCTGTTGTGGTGGCAAACAATCGTGAAAACTAATAGGGATAGATGTGCGTGGAGAAAACAATATTACTACCCTACACTTGGAAATATTTGAGTGATAGCCATGGCTGGAGGTGTAGCAGCTCTGAAATGCATTTGTTTACATTGCTAAGGCTTATCCTTCCTGAAGCTTTTTGTGTCCCTTTTGCCTAGGAGAAGGATTGCCAGGACCTCCAGGCCCACCTGGGAGACCAGCATCTTCTATGTCCACCTCAGGTAGGTTCTTCCCACTCATTCTCTCGCCTGTGCCCTGGAATGGCCTGACTGTTGGGGTTCCAGAGAGCACATCCTTGTCTAGAACCAGTTATAGCGAGAGGAAACCTGTGTCATGTTCAGTTGGATGTCATGAAGAAACTTTTTTGTTTTGATTACAGAAACATTCTTACAAGGCCCGCCAGGTCCACCAGGCCCGAAGGGAGACCAAGGTGGGTGTATCCTGCTGCCTCCCCAAGATACTAGATGGATCTCAGCACCTCAGACTGAAAATAAGGAAGGAAGGGCCTTGAAGCAGAAAGTGTCCCACCTTTCTGTGGCTGTAAGAAAGCTAGCACAGCGGTCACTAAATAGGGCTCCTGGCTGCTGCCATAAAACAAGTCAGTCTTTGCCAAAGTAACTTATTAGCCTCCAGTACTGGTGTCAAAGAAATCGCTGCATTCAGATCTGACTTTTGCAAGCACATTAGATTCAGGAGCATTCAGAGAATGCCCATTTGCCCATTAGCAGGGAACAATCTTTTTGCAAAATGCAGCATGGACTTGGCTGAGTCAATACAAGGAGGTGGCCCTGTGAAGTGTAGCTCAGCTCTCAGCTGGCAGGCAAAGATGGGATCTACTCCCTTTACCCATTTCTGCCCTGCAGATTGAAGGCTGTGATAATATTCTGTGGTGTGGGCTGGGATCAGAATAAAGCAAATGCTAACACTGTTCCTCTGCTCCCCTGTTCACAGGAGAACGAGGTCCACGAGGATTCACAGGTAAGGAGGCTTCCAGGAGATATCAGTGGGGTGCAGGGTAGCGTGCCTGTGTATGTGACTGATCCTCTCTTTCTGTGTTCCCTGCAGGAGAACCGGGTGAGCCTCGTCTGTCAGCATTCTCCTCCCACATCTGTGCCCCCTTTCCTCCTCCTTCCTCTAAATTCATTGTCCCTAGGGTAAAACCAGGGGCCAAAATCCTGCCCTATTGAGTATATCTTAATTTTAATGGAGCCAGGATTTTGTCCACACACTTTATTCCTGTGAATCTCTGATTCTCCTTCTGCAATTGGCAGGTGAGGGAGCTACCATGCAGGGACCTCCAGGAGTTCCAGGCCTGCCAGGTCCACCTGGACCCAAAGGTGAAGTTAAAAATCTTCTTTCTTTCTTTGGTGGTGGTTTTACACAGCCAGGAGTGGTGGAGACTAAAGGATGAAGCAGCCTGGTCAGTTACAGCTGTGCCCACCCGCTGCCTTTTCAGGCAGAGCAGGACCATGGCAGTAGAATTTCTCTGAGCACAAGGCACCTGGGCAGATCACAGAAGGCTCAGGAAAGCTGCTGTGGCCTCTTCCTTCTGCTTCTCCCTAATGAGTTGCTAATTCAAATAGTCATTACAAGGGCTGGGTAGTTGCTTCTCTGAGAACATGTAGCTCAACTGTTTTACACGACCAAGTATACAACATGCCATGACACCCATTATAATTGTCTGTCTCCCTCACTCTGGTTTCCAGGTGATGCAGGTGTCCCAGGTGCCCCTGGCATCCCAGGAGCATCTCGAGGTAAGAGGCCATACCATCATTGCTCTGATATCAGCAAGAAGTGCTGACCTCCTGGTGCAGACTTTGAAAAAGCTCCTTTGGGTTTTACAAGTGTACACGGCAACCTAACCTGATGGATTTTTGTGCTCAAAACCTCTTTTTCCACAACCTACCTTAAATCAGACAATTTAAGAATTGCAAGTTTTATCTTTCCAGCTTACTGGGAGTTCTTTGAGCCAGAGTTTGTCCTCATGGGACATGAAAGAAAGGGATTCCAGGTTGGCTAAGCGTGTTCCGCAAGGGATTAAGGAAGCTGCATTGAACCTTCTTGTGGAACACTTCTGATCAGAACAAAAGTGCCCTTTGTTCAGTTTTACTTACCCTCTGGTGGATTCATGTGAATTAAGCTGCTTTCATTCTGAATGAGAGCATCTCTGTATGCAAGATATTAATGCAGTTTCACAAAAAATATATATGGATATACTTCAGTGTCTCTCCATGTGAACAAGCCCTCTGCATCTCCACATTGCGTCCTAGGAATGCTACCTCAGGGTGCTGGGAAGACAGACACTTTAAGAGCGTGAGGTGTCACTCAACACTATGGTGACAAGAGTCACATAGGACCCCACCTGTATTTTGCAATGGACACCAGTGAGGAGGTTCTTGAGCTGGTGCTGCCCAGTCTGGCTGGGGTTGGGAGCAGCAGGGTAGTGAGGTTAGCCTAATGAGTTTGAGTGCTTTATGGATCTCCACCTATATGGTGTGCTCTGGTGCACAAACTGACCAGGTCTGTCAGTACGAAGCCAGGGAGATCTCTGGACTCAGCCCTGCAGAGCTGCGTAGGCTGAACTGTAAAGATGCCAAATTAACTCAAGACATTACACTGCCTGGTTGCCCATGCTCAGACTGTGTTTAAGGATGAAGGGGTGGGCCCTCCATTCCCACAGCTCTTCCCAGACCTGTGGGAATGGCTCAATGCAAGCACACTGTAGCATTGCTTGGTCTAATACAACCATGCCAAAAACATTCCTTCTCCTTACAATGCTTTCTGTAGGTGGATCAAGACAAATTCAGGGACCCCCAGGACCTCCTGGCCCACCTGGTCCTCCTGGCCCAGGTGGAACTTCATCTCAAGAGATTCAGCAGTATGTCACTGACTACCTGAATAGTGAGTATAATGAGATTTTTGCCATGGGTCAGCAGATGCATGCCTATCTCTCTTTTGTTCCTTGGGTCCCTTGTCACTCCCTTTAGAAGCAGAGTGAGGCCGCTCTGGCCTTATGTTTGTTGAATACTATGAAGTGCTGTTGCCTGCTGTGGCCTCTGCAGAACTGTCCTTCAATTGGCCTGCTTTTTGCCAGGGGAAGAGTGTCCAGTAATTATGCGTATGGCCCTTGTCTTCCCTCTAGTGATGAGGGCATATCTTGTGCTTCCTACCTAGGTGACGATGTAAGGCGTTACTTGACTGGTGCCCAAGGCCCTCCAGGCCCACCTGGAGTCATCACCACTGCAGATGGGACGAGCTTGGATTATGCGGAGCTGGCTTCCCGTGTTATGAGCTATATGACAAGTAAGCACCGTGTTGATAAGCTCTGTACTGGGTCATGCTCTTGGCTGAGCTTGTGCAATACCTGGAAGTGAGAATCAGAGGAGAAACAACAGTCTATCAATAGCAGCACCTCATCCTAGCACCTCACCTGCTGTCTTGGCCCAGGACTTGACACAACTGAGGTGGCCTCTGAGCTTTGTCCTGTTTTAGTGGTTAGATTAACCATGGTTAGATTAACTAATGGTTGCTGCTATTTGAAGAGTCTCATATTGAACATAACTGTTAGACCCTGTAACGTCCCAAGATCCAAACAGAGGTGGCTGTACCTGGTCTCAGGTACTCTGGAGCTGTCTTGTATGCTTGGGGCCCTCCTGAAGTAGATTAAATTCCCAGAGCCTTTTGGAAGCAGCTTGGAATCTTGGTCAGAAGAGCATAGACCACACTGTTGTGATGAAAACCAGGCTGTGTGAAACAGCATCTGACTCACAGCTGGTGGCATGGGAAGGCCATTCCACCAGTTAAACCAGATTAATTCAGCTTTCTTTTGTCCTTGTCTGACCCCTCTTCACCTTCTGTCTCCTCTTAACCCTACCTGACATAAAACCTTTTCATTCCTGCAGGCTCTTCAGACCGCTATCAGTCATTTGCCAGTTCAGTATCAACTACATCCGTTTTGTACCAAGAACTTCTGGACATGCTGCAGAGTAAGTGATCCTCAAGGGGTGTTCAGGGTAAAGCATCCCAGCAGCCTGGTGACCTGCCTTTCCCTTCTGTCTCCAACCAGAGTTACCAGCAGCTGCTCTGGAGGGCAAAGGCCTGCCATAGGTGCTGCTGAGGGACCTGCAATGTCTCTTTCCAAGTCCTTTGGAGACAGATCTATGTGTCTTGTACTAGAGATGTTCCATGCTTTCCGGGAGCTATGCTTTCTTACCTGTTTGCTTTTTAGACCCACTGTTGTAACTCTGCAGTTTACTGCTCTCTTGCCTCCTTTCCCCCCCTTGGCTCTCTAGGAGGCATCCACCCATGTACCTCCTTTTCAGGAATACACCACAATTTCCCCCAGTCTCCCACTAAACCTTGGACTTGTACTTTCCAGCTTCTCCACTCTCTTAGGGTTCCTCATTCCTTCTTGCCCACTCCAAAGTCTTTGTTCTTAAAGTGAGAAGACCCAGCTCTGTATTCTTTGACACACGCTGCTACTGTGGGCTGATAGATAAATGACTGGGATGTCATTTTGCTGTGCTTGAAGGTATTGCTAATGCTGGCCAGAACTGTGGTCTTACTGTGTGAGCCAGTCAATCAGATTCCATGTTCCAAACAGACAAAGGGCTGCTGAAATGCCACAGAGCTCAGCGTGGTCTTTTCCCTTTGTCCAAGATGTTGTCCATGGTATCCTGAAGAAACAGAGCACAAGGAGGTCCCTTTAGCAATCTAAATTCCCATCCTCCTCAAACCCTGAATTGTAGGGGGTTCCGAGCCCTGTCACAAATGTTTCTGACACCATACACAGGGCAGTTCACACTCAGAAAAGGAGAGGGAGGAAAGGAGCTTTGCATCCATGGGTTTTGATGGTCTCCTTACTGGTGGTGGGGATGCTCAGATCATAGACTGGGAACTCCTCCCACCTGGGGTCTTCGCAGCATCTGGAGAGTCTTAAAAAATGCATTTTTTCATTTCCAGGAGAAGAAATTCGTCGGTATCTAATTGGGCCTCCGGGCCCACCAGGACCTCCTGGACCAGGGGGAGATGGCATGTCTCTGTCACTGGATTATGACGAACTGACCAGACGGTTTATCAGCTACCTGACAAGTAAGGGCCTTTATTAGTGTGCATTTCCCTCTGTTCCTTTGGGAGCTGAGCACGTGCTGTCAGTGAAAACTCTTCCAGCGTCAACTGTGTGAATCCTTGTATACAGACGACACCTTGTGAGGATTGTGAGAGATGTGGTAGAGAACAAAGATGCCCTGTAGCTGAGATACTCTAGTTAAGAGTTCTTGCTTTGCTTAAAACTGAGCTTAAGAACACCATGTCATCTGAGCCAACTTAGAAGTCCCATCAATGCCTTCAAGTATGTTTATAACTCTTTTCTCACTGGCTCTGGGGATACATCTTTCTGTGGAAGAGTCGATCTATGCCCACTTTGTGTGAGGCAGCCCAGGCAACAAACTCTTAGGCAGGCAGACAAAGAGAGAGCAGCACATCAGCAGCTGGTGGCTTCACCGTTTGAGCCAGCAATGTGCCCTTGTGACCAAGAAGGCCAATGGCATCCTGGGGTGCATCAGGAAGAGTGTGGCCAGCAGGCCGAAGGAGCTTTTCCTCCCCCTCTACTCTGCCCTGATGAGGTCCCATCTTGAGTACTGTGTCCAGATCTGGGCTTCCGAGTCCAAGCAGGACAAGGAGCTGCTGGAGAAGATACAGCAAAGAGCTACAAAGATGATGAGGGGCCTAGAACATGTCTCTTATGAGGAAAGGCTGAGGGACTTGGGTCTTTTTAGTCTGGAGAAGAGAAGACTGAGGGGGGATCTGATCAACACCTATAAATACTTCAAGGGTGGGTGTCAGGAGGATGGGGCCAGTCTTTTCAGTGATGCCCAGGGACAGGACAAGAGGGAATGGGCACAAATTTGAACATAAGGAGTTCTATCTAAACGTGAGAAGGAACTTCTTTGCTGTGAGGGTGGCAGAGCCCTGGAAGAGGCTGCCCAGAGAGGTGGTAGAGTCTCCGTCTCTGGAGAAAAGCCATACCCACCTGGACACGTTCCTGTGGGACCTGCTCTGGGTGGCCCTGCTTTGTCAGGGGGGTTGGACTAGATATGATCTGCAGAGGTCCCTTCCAACCCCATATCATTCTGTGATTCTGTGGGTCACAGCTGAGATGCATGTCCTGGTGTGCCCCCTCACCCCCATGTCAGGGGTTCATGAGATGTGCAGAACTTTTGCCAAGAGCAGAGGCCTGATGCCTGCCTGTCTGCAGGTGCCTTTGTGTTGGGATTAACTGGGCAAGTTTTAACTCCAGTCCAGACCAAGCTTTGAGCCTTGCTTCTCAGCACAATGTGCTGCTGGGATCACTTCCCCCTGCAGGAGTCCCTCCTGCATTGCCTGTGAACAAGCCCTGCAGCCTGTCTGTCACATTTTGATAATGTACTATTCTTGGGTCTGTTTGATTTTGCAGGTTCTGGGATGAGCATTGGGCTCCCTGGACCACCTGGGCCCCCGGGGACACCTGGTGTATCCTACAGTGACCTGACAGCCTACCTGCGAAGTAAGTCAGCTTCTTTACTCCCCTGCCACATGTCCCTGCACACCACCAGGATCTTTTTTTACAGGCTCAGTCACAAAATTTCCCCTTTTGCCCATCACCACAAATAACCCTCTATGAGCCTCTGATGGTCCCTCTGCCTTAGCTAGCAGCACTGCAGGCCTCCTGGGCTCTGCCAGGACCTGCACAGACCATCAAGGGCTGTGGGCAAGTCACCCTGCTCCTGTGCAAGGTGCTGTCTTGGGGATGGGGGAACGCTTTGTCTTCTCCACTTCTGTCACTATTTAAAAATAGGGCCTTCTACTCTCTTTGGGATCTTCTCACTTCCAAATGTGATATGTACACCTTGGGAAGTACCAGGAAGGCTGCACCAGAAGGTCCTGGGGAGAAAAAAGCACCTTTTACTTGGTTATAGTTGGCATTACCTGTATTGTCACGGAAGGTTCATCAGGGTTGTGGTGGTTTGGGTGACTCATTTTCTTTCCTTGTATCTTACAGATTCTGAATTCAGTGGTCTCGTCGGGCCCCCTGGTCCTGCAGGGCCCCCAGGACCTCCAGGGATCCCAGGATCACCTGGCACTTCTCTGGAGGACGTCTCTGCTTACCTACAAAGTAAAGCACTTGTGTTTCTCACAGCTGGCAGGGAGACTCTGGGGGGACTCTGGGAGGCTGAGATTTAGCTTTCCAGGGGCTGTAACTGCCCACTGAGAACAAAGTCACTTGAAAAAAAAAAATCGCATCAACATCAGCTGGAAAAGGATGGAAGTTGGGGTTGGAGCCTTTAAATTTTCAAGATCCCTAGACCTGTGTGATTTCTTTGTCCTCTCACTGTCAGAAAGTAATTCTTCCTCTCTCTCAAGGTGTAGGATACTCCTCCTTCTCTGGAGTCCAGGGTCCACCTGGCCCTCCTGGCCCTCCAGGACCACCAGGCTTCTCAGGAACCGGCCTCCTGTCCTATGCTGACATCACCAACAGTGACGAGTTCAGGAGCGAGCTGATCCAGTACTTGAAGAGTAAGGGGATGCCATCCGTTCTCCCTGCACACACCCCGAGCCATGCTTTGCCGTGTCAGCCACGTGCCACGTGTCATGCACAGCTCTGCCACAGAGGAGGCAGTTCTGTAGAAGCCTTCTCTGAATTGGGGCTGCAGCAACACATTATCTCTACAGCCAGGTCTGCGCAGGACTACTCTGTGCCCTGCAGGCTTCTCTCCTCTCAGTCCATGCAAGGCAAAACTCCATGTTGTGAGCCAAAAGGGACAGGTTTTGGGCAGTTACAATTGGCCTGTACTGAACAGCAAGTCCTGAGTAAGGTCACTTGCAGAGTTTTGCTGTGAGAAAAGGATTTTCTTTGACAACCACCTGGGTACAGAGCAATGGATGCCGTGGGGGTTGGAGGGCAGCACTGAGCTTCCTATGGGGCAGCTTGGGCTGAGGCCTCATGCTGACAAGTCACCCAGGCCAGCCTTTCAAAAACATGGGGACCCCCTGACTTGTGGGCCATGGAACAGCTGTGTTGGCAGAGGTGCTGGAACTGGCCTGAGAGGAGTGCACGCTTCTGCAAAATCGTTGGGCATGTTTCCGAGATTGGACACCTGAAATTGAGCTGGGAAGGAGGAGGGTGTCATTCCATTTGTAGAGATCAAAGTTGACATACATGCCCGTTGCCTGAGAAATGGCACTGGATGAGGGTGACTCTGATGATTGGTGGGACAGAATTTCACACGCCATTTTTCATGCAGGTGGTAGTACAGGACCTCTGCCCACAGACCTCAGTGTCCCTGAAGTCCCCACTCTTGTATTTTGCAGGTGATGAAGTTCGAAGCTATATCTCAGGGCCACCTGGGCCCCCTGGGCCACGGGGACCACCAGGACCCAAAGGAGATAGTGGCTTGGTGTCTGGGTCTATGTCTTCATCGTACCAAGGGTTGCGGAATTCTGAGCGGATGCATGGAGGATCCCTTGGTGCTGAGGGATCCCATGGGGGATCACTGGGCACAGGCAGCTCATACAGCAGCTCCACGAGCAGCATGTCGTCCTACCGTGCCTCAGTGGGCGGTGATGGCTCCTATGATGCCGCCATGGGCAGTGATGGGTCTTTCGATGGGTTGCTGACAGAGGAGGAGTCACGCAGGAGATCGGCAGATTCAAGTAGATCCTACAGCAGCTCCTTCAGTGGTTCCCTGGATTACAACGAGCTGGCGCTCCGTGTGTCAGAGAGCCTACAGAGTGAGTGGAATGTCTGCTTGTCCTGACCCTCTCCCAGCCCCTAATCTGTGCCTGGTGTCAAGTTGTTCACTTCCCTCAGCCCTCCTGCTGCCCAAGTTCTCTCTTACACCTCCCTGCCTTAGCACCCAGCCACAGTTTTCCTAGAGCTCCTTTCAAATGACACCTTTAATTCCTCAGACCAAGGTATTCTCCAGGACCTGATGTCTTACAACGCTCAGGGACCTGCAGGTCCCCCAGGCCCTCCTGGTCCCCCTGGCATCAGCAGAGTCTTTGCAGCCTATGGCAATGTCACCGCAGATCTCATGGACTTCTTTAGAAGTAAGTGACATATTGACTTAGTGTTTCTGGCTCATGCATATGAGATGTCTCCAACTTTTCAAGGCTCTAGTGATCTTTTCACCATTGCATTCTGCAAAAATACAGTCAGTATTCAAAAGCTGGAGGCAGACTGTCTTTCCATCCCTTCCCTTCCTTGCCAGAGATGTGCAGCCTCATCGTAAGGAAGGATATCAGGTTTTACCACTACTTATAGGAAGCTCATCCCAAACCCTGAGGGCCACTGAGCTTGCAACCACTATGGCCCATTTCAACATGGCTGGGCTGGCACATGTAGAGCAACATGACGCAGATACTCTGCTCTCAAATTCCCCTCCCTGAGCATGGGCCAGCTCCAGACCTTGTGACAGCTAGGCCAGTGATGACATGGTGTCTCAGTTGGTGACATGAGATCACAGCCTGCCCCTGGGACTTGGCTGGGACCAAAACCATTTTTGAAAAACCTGCTCTCAGTCAGTCTAATTCCATCTAACCTAGAGAAATGTCCTCCTAGTGTGGCTTGTTGCTTCTCTCAGTTGACGCAGGGCCCTTTGCAAGTGATTTGTCCTACTCATTCATCCTCTACTTCATTTCCCTCTCCAGCATATGGTGCCATCCAGGGGCCACCCGGTGAAAAGGGAGAGAGGGGTTATCCTGGACCCAAAGGTAAGATGTGCCATTCTTTCCCTCTCAAGCCCTGTAACGCCCAGGAGGCAGCACTGTGCCCAGAGACAGCACTGGGCTGCTCAAGGTGGAACCTCTGCACAGTGGAGGTGGCACCTTCAGGATCTTAGCCCAAGCAGCATCTTAAGTTGGTTTTACTTACTCTAGCCTGTCCCTGTTCATGGGCCAGTCATGCTCAAAGGCAAACTTGGTCTTCTCATATCTTCAGGTGACCCTGGACCGATGGGCCCACCAGGACGCCAGGGACACAGGGGACCAAAAGGAGAGAAAGGAGAGAAAGGTGAGAACATCTGCCATCCCCAGGAGAGCTGGGTTTGCCTGTCAGGAAGTGGAGGCTTCCCCAGGCACCAACCCATCTCTGGGAACCGCTGGAAAACCCACACGGCCCCATGTTTTGGTTCTTTTGTCTTTTTTTCCCCACATGAACTTTTCAAATAACCCTCCTTTTGACTCTCTTGTCCCCAGGTGAACAAGTGTATGTGGGCAGAAGAAAAAGACGAAGTGTTGGGGTTTAAGGAAAGAGCCAGCTCAGTTCTGCGCTGGGCAGCGTTCCCAGCAGCCCAGAGGGAATTAGCCTGAATCTTCCCTGCCTTAATGCTGAACCATCCTTGCTGATGAGCTGACCGTTTAGACTTGATAGTTGAGTGTCGCTGCTGCGATTTCAATGGCTCTTTTACGTGTCCAGAATGGCCCTGCCGTGGGTGGTTGCTCCTGTTGCTGGTACTTGGCTTAGCTCCCCTGAGTTCCCAGGCTTCTGTCTCTTCAGGTTGACACGGGCTTCCTGTCTCACCCCATCCAGGCTTCTTCTCTTATTCCCAGCTATGGAAAAACCTGTGTTTCTTTTAACAATTAGCCAGCAAAAAAGAAAAAAAGGCCCTGTAAGAATCCCTGGGATTGAGCTCCCTCCTCTCACAGGCTTTCCCTGCTGCACGCTGTCCCTGCCTGCTGCCGGTAGGAACCTGGTGAAGCAGGTGCTGGTGCTTCTCAGCGGAGTTGGGGCTTGGGGGTCTCTGGGAAGGGACATGTTGCACTGAGGTACCCCAACTAGTGACCAGCGTGAGACCCTGAGCCCGGCCCTGCCAGTGCCCGGTGGCTGTGGGGGACACAGGGACGAATAGCCAGGCGCTGCCTTCCCCACCCAGCTGTGTGCTGCTGCTCCTCATGGCAGAGCTTTCAGACCCACCACCATCGTGGCCCATGACTCGCTTTGGGAAGCGATACCCTCCCAGCTCAGCAGTTTTGGGACGCTCCAGTGCTCCGCGTGCGTTAACCCTGATCCCAGTTCCTTGGACAAACTGGTGCCACGAGGGCTCAGACAGCGACGGGGAAGGCAGCACCTGCAGGTACTTTGCAGGGAGCCTGGGTTGGGCACGTGCTTTGCGATGCCTGTTCAGCACAGGGACCGAACCGAAGCACTTTTAAACTTAAATCTGTTGATCTTTTTAAAAAAATATTTTTGTATTTTGTTTTCTGTTTTTTAAACATTGGGGAAAAATAATTGTTAATGTAAACAGCCCCATTAAAGCATGTTTTTCACCCTAAGCTTCCCTGAGCAATGGTCCCTTGAGCGGTTGGTGCCAGGTGCACTGTGACCGTGGGCAGATGGCACCTTGTGGCTTTGGTGGCTGATGGGGGCTGGTTTGTTCCTCATCACTGGTCCGTGACCCAGGCAGACACCCAGCTGCTGCTCGGGTGCCAGCAGTTTCCATCACATTAGCAGGAGCCTCTGCACGTTGTCCCAGGGTGCCACGGCCACCAGCTCACCTCACAGGGAGGTGGTACTCATGGAGTTTGAGTATTTTAGTGTTGAGTGGGGGGGAAGTCTTGTGGAGGGGTGATGGGGAAGCTGGCAGCCCCTGGTCACCACGTCAGTGATGCCACGTCAGCTTTATGGTGTTACTGGGACCATGCACACACACATACTCTCACTTACTCTGAAGTGCTACTTTCATTTCAGGTACTGGCCAAAGCAGGTCAGTGCCTTGTTTTTAATAGCAAAAAAACCCGTTTGCTTGAATTGCTTGGTTTTAGGTTAAAATACACCTTGTCTGTTTTTATTTCCAGCGTTAGCAATGGTGAGTTTTGGTGTTGCTTAGGAGATGTCACAGCAAAGGCCTGTGTGCCCCAGGTCAGCTTTCTGACCAGTGTTTGCCAATAAAGCCTGTGTCCTTCTGGGTGATTCATACCCTCACCTGCCTCTGCTGAGGTGAGACCTTTCTTTTTAATTCACCCTTCAAAACAACAAGAAAACACACGTGTTGTCATGTTTAGGCAGCAGCTCTGTTCCTGTGCCTGAAGCTACCCCTGGAGTACTTGGGGGGCTACCATACAGTGCTTGTGTGGTTATCATGGGGCAGGATCAGGCAGCTGAGAGGGGTCAGAGCCTCTGCAGCCCTCCACCTCCTCCTTGCCTTTGTAATCCAGCCACGCTTGGCCCACAGCTCAGGAGGCTCTGCTGCCAAACAGCAGCATCTTCTTCCTTCTCCTGTAACGGAGTGGGAAGGGTGGCTGTCACTGGGGGAACCATGGACTTTGTGGGGGGCAGAAACTGGAGCTACAACCCCCAGGTGAATTCCCATGGACTGGTCACTGAAAACAGAGTCCTGGTTGGTTGGTGCTAAATCTGCCCCCCCGCCCTGGGCTGTTCTACCCACGGAGCCATACACTGCACAACGTTGAAAACTTCCTACACTCAGTTATTTTAAAAATTTGAAATTGTGCCGTTCACTCACGGATCACTCATATTTCATAGGAGTTTTCCATGAACAAAGCAGAGACCATCTCAGCAAACTGTGATTTTTTTTTTATTGTATTTACAGCAGAATTATTACAATATTCTACAGAAAGCCATGAAATCAAACAAATTTTAAAAAGAAGACAAAAAAACCCAAACTGTTTTATGGCTGCTACTGCAAGTTCACTCCCATGAGCTGTACATACAGCTAATTGACCCTTTGCCAGTTATCCATCTGTCCGCCTGTCCGTTTTTGGTTGCTTTCTGTAAGGCAAAAAAATAACTTGGTTTGCAGTTATCACAGAACATTCAACAAAACTGCTGGGCCCCGGGGAGGAGTGCGGTGCCTCAGCCCGGTGTGCTTTGCCACAGAGGAGCCCTGACAGAAAACAGGGCTGTGACAGTTCAGTGTCACAGAGTTCACTCAATGGCCCTTTCTAGTTTCTGCTCTTTCCACCACTTTCAGATGGCTCACGGGTAAGAAAGAGGCTTTCCCGTCCAGCGTGATAGCTGGGGGAGAGATTTTTGGAAAAATCAAGAGTGTCTTTGGGCTCAGCAACTCCCTTCTGCTTTCAGCACAGCGGAAGCTCACGAGCCCTTGTTCACCAACTGGTTTTGAGCATGTTCTTATAGAGGAGGTTGTTGTCTTCCTCTGGCACCAAGTGCCCAGAGCACAGAAGTAGCTACAGCAATGAAGTATGAGGGTTGGGGGCGAGAAAAAGGGGATGGAGAACAACCCAAAGCTCTGCAAGGGATATAGAGAAACACTATAAAGTTTCTTCTGCCTTCTCCTTGCCTTTAATCCTGTCTCATCTTTTGTAAGACCGAGAAAGGACAGGGCGCCCTGGCCTGGGCTTGCCCCCAGACCAGGAAGGGTAATTCTTTCTGACTTTGTTTTGTGTCTGCCATGAAGATGGCAGAAGTCATCAGGGAATGGGAAATGTGCATGGACACAGCAATGCAAGGAAGTCTCCGAGATCCAGAATTACAGATTCTGAAGTAAAATGACCAGCTTGTAAATGCTGATGTAAAAGCAGGAAGTTCTCGAACCAAAGCAGTGACCATCCTCGGCACACCCCCCTCCCCCCCCACCACAGTCACTGTCCTCCAGAACCCCCTCCCCTCCCCACGGCACAGGAACCCCAGAGCAGCAGTTCCCTGGGAGCAACCAGCACTGACCTGATGTGCACACTGAACTCTGTTCCCCGGTTTTCAGCAAAGATGCAAATTTCTGAGGCCCAGGGAGCTGAGGCTGCCCAGCAGCTCTGAAAAGCAGTCCCCAAAACACTGGATTTAAGTGCCCGAATTTAAAAAAAAAAAACCTTATCCCATCTCCCCTGTTACAAACCATCCTTGAGGTGCTTGCAAGAGAGACCCCATTTCAGGTGAAGAATCAACTTAAGCCTCCGGTGTGATAGTGCTGCCATAAGACAGCGTGGTGTGATGGAAGCAGTGACCCTCCTGCTTTGCCTGGCTCTGCCTCTGTTAAGGCGTGAAGTTTCCTATTCAGTAAGAAAAACAATTCAGAAAGTCCTCTGGGACAGAAGTATAATTTTCTTAACCAGGTGATCGGTTAGATGTTGAATACCCATGAACACAATTTTAAAGAGATACTCTTTTAAAACATTGCCTGGAAAAAAAAAAAAAAAAAAAAGATGCATATCAGAATGACTATCAGTATTTTATAAAAGTGATGTGAAAAATCACTTTGAGCGAAGGGCAGTGCGGTGCTGCCCCCTCAGAATCTGAATTCAGGTAACAATTCAATTAAAGGTTTTCCTTTGGAAGGTGTTAATAAATCAGGATCTGTATAATCAATTGTAACAACCTCAATAGAGTATCTTTTCATGCTGTATGTGCTTCCAAGCAGAGAGCTTGGAAAAAGAACAAATTTGTTATATGGGAATGAGAGGAACAAATGCTGGAATATTTCCCCTTCACCAGAGTAAAGCGCCCAGTTCCCCCGGGCTCGAGGAGGCCGGGGCTGATGCAGCCCTTTGGCCCAGGGCTGTAACTCCTCCTCAACAGCCCCGCGCAGGGGACACGCACAGTTATTCAGGATGCAGAACCTCCTACAAAGAGGGGCAGCGAGACCACCCGAGGCTGGGCTAGCAGAGATCTCCCCAGGCTACCAGCAGCATCACTGGAGGGGACCACAAGATCCTGCAGACAGCTGAGCTCTAGTCACTGTGGGGGTGCGAGAAGAGCCACCAGCTCCTGTACTTACGAGGCCCAATCCCAGGAAAGCTGAGCAGGTGCCGGAAGCTGCTTTCAGAGCTCAGGAAGAAGAAGTTGTGAGGTCTGAATCCATCAGAGGCCATGGGCCTGCAGCAGGGTTTTTTCTGTGAGAATCAGTTGTAAATACAAGAGGACACCCAACAGATCACGCTGCAGTTCATGCACGTCACTGCCTTTGTTCATTTTCCTGGGGACAGTATTTATGATGAAGTAAAACATAAAAGTGAGCAAATACTGATTTGCGGTCACCTTTTGAAGGGCACAGGGGGAAAATGAGATCTGCCAGAGACTCAGTAAGAAAGTTCACTGTTTTGGGTGAGGCAAATACACCCAACTGCCTCGGAGATGGAGCTTCTATATTAAAGGGAGGTGACATGATTGTAGAGAGATTGGATTTTGTATCTCAGGAGATCTCTTCCATGCCTACGTGAGAATAAATTCATTTGAATTGAATTCTTGTGACATCGATAGAACATTGTATGCCTCTTTCATGTTCCACGATACTTAAACCCAATTTTATCAGTCTAAATGTGTAAGTACCCCTGCTAGTTCCTCTTATCCCTCAGAGAAGCATACTGTCACACTTGGTAGCGATTCTCAGCAGAGTTTAGGAGGCTGCAAGAGCCTCTCTCCACACCCAGAGACCTCCCCAAGCCCCCACTAAGGCTTCGGTCGCTGCCTTCGACCTCTCCCTCCAGCACAGAACTCAGTTATTTGTACAAGGTACAACGGGATGAGATTGCAGGGGCTCACGTGAAAAGGATCTTCAAATAAAAAGATTTGGACGGAGGTAAAGAGGATGCCGGTGTCTATTCCCAGCTTATCACTGAAACTGCCAAAACACCTAAGGAGAAGGTGTTTCCCTCCGAGGATTTAACGTGGATGAAAGAAGAGAGAATCCTGGAGCGGAAACCTGCCTGCCCTGTCTGCTCCCCGACGAAAGCCCGGAGCCTGCTTCACACCAAACTGCAAACAAATTCTGTTAAAGACAGGGATGAAGATTGTTTAATGTTATTTCAGTAACTGTGAATTTATGATGGTGGAGCTTAAAAAGTAAAAGGCCTTCAAAGACATTTTTCACCCTACTGAAAAAAAACAACTGAAAGAACTTCGCGTTCTGCAACAGAGAACATTCTAGAGATATGGTCTGTGAATTTACAACAGTACACAATACACATTTCTATAATAAAATGCCAGAAATTAAGGCTAGCTATTAAAGTAATTATGCTATCAAAAAGTTACAAAATTTAAATTAAAACATGCATTTTCCAATTAATTTTTTTTTTTTTTTTACTGTGCTGTAAATTAAGTGTCTTCATTGAGAAGGTATCGGTTCAGCATCCAAGGATTTCAGCATCCAGGATTTCAACCCCATCCGATTCAAGTCCTGTGTTAATTTCGGAGTTAGTTCCCGTGCATCAAACACCGCTCCCGTGAAATGAACGTCCCGTGGCTTCACCCGTCGCGCGCCCGACGCAAGGCGGCGAAACGCGCCGTCGGCAGGTGATACCCAGAGACTACGGAGTCAGGCCTCGCGCCACGGAAAGCAAACACTATTGTACAACCCGAGCTCCAGCAGAACAAGGCGCAGCTCAGGACACGGCCTTGATATGACTCTGATTCTAAGCGCCGAAAAGGAGCGCGGTAGAAGCGACCTACTCCAGCCGTATTTCCCTACCAGCTTTGAGAAACAGCGTGGATTTGTTTCCCGCTGCAGATCGGGCAGGTAAATAACTTATTGTACTTTTTACCAGCTTGAAAAATAAAACCTGCCTATGTTAGTACGTGGCGACAGAAAAGCAAAAAAAAACACAACCAAAAACCCAGCATCATAAAGTAGTTTGTCTATATATTTAACTTAAATCTTTCTATAAAATAAAATGACTGAAATAAAAAAAAATAATAATCAAATCTAAGAATTGTAATCAAACGGGACTTTAGCCATGGTTATTTATAAATATGAGCATCACCTCCGCTTCTCTGCCGGAGTTGAAAGGAAGGGGCTTTGGTAAGAAGAGGAAACTGGCTCTGCCGGTGGCAGGTCCAGTCAGAGAGAGCACGTGCATTTTGCACCTTTAACCACTTGCTAAAAAATACATTCTACAGTTTCTTTCCATTCATAGAACTACCCACCTGTAATAGCTAAGGAAAATAATAAACTGTGCATTTTAAAGTTAGCATTTCTTTCACCTTTACATATTTTAGTGCAAAATATTTTAGGGTGAGGATTTACAACAAAAATGGCAGTAGCAGCAAGAAATCTTCTGGTTTGTACAGTAACAACAACGCTAAGGAGTGTTGGGTTTTTTAAATGACAAAACACGATCCTGTTGCCAGGATTAGCAGATCTACGTGTTTCAGGCACTGTATGAATTAATTAAACACTAGCACCCCGTTTCGTTATGGAACTAATGGACAAAATGTATCACGGAGATCAGCTCAGTTTAATTTATGTCAGAGGTTTTCTTTTTAAAGAAGTCGCAAAGGCTTCTGCTTTTACCAGTCGTGTTTAAACATAAGGGTTTGCTTTTTGGATCGTTAGCATGTTCTGAGTAATTAGTTCCAGTCCTTGCTATGAAGACACTGCTCAACACTGTAAGATTTTAAACCTCTCATGGCAGTTTCAGTTGTGGAATTCTCTCGTGGAGAACTCAGACACTTAAAAACACAGCAGCAGAACCAATATTACAACCGTTTCAATGTTCACATGGGAAACCATGGTTTTGTCATCGGAAAGAGTGTAATTAGAATGTAATTAATATTTTAGGCTTAAAGTCAAAACCAGAGATAACATACTTTTTGAGACTGAGATAAAAACCCCACTTATTCTTGAAACATCGGAAGGACAGAACGTTACCCTTATACACCAACACCTTTTCTCTTTTCTTCCGTTCGAGAAGTCAAGAATCTGATGGTGACACTGATTGTCTCCACTGAAAACAAGAGGTGCTGGCTCCTTGGATGTTCGCTGCAGATTAAGTCAGGTTAGATGATGAGGATGGAGAATTCCAAAGATGAAGAAACCTCCAGCAGTTCCCAGAGTTAGGAGCCGGTGGAGTGAAGGCTGGGGATCGGATAGAATTTGGAAATCCGGCTTTGTGTGGAAGGGTTAAGGCATTCGGATTCGCCAGTCATTTTAAAGAAAACTTCCTGCTCCTGCAGTTTTCTGGCAAATTCTTCTTCCAGCGTCTAAAACCCAAAGCAGATTGTCAGAGGATTACAGGGCGAAGGACAAGAAACCCATTATGCTGCTGGCACGCTGGCTGATACAGCAGCGTAACCTCCCACACCATCACACAAAACAAACAGAAATCACCCAGCAAGCATGAAACTGCAAGACACCCAGCACGCAGCAGCCAGGAACATCATCTGCCTGAAGGGTATTTTCTCAGGAGTGTGTGAAAAATCTACTTTCCATTTTAAAATAAACCATAAAAACTGAAACTACCCTCTGCCACCCTCTTGTTGCGTAACGCTCAGGTTTTGCAGTAACCCACCGGCTTCAGAAATACATTCCTAAAATCAGATTTACCTCCAGCTGAGGAGTTTTAAATGCAAATAAGCACACAAGCCCCGTGGGAGGGAACACAGCAAGAGCCTGGTAACACACAAGCCTTTTTTTGTTGCACACACCCTTTGCTCAGCTTTTTTTATCACCTTTTATTACTCACTGAACTCGAGCAGTCTTGTACAGTAGCATGATTTTACAAAAGCGATGTTTTTTGTATTGTCTGTCTTTGCTAGATCCGACTCGAGATTATTTCCTGCTTCACAAACTGCTCCGATTTACCTTTTTTCTTGGTCTCAATTTCTCTCTCCATTCCTTCAGTTCTTGGCTGTGCTCTTCATCAAGCTCTTTCAGCTTCTGAGTCTCATGCTCAACCAGTAGATGGCATTTTTCATTCTTAAAACAAGATAAAGATAATCCTTATGTAAAACTAATTCAGATTAGGCAACTCGACATTTGTACAGTGACATATGTTGTCCTAATTCTTTTTAATTAGCTTATTCTGTGTAAATAGTGACGTGAATATTTACAAGATAAAAGGAAGTTAGGAGGCTGCATTATCAAAAGCTGATCTTTCCATCAGGACCAACTGAGATAAGAAATACTCATAAATCCGTTGAGGACCACCGAGGCAGGAGCTGACAGTGTTACTCAAAACCAGGTTTCACCCCCTTAATGATGCTTTTCAAGGTCAGACAGCGTTTCTGCTTTGCTTTCTAAAGACAGTTCGTATCATTTATTAAAATCAATCCCATGAAACAGGAGGTGGTTCTTTGGAACCCTTTCAACGCTTGGTGCCAAGGAGCCCAGAGTAACAAACGGGGCTTAGAAAGGAGAGAAACGTGTTTGCACCAGCAGCCTCAGAGTCGCCGTGTAAAAAAAGCAAAGGACAATCAACCCACACCTCAGCTTCATGTTCCTCCCTGTGAGGTGCACCTGACTGACTTTCAGAGGACTTTTGAAGCACAATAAGGAAAAAAAAAAATAATAAAGTATTTGGCTACATCAAATCTTTGATTTTTTTAGAGCAGTTGCCAACGGCAGTTTCTAAACCCCATGTTCTTTTTCTAGGGTTCCAGTCCCAACCGGGTCGGATGCAGAGTACAAAACCACAGGGACAAGCCTGACAAGCACTTGGCGAGACCCGAGCGCAGTCAGGGGCCAGTTTTTCTCGGAGCAGCTCAGAGTAGCCCTAATCTGCTCAATTTTACTTGAGCGGAAACTCTCCCAGGTCTCCCACGGTGCTTGGGGATTTACGGAGGCGATTAGTGGCACAGGCAGGGACTGTTCCCGCAGGATGTAAGAGAGTGAACAGACTGGAACCAGCTTCACTGGTCGTTGGAAGGTTTCTCTACGCCAAAGTTATCAGCAGGTGAACATTTAATGCTTTACAACTGGCTCGTGTCCGTGACACAGGGAAAAGCCAATTTAATGGAAAAGGAGCTCTGGAATACAAAATGCACAGCAGAAGAGACGAAAGAGACAGAGAGCTCCTTATCTCAAGGAGAGAATTCCTTCCAAGTACCTGGCAGAAGCTCCTCCCAACAGCAGCCTCCACTTTGTAAAAGCCCCCTAATTCCATATATTGCTACAAATATCTTGCAGGTAGTGCCTGGTGCTGCCCCCACCTCTGCTCTGATCAGTGAAGTTTCAGCAAAATCAGGTTAAAAAGAAAAGTTGCCTACAGAAAATAGCATCAGGAACTTGATAAGAGATTCTAGAAGTGATCATCTGCTTCTGGGTCTTGCTCCTCTTGCATTTAAAATGATTTCTCCTTAACTGATGTAAGCACATGATGTGGTTAAGCCATGTGCTGCGGCCCTTAGAAAACACAGCTGAAAAAACCAACCTACTCCAACCAGTAGAAATGAAGGGAAAATATGTTTCTGCTTCACCTCTATGTGTTATTAACCCGAGGCTTCCCACCGAACGTTCGTTTAACATCATCTCTCTCTAACCTGTAACTGGTGCAGTTCTCTGATGTTGGCTTCACACTGTAACTGAAGGTCCCGCATTTGGTTTTCGTGTTTCTGATGCTGAGCCAGTCTCTCATTCTTCTGTCTCTTCTCTTCTTGAACAGCAAACTAAAATGAAAATTAAAAAGATAGTTTAAATTTTATCCCGATAGATGCAACAGTTTATGAGTCAAAAAGCTGTATGTGACAGAATGAATACATACAGAATAACTGAAAAGAATGGTTTTAAAAGATTTAAGCAATGACTATTTTCTTTATTCTTTCTTTTTTAAAATTCTTGCATATGGAATGCCCTCACAGTTTGTCTTTCATTCCAGTTGTCTGTCTCCACTCTTAATTATTCCTTAAATGCAGCACATTTCACTCTGAAGCCAAGTGACACAGCCACGTTGCTACAAGTGTTGGTTCAGGTTGGTGTGAAACAACTACAGGAGACTGTATTTTCCAGATTTTTCATCCTTCTAGTGCTCTCCATACGACACTGTGACTTGGGACTCTTGTACGTCAAGAGAAAGCAAACCCCTAAACCTCCTCATGACATTCCCTTCAAAAGAATGAGTGAACCTGCAGTTTTAGTTCAAAAGCTCTCAAAAATCAGTATTCTTAAAAATATTTCCCAGAATCACACAAAGGGTGAGGTTGGAAGGGACCTGTGAAGATCAGCTCCCTGCTCAAAGCAGGGTCAACCACAGCAGGGTGTGCAGGACTCCTCCTGTAATAGGAACCACCACTCCCTTAGACATCCTCAAGGCCGTTCATGGGACTTGCTCTGGTAAATCCATGTCTGTCTGGTACTGGGGAGCTCAGGACTGGACCCAGTGCTCCAGAGGAGTCCCACCAGTGCAGAGGGGAAGGATGACTTCCTCATCCAGTGCATCAACCCAGGTTTGTACCACCTGCGAACTCGCTGGGAGTGCATTCTATCCAACCCTCACATTTATATCATGTGCATTAAGCATTATGTGATGCATATACACTATTACAACTGTTTTTATTGATTACCTGCTTAATTTTTTCACGATCTTGGTCCGGAGAGGCTAATGAATTGATTCTTAAACTTTTCTTAAACATAGCCATTCGGGTCTTTGCTTCACTTCGTTGGATTTTAGGCAATCTCGCTCTTTCCTGAGTTTGCTTGTTCTTTAACTCCTCGATGAGGCGTTGATTGTATCTCTGCATTTGTTCTGTTTCCTAGAATGTTAACCACGTGGAAATGTTACGGAGTAACTACTATGTCAGTACATTTGCATCTCACTTCATCAATTAACACGCTGTTTGAGACCCAGCCCTAGTGATGGCAGTGGGGAGGAGAGGGGTCTTCCACTTGTTGCAGAGAGTTCTGGATCATGCCCAACCCAAAAGGAAATCTCTAATGAATATGAACACACCACTTTAACCATTTATCCCTCTTACAGGGATGAACCAAAGGGTACAAAACAACCCTCCACATGGGCTGCTCCCCATCCGGTCACTGCCCTGGTTTAGGCTGGGATGGAGTTGACTTTCTCTCTAACAACTGGTGTGGGGCTATGGTTTGGGTTTGGGATGGGACAGCACACCGACGGTTTTGGTTGCTGCTGAGCATTCAAGGTGTTTTCTGCTCCCCATCCCACCCCACCAGTGGGGACTGGGGGTGCACAAGATGCTCGGGGAAGGGGAAGTGAGCGAGCAGCTGCATGGTGCTTGGCTGCCAGCTGGGGTTAAACCACAACAACCACCAAGGAGATCCTACATCATCTCTCTATTTGGTTTACATTTTCAAAAATTGAACTACTCTGTTTACTGTATTCTGTATTATTAATAGAAAAATCGGAAATTTTAATAGAAAAATCTCTTGGAAAATACGCAAAAGGAAGCGTAAAAGTCAACACTTACTTTTTCATGCCTCTTAAGCAGCTGGTGTCTCTGCATGAAGTACTGATCTTTGAGTTGCTGTTTGAGGAGCTGGTGTTTCTCTTGGAGGTGTCGCTCTTCCAGCTCCCAGATTGCAGCTTCGCGAGCTGGAAAAAGAGGAAGCTGGTTCAGGGAGCACAACACACCACTGTCCGTACCTGCTAGTGCACGCTTAGAAGGGGCCTAGAAGTGCACTTTGAGAACAATGCTATTCCGTGGCAAATGCTTTTATTACAGTTCTAGATTAGCCACAAAGACCTTTGATTTCAAAAAGTTAAGATGGACTATTAGGGTTTTATTAAAATACAATGGAAATGTCTGTTTTTGAAGAGAGTCTGACGCTGGGTACCTCTCATGAGCTGCTGTTTGTTGTTGAGGCAATCTCGTTCAATAGTGGCCAGTTCTGTCTTCTGCTGCTGAATAATTTTCTTCAGAGACGCATCCAGTTCCTGTTGCTGCTTCTGCACAAATTCCTGCTCCTGGAAAAAACAATAGAAGTTAATTAAATTGTGTTCTTCTAATCACATTACACTTTAATGAAACTCCCAGTTCTCTCAGCATTAGCTATTTATGAAAATAAATACATCTACGAAAATTTGAGCTAATATGCCTTGGCTATAAAATTATGCATCTCTTATATCGAGTAGACTTAATATTTATATAATAACTTCCAGAATAAGACCAAAGGCAACAAACTAGCCAGCAATCTGCAATTCATTCCATCTCTTGTCTCTCCCCAAAACAAGCTGCAAGTTCAAAGCCAGCAAAGACAAATACTCAGTATAAAGCTGATCTCATCATATCAAGGGTTAATTATTCATGGACATGAGAAAATAAATGTAAGATTATTTTGCTTTGGATGATGACTTAAATCCTATTTATTTACACAGTTGGATATCAGATTTCTGTCTCGATCTCAAGTGGTTTTATCTTGTCATGGTTGCAAAGATGCTGAAGTTGGGAGTTCCACAAGACTGCTGTGAAGACACCCAAGGGCTTTGGCAGGAACTGCTTTCTGCAGGACACGTGAGCTTGTCACAGGGGAGCCGAGCTGGCTCCTCGCACAGCCGTTTGCCATCTGCCTGATGCCATCCCCGTATCACCCGCATCTCCCCGTTACCCAGGGGGTACCAGCCTCTCCATCACCCCAGGAGAAGCCGGCAGTGGTAAGAATCCCCCTCCCGTGCCCCAAGACCATACTGTTGCCTTTCTTCTTTGTGCAACTATAAAAAAAACCCCAAAACAAAACAAGAAAGCATCTGGAAGCATGCGAGCATGCACACACATGCTTTAAGAAGAAGAAGTTAACTCAGATGTTTCTACCACGATATAAAGGTCAAAAGAAGGGATGAGGCAGCGTTTTCTCAGACCCCAGGAGGGCAGCTGAAGCACCCGCTGTTACAGGTAACCGAGCAGCGTTAACTGTGAGATGGGATGGGGCAGGAAAACAGCACTGGGCTAGGGCTGATCAGTAGAAGGGTCTCCTCAGCTACAGCTTTTCATTTTATTACTCAACCTACGCTACTCGCTAAGAGAGTTGTCAGCAACATATGGAATTAAATGTTCGTTAAGGTTTTAATGCTTTTAAATGCTGATCGTTTTTATTATGACCAGGAGAACCTTGGTTTTCCTCTTCACAGAAAGTTACTAATATTCATCTTTCCCAGCGGGCAGCAGAGTGACACTTGGACAGGTACCAGAGACCAGAGGTGGAGCAAGTTGGTGAAATGTTCTGCCAGTGGCAGACCTGAGGATACAAAAGGAACTGGAAGGCTCCAGCTGGCAATTAAGTCCAATATACCTCATCAAATACACGGACTGATGAAAAACACTGTTCTATTTCCCTTTCTAGATGAAAAGGATAAGCAAATGAAGTTTATTATGCTGAGAGTGCAGGCATATAATTAACACTATGTTTAATTTGCTAGGAATTTTTTGATTTGGAAGCTGTTCTGGTGTAGTCCTGGTCAAAAAGCAATTATGCTTGAGCTGAACTCAAACATTTCAATATCGTTGCTGCTCTCCCTCCATGGGAAATCTTAAGATGTTTTAGATTTGTTAGCACTATAAATAAACCAGACGATCTCAGAAAACACTCTGGCCTTTCCACTTCCCACATCTATTCAAGTATCACATAAAAAGATCACAAACTTCACTAAAGAACGTGCTGCGTGGTGGAAAAGGCAGACAGTGCCAGGAAATCCACCTTTATAAAATTACCTCTTGGTTTTGCCCAATAAAGTATCTTAACATCAACTCAGGTATCTTTAGAATACATGGTTCCACTGCACACACAGCACAGAAGTCACACACTGTTTCTCACACGTGCTGAACAAATAAGAAACAGCCAAGAAGAGTGTTATATTGTCTCTGTGTGAAACTCCAGTGTCTTGTCCAGAGTTAACAACTACTAGAATTTTCATCTTTTTACCATGAATAGGTCATAATTACAAAAATTTGTGCTAACTAGTTTGGAGACAGCAGTGGCATTGATCAGCACGTACGAGCAGAAGGAGGAGAGAAAACACACATCTGGAAAATTAGGGAAATAAAACCTTTTTTTTGTTTTGCATTTTAAGACTTACATCCTGCATCTGTGCGTTGAAAAGCGTACATGAAGACAACTGAAAAGACTGAATCATAACCTGAGCAACGCCCTGTGGGACACAATGTACTTCCTATGTCAGAATATAATGAAATATATTTCTGTTCTTAAAAAAAAAGAAGAAATGAAATCTGCTGTATGTTATTAATACACACTTCAAACGTCAAGGCTCATCACAAAGTAGACACTGAGAAAAGTTCTAGATATTCTAAAACTAAACATTTACAACTCGTCTGGTACTTCTCTATCACTCCACGTAAGGGTATTTCACCCTTAAAATTGTCTCTTTCTCCTCTCTTACTTCAACAAATTGAAACCAGCAAAGGGAACAAACTAAGTCACTATGAAAATTTTAGGTTTTTAATTGTTTCCTTAAGTTCAGAGACACATATCCTTGGTGTGGGGAGAGCGCTGCAATCCATTCACTTTCTATCCTGGGAAATCCCCTCTTGAATCAAACACATAATCGAATGAAGTTGCTATTATTTTCTACTAGGTCGCTCACATAAACTTTTAATCTCCGAGTTTCTCAATCCAAACCTGCTCTGTTGGGGTGCAAGCTCACTCTGTACAAGCTGTGGCCATCACAAAGCCACTGTTTTTCTAAAATACTATCCCCCTTTCTAGGTGGGTCATATACAAGCAGCAATTCTGAAGGCGTGACATCACAGATGATGCCTTCTGAAGTTTCCATACACCTACACTGTGACATTTAAATAACTTCACTTTACCTGCTTCGGTGAACAAGACGCCTCACGCTTACACATGATATTGTTTTTTCCTCCCCTTTGCTTATATTGCTCAAAACTTACTTCTGAGTGTAACCCTTATAATTTGCTGGCCCCGTGGGGTACTTACCACTCGTAAAAGTGCTTTAAATAAACTTGCCGTAGAAAAATACCGTTCTTTTGGGGTACAGGATACAACATATTACACTTAACAGCAGAAACCTGGAAAGGGCTGCTCCTACATTTCTACACAGTATAGTCTAGAGGATACGATACGGGAGTACTTGAAGAGAGAGAGCAGTACGTAGGGTTAGTGTGAGTTAAGGTACATATTCACTCGACAACAACAAGAAGTGAAATCATCAAGCTGTGTGAATACCGCTGCCTCTCGTATTTTAGTAGCTTGAAGCTGCCGCTGTTACCTGGGCATGCTGGCTTTGTGCAAGCTCCTCTTTCTTGCGTTTCATGAGCTCTTTTCTCAGCTCTTTTGGTGCTTTCTCCACTTCACAAAAAACCTACAGTGTATATAAGCATGCAGAAGGTGGCGAAAAGAACACTTTTTCTCCACAGCAAGGGTTACTGTGAACACAGGACATGCAGGTCAAGCACTAGAGGTACTGGGAAGCGCGTTACTTCAGGAGCAGGAATGTTAGTTTAGTGAAAAGAGCTTAATTGGAAAAGAGGGGGAACAGTAAGTGCTTGATGTATGCCAGGACACAGAGAGGAGGTACCTGCCAGCTGCTTCGTGCATGCAAACGCTGCCCGCTCCCACGCAGCAGCTACAACAGTCAAGAGTTAAGAAAACCACCACCAGCAAGAGTATTTTCTAGAAGCACTACAGCAAAAGGACCACAGAGTAGGTTTACCTCGTGGTAAAGCTGTGAAAAACGGCTGGAAGTTTAAAATAACTTCTACTGAAAACCAGCTATTTCTGACACTGTCTCAAAGATGAATTTGTAAGATGCCATTAGTATCTTCAACCATAAATGACATCTACACAGGATAGGTCTTTAGAATAATCATAACAGCAAATAAAATATTAATTGGATGTGTTTGGTTCTGAAGAATTTAAAAGCAAAAACCTCTCTTAACTAAGTATGTTGTTGAGAAACTTTTTGTGACACGTATGCTGGAATGGAACGTGTTTCAGTCCAAGGTGAATTAGACTAGATTAGAAGAAAGACTCTAAATATAACCTGGCTAAATCAACTGAACTAAACTATTAATCTCTTAATTTGCTCATGTGTTTTATTTGTTTTTAAGAATGACAGAGATGTAACATTGCCCACTCCAGTATAGCAGGGGCAGTTTTAGAGCACCAGCTGCACTTTCCTTCAAACTGTAAATCGCCTTCTTAAGCTTTAAATACAGAACTACGAGTCCAGAACAAACGCCTGTTTGTTTAATAGTGGAAGCATCATCAGAAAACAGAGTCCAAATCACCACATGCTATTCCTGTTTCCATGAAAGAACTGCTTTTAGCTGAGAGCAATACGTAAAAGTCTTCCCGCTTTCCCATGTAGGACCCCATCACCAGAAAATAGAGAGAGACTCAAAATTGCAAGAGGTACCGCAAAAGAAGAAAAAATTGTTATTTACATACGAGCTTATGGTTCAAACTGAATACAACTTAGATATTTTTATGCACTTTCATACTACAGGATCGCTCTATGCGGAAGCACGGACAGTACAGATTTCTAAAGCAATCTCTGTGAGTCTGGAAACTATTAAAGCAAACACTAGAGCCATTTATATACAGACAAGCACTACATAATTGATCTGAAAATGAAATAAAACAGCTTCTAAGATGCAAAATCCATATGGAAACACATCACCTTCTCTTACTGTAATGCAAGCAAATTAATAGCATAAGGTGTCAGTGTCAAACGTCATTCATTTTGCCTTAACTGAATAACCATGCATGAAATTAACTGTAAAAGATTTTAAGTTATCCAGACTTTTCTCTCCTGCCTTTCCTTTTTGAGTTAAAAAACTAAATCCATATAACTGCTGTCACTTCACAGAAAGGAACTCTAAACAACAACAGAACACATTCAATAAAAATCTAACAAATTAACGAAAAAACCCAACCATCTCTGGAATTCAAGTGGTTCTCGGTAATAATCAAGACCATATTCTTTTTCTTCAAAATTCTAATTTGGTATGTACTAAGGAGCTTTAGCTGGATTTGTTTAAAGTTGAATTCTCAAATGTTTTTCACGCTCTTTGAGAAAAGATTTTTCCTTCATTTAATATTTGAGAAAAAATATTTAAAATATTATTAAATATTATTAAAAGTAATATTATTAAAGATCCTGTGAAAAATAAAGTCTTCTAATTTGGTGATGTTTTCTAGATTAAATGAGTATCTAAATCTTCCTGTTAGCTGTTTGTATTTCACTTTAGGCAGTAAAAGAAAAGACAAAACACTGACTGCTAGTAACCCTTCCACAACTCAGTAGAGGATGTAAGGTTGATGTGGCTTCTGGGAGTCCTTAGCTCAATCATTTGCTATGCCCATACTCCTTATTATCTGTATTATTATCATCATTGTCTCTTACCTCCTTTTTTTTGTTCTTCAGCATGTTCTGGAATTTGGACAATTCCTTCTCCTGTTCTGCTTTGATGCGTTTTGCTTCGTCTCGTAAACGATTTGTGTGTTCCTGTTCCAAGCGCTCTATTGTCTGTTTCTGCTGCTTCTCTAGGTTTTCAATTTCTTGATCATACTGTCGCTTTTTACTCTGTAAAAATAATTTGGGGTTTAGAAAACTAAATCCTGTCCAGGGACGGGCTGCACCGCAGCAGAGGACGGCCACGATGAACTGCTCTGGCAGGGGAGTTCTAGCATACAAGCTGGGCACCCCACAATTGAAAATGTTGCCATTTATTTATATAAATTAAAACTAAGCTAGAGCCATTGTAGAAGGAAACACCTGATTGCTGCTAGTAGTATTCTACCTACTCCACCAAGATGTCATATTTTAAGAGCATCCGAACGCAGAAACTCACTGTCATTTCCTGTTCAAAACGTCTGTACATCTGTTCTCGCTGCTGCAAAAGCTTATTACTGAGCTGCTGCTGGGCTCTCTGCTCCTCCTTCTGAAGAAGCCGTAGCTCTCGGAGCTCTTGACGTCTAATAATCAAAAAGAAGACTTAATGTTGATGGGAAAACAAAAGGAGTGCAGAATTACAACAGATGCAAAAAGCACCTACAACTTATGCCCAGTAAAAGTAGCTTTGGATAGACTGTCTTACTAAAAAACAAAATAACTAAAATTAATCCCCAAATATTACAGAAATATCATTAGCCCCCTTCTTTTATTCAAAGAGAAAAACATTAAATTGTAAATTTTACTTTTAAAAACACTTACCGTAAAAATCGCATTTCTTCACTTTTTGAGTCATTTTCAGTAACTATTTTTGATGTGGTTACACTCACTTCTACTCCATCAACAACAAACTTCCGAGTTTTCTTTAAGGTTTTCTTCTGCCTTCTAGTTTCCTGCATAAAGCACTTGTAAGTTATTCTGTACTTACTCTAAGTTATATCTTTTTTTCCCTTTTTTCTTACTATTACATTACTTCAAATATTATAGTGGAAGCCTATCATAAAATAATGAGGAGTTCTTGATTACTGAGGCACCCGATAAGCAAGTGAAATGTACTGAAACTTTCTCTAGTCAGCAAAGGAAGACTAATTATTGATCCCCTAGATTGCTAGAAGAAAAAAAAAAAAAAGATCTAGATAAACCCTGATCAGAACTGATACAGTTTTATTTTCAAGAGCTGAAGGCACTTGTAATTACTGATTGCTTTTGACCATAATTTTCTCAGTCTCTAGCAAAAAGTTTTTAATTCTGAACAACGGTACTGAAACAGAATTGCAATTTACCTATCTGGAAATAAACTAAGCGAGGAAGTTTATTTCTTTTATTCATATATATATATATATATTAATCAAAAATCATGTGATGATTTTGCCAACAGAAAAGGAGAAACCTCCATTCCCAGAGCTGCTGTTGTTTCATTACAAGAGAAGAGAGATCCCAGTGAAACTGCGTCTCCGTTGCGTTAGGGCAACGCCAGCTCCTTGAAGTGATGCTTAGCACAGCTCTGCCAAGTCAGGATTTTTGTTTCGGGACTTTTGGGGGGTTGTGTTTGGGTTTTTTTCTTCAAGCCCCTGGTTTCACAGTTACTATCCCAATATGGCTATAATCGTATTAGTTGAAAGATATAAATAAAGTTCATAATCTGTAATGTGCTTCCTGGGATTAAGCTCATTCACACCGGCACAACCACACGGATACTGTAGAACCATAGAACACACCACCCGGAGAGACTCCCTGCCTTACAGCTTCTGAACCTGGACAGAGACAGAAGGTGGAAGTGACAGGAATTCAGTATAAAATGAAATGTTTAAGAGATCTGTGCCATTCAACAGGGATCCTGTGCAGAGTAAGGCATTGAATTAGTTTTCTTGCATGACAGCTCTGAACTACAAGCATTCACAAATCTTCACCTTTAATGTTGTTAGACTTCCTCTTACATGTCAATCTACGTTTTTAAAATACAATTACGCAACAAAGTAAGAAACTAATTAGCAGACCAGTTTCTCACCCACTAATTTCCTTTGTGGCAAAGGTCAAACTTGGATATAATTTTAAGGTCACACTCACATGGGATTTTATATAAAAATATATGACTGCTTACACTTACCTGTAAAGATATTGATCCCGTCTCTTTGTTTTTACTAAGGAAACTAGAAATCGACAAGTTCAGATCAATGCTGCTGTTATCAGCTGTAGAACCGGTGCCTGAATCTGCATCATTTTCCTTCAAATTCTCTGATTCCAGCTGCTGTAAAGTCTCAGTGCTGTCTCCATTATCCGCTTTGACTTTCCCCTCATTTTCTTCACTGCTAATACTAATACTGGGGACTGGAGTGACTTCGGAGTCATCAGCTTGTTCACCGGCAGCATCCTGAACCTTATTCTTCATTATTTCATCAGAAGTAACTGCTGTCTGCTCTTTGTCTACCTGAATATTGTTTTCCTGGATATTCTCAGGGCTATGCTCTTCTGAATTTTGGTCCATATCAGTCAGTTTATCCACCACTTCATTAGAAATATCCTCAGGCTTGCTCTGCATTGCCTTCTGGTCTATATTGTCTTTGCCAGAGTCTTTGATCTCCGTTTCCTTTGTGCTGCTTATATTGCAAATATCCTCATTTTCACTTTCTGCCAGTTTCTTGTCTACTTTGATTGCTTTATCTTGGCTTTCCGATAGAGTTTCTTCAGAGCTGATTATCTCATGGACCTGCTTAGCTTGACTTTCCTCCATCTCAGGTATTTTATCCCCATCACTGATCTGTGTTTCAGCAATACCCCCTATCTCCTTAATGTTGTCAATTCCGTGCTTTATTAGTTCCTTTTCTTCCTCTGCAGCACTCGGCAGAGTCTCTGTAGTGGTGTCCATTAACTCCTCTTGCTGATCTTCATCTTTTTCTCTCTTCTGCTCCGTAGTACTTTCTGCAGGGACCTTTTCTTCCTCACTTTCTGAGACATCTGTTCTGCTTTCCTTCTCTTCTTTTTCACCAGTTTCCTTAGAAATGGCTTCTTCAGTTTCTACGCTATTTTCAGTTGTAGGTACTATTTTCAGTTTATTATCTTCTGTCTGTTCATTTCCCACATCATTTTCTTTCTCTATTTTTAGGTTGGGTTCATCCTTTATCTCTGATTTTGTTACAGCGTCAAGTTCTTTCCCTCCTTTCTGGTGTTCCAAATCTTCTTGTGCTTTTTCCAGGCTTTCTTTTGTATTTTCAGCTGACAATATTTTGCCTTGCTCATCTTCCCCAGTTGGCACAGAACCATTCTGCACTTTCGTATCACCAACAGTAGTAGCATCACGTACGTTATCGGCTGTTTTCCTAAATTTAATGTCCTCGGATTCATCTCCAGTTGCTTTGTCATCTGGAAATATAGTGCTGGCTTTGTCCTCAATGGCATGACTTTCTGTTTTCTCAGAAAGAGATTCCAGGACGGAGGCATTCTGCGACAGTTTATCCTCTTCAGAGCTGGCAATACTAAGGTCAGAGGATGCACGCTTGTCTGCGGGTAACTGCTAAAAAATTCAAAGAACAAAAAAAATATTTAACCATTTTCTAACTTCATTAAAGCACAGTTCTATTGAAAAATACCTGAAAATATATGATTTTTGTATTTATAGGGAGAGTGGCATGATTTTTATAATCTCAAAGCACTTCACTAGGTACCACCCTCCACAGAACAAGTGCACGAATGGAACAGTTTCACAGAAATCTTCTTCCGTTATAACTTAATAAAATAGACTGTGATTGCAGGAAAGGGATTATGGTCAGCCCTGCCTCACGCTTAACAGAATCTTCAAGAGGCTTTTTCCAATCATACTGCTTTTTATTTTATTTAGTTCAGCTCCCTGGCAGTCCTATCTACAGCTGGATTTGAAAGACACACATCTTCGTGCCAGTTTGGCCAGGAAGAAGCTGCGTAGCTTTTGTTGGTCCAGCACTGATAAAAACGCAATATTAAGACCACCACCTGTTTCATCAAAAAGAATCTCTTTCCTTGTGGTATTTTTTTTTGTTAAAAATGCCTGAAAATATTTTGGCCTGTTTTTAATCCTTGTGAAACTCCAATTAAATGGTGAAAACCTCCAGCAGCTCTGATTAAGTGGTAATATGGAACTATAACAGAAAGAGTGACGCAGCTGTAGGAATTGCTGCTGCTGGAATATGAATGAATGTTATCAGATTACATACAGCCATACAAAAGAACATACTAATACAGTATAATTTTAACCATAATTGCCCTTTCACTCTTCAAAGTGATTGCGGTATCTCTCTGTCTATATTTACTATTAGAAGCCTGTAATTTGCAGATCAGGCTTCTGGTTTGCCATCGGGAACATACAAGGTTTGCCACGGTACCATGCACGGGTTTGATGGCGCATTTCTCCCCTTAAGGTTTTCCCAAGAATACAGGGAACAATTTCTTTTAAAGTCAAGAAAGGATTTAAAGGATTTCTTCACAGAATTGTTCTAGAAGCTTAGTGAGGATTTCCATTTTAGGAGCTAAATCAGCAGAGGGTGGGTGATGCCTCGGGAGATGTACACTGCCTTCCTGGAGGAAGTTGGTGGGAACGCACGCTTGGAGATCTGCTGGGGTGGACAGGGAGAGGGGTGGAATGGAGATGTGCTTCTTGTGCACACTCATTTGGCTTTATGACCGTTGCTGGCAATGGTGGCTACTGGTGGTGGTGGTCACTGTCCATATTTGCCGTGCTTGAGAGAGTTAAGTCAGCACTCCTGTAACTCAGCTGTAACTCAACCCACTGCCACATCATACCACTTCATGGCTTTGCCCTTTAAGGAACTGAATTTGCCTTGCAAGATTCTGAAACATCTTTAGAATTACACTCATAAACGCAACCTTCTCTTGATAAAATATAAGGGATTTAGCTTTTGTGTTTTTCTTTGACAGCCACCCTGTAAAAATCACATACACGGTTTACAGTATAATGGCCACACACCTTCCTTAATGTTTCAAGCATCCCATGAAAAACATACATTTACTCATTCATCTAATCATTTTGACTTAAAACCATTTATATAAAAGTTGTATCTGATTTTTAAAATTCTACCCTACATATACCTGTAATAAAAAGATAATATTATTTATTAATAGTTCTTAAGGAGTTTAAGAATATGCTCATTTTGAAAATGCTGACTACTTAATTTTGCAATGAGGTTACAGAATGTTTATGCTGTTATTTCTTAGAAGCCTTGATGCACATGTTGAGTAGTACATCAGGAACTGAGTTCTCTATAGGAAACTGATGATTGAAAGTAGCTGCATATTAAAAAAAAGTTTTAAACTGACCAGAGAATTTTCTGTTTCTTCTTCTTCATCCTCATCTTTACCATCTTCAACTTCTTCTGTGACTTCAGCCTTAGCTTCTGCAATCAATTCTCTTATTGGTTTATTGGAAGTAACAGTAACAAATGGATGCTTGTGGGGAAAAAAAAAAAGCACACTATTAAGTGCTGACTTCACTGTAACTTCAGGTAACTTCAAAGTAATACAACTTCAGAGAAATATTACTTTGGTTCTCTTAAACATGAAGATTCATAGTTCTTAATCACAACTGTCTTAACGTATTTTTTTCTGAAGAAGTTTTAAATCCTAAAATTATTATTCAAATATACTGTGTAAGTAATCTAACAAACTTGCAAAAAATACAAATAATTCATTTATACTGACCTGTTTCACAGTCCAAAGAATAAAAGTAGAAAGATTTTTTAAAAGGTTATTTTTCCTGGAAGCGGGCTTCATTTCTTTTCAGCTCCACAGTTCAACTATTGTCTGATAAGCTTTATCTAGAAATATTCTTTCTAGAAAAAGTCCGCTTTGTCTTTTTGAACAATTTTTCCCTACAACAACATAGAATTCTACCGTTTCCTTTAAGAAGAAACAGTTCTACTGGCTGAATCTTCTTTCTCTGTTTGGCCCTGCTGCTTAAACCTATTCAACATATGCCGGATGTGTTCTGGATAAAGTAAATGCGAGCTGACGTGAAACAGAATCAAATGTACCTTGTCACATCTCCTCTCGTTTAGCTATTCTGCAGTGACAGCATTACAGAGGGAGGCTGAGCACTAAAGCTTTTAAAACACCTGTCAGCAATTGACTACTTATGTAAATAGCTCCTTCATCCATTACAAGTATCAAAATATCATTTAAATACTTACGCAAAGTAATTAGTAACAGTACATCAAAATACATAAACAAAGACTTTGGTCTGATCTTGGTATTATTTCATCGGATTTTACCAAATAAAGATCAACGCAACAATGTTAAAAACAGATTGTGTACAAACACTTCATTTGAAATTATTGAAATAGTTCCTAGAATACTGATCTGCTTTTAAAAAATACAAAATATGCTTGCCTTTAAACAATAGTTCTGAACAGTTCACTCTTCCTACCTGTAGAAGTTGAGTTGCGCTCCACCTTGCATCTACATTCTTTTCTAAACATTTCTTCAGGAAATCTTTAAAATCCGATGACCTGCGCAAAAAGCAAACAGGGAGTGGGTTTTCTTTTGCCTTGGCATTAGACTAGTGGATAGTGAAAGAGTCTTTTGCTTTCACACACATCTACACTGCACCTCCAGATTCTGTTATTGCTTTAGAAAAACCACAAAAATAGTACAGGAACGCAAAGACCGATGTGGCACAAATCCCATCTTTAAAGTGTTCTCTCATTTCTAGAAGAGTTTACTTTTGGCTCAGGATTTGTAATCCACCATATCTGCTCTATCACTAACTTAATCACATAAAGATATTAAAATGATCAAAGAAATGATAGCTATTATAATAACTACATAAGTATTTTCTTAGTATAACAACACTTCAGTCTCTTTTCACCCGATTTTGTTTTTCAGATGGTCTTCAGAACTATTACTGCATTTGTAAAAAGCTATTTTGCATACATTTTAATGCAAAATCTGCAAAATATTTCTGTATAAAATCTTCTAAGCAGAACTACAAGAAAAAAGTCATAGTCCCTACAGTATAAGGAGAGATATAGATACGCATGTATACACGTACAAACATATACAGAGTATGTACCAGACTTTATGCATAAAGCTAGTCCCATAAAGTTCAACACGAAGGTAAGTTTAGCACATACCTGACTCGGCATGCCTCGGACTGAAAAATCTACAAATTGGGCTGGGAAAGTTGTAAATAAAATACTAACCATTTTGAAGGCTGTGCTAACGTAGGTGGATCCGATTTTGCTATTTTCAGAAGCACTCGCATTGGATTTAATTCGTGATGAGGTGGCTCTATTTGAGCCATTTCTATTAAAGTAATGCCAAGAGACCAAATGTCAGCCTTGTAATCATAAGGCCTGTCTTTAGAAGTCTCACACATCACTACTTCTGGAGCCATCCTGCAAAGAGAATAATGAAGTAACAGATCAGAAAACGCACTCTTATCTGTTCTGAAAAAAAAGATTAATATATTTATACTTAATATATTTACATTATATTGAATCAAGCTTGTAACATTAACAATAAATTTAAGATTAAGATACGAGTTCATACTAAGAAGTCAGCAAAACAGTGCACTTACCAATATGGTGTACCAATAAAAGAATCTCTTCTTTGTATTGTTCTTGTGTTCTTCGCCGATACTCCAAAGTCCGCTTAAAGCAAACAGTAAAACGCTATTAATTGGCTGGTGGAAAACATATTGTATTTTTAAACTGTCTTTTTAAAATTCTATGCATTCCAGAGCAAACTTTCTGTGGTGTTAAAACTTCAAAGTGAGATAAAAACATTTGTTTTTTGATAACTGAGTGCCAAGGTTCTATAGCATTTCTAATAAAAGATATTGAATAAACGTTTTTCTCCACTGTTAAAAAAAGTAATGCTACTGTGGAATTGTGTGGGACAGGACCGCTGCATGCAGTTACTGCAGCAATAAGCAAGTTAAATTATTTTAGAGAATAATTTCTTTAGCCTATGAAGGCTGTATTCCTGCGAAACGGCATATTAGCGCTCTCATTAATTCAACAACTCATTCAATTTTTAATTTCAGGATTCAAATTCTCATAAAGCTAGATTTTCCCTTTATCTTACGGTTTCTTTCCACATGACTTTTCACTTTATGTTGAATATCTGAAAGCTCATGTGTTCACCCTTGATGCAACATCCAACCAAAAGTCAACTTCATCTTTGCAATTAACATTGCTTATCTATAAAGCACTACATTTCTCACTTAGAAATAGAAAAAGATGGCGTTTAAGTAAGTGTTATATGCTTATTATAGATACAACTTTCTTTATGAAGATCTAGATATTAGAGCAAAGGGACAAAATAGCCATATGTTGCCGTCTTAAATCTGTACAAAATTAGCTGATGGGCTTAACACTTGAGAAGCCTAATTTTGCTCCATGGAAAAGAAACCCAACCCAACATGGATTAAGAGAGCTACTTGTTCAAAAGCAAAATCCGAAATCTTGAGGGACCTACAGATACTGAAATAATAAAACTCAAATTCTTATAAAAATAAAATGCAATGAAGGAAATTTATTTGCCATTCACACATGGCAAACAAAACCAAGGAATTACCCATTTCTTTGTGTACCAGAAGCAAGATATAAATAGTTTTAAAGGAGCAAAATGTTCTCTCAAGGAATGCTGTACACTTTTCAAAATTGAAGTAAATCTTTTAAAAGAAATCTTAATTAGCAAACCTGAATTCATCACTAAATGCATATGTGGAAGAAGTTTCCCTGTGGCCTGACAGCCTGCACAGTTGTGTACATCAGCTACGCTTGGCAAAAGCTTAAAATAGTTCCTGTCTGTATGAGGACAAGAGTCAGACCACGTGAGGCAAATAAAATTAACAGAAACAAATTATTCTCTTGGACCAGGAGACTCCTGCTATGATCTGTGCTTTCTTTTACGGTAGTGAAAGACATCTTCTTCATGGTAGCAAACCACATGCATCTGAAAAAACTCTCATTGTTACATTGGTACCTAAATGGATAAATACTGAACATCCACCAAACTACAGCCAAAGGAAAATACAATTATAAGACCATGCAGAATTCTGGGAAAGACTTTTATATACAACACGCTTACCTAGTTTAATGTCTCCATCTAATGTGAAAAGAATATTGCCAGCTTTTAGATCTCTGTGGATGATCTTATTTTCATGCAAGTAGTTCAAGGCTTCCAGTGTCTGCCTGCACACCACTTTGATCTGCGGCTCTGTTAATGGCCTTTCAAGCTCTACAAGAGAAAGAGACAGAAATAAACACGTTTTTGCATTTTATGTTGTTATGTGCTGATAGCAATCAGTACAGAAGTATACGTGAAAATTAATTCATCTTACAGATTCTGAACATCGTATGTCAGAAAACCTTTTGTCTTAAATTATTTGTTCCTTTCATTAAAATTTTCATCCCTTGTACCCAAAATCCTCCTCATTATGAACTATGCACACTTACCCACCCGAACTGTGAAAAAGCTATTCAGTTTAGGGACTGGTTCTTTTGTACAGTACACCGAGATGTTAAAGACTAGATCCTTTACCTTGTGGTATTAGCATTCGCCAAACTTAAGGAATAAGCACAGAAAAATATAACTTAAAGCTTGACGGAGTATAAAAAATTATCACAACGTAATCTGAAAGATGGAAGGGGAAGAATGTGATCCTGAAAATGGCTCATATACATGATGTTATGACAAGAGAGAGCTCCATAAGCATATAGAATAACTCATCCTCTTCATGTAAAGGATCAAGACAAAAATGTGCTTTGAAAAGTAAACAAACATTTTAAAAATGAGAGAAAATTAATCTAACTTAAGAAGTTCTAATGTTCATAGATATAGATGTAAATGCTAAATTAAAACCACAACATTCAACACATATTACACAACACTTACATAAATATTTGCATTTCAAAACAGTATACATATGAAACAAGTCTTAAAAATTTAAACATTTAAAGATTTTATTAAGTTTATTATTTGAAACAACTTACCCAACATTACTGCATCTACTGCTCCACCTGCACAAAATTCGATCAGGATCTGCATATAAAAAAAATAGAATACACAAATTAAATAGTTCTGCTGAACTGAAGGATTGATTTAAGGGGGCGTTGTTGAGAGACCTGAGTTTCAGACTATTTGGCCTTGATGAATTATTTCATCAACCTCTGCAAAATACTGGTACAGTTACTCAGATAAAAGTAGGGCTGTGCTGCTCAAGCAAATTATCTGAAAAATGCTTGGAGATCCTCAGACAATAGTTTTAATCCAAAGATAAAATTGCATAATGAAACTTATAATAAAACAGTTTGCTTGAATCTGACTCATTGTATTGTGATTTACATAATCCCTGCTAACTCATTTCTCAATTATTAAACTGTACTTCCACAGTATAAACTCTCTGACTGAAAAATCCAAGTATAAGAGCTACATGATTTTCCAGTAGTTGATGTTATCGCCTCTATTGTTTCAGAAGAAATGAAAATATGGAAAAATACTCTAAAAGGTTACAGAAAATTAGTAAATTCAGATGTTTACATTCACTTTACTCCATTTTCATTGATGCCTACAATGCATCAAGGCTTTTATCCCAGAACTGAGTAATACTAGAAAAAACTCCATCTCCTGTTCTCAGTTTCCATTTGAAACAAAAATAAACTATGCTGACATGTAGGACAGAAAGACCATACACAAAGGAGAAAGAGGGTGGACAAAGGGAATGAGGAGAGGAAGAAAGAGGAAAGGTCACCCAAGACTGACACCAAACCCTTCCTTAAGTGGTGGTGTTCTTTATTTTGAATTTTAAATATTAAATTTTCAGTCCGACATCTAAAGAGTATTTCTTGTCAGCATTTGGGGAAATAAATCTTAATTTTTTCCTTTAGACTACTTTTAAAACGAGAGTATATTTGCCCATAAAAGAAGAAACCTCAAATTATATCTTACACCATAAGGCTTATATATACAGCATTTCTGTTACATGTTACTTCAAGCTACCGATTTAGTTAATCCTCCCAACAATAGTAGCAACAAATGTATTATATAAGGCAGCTCTCTGTAAATCCTTTAAACCATTATTCCATTTACATGCTTCCGCACACCTACTGCCAAGTAAATTAAGTGTAGGAAATTGGAAAATAAAGAATTTATTTCTCTAACATTTGCTGTTCGATCTAACAATCTGACAAAGATCTCTTTGGTAGAGAAATTGTGTTTCTAAAACTGGAAAGCAAAAACATATTTTATTTCCAACTACCATTCTTTTCTTTTTTCCCCATCGCTAAGTTCTGGTTACTTACCACATCAGTATAGCCTTCCCTCTGCCACTTTGATGCCCCTGCATTTCACTGTAACTATATAACTACAACTTCATTTTCAAACTCTTTACTCCAATCTTTATTCTGCCATCGAAGCCTATGCACTTGGTTTCATATTCTGCCTTTGTGTATATTTGCTTTCGTGCTGACCTTTACGCATGGAAATTTTTCCACTATTCTGCTGTTTTATGTGGTATCATTTTACTCTGCAGTCAGATCACACAAAACACAAAGTTTGCTGAAAGCTTAGAAAAATAAATCTACATCAGGAAATATGGTATTACATTTCCATTGTTTTCATGCTTAAAGGATAAGGTATATTTATAAGACTCCAAGGAAATTTTCTTTTACTTATTTTAGGTATCTTTTAAAATTATAAACTCTGCTCTAAAAAGCATGTATTCTTTGCACAACTCCAAAAGTGCTTATAAATATTGCAGTGGGTTGCCTTAAAAGAAAAAAATGTACTTTCATAGCTACAGCTATTCTGTGCAAAGGATATAGCAGAAGAGTGACATACAGTCATAGTTATGCCTGCTATACTTTATGTACAAACATCTAGATTTTAAGTACATTAATTATTGTTCAAGTCCTGGTAAACTCTTTCCTGGAATTACTAATGAATTCACTTGTATCTATAACATATATGTCACAGGCTGACCTTTTCAGCACATTACTTATTTTTCAGCTGCATATTCTGAGTCTTCTATGTAATTAAAATCTGAGTCCTGCCGTTACAAATAAGCACTAAGAACTCTCTCTGTACACCAAAATGAACTGCTAATTTCCAAATTCCAGATTCGAACTCCTGACCAAATGACTCAGTGTAGCTCAATTTTACAGTGACAATTTCTTAAAAGTCATAATCACAATTTACAAAGTATTTTCGAAACTGAATAGTTATCACATTAGTGACAACCTAGAAGAAATGTGATTGATAAATGATCTTTTCACAAAGCCAAGAAAAAAAAAAAAGTAATTTCAATAACCTTTTGGAAGAAGTAAAAGCATTTAAAGAAGAAAAAAATACCTACCCAAAGATTGTTTTCATAGTAGAAAGCATCTAGGAGCTTAACAATATTAGGATGATCACAGGATGCTAAAATATCAATCTCAACCATGTAATCTTCAAGTTCTTCTTCTGATTTAGTATCAATCACCTTTGCAGCAGCCAGTACTTTCGTTTCTTTGTTCTGAGCCTATAAAAGAGAAATCACAGCAAATGTATGTATGTGTGAATTTCACCACTAGACAACTGTCACCATCAAAAAAAAAACCTAAACAAAAAACCCCACTAAAACTCTTGTTTTGACAATTCTGTACTACCTTCCTGCCTTTAGTTTGCTTCTCTACAAAAAGAGAATACCTGCAATCAAAGACAAGTTCTAGCAGAAAAAAAAAAAAAAAGAGTTTAATAACTTTTCCCGAGGTCAAGAAACAATGAAATACAGGAATATAAAAATACTTAATTCTCATCACATTCTTGAAACCATCATGCAGTCAATAACTATTGCTTACTATTTTACACTCGTAAGATGAATTTCTGTGTTGCTCTTCCAAACTCTATCTACTAACACTTGGCAAGGAGTATTAAGTAGCCTCCACTCTCTCCTTTCTGACTCCACGCTCTTGCCCTTCTGACGCTCCCCACCTCGTGGCAGCACCACTGTTTGAGAAGCCACCCAGAAAACCAGATCCTCTCCCAGTCCTCAGGAGGTTCTGCTGTTCTCCATCCAGAGGCTGTAATGAAGCTCCCATGGCAAAAAGCTGCCAAGCCATCATTAAGTTGTCTGGGCATTTTACTCTCTTTGCTTCAGAAGTCTAGGAAGAATTCCATAGATGGCTGCTCATTGACGTTGGGCATGCTGAAAATGCTGCTGGTCTCTACTTTATTACTCCACACCTCAAGACTGGGGAGCTACAACTGCTGGAGTGATAAGGTCAACTGGAGAATAAGATTTTGACTTGAAAAGCAAAAGGAAAACAAAAGCTTGGGTACTCAACAAAACAACAAAAAAAACCCAAACAAAACCAAAAAGAGCATTTCTGCTATGCATTTAAATGTTCTTTGGTGTTTTTCAAACATGAGAAATTACAAACAACTATGGTGAGTGTTATTTAAATAGCAAAAAAAATAAAACCCACAGTTGATGTAAATACTTATTCAAGGAATATTGTTGAGAAACTTATCCAGCCAAAACTAGGCAAGGTGAGTTTATTACTTTTCTTAATATGTTGGGGATAAAGCAAATAGTAAACACACAGTCTATATATGTTTGTGTACATATACACACATGCTCACAAAATTATACATACTTTATAATAATTCTACTGCAAACTGTGACTGAAAGAATACTATGCCTTGGAGTTTAGTAAACTTTAAATAAGAAAGTGTATTTTCTCAAGCTATCGTAAAGCCACTAATTTGTCAAGGTATTTCCAGTGGTTGCCTTTTGCCTCTGAATCAGTGAAGTTGTAGGACTGAAGCCTACTTCACCAATTATTTGTAAAGACGATGAAGAAAAGGCCTAGATCTCCTCCACCTAGCTTTTGACTTTCAAATGAAATTAAATGAGAAGCTGGGACATCGTCTCTCTCCAGAGCAGCAAAAGACAAGGACCTGCAGGGGCAATTCTAACTCCTGACGTGAAGCATCATCGGGTGGTTCATCCTGTCTCTCTGCTGCACAGGACATCTTGGCCCCAAACCCGGCCCCAAACCCAGCCCCTGATGAAGCCAGGACCCAGCAAGAATCCCCAAACCTGACTTTTGTCACCTAATCTCATTATACTAATAACAGGCAAAAGCTGATATGAGACAGCAAGTAAGAATTCTTAAGAATGATTTCCAAGGTCTAAATATTATTACAGTAGAACTATAAATAACTCTCTCAATGTAGCAAAAAGGAATAAAAGATTTAAAGATAAAGATTTATGATAACATCCAGTAAAACAGCAGTAAGAGCAACACACGCTTATAATCACAGCGCTGGCTGATGTATCTTATGCTGGGAGTAAAGGTTTTCTGTAACATTTGGTTTTATCTCAATGTTCTTTCCAAAATAAAAACCAACCAATCTTCCCAACCTCAGTATTTGCCCTCCCATTATAACAACAAAGATAAGGGTATCTGTTCAACACTCTTCGAAAACAAACTACTGAGAAGTTTTTCAGCGCACATTCTAATAATAAGAAGAGAAATGTCTGCTTAACACAAATATAATTTGTTTTGGTTTCATGTTTTATAGCAAGAATGAAAGACCAACCTCCAGAGCTGCACTGTAAATTAAACATGAAAGGTGAAACACATGTCTGACTGCAACAGAATTAGACTTGGTAGCTTTATATGTGCAGAAAAACGGGTCTTAAAGCACCTTTTTAAAGAATTCAAACATTAACTGTCAAATTACTTTCTTGAAACACATAGAGCCATAAAATCTCCACTGTACCTTAAAAGGAGGATACTTTAAAAAAATCATGAAAAATAATCTGAAATTCATTTTTACACAATTTTTTTGTAAACTACATAACAGTAATAATATTTTGTTTAATTAGAACTATTTTAAACTTCTACATCAAGTAACAATAACAGATGCTACTGTTTTCAGATTCAGACTCATGTTAGAAAAAGAGAGAGGGGGCATTGGTATATTATCATGCATGATTACATGCAGTAATCATGATGAGTTTGCTGTATTTATAGCATATATTGCCTTTTTTTTTTCCTATTGACAGAGTACTTTATATTTTGATTTTCCCCAGATTCTTTTGCTTGAGGTAACTAGAAATCTGCTTTGAACAAGTTTCTTTTATTTCCTCCTTGTGGTAGCTCAATTGAAACACCTCATTAAAAATCAGAAGTGATTATAGAGACAGTCTGATTATCTTTATGAGCATCTTAACAATTATAAACAAAACAAATGTTTGCCTTTGTTCTGACTTAAGATAGTAAAATTTTGTGGGTCTAGATCCAGACCTTCTTTCCAGTTCTAAAAGAAAACAGCTTTACAATTAGCATTTCCACTGGGTATTTCTGAGGACTGATATAACATTTTAAGTATACATCAAATTACACTCAAAAAAAAAAAAAAAGCTTTATATATTTTTTAAATTTTGTTTTAATAAGATATTATTCATTTCCACTCCACGATGCATTCTATAAACATTCCCATCTGTATCACTTGCTGTAAGAAGCAATATGAAAGACATTCTTTTGAACTCTGTAGGAAAGGCTTTTACTGTTCACACATAAGAGTTATGTATCACTGTATTGTACGGGGAAGAAAAACCAACCCTCCGGATTAAGAGGAACAAAAAGTATTTACAGCTTTGTGTGGGCATATTTGTTTTTTCTAGACTTTGGCTGAAGTCTTTCTTGTGCCACATAACATTCTCCAAAGGTCAGAGCAGGAGCAAAAATGCTTGTGTAGATACAGTCTTGATTTGCCTATACTTATTTTGCATTTAGGTATGTGAACATTTAAAATCAAATAACCATTCATATTACTGGGAGGTTCTGTCCTTTCAAAACGCTTCTTGTATCAGCAGCCCAGCAGTTTCTTCCCATATTTTAGCTCTCAATTACCAATTCAAGTTATTCCAAACACTCTGCTTAAATACATTTGATCCTGCTTCCGTGACAGGTGATCTAAGCTTCAGTCCTACGCTAAGAAATCCAAACTGGCACCTTCAATGGTTGTGGTTCAATCCTGCCTTATGCGGAGACAAGGAAGAAAAGGGAGGAGAGAATTTCTTTCTTTGCATTACCAAAATTCAATCTTTTCAAAAGATTCATGTGCAGTGGTTGAAAACTGAATTGGAATAACTCATTCCTCCAAGATCTGGCTAATGCAATACGACAGACATTATTAACTAATATGCAACAATATATAAATACGCAAATAGAAGTTTTGGTGGAAGGACTGCAGTTATATTTAAGGATACTGCAGAAAATACTAGCTTACAGAAAGACAGTAGGCACAAGGGAATAGCAAACTCTGTGTTACAGCATAGTTCTTGCAATGGATGACACAGTCTCATTGGCAGAAACCATATAGAAATACTCTTATTCTCCTAACTCTGAGAGCAAGTACTTTTAGAAAGATGGATGGATGGGAGGTTTGCATAGACTAAACACGATCTTGTCAATTAGAACTTGAAATTACTTTCTGAACCTAAATCCCTCACAAACGGTGATGACATTTAACACACAAAAATATTGTTAACATTTGAAAACCTATCAGTACAAGAAAAGAGAATAACCATTCCACACGAGCCGGTGAGCATGTGAAATGAGCTACTCCTCCTTGTCAGTCCTGGATTTTTATACAGTATCATATATCCAAATATAAAGTTCCAGAGCCAGAAGCTTTGTGATGAGACCGCAAGCAGAATATTAAAAGGCAGGTTTACTCTCTGGGCCTTCAGCCAAGAAGTTGCACATTCCCAGCCACGGACAGCAGGGAGAGCAGAGCCACCGCTCCAGAGTAATAGGATTACAGCTCAGAGATAACTCATAGTCTTTCATCTTTAGGTGAACCAATATGAAGTTTCAGCCTTGGTTGCGAGGAGCTGTTTCAGTTTCCTATCACCAGCGAAAGTTTCCTTCCCAACTGTGTGCCTCCCCTCCTGCTAACTAAAAATTAAACACTATTTACAACCGGAAAAGAAAAAGTTAAGCACGCCCTTCAGCTGCTGTTCAGCCAACTGGAAACAAGGCTGAGACAGAAAATTGTTCATCACTTTTCTTCCCGACGCCTGATCTCTTTGGAGGTGTTATACAACCACACGGCGTGTTTCGCAGGCAGCAAAACAAATCAATTAAGAAGCTTTTTCCCTTCTGACTCATTCTGCTCACAAAAACCTATAGTCATCACCATAGATCATCAAGGTTGCCAAAAGAGTGGAAAATACACACATCCCTATTCAGCAAAAGGTGGTTTTGCACGTAAAAAGCTACACTTTTGCGTAAACTTGGGATTGTCAGATCTGGCTCTTTCTGATGTCTGAGTTACTGAAATCTGTCCTTGTACAACACAAAGGCAAGTGCTGCTTCTCCGGGCTATCAGGAAGCAATGGGCTTTCTTAAACATATGAACCAAGGAAAAAAACCTGCTATAATTTCAGATTTTAACAGCCTGATCAACTAAGTCTGTAGGAAGTCGTGTGGCCTACTGGAAAGGCTACACTGGGCTTTACTTTATATAAATTTACTAGACCATATGAAACATTGTCCTGTGTATTTCAGAACTAAAACCACACGATTGACTGGTATAAAATGTTCCAATATCTTTTCAAAACATTTAAAGGTGTTCTTTGTTAGCGAATTCCAGAAAAAGAATCTATTTTAATTAATCAGATAAAGGGAAGCATGAATTGTAACACTGAATGTTGAGAAATGTAATCAAAAATACCAGTTTGAATTCAAGAACAAATAGCTACCTCTGCAATATTAAAAATATTATGCAGCAAATCCTAAGTTAGGTCAATGAAGTAGATGGCAGCTTCCACAGATTTCTGGAAATTAAGATGAAGCAGTCATTTCAAAGAAGCTACATCATTTCGCACCAGTCTTCACTGCACTATGTTTGAAAATGTAGTAGTAGTAATAAAAAAAAATAATAATTTCAATCTTTTTGTTTAATTATACATGTGGTTGGTCCAAGGAATGAAAGACCAGCTAAGTTTTAGCAGGTATAACTGAACTTGCAGAAATGACTGTTAGAAAAGAATTATTGAGAAGATAACGAAAGGATAGTATCTACCAAAGACGACTATACATCCTTAAACTACAGCTGATCAGTCAAAATTTTTCCCTGCTTGCACAACATACCCTCACTACCACTACACAGTTTCTTCTACTTAAGAAATATTGAATGCCAGGGAAAAAAATACTGAAATAAAAGTGCAGATAAAAGCGTCTCTATTTCCTGCAAGCAAATAGTATTACTAACCAAGGGGAGCCAAGGGCTGAGCCCAGGCTGCTGAAGTACCCCCTCCACGATGCTGTGGTCTGGTGCTGCCTTTGTGGCTATACCAGTTTTGGAGCGGTTTCCATGACAACTTCACTCTTTTAACATTATCCTTGTACTTCGTACTTATTGTGGTTCTTCTGCTTCCTCCATAGTTGGTTTCTGAGGATTCCACGAGTTATTTTTGGGAGTGGTATGGAATATAATTTTCATGCTTAGCCTCATGATTCCCTTTATGTATGTTCATTAATTCTGCGGTATTTTGTGTACTACCTAAGCAGAGTTCTCATCCTGATTCATGCATTGTGCCACTGAAGGAATATGTATATGCATATTTGAAAAATACCACAGGTGAACTGGCAAATATATTCAAAATAACTAAAATAGTCTTTTAGAGAAAATTTAACAGAGTAGATTATATCAGATTTCAGCATAATTCTTCTTATTTAGGCAAATTTGTTTGAAAAACAGAATAAAAATAAGAAAAAGTAAAAATGGCTAAACATTGGCAAGAAAACCTCCAAAATGTGCTATGCTGTTTTATAATAACACATTCTTATTTTTCCTTCTCTTGCTGCATGATAGCTCACATAAAAGCAAAAGGGAATGCCAGCTGACACTATTGGTAAAACATTTATAACTACAGCATTAAGTGATGTCAGAGTTGTAAGTGCAAAGGATCGGTATCTTTATTCCTAAATTCAGTTATAATAAAGGCACATACCGCTTGCAAAAGCTGCATTAAAATATACAATTCTGCATCACAATTAACTCCTATACTTGAGAAGGGGGAGGTGTGACAAATTAAGATTTATCCCTGCAGTGCTAAGCTGCTTTGCCAGTATCTTTCATCTGCAGAGGACATGAACAGTTGCCAACAGAGGTTTTTTCTCCTTTTTAGCCAGCACCAGACAATGTCAACCCCAAACTGACTTAAATGGGGCTACAATCTTTCCTGAGAAGATGCACCTTCATCCTGGGTTACAGATATCCTACAGTCTCATTTACTCTGTCTTGTGTCATTAGAAAAGAAAAATCCATAATTCTTACTGCTTCTTAATTTACAAGTTTATTCTAGTCACTACCACTAAAAACTCTTTATTCCAGCAATAAACACACTTTTATTCCAGATGACATAAATTAATAATGATTCCAACAAATCATTTTTATTTCTTGATCTCATTAATCGAACAACAATTGCTAATTCTTGCTGCTCACTAGAATTACTTTTAAGAAAGCCCCAAGCTGTCTCCAGACTGCTTTTTCAGAAAATTATCATCGTGCCAGGTTGAGAGTTGAGAATTTATCTGCTCTTGATAATTTTATTATTTGTTTGAAAACAGAGCTTAAGTAACTTGCGATTCCTTTCCCTGGGAGGATTATTATTTTTCTTCTACTCATTTAACATCTGTAATAATGCTGTAGTTTACTTGAGACTTTTTCCAATAACCGGCAGCTCAGAGAGCCAGCATTACTCCTGCTAACATCTTTTCCCAGGGAGACATTTGGAGTTGTAAAAGCTAACTCGCTCCGTGGCTTTCTGCAACCAGATACAGCACGCAGCCTTTTGGCTTCATGTAGCACTAAGTCATTTTGTTTATTCGCACTTTACAGACTACATAGCATGCATTCACAGACGTACACGGATCAACCTAGAACAGTTTTTGGTTGTAGATTGAGTTTTTTTCAATTTAAAAAAAAAAAAAAGAAAAAATGTGGCTCGGCCAACCCATAGTTCCTCCTTACCCTGTTCCATGGAGTTAGGTTACAAAACAAAATTGGGATCTCCTCTGCCCAGAGCCTTTAGCCAGATCAGATGCAAGATGGCTACAGCTGTTGGCTCTTCATGTATAACAAAACAGCAACAACAAAAAAGCGCATCTGATTTGGGCACAGAGAATTCTGTCCCTCCAAACTGGAAGTCAACAAAATTATAAAGAAAAAATGACAATTTCTTTGGACTTTAAGAACCTTTCAACAAATGCTTTCTGACAGGTTACTAGGGAAACTACATAGGCACAGAAATGAAATGTAGCACAGTCATTGAGTTAAAAAAACTTGCTGTCAAAAAAGTAAACAATATTATTAAAAGCTCTACATTTCACATAGCAGAAAGGCGGCATTTAAGGACCTGTACTAAGATGGCTTATTTTACTTATTTGTTGTAGAAGATATAACAGATGTAACTGAACTGTCATTTAAAGTGTATACCTCTTAGTAGCTCAAAAATATGGGCAGTTTGGGAAAAGGTTCTGTATAATTTGATACTGCAATGTGAACCATATCCAAGACTTGAACACAGCTAAATAGCCAGAGGGAAAACATTAAGTACAAAGGGATGAAGCATTATCATCACATTTAATTCTTTGTCTTGCTAAAATGAACAATAAAGTATACTTCACATATTTTAAGGGAAAAATGTAAACTATATAAACATATAAACAAAAATATATAAACTATATATTTAAGATTGAGCATTTTACAAAAAGACGGAGTTGTAACAGTGGGAAATGAAATGTGACTACATCAAAACCACATTACAACTGGCAACTGCTCTTGCAAAACTATGAAAGCATATATTGTGTTGCTCTATGTCTGTGGAGATGAAACTTCCTCTATTTCTGAAGTAAGAAAAAAGGAAGTAGAGCAGCTTTTGAGAGCTTTCATAAAAAAGTTGTACAACACCCCCATTTTTTAAGTAAAATTGTTATAGAAACCAATTCATATCCTCTTTCTGCTATGAATGTATTTTAAAAAGAACAGGAAATTTAGAATTCCGGAGGGAAGTTATTGCTCCCTTATGTACATATTTTTTAAACAATTTAAGAGAAACCAACTGTAAAGACAGCAACAACAACAAAGAAACCAATATAGTTAAGCCAGAGTCTTTCAGCTCTAATGTAATCAAGTTATTTCCAAGTCAGTTCTGCAATGAACTTTTTTAATTACAAAATTCACAATGGTGATATATGCTATTTAATGCTTATAATACCTGTGACTTGCCAGTAGTTTTCTTGGGAATCTTAAGTAATGACCATAAAAGCTACACACCATCTCAGGAAAACAAAGTGAAATCTTCTGCCGTGCAAGTTAGAAAGGTCGCCTCACACACAGTTTATAATGACCTTGCCATCTTTGTGCCGCAAGTATGACATCTCCAGAGATGAGAAAGATAATGATAAACATTTGGTATTCCTTGAAAATTGGCTATCCAAGTGCCACAAAAATAGCGCCTTGTGTTCTGTAAGTAAACTTCATTCATATTCAGCAAGTGGCAGAACATGTTGCTTCTGATGTTGCCTTTCAGATTAACTGCTTGGTTTGTTGGGTGTTTTTTGTTTGTTTGTTTTGTTTAGGGGTTTTTGTTTATAATGGACAAATTTAAACAACTAAACAATTATGAAAACTGACTACTACAAGAAACTATCTGAATGTCAATCTTATTATTTATCTGCCAATTTCAATAGAAATTTTAATTGAGGCCTGCTGCTGATGATAATCTTTTTCAAATTTTGATACATTTTTTACACTTGCTGCTCGCAATTTTACTGATTAGTGTAATTCATTCAGAATCTACCCAATATGCTAGTGATAAATAAAAATGGCCATAGGAATAATTGCATTACTTGATAAAAGGATTTAAAACAAATCCGGATAAACAAACCAAGATAAAACACTTCAGCTGTCTTTGCAGAGTTTGATGCACAAAATATGCAAAGGGAAAACAGTGGTTTTACTCAGACTTTTACAACTCCTGAACTTGGTAGCTTCTATTGATAGAAGATTTTAATGTAGGAACAATGTTCCTCTTCCAACAGAAAGGCTGAGTATCACGATCGAGTTAAACACTGCAAACAGTTAAACACACAAGATGTTCAAGAGGAAGTACTGTTCTTATCTCTTAATAGGGTGGTAATGTTACTTTAAATGGAATTATGAAAGCTTTATTTTGCCCATGTCCCCAAGAACACCATGACAGCAATGAGGATACACCAGCACAGCTATTAGAGATGAAGTAGCTTTCTCTTTGAGAAGACTTCCCCCATTCTCCCACTCCTGTCTCATGTTTATTTTTTTCATGTTTTTATTAGGCTGAAGGCTTTTTGAAGCAGAGGGCTATCTTTTGTTGTGTATTTGTACACTGAGAGAGAATGCAGAATTCCATTCCTTTTGGAAAACTAAGACATTTCTTGCTTCAAAACACTCTGCTCGCTCTGAAATTCAATTCAGTTCATGGACTTTCCTCACACAGGCACATTTAGTGCCAAAGAAGTCACCTTATGAAATTTTTATTCTTATCTAGCAGTTATGTAGTGTCCCTGAACTAGAGGAAAGAATCACCACCTGAAACAAAACACAGGTTTTTAGTAAATTTCCAGTTAAAGATACGTCTACATAACAAAACTCTTCTAGCATGGATGTCAGTGATGCAAAGGGACAGAACTAGTGGCTGACAGCAGCAGCATTTAGCAAAATTGCCTTTTTATCAGTACTGTCACTAACAGCAGATGATTTATACAATAGAAGTATGTCTATTTTTTTCCTCTCATCCTGACAAAAAGCATTCATCTGACATACCTTAGCAACTTCAGAATATCGATATAACACCTAATGCTTCCCTTTTATAGCTATTTAAGCCAAAGCTGACACTGTCCTGTCATTTTTCCCTTACATCAGCACTGTCACTTGTCTGGCCCTCTCGTGAGCTGGTCTGGGGAGCCAAGAAGATTACAAGTACAATCAGCTTTTGGGTGGTTTAGTTCCTTGAACCAGATCATCAGAAGGTTGGCAAGTACCAGACCTGTCCCAGGGAAGAAGGTGGGAACGGGAATACACTGGGAGAACTCCAGCTGCATTGACTCGCATGGTTGGAAACTGTTGTGGAAAACAATGATGGTAAAGACCCAGCCACACATTATGCAAAAGTCTCTTCTGTACTAACTTATGCCATTGACACGCAGCGCTTTGAGCAGGTGTGTTATTGACTGTTTCACTTAGTACCCCAGTTCCATACTGGCTCAGTGCTGTTTGGAGATTCAAAAGAATCTTCTTCATATTGCACTGGCTCAAAGGTAAGGTCCCATGGCCTAACGACCGAGAAGTTACAACAGCATCAATAAACATGGAAACAGACATCACAATAGGAGTTAAGTCTGTGCGCTAGCTCATTTTTATATTCCACTTTAAATGCTAAGGGAGGTGTGGAGGTTTTTTTTGGTTTTATTTAATGGTAACACACTAAACTAACATACAACGTCTACAGCTATTAAGCTGACCAGAACATCTAAGTTTGCTACTAAGAGACAGTTTTTTCAGGTACCACGACTATCCCTGGTGATCAACAGGAAACACATGACAGTGTCCTTGTTTATATGGTGATCCTTAAGCTTTCAGACTTCCCACCCCAGAGAGATGAAAAATAGCAAACAGTGCTTCCTTTAGGTTACTCATAAACTTGGTTAGTGCACCTTCACTAGCAGTAAAAAGTAGCTGGAAAGGGTGAAAGAGTAAAAACAAGCCTGGCTTAACTCTAAGAGTACCCATTTTTCCATGTTACTGGAATATTTCAAGTTTGTTTTGGGGATAATTCCTGTTCAAACTCTTCTGACCTTATTTCCCAGTTTTTACAGTGTAATGCAATTGCACAGACCTATGGTCCTGACCCATGACTATCCAGCACTGAAAAACAGAACAGTTTGCCTGAATGGTGAACAGAAAGAATTGTGGCATCCACAGAAGCTGAACAAGTGTAAGAGAATGAGAGAGGGACAATTAAAATCATTAAAGGGTCAAGCAGTTGTCTGATAAAAAGCAGACTAAAAAGGTTTGGCCTCTTCAATTCAAACAGGAAAAGCTGAAGGTGGAGCAGGAACATGACTGAACTTTACAAAATTAAAAAAAAAAAAGGCACCATATGAATTGAATAAAGCCTGATTGAGACAAAGGCTGTGAAGGAGATGAGGGTTCACCACAACATGCTCATTCTTGCTGAAGCACTCAACTGACATTTCTCCATTAAGGTTCTACCGCCTTCTGATTACAAAGTATTAACTCTTTTCCTGATAAAGTACTGGTTAAAAATACAAGTGAAAAGTCATCTTCTATCTTGTGAAATCTAGATGTGTGCTAGCATTAAGCTTTGGTTTTACAGCTTAATTCTGTATCGGGAGGACCATTACCTACAAGATAAAGAAAGAATAAATTCCTGGGCAGAAAGGCTTGCCAAGTTATTACTGTAACATTAACAAAGTTACAATAACTTCCCTCAGAATGCTGTTTTCTGAATCATGGTTATGACTAAACAGTTCTAGAGACAAAACCCAGCTCCTTGAAGTTCTCCTTAAACAAGAAAGTCTCAGAGCTAAAATGCCCTTCATCGAAATAAGAAGAAAATAAAAGGACAGTCTTCCCCACTTCATTATCAAGGCAGGTGGATTCAAAAGAGTCTGCCATACCCTGCGGGATTCACCGTTGCTTTCATGCTAAGTAAAACAATTTTGATGTAGGCACAATTTAAGTTCCAGTGTAAAGGTTCCCCCCAAAACTTCAGCAGACTGTACAGTTGCCCTTCCACTCTCTGCTCATCCACTCATTTTGAATAACTGCACTAAGGCAACTTTATTATTTCCAGAAAGAATTTTTCTAAAGTCCCTTGACTTGTCATGGCCTACTTCAGTTTCAGAGTTTCTGAAACAACAATCAACATATTAATTTTAAAGACTGACGCTTTAAGGTAAAAGTCACTTAGTCCTCTGTAGTAAGGAGAGGATTTAGTGATTTTTAAATGCTAATCATTAAATTGATTTGGCTATTGTAGTACGATCTTACTTTATCACTTCCTCATATTCTCCATGGAAAAAAAAATCAGTAAAAATTAAAAATTATATCATAGAATAGCATAATCTTAAGGCCAGATTTTAGGTGGAACTCGATTCAAGCACGAACCTATGCTTGAGCAATTTCTCATTCATGGTTATAGGTAATTAACTTAATAGAAAATGGCTCAAAAATATAAACATGGCTATGTAAATAGAAAAAGGTTGTGTCTTTCTCTTAGCTTCCAGATCACCATTCATGTCTAGCTGTTTTACATTAATCTCTCTGTATAAACATATGCAATCCCCACAGAATGCTGCAAACCAGTCTTAATCCAGAAGACTAAAAATGAACAAGAAAAATCTACAACTTTAATATCGTAACTTGCTTTTACATACATTTAGATGCTTTAAGAAACAAATTGTCCTCCTAAAAATCAAATATCATAGTTCAAGTAGGTGCATTAAATATACAAAGGATCTCCCATTATTATTTTATTATGAATTTTTCGTTTTAGGTAAATCTTCTGTAGCACGTACTTTAGTTGGTTTGCATCATGAATGCTCTATATCATAAATGTAGAGCATATTTAACAGAAAATCTGAAATGCCAATGGAAAAATAACATTTACATTAAAGCCTTAATTTTTTGTTGAAGTATGAATACCATTGCAGAGCACTTTGAGGTAGCCTACTAGCTTTTATTGAATATTACGTAGCCAAATTTTATTGCCTGACATCCTTCAAACATATTCTGCAAGTACTACGTCTTCTTTCTCTCTAAAAAGATTCTTTCCCATTTCTGAGTTGAAGAAAACTGTGTTTCCATATGACATATTTGAGATATAATTGATAGTTAAAATTTCTTTCAAGCATTGCATACTGTAATCATGTTATAAAAACCATTAAAAATGAATTAGAGGGAGTTGCAATATGTAGTTTAGATGGGTTTGGAGAAAAATTATATTTTTTTTTTTAATTCTGTGCTATTAATTCAGTCTGCTTTGTTTTCTAACTGCAAATTTCATGGCTTTTCCATCACTAAACATTCAAAACAGGAAGAATCCAAACAGTATCAAAAGAAAAGATAGCATAAGCACTGTCTTTGAGCAATTTGGCAGCTACTGTAAAGTAAGACAATAGGCAAAAGAAGTGAGACAATATGAATTCATCAGTTCCATGTATATTCTGAATATAATTAAAGGGCCGGTTCTCTTCAACATCTTTATCAATGATCTGGATGAGGGGATCGAATGCACCCTCAGCAAATTTGCAGAC
>JAOQGH010000002.1:25920446-25981678 GCA_025769975.1 Gallinago jamesoni | reverse complement strand
TTTTGTTTTTTTTTGTGGTTGGACTCGATGATCTCTGAGGTCCCTTCCAACCACCACAATTCTGTGATTCTGTGATTATTGGGGGAACACAAAGAAGCAAAGACCAAAAAAGTATTCATAAATGACACTTCAGGCACCAGGGTCTCAAGGAATGTATTTAAGATCTCAATCCAGAGAGCTTAATTACATGCTGCTTCTTTTACACAAACACAACTGTCATTGAAGGAGAATGATGTTTATGATCTTACAAGATTCTCAAAACATAGGTCATGGCCCATGAAAAATGTAAGGCCCATTCTCAACCGTAAATTAAAATATTTTTAAAAATATCCCTAAGTGGGGACTGGGGCATTTGCAAATACAAACACAACAAATTATTTCTTCAATATGCTTTACACTGAAGTCAAAACCAGAATTTGAGTCACCACCAAAAAAAACTTGTGAACAAACTCTGCAACAATGGCAGGTATTACTGCTTGGAGGATTGTATTACTGGAGGACTGCTTCCCTGCCAAAGATTAAGCTCTAAAGGTTTAACCAATCTGTCTACCAGACCTCTTTAAAAAATAATAAACAAACACAGAACAGTACCAACTTTTTTTTTTCAGCTCTTATATAGACTTATTTAATTAAATAGACTGCATCTGACTTAGCTATGAAGAATTATTTCACTAAGTTAAAACAGCTTAAAGAATTTCATTGTTTAATGAAGCAACATTAAACAGTCACATTTACCTCATGCCTGAAATCCAAAGTTTTACTTTCAAGACAAGAAATCAACAGTCCAAGCACTCAACAATCCAAGCACTCACAGAAATAGCTAAGAAATATGAGATAGCAGATGGAACAAAAAAAAACCTAGGAACTTTTATAAATATAGATAAATCAAATCAAATAATGATTTCCTCTTTACTTAGGATTTTAAAGTTTGCACACCTTGGAAAAGATGCCTGCCTTACCAAGGAGTGATCAGGAGCATTCTGTATCTATCCTCCACAAACTCAGCAGAACTTAAAATTCTGAATGCAAGAGACAGACAACACATTACTCATAAGTTAAGTATTGTGATGCTGATTTTAAGCCAAGTGATTTAAAGATGTCCAAAAAGTGAGACATGAAACATGTGCTGTACTTCTTACTACTTTAGAATATTTCCTTTCTGCAGACGAAATGGAAAGGAGATACTACCCTCTGCAAATAGCCATTTAAAACAAGAAAATTATCTCAGTTTACAATCTACAGATGACATTCTTGCACTACCAGTTTCCTCAGAAACCTTAGCCAGGGTGACAATAGGTGTGAAACGCTCTGTAAAGCCTTCCCCTTGACACATTTCCCAGGGTTTAAAACAGTGATTCTGCCTTTTCCTTATCTGGTATCCTCAACAGGATAAAACTGCAATAGTGTGAAAATAAAGATAACGTTATAGAGAAACTCACCGAGCTGATCAGCAAGTCTAAAATTGTTTCTCTTCTATGAACAGTCAGGCATCTTTTTTCACCTAAACCATACACAGCAGCCCTAAGATACTCAGGCTACTCTTACAGAAATTACTGTTCTTAGCAACCTTTAGGTAAAGTTTTAGTTCTGTTTTACTTAGACTAAATATTTGAAATTGAGCATTGTCACCTTATCCATTAGTCTTTTGGGAGAAAATTAACTCTCTTCTCTATCTACTAACGCCTCTATGGCTAAACAAAGCAACGTGGCATTTAGGTGAATATTATTAATTCAGATCTCCTGAGGACAACTGCACTATTTTACTGCTCTAGTTTAATCAGAGGTCAACCAATATAGTCAATTACGAATGAAAATAGATTAGAACAAAATATATTTAGTATAGCAAACAATTTTAATCAAAATTTCCAAAAGTTCTGCACTGATTCATTCTTATTGATTAAAATTCAATTTAAGACACTTTCACCTGCTTTTTCTTTCCAGGTCTAGTCTTACGGCAGTCAAACATGAAACTTCAGTATTGGACTGGAAGTTTTCAAAGTTCCATTGAATTTATCTCCCAAATAGTATGAACATCAGGATTTCAGCTGAATTCAAGCAATGTCCTCCTACAGGCAACTGTATCTTTTAGCTCTGATAAATTCTTCTGAAGAATTAGTGGAGCTAATGACACCAGGTAAATCCAAAGATAAAGAACAGACAAAACCCAGCCTGTCAGCGCTTCTGCTTAGGTATTAAGTGGTCAAAATCTATTCCTATGAGTGTTAAATTACAGATGTAAGAGACAACCACTCTAGCAAGCAGTATGATACACCATAACTTCAAGTTCCAATATCCAACTGTAGGAATTATTTAGAACAACGTACTGTAAGGCCACAGAAACTAGGAAATGTAAATTCTCCTTGCTCTGCCCTGATTTTGTTTTCAGGTCAGACTCACTGAAGTATTTTCCAGGATTATAAAATAAGTTATGATGTTAGTGGCATGCAAAGAGTACTTCTAAGCAGCGACCAACTGCCAGTTCACATTTTAGCATTAAAAGGAGTTAAGGCCACACTATCATTAAATTATATAGTTGGTACAGTCTTATTAAATCACTATTTAAAAATTCTATTTGTTTCTACCTGCTGTAGAAGACATTAAGGCAAAACCAAGCTCTCCTGTAAGTCAAGAAGATACACTGTAGGCAAGATAGCTTTAAATACAAAAACAAAAGCTTAGATTAAATGAAGCAACATTATTCATTTATTGAACTTTAAGAAATGCTATTATCTAAAGTCCACTGTCTTCCCAGAGATGAGTTTGTATTGGCCACTATTGCAAATATAAGTATATATGAATTATTAATGTAGCTGTAATTTTCAGAAGATAATGCATTTGGGTAATGCTGTTCCTCATGATTATGGCTATCAGCTTCCACAACATGTCTGCTCTGAACCTAAAGAGAAAGCAGAATAAGTTTTTTTATCAAGCATCAGTTAATTGCTGAGAGTTGGAAAACTTCTCCTTTTAACTTTAAATACAAATATTTGACATTCCAAATTCCTATAGAAAATCTTGTATGCTCAATGCTTCCAACATCTTAGATTCAGGGTAATAAATGAGATATTATAAATGGGCAGAATATTCCAATTTAAACTAAGCATGAATGCAATTCACAACCAGATGAATACAAAGGTTTCTCCAATAATTTGCCAGTTTCTATGAAAAATATGCATACACTATATATTTTTCCCTATACATCATACATAGATACTCTCCATCTTACATGGTATACTGCTACATATATTCTACTGCTATAGAATTTGTTCCCACAGAAGATGTGAATTAGTATATTTGTAAAGATGGTACCCCTAATTATCATAATGATAGCCAAAAGGCCATGGATTTCTTGGAGGAGTGCACTCCAGTGAAGAGCTCAGAGGTGACACCATCTTAACACTAAGAAAAGGCCTTTCTGCAATATGTGTTCTTATATTAGCATATAATGTTCTTCCTACAAAAAAGGCCGGCAATTTTTAATGAAATATAATTGCATCAGTTTATTTCATTCAATAGGTTAACTTTGCAAGATATCTGCATTTTAATTAGTTATGTGCATCTGCATGCACAAAGATTATCAATCAGGAACTTGAGCAAGAAAGAGCCAGGGAACACATTAGGCATTTTAAAGGTCTGCTTTCACACCATCTGAACATTAACTACTGGGAATTTAGAAAGCAGCTTAAAAAGCTGATGAAAGTCTTCACATGGTTACTTAAAATGACCACAGTTTAACACTTACTTACACTGATTTACCTTAAAGCAAGGTTTACTATGTGCACTGAACTGACATTTGATATAATAGGGCAATATAACACACAAAGTAACCTGATACAATAATGTAACTTATTTCTAAAACAAATTGATTACAATTAACTTGAACACTGGGAGCCTAAGGTTTTTCAGGGGACTTAACCTTATCTAATCAAGAGCTGTTTCAATCTCTCAATCTTTTTCTCTTAAAAAGAGTAGTTTGAGATCTAACTGCCAAATTTCAAAGCTGAAATCAGCCCCCAATGCTAACATTATGCTTCTTCAGGGGCTTTCAGAACTCCAGCAGCCCACCCTGTCATTCTTAATAACCATGAAAGGCAATTAAAAGAGATTGGAAAAAAGTCCATCATCAGCAATCTCGAAATTCTCTTTATAAGGGCCATCACTTAATACTACAAGGGTCTGTTAGCTGAAAAAGGATGGAAAACTACACCATTATTCACTAGCCAAGAGCAAGAAGAAAAGAAAACAGCCCAAAAGTGGCCTCTTTGAAGAGGTTGAAAAGGACTGGAATGAAAAGTCCTATACAACCATAAACCTTTGCCATCAGCAGCAGTTCCGTGGCTTCTCTGATCACAAGAGAGACTCCCAACAGCAGCAGAAACATTTAGACTATTTCTAAACATTACTTAGAAGTTAGTGAATACAAACGTATGAATTGTCAAAGCTAAGAAAGTTTTAGAAAACTGGAACAAACAGCTTCAAAGGAAATAAGCTCTTCTTGTAATTTGGCTAGCTCACTTATTAAGAAAAATAAGCAAGACCCTTATACTTCATTGGGAAGAAGGGGAACAAATTACAACTTTGAATGACATACAAAACCAGTTATCACTCGACATAGCATTTTTTATGTAAATAACTTAATCAGCTGGGCTTCATAATACTGGTGGTATCATTTAAGAGTTGATTTTGAGATTTTATTAAAATATTTGATACTTTGTCCAGAAGATGAATGTTACACAATTAAACCAAATACTCCTCTATGGGGAATCATTACATGTAACCGATTTAACCTATGTTTTATTAGAAGTCCAAAGTACACAAAACCTTATTTATCTGGCAATTCTATTTTATCATGTATCTGCCAAAACCCTGTCACATGCTGACTCCTAGGATCTTAAACAAAAGCAAATGTAGTTTTGGCAAATATAACTCACAGAAGATTTGGGGGGGGGGAACCAACAACACCCAAAACAACCAACCACACACCAAAATATAACTCCTCCCCCCACCAAAAAAAAAAAACCCCACAAAAAATTACACACACACACACCCAAACACATAAATTAAAGACAATGCCTTCAAAAGTTGACAGTTCTGATCTAGCTTATAGTTTTGATTCCACAATTTGAGAACGGCTGCTCTTGCAGTTTCTCATTTGAGGTGTACATCCAAGAAAGAACAGCCTAACACACCCTGGCTGTCGAAAGAGTTTCTTGCCAAGCATGCTCAGATGCAGGAAGACGAGTACAGTCAGTATCTGTGTGCAATCTTTGTTCTCAAACTAGATGGAAACAGAACAAACACTGCTGAATACATAAGTAGGAGACATTTTCAAATTGGGATATTTTTTCCCAGGAATAGTAGTACCTGTTCATTTTCATGTGCTACAGTCACTAAGTTTACCAGTATAACTGCATGTGTGATTTTGACTACTAAAATTTTTAAAATAGGGTTTAATTAAATTTCAACAGTTAACATTTTGTCATTTCACATTCAGAAATGAATCTCAAAGTGAAAAATCATATCCAAGTGGAAGAAACTCTTTTCTTGTACACAAAGTACAGAGAAACGCAGAATTGACCAGTTGTCTTGCTCAGACACCTTCCTCTACAGACTGCTGCTAATACAGATGAGCCTACAGGATAAATAAGAAGTGAGAAGAAGTTTGAGAAGGGGAGGCAAAATGCACGTGGGGAGGAGGAGAACACATTTAGGATTGGGGAAGCCTTTGAGGCTTCCCCAGTCGTGTCTATGGGACAGAGCATTATATTCACAAAAAGGGAATCAAAACTCCACTATGAAGTTTAAAGAAAAACTTGCAACTGCTGTTGGAGACAATATTACGTTTTTATAGTCACCGAGCTTCATGATACAGCAACTGCACACATATTTCCCAGTCATTTTAGCAAAGAGAAAAAAATATCTCATCTTTCACACTGACATACATGGGAACCACTATCAAGACAATGTATTAAACCAACATCAAAATAAACTAGACACTCTTAAAATAGAACACTGACGAATTGCTAGGGGAAAAATCCCCACCTAGCATTCTGAACTAATTGAGGCACTTTTGCGCAAATTTACAAGTAGAAAACATCACAGTACAATAAAATCTAAAATAGTTTCTACCAAAAATAGATCAGGTTTCATGAGTAGCTAGATCCATAAACTCTCAATTGCAGTACTCTAAATATACATGTTTCTTGACCAAAATAGCTTTCAGAAATCCTGTGTTATTCTTTCTCGTACTACTTTTCTAGTCTCAAGAACCTGCTCCAGAGTCTCAGTTCGTGTCAGTTCCCCAATTTGCTCATGCTTATCCTCCATGATGTTTTTTCCACAGTATTCCTAAACGAAATGTGGAGCATTAATGCCCTTTTAGAAAGGGGAAAAGTAGCAAAATAATTGCCCGAAAGCTACAGTCCTGTCAAACACTAGCAGCGTTATGTCACTGTACCCTGCTTGATAAATTCTAGATAAGCATCCTCAAAAACACTCCTTGTACCAATATACTTAAAAGATTTTAAGATCAAACTGAGAGAAGTTAGGAGACCCAACACAGGAATTCTGGGATGTACAGACAGCCAAGATAACATAACTATTTAATTCAGTTCCACATGGAACAAGATAGGAGAATGCCCATTAAAGGTGATGTGAGCATGGCCCTATAAACTACACAGGAGGCACAAGCAGTCAGTTTTGCTGGTCACGGGCTTCCTGCCCTACAGAAAGTTTTTTAAAAAAACAAAAGTATGACAACCGCACCTACGAAAACGGAGGTTTTGTAAGACCAGAAGCCATGCCGTCCACGAGTTCAAAAAAACCAAAATACAGGAGAAGCGAGCGATTCAGCGCGGGGCAGGGTGGAGCAGAAAGGCGGGACAATGACCTAATAGGTCTTTTTCTATCTTTAGCTTGGTGAGCCTCCGTGGCCGAGAGGCGCCTGGCCCACACGCTCGGCTCCCCGGCCGGCCCACCGCGGGGACCGGGGACCAGGCGGGGGCAGCGCTCACCTGCCCGGCCAAGTCCTCCGGAAACTCGGTGCTTACAACAGGTATCCCCAAGGTGACAGCGCCGAGCACAGCAGCAGTACTACAAATAATTTTTTTTTTTTTTTTAATTTTCTAGCTAGAAAGGCTTTGGGTCGCCCGCTCGCCCTTACCTTGAAGACTTTTCCGAACGCCCCATCTCCCAGCTCTCCGATAATTTCCCAGAACTCCTCCGGGTTCAAATCCCTCTTGACGTGCTCGTATTGTTTCTTCTTCTTCTCGCCGCCCAGCTTAAAGATCTTCCGAAAGTTGAAGAAGGACATTTTTTTTTCCTTCACCTCCTCCTCCTCCTTCTTCTCCTCCTGCCGCGGGAGCCCGGCCTGCGGGCAGAGCGGGCGGCGTCTGGCGGTGCCTCCCCCCCCTCCTCAGCCCGCCGTCACCATCCGGGGCGGGCGGTCCCCACCGGGGCCCAGCAGAAGAAGAACCGAACTCCTCACGCTGCCTGCCGAGCGCTGGAAGGGAAACAACACCCCGAGATTTCCCCGGAACCTCCCCCCAGAGGGGCCGGGCCCTCGACGACAGGGGCTGCGGTGCTCTCCCGCGGCGGGCTCGGCGGTTCCCTTTGCCTACTCGGCCGGGCCGGTGACCATCACCTCAGCAACAAGTGCCGGGCTCCGTCCTCGGGACGGGCGGCGGCGGGCGGGGCAGAGGACGGAGCCTGAGGAGAAGAGGGGCGGGCGAAGGGATCGCGGCTCCCACCGATCACCCCGCCGCCCACCTCAGAGGATCCAGGCGGATGCAGGCAGGGGAGGGGGCTGTCCCGCTGCTCTCACGGCGTCCCGGGGTGGCGGAGCGGAGAAAGAGGACGCTTCCCTGCCGGTCTCCCTCCCGCCCTCTCGCCGAGCGGGGCCCGGGCGGCACCGTTTCCTGAGGGGCGGGGCGGCCCCTCCTCACTCGCCACCGCCGCCCGCCGCCGGCGCGTGCGCGCGCCCCGTGACCCCGCCCCGCTTCCCGCGCTCCCGGAACCCCCTCGCGCCTCGTCCGCCGCTGTCGCCGCCGCCGCCGCCCCAGCGCACGCGCGCCGCTGCCAGCTCCGGCGCATGCGCACAGCACCATAACGACAGCCTCCCCCCCTTCTCCGCCAACGGTTCGTCGCCGGGAAAGGTGGGGGGGGGAAGAGGCGGGGCTTTCCTCTTCCCACGTGACGCGGCGGCGGAGGCCAATAAGAGGGCGCCGAGGCTTCCGGCGGGTAAGTTGGTGTCTGTCCCCAAGATGGAGGCGGGCATCTCCCTCAGCCTCCGTAGGGCCTGGGAGGTAGTGTCTGGGGTGGGCGAGTTCTCATCTTTTCGTTCCGTTTCGTTTTTCCTCTGGGGATAAGCGGGACGCGTGTTTGCAGCTGGGAAGGGGAGGGAAAGCGGCCTTTCCCTTTCGTTTTAACCTCTGAGGAGTTCCTTATCCTGAAGGACACCCTGCACCTCTTCTATGTATCCGTGTAGGGAAGGTCCCTCCAGTCCTGTGGCAGAGGGTGATGTTCCCTAGGGAGGTGTCTTCCTCTCAGGGCTGGCTGGGCACCTTGAGTTCCTCCTTTCAGCCCAGGTAACCTCCTTCCTCCTCCCACACTGCTCCCAGCTCTGATTGTGGGAACTGAAAGGGGCATGAGGCCCTCTTTCTCTGCTAGGAGCCTTGTGGTGGCAGGTGGTGCCTTCTGGAGGGTTTGACCTTAGGGGTGGTTCTTTGAGGAAGGTGTTAATAGAAAAAGCCAATGTTGGAAGACTTTGTGGGCCAATGCTGTTCCTAGGCCTGCTACTAGTTTGTCACAGGATTCGCTGGTAGCAGGATGTGATGTTAACGAGCTGCACGTGTTTGGTATCTTGTGAGATGCAATCTGTGGGGCAGCCTTGAATTTTTTATCTCACAACCTTCTATTCCCACAAGTGATTCCTTCATCAACCTGAAGTGAGATTGTATTTTAATAATTGCGTTGTTTATATGCAACCAAATGTGTGGTATTTCTTCACATGAAAGCAAGAGGTGTGCCCGTTGCCTGAGTAAGAGGCAATTAGCAGACATCTTGGAGACAAAGTTTTAGTCTGTGACAGGAGGCGGGAAGTCGATCTTGCAGTTCGAGCAACGATGTGAGACCTAAGAGATCTGATAATGAGACAAACATCCAGTGAAAACCCTGTAACCCCTCCTCCTCCTCATTTGAACCTGACTGCAGTTACCATTAATTTAAACTGAATTATAAGCTTCTAAACGTCGAGCCTCTGGTGTGTATCAATCCTCAGACCATTTTATTAGCATAACAGTAGTTTGCTATCTAAGGAGGGTAGTCCACATGTAAACAGTAATAATAATGCAGCATGGAGGTGCACTGCTTATGGGGATCCTATGGCAACCTTGACGGTCTCCTTGAAAGAAGCATGACTTTAAGTGATCAAAAGTGCTGGGCTGAGTCAAGAAAGGGATTTCAGTAAAGGAGTTTTCTAATAATACCGGTGTTTGTAGTAACAGAGATTAGAGCAGTGGTTCAGAAGGAGGTAAGGGCACAGAAGTAGCCTGGAACTGAACTCTGCATTGTGTGTTAATGATTTTTCAGCTGAAGTATTTTAAGAATATGTTGGCATTTTATGTTGAGTAATTAGTGGTGCTGATTGTATTTATAGTGTACAGGAACATGCTGTGCTAGACACTGTCCTGCCACAGAACAAGGAGATGGCCCCTGCCACAAAGAAGTTATGCATCAAACGACAATGTTGTGTCATGAGTTAATTTCTTTAATCTGTATAAATAAATTTCAAGGGTAGTACTACTGTATGAATAGAGAGTCTTTCAAATGCTCTTGCTAACCTAAAGCAATCCTGATTTGTTGTACTAATCAGATTTTGTTCTTCAAAAGGTATTTTGGGCTTTGTGGTTCCTTTATACTGATAGCTTGGCCACAAACTGTAAAACTTTTGAGAAGGGTGTTAAAGCCGAAGCTGTGTATGTGTGTAAGGGTGATATCAAGAAACAACTGCAATCCAAATAAACTGTTTTCCTTTCCCCTCTGTGGCCTGGCTGGCAGGCTGTACCTATTGACTTAATCTGCAAGTTTTGTGCAGATAGTTTGGATTAAATACAATAAGAAAAAAAGCTATTGATAAGGTTTCTCAAGTGTTACCATCAGCAATTTAGCTTCTGGAATCTTAAAATAATTTTTAAAATTCAGTTTATTTTTCCCTCACTAGAATACCTTTTTTTTTTTTTGTACCCCTCCAGGTGGAGTGATTAGTTTTGATTTGCATGTTAAAATACAGTTATGGCTTCAGTAATAATTTGCATTTATGTTTTAAATTGAGTATTCTGATTTCTAACTTGGTTTCTCTTGGATATGAAGTGCTTTGGGACTGATTTCCTTTTGTTTCTTTGAACTGACTCATTGATAGAGGATGGGGGGGGGGAACAGAGATCCAAAGCCATAGCATGAAATCCTTGTATGTAGGCAGGATTAGTTTTTCTTTAGCCTCAGGGTCAATGTCACAGGGCAGCAGAGGACAGGGGATGGGGTAGGGTGTCACAGTTTGTAATATTAACAACTGGAAATAAATACAAAACTAAATGTTTCTTGGCCTATATGTGAGTAAATGTCAAGTTGGCTCCCTTCGTAAGGCTAGCAGTTATGGGACTGGGATACCAGGGCCTGGCTCTTTCTCAGCTCTGTTGATAAATGAACTTTTGACTGTAACTAGTTCACATATATCTTCTATATAATGTGCCCGTTTGCTTTGAACATGTGTGTGATACAACAGGTTCACTCAGAGCCGAGCAGGGATAGTAGTGTCATCCTACCAATGACTAAATGTTAGTAGGTGTTAAAGATGTGTTGCTTTAGACTTTTATAAAGATAGTCTTCCTGTTCAAGAGAGCTTTTAATTCATATAATGTTGAAAATATAAGATGAAAGGCTGGAACAAGAAAGGAGCAATTAACCTAGTGATTAAAGTCTTGCTTTTAACTTCTTTTATTTGTTTGTTTACTCTTTAACAAGTAGTTCAAGATAAAAACTTTATATCTGAAAAGGAAAACTGCAGCTCAGTCTCAATTTTTCCCTTATTCTTTCACTTTAGAGTTACAGCTTGTCACTCAATCCTAAAAATAAACTCTGTAAGGTGAAGGTTAAGTGCTAGTAGCAAATCCTTTCCAATTTGCACTGACTTCCTTGTGTGGAGGAGGTTGTATGAAGCCTGTTTTTTTGTGTGTGAGGCTTTTTTCTTTTCCTGGTAACGGGAGTTTTTAGCAACTGTAAGTGTTTCCAGATGGTAAGGATAAAAAGGTAAAAGTGAATTATAAATATATTAAAATTTCTCCTTCAGGGATTTAATGCAGTGCTTTTTGAAAAAAATGCTTCCTTAAAATGTCAGAGTAAAGATGTTAAAGAACTATCTTGGTTACGCATCAAATATACTGGCTTAAAAATAGGTGTAACTTTTTACCGCAATCTTTTTCTTCTCTTTGAGATTTAGAAGCCTCCTTTATACTTTCTGCTGCTTAATATCCTTTCACACTGAGTTCATCGCTTGCACTTGCTGCTGTTCCTAACTCTTTAAGTTCTACTTCTGTTTCATTTAAACTGCTCTGCTTCAGTTTCTCTTCATTGAAAATAAACCCTTGCTTCAGAAACTTGAAATGTGTTCTTCACAGCATAGATTGCCCTTTCACTGTAGTCCTACATCCTGTCTTCAGTTATTTAAAAATATTTAATGGTATATTTTTATATTGTCTTGACTTTCTGTCCACCCACGCTTTCCTTGACCTCCTCCAATCTTCTTTCTGATGTTTGAGCTCGTTGACCTGCTGTAAGGTCACAGGTGGCTTGTTCGTGCTTAAATCTCAGGCATAATTCTTGTTTCATCCATCTTAATCTGTCTGTCACCTTTGACACTCGACACTGTCCCTTCTGGTTTTTTTACTTGATGTATGTGGTGTGTTCGTTGATATTTTCCAATTACATGGTGATGTTTTTCAATAGACTCTACTCATTTCTACTCTGTTCTGTTTATGAAGTTAATGTTTCTGCTGTACTGGACTCACTTCAGTTCTAAGCACTTCTGTAACTTCTAGATCCTTCTTCTTAACCCACTACCTTCCTTTTTAATCTCCCACTTTTCGCATTCTTTGTTTTTGCCAGGACCTCACGTGTCCAAAAAACTATTTGCTTCTCCCTGACTCCTTTTTCTATGGAGTTTGGGATTTTATGGAATTAAGTTCTGACATGTTGCCTTGTACTACCATAGCTTTACTAGGTTTCCTCAGTCTTTTGGGCTCTATGAGAAATACTTGGTGACTCTCCTGTATATGACCTTTTTTCCCCTTCTCCTGTTCATCATCCTTTGTTGTTTTTCCTTTCCTACTTTTTTGAATGTGTTGCCTCTTGTAGGAATTCAGTGGATTTTGAATACCGTGATGTTTTCAGTCTCTTCCCATCTTGTATATTGACCTTAGAGATACTAAGTTTCTCCCCTCTGTTATCTCTTTTGGACATGCCAAGTTTTTAACCTTTCCTTTATCTCTGACCCTTCTACACTTGCTGTGCCGTATCTGAGTCCTAATACTCTAATTAATGGTGCTAAGTACAGAGGAGCTAGTAGTATCATTAGTTAATATCCCATGTTTATGACACAGTGAAGAAGGAAATACAAGAGAGGGCTAAAAGAAAATAATCTTTTTATTTCTTTATGATATAAGAGGATGGCCTAAAAGGCTGTATGCTTTCCTCCAAGGCACCCATTTATTGGAAGCCTTGAGAGGGAAGACCATACTATATATACCCCTTTTGGTAAATGTATAGGTGATAGGCCTGTATCTTAGAAACTTGTATTTCTGTTCTGCATTTGAAATTTAAACCTGCCTTCATAAAGGAACAAAAAAGAAGCTGAGTTTTGTACTTGATATTTTATGAGTCTTTCTGATATAAGGAAAAGGAGTAGTTCATTTATATAGAGCTTGCTCATATCTCATTAGTCAGATTCAATGCTTAGGCTTCTATCAGTAACCTGGGAACTATACATTACATGACTATTTTTAAATTTTTTTAATGCATTACTGTAGGATCAGTTAATCTAAGAATTGCCATAGAAACACGTGGCATTCGGAAGCTTCAACATGTAAGGGTTATTATTTGATGTTTGCAGTAAAAAAATTGAGTGTTAAAATGTTTAGGAATGGAATCTAATTTTGGCTTCAGAAAATTGGCGTAGCTTTTTCAGTAGTCAGTGAGGAAAGGTATCTTCAGAGGGCGATTCACCCTTTCCCATTTTTAGATACTTTTCTTTATCACACAGTATTTAACTGTGTGAGGTGAGTTGTCCTGGAAACGTGTGATGGGGGTTCTTCTTGCCTATGGAGATACCACTGCCAGCAGAACTCTTGGAGTGCGGTTCTCTTCATATCAGGCAACATCTCTGGGGATGGCAACAGAGCAAATAGAAAAGTTGCCAAATTACCTGAATGTTTCCAAGTAATAAACCAACAATGTTTTATTGAATAGACCTTATTTGAAATGAAATGTCAGAAGAACAAACAATAATATAAACGTAGAAATCTTGAATAAGGATCAGATACTTCAACAAATAGTACGGGAATATTTCTTGGAAACATACCTGGTCAAAGGCGTTCAAGCTTTGATTTGTGAACTTCGTTGAAGTTATTGCAAAAAATAAATATGCTTTTTTAATTGCTTCTAGTTGGTCTGCAAGAAAACTACCTTTAAGACTGATATTCAGAAACAGAGTCATATTTAGTTGGAGGGGTAAGTTGTGCTTTTATACTTATTTGAGTGAGAAGCAACCCAGCAACCCTCAGATTTAATGGAAAGTGTCAACAACTTGAAACTTACGTAGCTGGTTCTCTTTATTGATTAACTGACTGATCCAATGGAAAACTTCAGCTCCTCTTTCATGACAAAGTTTTTCAAGAAGCTTGAACATTTTTGGTTTGTATTTAACCAAAAAACTCCTTTTATAGGAATTTTCAGGTAATAGTAAAATACTGAGCTGCATTGGTGGATAGCAGTGGTGGTTTTTCAATACAGTAGTTAGTCTAATTAAAAATTCTTTCCCTCCATGTTTTGATGACTAGAACAGTCTTTCACAGAACCACACATGAATAAGGCTATCTAGAATATTGATTTCTCTGAAAATAAAACACAATTAAAATACTGATGCTTTTAGTTATAATGCTGTATTCTTTTTAACCATTTTAATAATTTGAGTTTAATTTCATTTAAGGCAAAAATCTATTTGATCAGAACTGTACATGAACGCAAGGTAAAGTATTTAAAACTTGCAGTGTCCCTTCCATCTGATGGATATTAGAAGCTTTAGTTAAGTCACATGAAAGCATGTATTACAAATGCTTCACCATGTTTGTCTTTCCTCCAGATGGTAATTAGACATTTTCCTCTTGCATAGGAGTCACGAGCTGATTTGCTCTTTTTGTTTGTGGCTTTCAAATTTGCATTAGTTCACATAGCAGCTAGGATTAGAAATTTATTAAGGGATAAAGATAGCTTTGCATCTCAGTATTGCTTTCAGTCAATACTGGCACAAAAAATGTCTGAACAAAAAACCCCACATGTATTGCTGCTTTTCTTTCTGCAAATCCTGAATTTCTTCCTCTGCTTCCCAGGAATCTTTTTTTTTTTTTTCCAGAATAGACATTGTGGGTTTTTTGTGATCCTGATCAGCTCTGGAATAACTTGTTCTCTAGTATTAAAATGAGTTATTTTTAAATCTGTTTTTTATTATGACTAGCCAGCCGCCCTCAAACCCAGTCCTGGTTATGTGGTAAGCATAAGTAGGAAGTTTATTGTGCCTTCTACAACTAGTATTAAAAATATACCATACGGAAAAGTAGGGAATGTTTCACACACACAAAAAAGGAGAATCTGACAAAAAGAGAGCACTGAAAACTGCTGATTCTTTAGCAATATCCTAAAGAGAGACATTTCAGTGGGATAATATTGGAGACGTGTCTATTAGCAAAAATGGGAAATAACATTTAGAGTGTGAGATCCCAATTGTTTATTAATGCAAAGCTAGACTTTAAAATATAAACTGATTTTACTGAGAAAACTGGATAGTTTTTCATTGAAAAATGTTATCTTTATATTACAACCATGTTTAAAATAGTTTCTATATGTGTAATGTTCTTCTCTTTTTAACTGGATTTTCATAAGCTATTGTGTAATTCTCATTTTTGGAGCAAAAAACCATAGTTTACTATCTGTTTTAAAGTAGAATTTGGCTTTATGTAGGATCTCTTCTTGCTACAGCAGCAATGTGTGGAGCTGGAATAATGTGTCAGTTGTTAAGGCGAACAGCAGCTATTGTGTGTTCAACAAGAGTATATGCAAACTTTGGGCAATAGGACCTGCTTATGAGAAAAGAGAGTATTGTGATGTGATGTACTTTTTTGTCTCAAGTGCCTGGAATCTTTATTTTTTTGACAGAAGGGACCTTTAATATCTAATCAGCAAAATTGTTTTCTAGTACACCACACAATATTTATGGGTTAAGCCAAAAAGGCCATTACATTAAGTGGACTGAATATTCTGTAGTAGAAAATAAAATTACCTATAGGAAAAATAATTCCTGTGGCTTCTGGCTGAGCTATAATGGATTCTTCTGAATGCAGTATACAGGAGTGACTTACTTCAGAAGCATGAGGTAGGGAGTGGCATTTATTCAAATTCAAATGCAGTGGGGGAGACACTTAAATCTGTTTATAAAAGGTTGTTTGGCTTTTTCACATACCAAGAAGTCGGAAATAGTAGTGACTTTATCACGTTAGCTGTGACAGTGATTCACATGGGGTATGTAAGAAGTTGCAGCCATAGTCATCGGGGAGGTATTTTCTTTCAAGAATTGTGTTATGTCCATTTGGTGCCTCCTTTTTGGATTTGGAAAAAGTTTCTAAAGGTGGGCAAAAATCATTACTAGCAAAGAAGTCTGGCTGCCTTTGCTCTGTAGGAAGGAAAGCTATTAAGAAGATATGCATGTTGCAGGACAGGAATTCCTGAACAGCTTTGGTTTGTACTGTATTGGTCCTATATCAGCTGTCATCTGGACAGACCTCAGAGGAAGCATCTGTAAGATATTCATTATTTCAGAACATCCTTAGAGAATTACAAAAATTGCTAACCCAGAAGTTAATAGAGGACAAGGTCTCTGGATTTTTAACGGGTGCTAATAGAGTTGAGTAGGTGAAGATATGGGCTGATGAGCCAGCTCTCCTTAGCTGAGAAGAACTACTCTTAAAATCATTCGAAGTTCATATAATGCAGTGTAAGAGATGGTGCAGAACAGTTTGTCTTACGGAATCAAGAAATAGCTGCACACCTTTGGCATTTCTAAAACTTTCTGGCTTTGTAGGTCAGAGCAGCCTGCGTATGGCTGAGATCCCGTGCTTGATTTCAGGTGTAAAAGTTCTAGTCCCCAGAAAGGAAGCACAGTTACAACAGAAATTCTGAGAACAGCAGGCTGGGAATTGTACCGTTTTTGATACAAAACTCCACCCTTTTGATACTTTTCCTAGCTGTTGGCTGAGAGGACCTCTGTGAGGAGAACTAGAAAAGCATAACAAAAGCTTTGTTCATATGTGGGTTGATAGTTCAAACTTCCCTCAGTAAAAGGGAGAATACTGTAATAATGTATATACTCTCAATGCCTTTTATTTTTTAATTCCCTGCTGGTTTTATCTCCCTGTTATTTCTTTCACTTTACACAGGTTTGTCTTTTGGAATATCTAAATGCTTTTCTGCAAGGAGTGCTTTCAGATGGGAAATATTATGAGTCTTTATTTGGAGGAGAAAAAGACTAATTTTGTGGAATAACATAAAAAAAATGACTAAACAAAGAACCCATGCAGTCTGTCTAGAAACAGAGGTCAGTGCCAAGCTAACTGTATTAATCTTTCCGAGAAGAGTAACAGGTCTCAGTCTTTTTCCGAAAGAGCTCCAAATAGTAATCTCAGTCACTAGATGTGCTCACAAAATATATATAATGGTCCTTGCTGAATCTGCAACTTCATAATTTTTCTGATTTGAATTATTTTGTATATACCAACAACAGTGCTATTGGGACCCCCATTTTTCAAGCACAGTGTTCTGGTACAGTTAAAAGGGTCTCTTGTATAGTAAAGAAAAACTTCAGTTGATTTCAGAACATTAAGCAGGTCTGTCGTGCTTTGGTACGTGCTGGAAATTTTTTGAAAAGTTGATCACAAATATGCCAACTGGTAGGTTGATTATTTTGAAGCCTGTGGTTGTAACAGGGTGCTCTGTTACACTATGAATGTAAATTCTGATATTATTCCAGAGGCTGTTTTAATTTACACCAGAGGCATAAACTAATTTAAAGAGGAGGGAGGGAAACAGAAAGTATAACTTGACTAAACTGAGCCAATCTTGTCATGAAGTTCACAGGTCCAATAGCTTCAGAAAGCCATTAACTAGTGCTTGCCACTTCTACCCACATTTCTGAAATGTGAAATCTTCATTCAAGAGGTGTCACTGAAGTTATTTTACGCTGCTGTACCAAAGTAGGAAAGCTTACTGTGTTGCCTTAGACCACGTGAATTAGGTTTTATTCCCTTTGCTGTTATTTAACCTGAGTTAATATTCCTTTATGTTGCCTCAGTAAATGACATGTATCTGTCAAAAATTTCCTTTGCCAAGAGCCTGTTTGGAATCCTCTTGCTATCAAAGCTTCCATGCTGTTTTTCCAAACAGCGAACTAATTATTTACAAGTTGTAATTTATTTTTAGTTTTGTTTGTTTTTATTTCACACTAATAACGAACAACCTTTTCTCCCAGTGAAAGAATGTCTTTCCGGCAGCTCGGCTCATTCTGCCAGCGCTGTGGGTGATTAAGAGCTTTCAGAGAGAATTAATCATCTTCATAGATTTCCTCCTGCCCTTGCTCCAGACAGGTTAGAGAATTAGTTGAAGAAGGTGCTTCACCATGATTATCCAATAGCTTCACAATACTAATAGCAAGTGAAGCTTTCTGACCATCAGTAGTGATTACTACTACCTTATTTAAGGTAAGCTTACAGCTGTCCTTGGTAAATAAACATAGAGCTAGTTTACTGGTCTGTTGAGTGGTTTGCTGGTTTCTTGATACATAGGAAAATATCTTGTGACTAATGCATGGGATGAGGATCAGAAAGAGCTAGTTCTACTGTTTATTTTATTTCACACTTCCTTGTTAGTTTTCCAGAATCATGCTTTTGGGAAATTGAGTGCCAAACCCTTTTAAGAAGGTTTAACTTGCATTTAAAACAAGTTGCAATGCCAAAGAAGGCAATCTAGAACTGCAAGCTTTGTCCCCCTTTCTTCTGAGACTGTTGATGTTGGAGGAGCCAGTCTGTCTGGTCTCCTGGAGCCACATGTGCCTGTCCAGAAGGATTTCTAGGCAGTGCTGTGGAAAGGAGAAGGAAAAAAAAAAACAAAACAAAACACAGAAAGGGAAATACATTACAGGTTATGACATGGAGACCTTAACTCCACTGGAAGACTATTACGCAACAGCAGTGTCAGTTTATTGATAAAACAAGGCTTTTTTCCCTCCTATCTATATCCTGATTATTGTGGGCAATACCCTTCTATGTTGTTGATAGACTCCATACTGGCTAGAGTTTGTGGTGATGGGTCCTTTGTCTTGTCAGGGAAGTGTATTGTAATATAACCTAATGTAGTTAAAGGACATATGATGCTTAAAATTTCATGCAGTGTCTTTATGAAAAATTCTGTAATTCCTTCTTTTTGGTAAATGTGTTATCACAGGAGGTTAGACAGATAGATGTGAACATTTATACAAGTAACATTTCAGGAACTGCTAAACCTGTGGAATCTCAGAAGTTCCAACATGCTTAATTTTGTTTCAAAACCACTTTTTTAAAGTTGGAATTGTATTTGCCATATATATAAGAGCTACAGGATATGTGGTGCCCTTACTGACATTTGCTGCAGCGTGTAGTGTATAAACTTATAGGACTTCACAGAAGCAGCAGCAGAAGGTAGTTTATTCGGAAAGACTGGAAGTGCTTATGCTACTTGGACTTTTCATAGAAACATGAGGTAGGAAGTGGATCCAAACTGACCTTATCTTACTGTTTGATAGTTTTCTAACAGCTGTAAACTTTATACCAATACATGAGTCTTTTTTGTCTTTCAGTGATGTATTTTGGTCTCAGTGATGGTATTTGTTTCGTTACTGGTGTTGAAAACTTTCTTTTAATTATGTATTTTTAAAATATCTACAGGTGAGTTTCATTTTTAGAATCTTTACTCCGTATTATCTGTAACTAAAGGCTTTACTTTCCATTCACTAAGATCTACTTGCATAATAAGATGTTGTATTTGTTTTTAGTTTAAAATGTTGTATGGGGCCTTGGGTAATTAAAATCATTTCTTGAAATATGGTGTTTGTAACCATATCATGCTAGAATTGCTTCTGCTGATCATGAAGAATTGAATAATATTCATTTGCCATGTAGGGTGTTAACTCAAACACAGATGAGTTCAATTCAGATGACAGAGGTTGTTACAAAACCCAGCTGTTGACTCTGCTCCTTCTTCCACAAGTTGCTTTTTCTGCAGCAGGGATGGCTGACACATGAAGCAATTCTTTAACAACCACAGTTTGTAGCCTGATTTATTGAAGTAATCCAATGGTGATTTTTAAGTTGTTCTAATGCACCGGGTTGGCAACTCTAACAGTTTAGGAGCTGCTTCCTGTGCTTCATCAGTGCTAGTGTAGTAGCGGCAGTCTTTGGAGAAGAGTGAATGCCTGGTAGGATGTTTAAGCTGCCTGTATTGGTGGGTAAATATTCTCTGCTTCTGATTCACAGCTAACTTAGGAAAAGAATCTTTGCGATGGTCTGCCAGGACTTGCAGAGTAATTGCAGACAACTGCTGGCAAGATACCCTTTCTATGGCTCCAAACAATTCATCTCAAACTAGGGCAATTTCCTTCAAAAGCTTTAATTGTTAATCAAATCCAGAAAAAAGACAAGGAGGAACATTAAAACAGGTACTCTTCTTTGGGGTTTCCATTTCACTGGGATTGGAAGACGACCAGTTCTTAATCATTTACCATTTTTGAAAAAGGTACAACAGGGCAACAGAAACTTATTGGCCAGGGCTAATCCTGTTCAACAAATGACTTGGGTGTTAAATGGGGAGCTATTCTAACAAGGCTACCAGGTAGGGCTGCTTGGGAGGGAATAAAAAAAATGAGCTTGGTTTTGGGTGGTGGCATTGTTGGGAAGACTGCCAGTTTTCCTTGGTTTCCCTTGTTTCTCGTTTAGGATAATACCTTGCTGATCTCACAAGATAAATCTGAGGATTATGGACTTAGTTTAATTCTTACCACAGTCAGGAAAGCTAACATTGATAGTAGGTGAAAGAGACAGCCTTATTTTAATAGGTTAGTGTTTAGAATAATCTCAAATTAGGCTTTTTGTTTATTTGTATTTAGATAACTACTGTGTAAACTTTAGATTTTTGCCTTTGAAACAGAATTATTCTCCCAAGAAGTGGTCCAAATAGCAGAACTTAATTCTATTTTTGTTTTGGATTATGCCTTTCTTTGGACTTATTTTATAGAGAGGTATAAACAGAATGTGGATATCTTATATCTACTGAACTCGTAGCTTCTCTTGCCTTTTTTCTCCTGTAGCAGGATTGAATTCCTTGCACTGCAGCAACAGTAAAGTCATTATGCTGCATTTAAAACAAAATGCTGAAAGGGATGACCTTTTGCTTCATGTTGTTTGTATTACTAAGCCTTATCACCATTTTTCAGCAAAAAAACAGTTTAATCCTTAAACATTTGTACATATAGTATCTGTTCAGAATTGTCTATTGTTATCCCTGTGTTCTCATTGATTACAATGCCGTGCATCTCCACAATGCCTGCTCTTTGCCTCTTGGATCTTCATTGTACGGGGTAGCTGTTATCTTCCTTGCTGATAGCATATCACCAATAGTACCAGTTAGGAGCTGAAAACACTTCCAGCAGAATGGAAAGTTCCATTTTCGCCAGGATGACTCAGTAATGAATTAACCCCTGGGATATTCTGCCCAGGATAGAGACGCTTCCTGTGCCAACTGAAGAAAAAGTTCTGGGAAGATACTATTATATAACAAAAGAGAACTTTATTTGAAGAATTTTATCTGCCTTGTAAGAATAATGTTTTCTAATACCATATATCTTGGAAACTAACTGAAAAATAACTTTGGAAAGGGCTGCTTAAGCTAAACATCTTCCTTTGCTATAGGAGCAAAAAGACAACTGCTGTTAACACCACAAGCATGGCCTTGTAATAGGAGTGTGTGGAGGCAAGCAATACAGGAGGCAGTAAATATCTTTTCCTCCTAGCAGGGCATAAGCTTTTGGCTTTTAATAGGTCACTGTTCAAATATAGCTCCCAAGTGGCCGTTAGGGAGAGAAGGATTTGGTTTTGGGTGGTGGCAGGGGGTGGGGAGGGCTGTTGGGACCATGAAGAGGGAAGGGGAGACCGTGCTGCAGAATGCTCTTCGTGTGCCATCAGACATTGCTGAAAGTCAGTGAGTGGCTGGAGTGTGGTGTCAGTGTCCCAGCCTGGTGTGGCTAGGGTGTCTGTAACTGATGACTTCAGCAGATTTGTCCCATGTACTTCAAGAAACCTTTTGATGCCTTCATAGTGCTGGGGGCGTGATTTACTATTTAGCAAGGAATCTTTACCAGATCTGTAAGATTAAACTTGGTGTGTCTGTAGCAGACTTGAACTAAGCAGAGTGGTTCTGTACATTGAAAATATGTGTGATGGGTGTGAATTTCTCCAGTGAAGAGCTGTAACAAGGCCTGGAAGCTACAAGGAAGCTCCAGAATTTGAGATTTAACTCCTAGTAGTTTGAGAGAAAGAGCTTTTCCTGCAGAAACCTTCTCCCTTCAGGACAGGGAAATAGTAAAAGATTTAGAGATTCTTCAGTTAAGCTGTAAGTGTCGTTTGGATTTCTGGTTAGTGATCTGTTAATGTTTGGGTATTTTAGACTTGGCAACTGTTTACTGAAATACCAAAATACTGGTATTTTTAATCTCCAGTGGTGCTGCTTCATTGATTTCCTCTCAGAAGTCATCCCTACACATGTGTACATCTGCTTTTTACTCCAAAGAGTGGTGGTTCACTCAAAATACAAAAAGTTAGGTAGCTTTGTTACCAGAGTCTGTCTTTTTAGCTTGCTAACTCAGTCTGCCATCTGTGTAGGGGGAAAAAATGGGAGCTGAGCTATCACAGAATTGTCATAGAATCATAGAATTATCTGGGTTGAAAGGGACCTTTTAGATGATCTAGTCCAACCAGCAACCTAACTTTGATAAAAACCATCACAAAACCATGCCTCTAATCACTATGGCAACCCGGCTTTGAAATCCCTCCAGGGATGGTGCCACAACACCTTCCCTGGGCAGCCCATTCCAAGGCTTAAGAACCCTTTCTGTGGAAACATTTTTTCCTAATCTCCAAACTGAACCTCACCTGGCACAACTTGAGGCCATTTCTTCTTGTCCCATCACCTGGGATTTGGGAGAAGAGACCCTTCTTCTACAAAGTCTGTGACAGACCCTGTAACTGTGCAGAGTTTGTTGGGGAGCAGGGTACAGAAAGGAATATTACTTTGTATAAAAGATGATCTTAGCGAACAAGACTGATTGTATCCATGTTTCTTGTCAGGGGAGAAGGGCCACTAAAAGTGAATAGTAGGGAGACTGTAGCACTATTAAAAAAATGTATCTTAAATGTTCCTGTTTGTGGGGAGAGGCAGGATGACAGGGACCAGTAGTGCCTCTCTTTATTCCAACTCATTATGTGTTAACCTTGATTGACTGTAGTGAGTATGTGTAACGATTGTTGTGTGAACTCTGCATTCGCCATGACCTTTTGTTGAGCTAAATTTCTTTTTTCTTTTGTTTGCCTCTCCCCTCACCCCCCCTTTTTTTTTATAGAAGCTACAAAAATACAGTAGCATGGGGACAATGCAGGCAGTTTTGTTCTAGAGACTACAAGCAATTGTTTTGAAAATGAACATGCTAAGTAAAATACAGGTTCAAACCATGTCTTTGCTTGGGAAAGTTTATGGTCTAAATTTGACATATAGACTGTAGCAGGCAACAGGAGAACTGCCATATGGAGGAATAGCAGCTTTTGCGTTATTAAGATCATGCAGTTAACAGCTTAGTTTATAAATTTCTACTGAGCAGTGTCTGCAATTCAGCAGCAGAAAAGCATGCTTCATGGGGAGGCTTGAGTGAGAAAAGGATGGCGAGAACCATTTTTGAGTAGACATTGCATATGCAAAAGGTACGGGTTGGGAAAATCTGCCTGTAGGAAAGAGACATGACATAAATCCAGGTGAGAACAAAACTGTTTAGCTTGTTACTCAAAGGTGAAGTGACTGGTAGAACTGGTTAAATCAAATGCTTTCAGCATTTCACAAAACAAATGCCTTGTTTAAGGAAAGTCAAAGTAAAGCTAACCGTTTTTAAAAAAGTAAAAAATAATTTAAAAAGGGGGAAATTAATATGATTGTAATCTGCAGTTCTTTTCACAGCATAGAATAGATGTCAGCAACACTCTAGCATGTTGTGCTACACTCTACTTTTCTGCCTTAAATTAAAGTTTAAGTGTGAAAACAGAAATCATGCAGAATCCAAGCTCTGTTGTTTCTCAAAGAAGCAAGATGCTATCGTGATATTCATGGCATGTTGCCTCTACATCAGCAGCTAGAAGTATCTCCTGTAGACTACAGAGACACTGGCAGTCCATAACAGGGAGCTGCTTCCTCTCAGGGGACTTTAGCTGCCCAACCTCAGCCCTGTTAGACACTATTCAAAATCAGTCCACTGGCCACCTGTGCCCTTTAGCTGTAAGCGGCTGATACCCATTTGAGGGTGACCTGCTTTACAGGAACAATTTAGCTATCCATACAGGAGAAGCTAATAAAAATTACATTCAGCTTCCAAATCTCTACAAGGATCCTTCCTGAATTGAGTGCTGTCTTTTTTTTTTTTTTGATGTAACTCTGTGATAAGTAGAGAAGTGGCTCTGGTAATGGCAGAAGATAGCAGGCATTAAACAGGGTAATCTGAAGAGGTAAAAGGGGAAAGTAACAATTACATGGGTATTGAGGACTGTATGCCCAGAAATAAAGAAGAGCTGGCTACTTTTGTTTTATATAAAATAAGCCTCTTGCACCACCTCAGTAAAGCACAGGATGAACAATGAGGAAAATATTGAAGGAAAAGAGAACGATGGTGGTGGGGGAAATAATCAGGTGAACTGAGAATAACCAGCTAGTATCTCACAATCTTGCTCTTTTAAAGAAGTGTTGTATTTGATTCTCTTATTATGGATCAATAGAGGAGAAATCCCTGAAATCCTATTTCATTTGAAGGAGCTGAGCAAAATGCTGTTGCTGCAGACTCTTAGTACTTCTAGTAAATCATCAGTAGTGATTCTTTGAATCTTTCCTGCGGTGACACAAAGATAACATTGTATTAGGTAAGTTCCTGTGTCTCTTCATCAGTTCGGCTGTGTTACTGTGTGTAAAATCTCAAGCTGTACTTTCATTCAGTCGGAACCTATGTGAACAGCTCTTTACCTGTGTGGAAAATGACAGGTTCTTCTGTGTTCATAGGTTTTGAATGCAGTCTGAGTCCAAGAAGTATGAAGAAGAGATGCCTTCTCTATACTGGGGGATGGATCCTGTATTTTCTGCATTTGCAAGACTCTATATTAAAGATATAAAAGAAATGAGAGAATCTAAACAAGTGCCAGGTATGTACTTATATGCTGATTATGATGCACACAGAATTGTAAATTGATTTATGTTGTGCTCTATGCTATTTATCAAGGGGTCGTAGAACACTTGATGAACACCAGTAATTTTCTGTGTTCCTAAGTTAAGTGATGTTAGTATGTTTAACAGTTCTAAGAACAACAGGTTGTATGAGAAATCTGTGAAAAATAAAGTATGTTGGTTCTAATGGCTTTTCTTCCTCTCATATATATAGATACAGAACCACTTTTATATTAATGTTGTGTTTCCTCTGTGGTAGTGCTTGTTGTATTCTGATAAAGTTAATTCTAAAAATGCTGTATATGTGTTATATCTTCCCACTGTCTCTGCAACATTTGAAAAGGATTTTATGCCTCTTCTCTTTGCAAAGTTTTGACAGTTGATGACATTGCTTTGTCTATTTTGCTTTTTGCTCTCAATATTATGATAATGTATTATAAAACAGACATGGGGTTTGAGATTTTGTCTGCTTAATTTCTAGATATGATAGATATATGACATTCTTCATGCATTTGAACAACCTCATTGTAAATTCTGGCATCTGTGCTGAATCTTACACCACACCTTTTATTTCCTAACCATTGTTGGGAATTGTGTGCTTTGCAGTCTCTTTCCTGCTGGTTTCCAGCCAATATCACCCACATGTGTACATTGTCTAAAGCAACATGACTCTGACCTTGAATTTCTGTTTTCACTGCAAAGACTTTAAATAAACTGCAGTATGTTTTCTGCTCTAGAAGGGTTCATTACTCCAGACTGAAGCTTTACAAGGTGCAAGATTATCAGGGACAAACCCAAGGAACTTAGGTTTGGAAAAGCAGCAAACTGCAGAATGTGTGTGTGTGTTTTGGTTTTGTTTTGGTGATTTGTTTGTTGTTGTTTTTCTTCCCCACAGACAAGGTACATCTGTTTGGCTCTTTGAATATGCTCTGCCTTGTAGATTTTGTTATTCTTATTTGTTTAACAACAAGGTTAACAGCAGTGCTATTCTTGCAGAAATAAAGGACTAGTATTCTTTTTGCTCTTCTTGCAAAAATTTTTATGTGCATAAGAACTTTGCAAACTGTGAAGCTCAGTATATATACATCTTTATTGTTTAACATGATGGGAGACTTGTATTTAAATCCATTGCAACAATTAGGCTACAGTCTGTTGATGCTTGTACTGGAGTGAGTAGTACTTAGAGGCCTTTTTAAAGCATGCAGTCTTTGGTGTAGCAAATGCATCTGGTAAAACATGTTCCTGCTTTAATTAGACACATTTTAATTGTTTTCAAACAAAATACAAAACAATTCAATGTCAACAGAACAGGATTGTAATTTGGACTTGGACATTACATACATGCACAAAAATACATTCAGAAGAATTGAACTTATAAACATCAACAAACATTTTACAAGAGCAGGAATAATCCTAGAAAGTACAATCCTGCTCTCTTTTTTTTTCACCTCTGAATTACCTGAATTTCCCTTCTCACTTCCCTTCTTGTTTGTTTATTTAAGTGAGTTATCTTCTGCTTCAGGAGCTCTTTCAGTTTTATTATTACTTTTTTTTTTCTTTCTAAGATGATCCTAAGGAAGTGGTATCTGTCTTGTCAAGATATCAGCCTTTAAAATTGGTGCATGCGAGCTTTCTCGGCTTCCTGTGCATCTGGCATTTTGCACAACTAAGCTTGCTTGCAATCCTGTATCATTTTCTAAACAAAACTTTAAAAAATAAAATGAAATGTCATGGAACAAACATCCTGAATTTTGTTCATTCTGCTGGTGCTGTGTATATACCAAGCCAGGCATCTTTCATTGTATCCTATTTATTGGCAAAAAAGGATACCACAGCAGAAACACTAAAAAAAAATATCTTTTGGGGACGGAAGAAGGTAGGAGTTTGTTGTCAATGTTTCCTGCCTTTAATGGGTTTGTTAAATACCTGCTGAAGCTAAGTATATGATTAGCTATAAATCAGTCATTAAGTAATGGTAATTAAGAATGAATGAGTTCAAAACAAAGAGTTGTAACTAGGAGGAGCAGAGAGAAACACAGACTGAATGTCAGGAAAAACATCCTTAGAATGACATCTGCTAGACTGTGGAGCAGCCTTCCCAGGAAAAAGGTGGGATGCCCTCCATGGGATTGTTTGTATCCTGACTGTACAGATTGCCAGGAATTTACTGTACAGAACAGTCTTGCGTTGGACCTGAGGAAATGGACTGAATGACCTCATAAGTTTTTTCTTTCCATTTTTAAACATTAGGATTTGATGCCCCAATGACTAATCCCTTAAAGCAACACAGAGGAAAGCAGTAAACCTGGCCAATTACTCTCCTGCTATAAATGGTGACAAGAAGGCTGAAAAACCTGCCAGATAAAACCAGCAATTGTGTTGTTTTAGAGGCCTCTAAATGAGAGTGGGTGTCAAATTTGGTTGTAACACATAATCACATCATGGAAATCAGGTTTTCTCAGAGCTATCGTGCGCCACTGCATTGTGACAATTTATCATCAAGCAGGGGAAGCTACAAATAGCATAGAAGGAGGTAATAATAATTAAAGCAGTGGCAACCATCTTAGTGCTCAGAAATGCTGGTAAGGCATCATCCGAACTTGCCCTAGAGAGCTCTGTACCTATAGTCCCCCATACTGCTGCTGTGGCTTCCTGTTGCGGTAACAACATATAAATGTATGTGTTATTTACTGGGTTATTGGAAGCTTTTCTGAGCATGCTTGCACGTAGCTTCAAGTGTTTAGTATATTTTTATTGCTACCAATATGAACATAATTTGAACAAATAAGCTGCTAGGAGAAACAATTTACACCGGGAAGTCATCAAGTTCAACAGCTTTTAATAGTGTAAATACAATTTAATCTTTCAAATTAATTCAGATAGTTTCTGGGAGAGTAAGGGTGGAGTTTGATGTGAGTTTATGGGGATGGATCCTTGGCCAAAACTCAGCTTACCAACTGGGAAATCAACATAATAACATGTGGCTTGTTTGCACAGTCAAGAGCTTGAAGTCTTTGCTCAACAGACTTACCCCGAAACTGACCCAGACCTTGTTTTATAGAGACTTGTAAGGTTTAATGAATAATTATATACACTGGGAGCATCTCCATTGGGGGTTTCTGTAACGGTGTTTATTGTTGTCCTGGAAAATGGAATGGGAGAAAAGTGGACAGACCTGCTAAATGTTCTCGACTGCCCAGTGGCTGCCTGATTAGTGTGACCAGCTTGAAGCTGACAGCAATAGATGCATCCTCAGAACATTGCAGTGGATTTTTATTAGCAAAACTTATGCTGCTTGGCTGATCACCTGTGATTTCTTATGCAACTTCGGGGTTTTTGTCTTTCTTACATGAAGAAAGTTAATTCCAGGCTTATTTAAGGCTGTCAGCTATGTAGGACAAGTTATTTTTGGATTTTGGGTTTGATTTATTTTTTTTATATACAGAACATTTTTCTCACTCCCTTGCTACAGTGTTTCTTTTTCCCTTTGTAAGAATAAGGCTTGCCATAGTATATGGAGCCAAATGTTCCCTTCTGAGTCCCTTGAGTTACCTAATTTTTAGAAGACAGTTATTGAACATCCCAGATGGCATATTTCAGTAAAGCAGCGATATCTGAAAACTGAAGAAAACACATTGACTGAAAATTAGCCAGTCCAGGATATATCTGGAGCTAGTTGCCCTATTATCCTCCTGCTAGTGGGACTGTGAAGCTTCAGTACATAATGTTTATCAGTGTTTGGTAACAACATTTGTCACTCTCTTGAAAGGTATTACAGCATGGCAACCTCAGTGCTGTCAAAGTCCACTGGGCTCTGATTCCTCACCATTTTCCTGGACGTGTTTTTATGTGTTACTCTTCTTCAAGTCTTCATTATCAGTACACAAAAATAGCTTGGAAGGGACGTTTTTAGAACGTGTTATTTCAGAAGCTGAAGTTCAGGATGTGGCCCAGGATGACTGCGTAGTGTACTCTGCAATCTAAGAGGATTGTTTCTGTCCCCCCACCCCCCATGGTTCCTGTTCTCTTAGAAATCAAAGACAGAATTATGTTAGTTTTCCTTTTGGAGGCTCTGCCTTAATCAGGAACAGCTGCATTGTGAGAAGCTCAAATGGCTTCCATTGTGTTCTATTATTTATTCTGAAGCCTGATGAAGATGTAAAAAAAAAAAGCCAAAAGAATACCAAAACCAAACCAAAACGAAACAATACAAAAGAAAAAAAAAAACAACCCTAATGCCTGCAACAACCAAGCTGCTTTTCAGATCCAAATGTGCAAGAAAATGAGAGGCTAATAAAGTTCTGACGCTCTCAAAAACAAGCTTTTGGTATCCTAAATAGGGCTGATATTTTTTCCTTCTAGTGTTCCCAGTCCTCAGTGATCCAGGGATTTTTCACATGGCTAGACATTGTATAATTTAAGATATATTAAATAAGTAAGAAAGTGTTTTTACTGACAAATGTGACTATGTAGGGTAGGATGTTGAAAGAAACAGTTACACTTACCACAAATGTTCTGTGTCTAGGTATATTTTTTTATAATGGACATCCAGTAAGACAGGTGGATGTTGTTGGGATAGTGGTTCAAATGAAAGAGAGAGATGCCTTCTATAACTATGGAGGTAAGAAAAGTTTCTTTCTTTCTGCTTGCACTTATCAGCCTTCCAATCTTAGTTACCGTTAGAACTTAAAGGTTGCCTTATTTGATCGTTGCCTGCTCTTGAAACAGCTGTGCTCTTCTCCTAATATAAAGTGCTTCTGCAGCTCAGGTTGCTTAACAAGCTTAGGGCACTTACCTCCACTTTGAAAGCAGAGAAACAAATAGTTAAAACAGAGTAACTGATTCCTTGGGGGTCATCAAGCAAATGGGAATTTGGGTTATTGCTTTGCCGCTTCCACCATCTTCCTCTCATATATACTGTTCCTTTGGTCAGATATAAACAGATTTAACAGTGCCTGTAAATGCGAAGTCACTTCTTCCTTTTTTGAACCTGTGAAATCCCTTCTGACTTTTTGTATGTTTTGTCGTATCTTGGAGCCAGCTTTTAATAGCAGTCAGGAGCTTGTTTATATTTAGATGCGTAAGAGCCTTAGCAAGTCTAACTCAGGCATCATCATACCAGTCCTTGCCAACACCAGCTGGGAGTTGTCTCCTCCCTATTGCTTTTCCCAATATTCAGACTATTTTATTAACGTGGAAGCATCTGAGTGTCATTTTGTTCAGCTGTCTTTTTCATCTGGAGAAAAAGCAGAGCAGAGTAGTGGTGATGTGGCAAGCTTTGAAAGGTGAGGGAGGTCATCTCACAGTAGGAAAGGGGAGCCAAATGCAGAGATGCTATTGAAGTACTTGAAGGACTCATGTTGAGTGCCTTCCTCTACCATGGGTTTCCCCCAGATGAGGTAAATCACAGAGCAGCTCTTCTTACCCAATTCCCTCGCAAAACTGAGCCAGCAGCATTTCCCTGACTCACAGGACTACTGTGAAGATACAGTTGACATCTTGATCAGGTCCCAGCTTCCACAACACCTGCAGTTACATCATCCTGCTGTGAAGTAGCATTAACTGCTGGGACACACAGCATACCCTGCGCTGGGTGCGGCTGCGGAGAGGTGGCTCTGTGCTCTATAGAAACGTCCCTGCAAGTTTTTTAGAGTGGATATTTTCTAGATTATTTTTTTTTAAGTCTAATTTCTGGGTGTTTGTTATTACCCTGCTATTATGCTAAGTAACAAGTTGACAGTAAATATTTTGAAGCACAAGTTTCTCTGGCACTTGAAGTAGCACAGGCTAAACAAGCACCTGAGTTAAGAGGTGGAGATGTAATTGATGATGTAATGAAACATTGAAATGTAATTTGAATGTCAGCTATTATTCTTTTATTGCACTAGTATGAAAATTCAGTTATCACTTCATGAGAGTAGAAGAAGACAGACTCAAAATGACCAAGGCAAAAACACTTCTATGAGCAAGATTTTCCCACGGTGCTCTCAGCATTAGTTCAGATTTAAACTTGTTGGAAACATTTGATTGGGGCAGAAAATGGAGGAACAGAAATAAAAAGAAACTGCAGAGAGGTGGAATTAAGGCCTTAGTGTTAGATCAGCCGACCTTTAAGTACAGCGTTCGGTGAGCCTGGCTTCCTGCTGTCCTTTCCCATCCAGCTCCACTCTTTGTTCCAGCAGTTCCTGGGTTGAGCTTTCAGGCTACCTGCCAGGGTGCCTCTCCCCGGCCTGCCCTCCCTTTCAGGCAGCTCCACTTTGCCAGCCTCAAACTGCAACTTCTTCAACAGCTTCCTGCTTGTAGCTTCTTGCACCTCTCCGTTCAGCAGGCTCTGGTTGGTGAGTCACAGAGCCGGCATTGCATCAGTTGGAGCGCCGCATGCTGCTCACTTTCCTTCTGCTTAGAAGTGACTTACAAAGCAATTCCCCCTTTGTATTTTTTCTCCGATAGAGAACTGAAATGTCTTTGTTTCACTGCTACTATCTCCCCCTCCCACCCCCCCCATTTCCTATCTGCCTACTTAAAATGAGCGGTGTGTATTCTGAAGAGAATCTTAGGTCCTCTCTGTGCTGAAAACCATTCGGCCAGAACTAGTGACAAAATAATAATTGTAAAAGAGAAAAAAAATTATTAAATTACTTGCTGCATAAAACCTGATTTTGCCATTTTGATTTCATTGTTTATTGCTATTATGATGGTCAATTTGGGGAAGGATATCTAATTAAAGTGTAGTTTTGAACAAGCTCATGTTTTAGCTAATACACTGTTCTAAACTTTTTTCTTTCTTTTTTAACAAAACCAAACATCACATGGTTTTCCTTGCACTCCAGAACTGTTTTGAAAGGCATTTGCCTCAAAAACAAATGAGAAAAAAATCTCACCAGGATCTCACACAGGCCTACAAGAGTCATGCCCTTTTTGTGATTAAGAAATAAAAATTACCATAATTACCTCACTTAGGCAGGTAGCTTTGACAGTGCTACCCATCAAATGGTTAATGTGAGAGTCAAAAAAAGGCAAAACAAAAACCAAACCCAAATAAACAAAACAAAGCAGAAAAAAATGAAAGAAAACAAATCCACAAAAACCCAAACAAACAAAAGTTTAAACCCAAGAAGATGAGGAAGGGCAGCACAGAGAGCACAGGAAGTTTTCAAAAGCTTGTAGACCCCTTGAGTGCATTTAAAATAGATTAACATTCTCCTGTCTAATTAGAATACAATTGCAAGAGTTCTCCTTTATCTGTGCTTCAGGAGTTATTTGTCTATTTGCTCAGAGCTTTTCTTCGTGAGCTGTGAGCCTTGCTCTGCTGCTGGATTCCTGACGTGGTCAAGAACAGGTCAGTCTCTACAGGACTCCATTTTCAGCTGTTACATTGATGAGGAGGAGTCTGGCCTCCTAATCCTTCAGTCTCGTTTTGCTTCTGGGCCCTTCTTAGGAAGCGTATCTGGTGCAGCTGGTGCAATAGCCAGTCGCAAGCTGGAGTATCTTGAAGCTGCAGTAATGTAATAGGGAAATGTCATCTGCCCTGTTTCTTACTGCCATTGCAGGCTTGCGTGAATGGCTTGGCAGGATGTATGGGAGCTCTGACCCCTACTAAAATAGTTGGGTTTTGCCTGCACCAAGGAAAGAAAATCCTACCAGCTAGATCTGTGCTCTGGTACAAAATGAAAGCTGCTGAAATAGCTGCAAACACGGCAGCTCGAAAGGGGGATAGCAATGAGATGAGCGCACTTCTGTGATGGAATTTGGAATTGCCTGCATCTTATAAACGCTGTCTGTCTGTTGTTAGAAATGTGCAGCTACAGCCACTGGGTAACAGGAAGGCAAGGCAATGATTTGAAATTGGACCCCCCAAATAGGGAGATTGTTTCAAAACACGTGAGACAATGCAAAGGCATTTTGCTTTGATGCTATGGTTCCCAGAGGAAGGGACTGCAGGTACCAATCAGTACTTTCCTGGTAAACATTGCTGTTACTTTTGAAGTCATGGGTCTGGTTTAAGGAGCAAAAGAAAATTGCAGATTCCAGTTTGTGAAGTCAGGAAGCTCAGTCTTGAGATGGCTGCGTTCAAGGAACAAGGTGCTTGAAGCGTTAGCTGGACTGGAAATGTGATCCTTGCTGTGCTTTGACGGGCATCTAGTGCCTTTTTATTTAGAGAGTGTTTGTTGGAGGTGCCATCTATATACAGTCTCTTGTTCTGTAGAACAATAGGTTCTTCTGATAGTTTTTTAGTTTTCATTGGATTTTGTCTTTTTCTGCTGTCCTTGACAATACAGTGCCTGGGGCAGAAATTGCAAAACTCATTTTGATTAGGTTCTAACAAAACAGGAAAAGCTAGACAGGTCCTGTGCTCAGGAGAAGGTGTTAAGCTTTATTGGCAGCGGAAGTGGCTTTCGTGCCACCCGTACATATACTTTAAGTTGGGAATTCCTGGCCTAGAGCAGAACCACAAGCACGTGGTGTCCTCTTGTCCTTCCTGGCTAGAGGAGCTGCCTTTCTGCTCTCTCAAACATCCTCTTGTACGGGAAAGGCCAGCAGATTTTGTGTGCAGTATTAGCATGGAAATCAATGCAGCTGGAAGTAGCAGCACTCCTAGTCTCTTCACGTGGCTGTGCCCCCAGTGCTGAAGTGCTATTTTCTCACTGTTACAGTAATGCTTCTGTGTTTTGTGCCTGGTTTCCTATTTTAATATGCCTGTCTTTAGCTTTCGACACTGACTCTTCTTCTGACCTTCACAATGAGATTAAAACCCTTTAGTATCAAGCATGTACTGAAGCCTCATAATTTAAATTAGTGCTTGATCTTTTTTTGAGAATATACCTGTTATTTTGCTGACTATGCATATAAGCGTGGTATCTGTTTCTGGGTTAGTTCCATGACTCAAATGACAGTGAAGATTAATTCAGAGGTATTAGTAGGGGCTGAGCACACACTTTCCCTTTCAGACTGGTTGGAACAAGCTATCCTCTGCAGTCATCTCCCTAGGTATCTACATATCTTCACTTCTTGGAATGTCACTACTTGCTTTCTTACTCTGTCAGTCTTGCATTATTTTTTTTACAGTGGATGATAGCACAGGAGTTATAAATTGTGTCTGCTGGAAAAATCCAATGGTAGCAGAAGCATCTTTATCAGGTAATTTATTAAATAAGTAATTTCTCTTTTGACTATACACTCTTACTTATGTCTGTCTTAAGTAATCTAGCAAATGATCAAACTTGCAGAAGAGAAAATTCAGCTTTTTAAAAATCTGTTTTAAGCCATCACATCTTACAGCAGGGGCCATTTTTGGAGTTTTGTATTACTTTTTGTGTTGTGTCCAATGGTGTTGCTGATAAAACCACTACATTATGACCTGTTATGCCTTTTCCTTATCTGAGTAATGTGGTATTTCATATTGCCCAGAGAATCTTCCTCTTACGGTTCTTTCTGTGACTTCACCTAGTGAGGAACTAGGCTGGAAATGTGCCACATGTCACAGCTTCTGTTTCCAAAGTCAATCCATTGACCAGCAACCCGTTCTATAATCATCACCCTTGTGATACAGTGATTTCAGGATTCACTTCCTCTTCTTTGTTTGCATTCATGGTCTCCTTCTTGTGCATATACTGTCAATGAACCTGAAGGTAGCTTAAAATACAGTGGGGAGATGCCAGCAGTCATTTACAATTTGGAAAAGTTCTAAATGTACAGAAATTGTGCATTTGAAATGAATCTGTTATTGTATTCAATAACAGAAGAACTTAGTAGTGTCTGGCTTTCTTTTTTATTTTTCTCCCACTGTTTCTTCTAGATCAAAGTATGGAATACTTTCGACTTTGGACCTTTTTGAAAATTCATGTAGTAGATTGACAACCCTGATATGAAGCTGGTCAAATGCTACAGAAATTAATGTTACTAGTGTCATCTGCCAGTGTTAGGGTTAGGTAATGGGGAAAGGAGAGCTTGATGTAAAAGTTAAAAACTCTGATGTCTGTGGAACAAGTCCATTTATACAGACAGATAATTCATACTACTTACGTGTAACAATGTTCCAAACTGGAACCTAGAAGACAACTCTCACTTTTAGAAATGTGATGGTGTGGCACAGCTTTCTGAAAAAATAATGGGGACCCACAGTCAAATCAGAACCTTAAATTCATCAAAGGAATTGCATAAAATACTGCTTGAAACAAAATGAGGACCCAGAATGCTTGTTTCAGCCTTATGTTCTTATTTTACTTGTACATCAGTAGTGCTTGAATGTACACTGATATTAATGGAAATTAATTCACTGACTTAAGCAGGGGGGTTGGACTAGATCATCTCCAGAGGTCCCCTCCAACCTCTACGACTGTGATTAATTCATTTGTATCTGTTAAAGAAAACAGCTCCTAAGGGGCAGAGGAAACTTTCTTCCAGCCTTTTGTAATTGTGATCAGGGATATTTGGATCATTAATCAGGCTTTAAGTTATGAAGAATTTACTCTGCTGCAAGGTGTGTTACGTAACTGTGAAGTTCTGTCAAGTTGCGTTCACTTCAGCGCAGACATCAAATTGAATCACATAAATAATTTGGCCCCACCTCAGATGACTCATTCTTCTTTTATGTAAAAAGTTCATCTGATCTTTCTCTTCCCTTCTCATCCCTCTTATCATGACAAAATCAAAGAATGGCAGAACCCATTTTGCAACCCATCTATGACATTTTCAGTGGTAAATCAGTATCTCCTCTTTTATACTTTCCCCAGTGAACTATTTAAATATAATGCTGTAAACTAACTTTGTCACCCAAAAGTTTTGCTACCCAGGGCACATGGTTCCTGGGGCCTAACCCCTTTCCAGTAATATGACTCCTGTGATGCTTAGGTATCTGGATGAATGCAAAAGGACAGTCCTCTTGGCCTTAATGCTTGATCTCCTTTCCCTGACTTCTTACAGGTCGTCCAAGCACACCCAGCAGCCTTACTGTGCTTGAGCAGATGAAGAAGCTCCAAGAAATGGTGAGCCAAAAAACCAAGCTGGAGATCGGGGATGTTGTCAGGGTCAGAGGCCACATCCGAACCTACAGGCAACAAAGAGAAATTCAGGCTTCATGTTTTTGTGAGTGTTATGGATCTGTGATGTGTGTAACTTACTTGTCTGAATTTGTGTGAAGATCTAAGCTGTATGTAATTCATTGAGTAATTTCCACTTTATTTTCTGGCATCTCAGTTTTCTAAAGAGATTTTAGCCTGTATGCCTTTATTTCAATTTTAGCTTTGTGAGGTTAGAAAACACACTACTTAATGTGTGGGATTAGTTTGCCTGCAAAAATGAGGCATTCCTGGAAAATCTATAAAAGACAACTAGCCTGCATACAAGATACTGTGACTGGGTATCTGTGAGAGTGACTTGCTCTTCAGTTTTCTTTGTGTTGAAGTAGAACAACCAAAGCCCATGGGAATGGAGTTGGTGACCTTTTTATGCCACTCTTCATCAAGAGTGTTAGCTGCTTTGGAGAAACTGTTGGTGTTTTTCTCATCCTGTATAATTCATTCCATAGGCATACAGCAGCCTATGGGCACATTGTACCACTGAAACCCAGGTTCTCCTTAACTCTCTGGCTCTGCAGAATGACTGAGAAGTGTTCCTCCTCCTATTCGGTCACTCTGGCACAGATGTGCAGGTGCTGGCCTTGTGTCTGACAGCTCTTTGGCAGCAGGGTTCTGCTGTTTACAGCTGGGGAGCTTCCAGTTACAGAACTACTTCTCTCCTCTGTGCCTGTGCTGTTGTGTAAGAGTTGGTTTTCCCCAGTGAAATCTCCCGGAGACAATACTGAAACGATTCCTTCAGTGGAGGGACGCCTGCCTTTTAAAAGCCCTGTGTAGCTCAGACAAGAAGTCTGTAGATTTTTCCACTCTAGCTAAAAACTGAGAGGGAATTCAACCTTCCTTTCCAGATAGGAGATTTATGAATATATTAGCCATTCAAGGACTGTTAATAATACCATTGTTTCATTAAAGGAGAGCCACGCTATTCAAATAACCTCTAAATTACTTTCGCTTTGGCCCAAATAAAGCTCCTTACTATGCATTAACTTCCTCTAATTGGTAAAGACTGCTGAAAGGTAAAATAGATCATAAATTCTGGTTAAATAAGTTGTCAGATAAAAGCATAATCTGCAATGCACCACAACAGGTCATTTACCTCCTTGTAAACTGTAAAAGCAGGAGTGGCCTTTGTGGTTTTGGTTTTATAAAAACAACAGCAAACAAAATTTGCCACTTTAATACTGGCATGTAAAGCTCTGTTGTGCTGCCTCAGGAATGCTCACTTAAAGGATCGGTGTGGTAGTTTCAGCCAAGTATGTGTGTTCTTTTTGCTGCTCTAGATAAAGTGGATGATCCTGTGTGTGATGTTCAGATTTCAAGGATGCTAGAGCTCCCCTCTCTCTATAGAGAAGTTTATGATAAACCTTTCCAAGGCCCCGAGGAGGGACAGAGGTAAATCCATTATCCAGACTGGTCTTGGGGCAAAGTGTGGGATTATATTATTGTTTATTTGTTATTGTAATAACTGTGAGTCAGACTCTGCACAAGCACACAGTAGCAGCCTGCTGCTCTCCCAAATAATTGATGATCCATACAGACAAGATACCTGTTCATAATATGGGACAAGAAATATAATGCTGAACCAAAGTGAATATTAGGAGGGTAGTAAAATACTGTGTACTGGCCTCTTCATCTAGTAAAGAAAGCTGAGGTTTGGAGCAACATTTCGGAGTGAGATCAACAGATTAGATGGAGGAGTATCCTCACCTGATTTTGTTTTATGTGTAAGGAGAAGGAGCTGTTCCATTGAAATGCTCTCAATTTCTCCTGCCCAAAATGCCTTCAACTTCTGCTGCCTGTGTCATTGTCAAATCAAATCACAAATACATAACTTCAATTAACTGAGTCAAACACCCATTCCTGTATTCAGTTTAAAGGTAGCTGGATGCTTATTGGCAGGTCTGATGCATGTAGTGTAGTTTCAGAGATTGCAGGTCTTAAAATCACAGCACTGTTACAGCAAACAATTGAAGAGGAACAGTTGGATGTTTATTGCATATAAAAATAGTCTGGTTTAATTAAGGGTTTAAATTCAGTTTCTTTAAGGACAGTAAAGTACCATTTGACCTTTGAAAACCAGTGTACCAGGCTGACTTTCAGTAATTATGCTAAAAAAGTTAGTAGTATATTTCTTGCCTTTTGACATGTTCCATGTTTCTTGTAGTGCCCTGGAGGGTGAGAATTTCTCAATCAATATGCTGCATGAGAAAGTGAAAAGCTTTCTATTAGAAAACAAAATTCAGACCTTTTACCAACAGGAGCTGGAAGCAATTGATACTCTGGTGTCACTGGCTGGTGTGCACCTACACGGACCCAGCTCTCAGGAGGTGAGTGAATGTAACTGCTTCAAGTTTTTAATGGGGGGAAATAACACTATGTACTTTTTCTTAAGCATAAACAACCAGTAAAGAGACTGGTGCCTTCAGAGGATTCAGAAACAGCGGAGTGCATTAGCTTTATGAATTATTAGCCTGAATTATTTACAGAGCTTCAGGAAACCTTGTCGCTTGAGACATATAAAACTGGACTGAAGAAAGAAATACGAGAAAATTCTGTTGTTAAGGGTAATCATGAATTAGGGGTGAGTAACCTTACAGTCTGCAAGAGGTACTAACTTACCTAGATCAGTAAATAGTGGCGGTATCAGAAAAGGAGATCCCTTTAAGGTGCTTGAGCTGTTTGAGACGGATGTCTGAGATCCTGAATTTGATCGGGAGAAGGTAGGTCAAAGTCTTTGTATTGTTTCTCATTTGAAGCTCAATATAGTAATAGAGATGTAGCTTTCAAAAGGAGATTATGATGAGTGGATGAACAGTGCTCCCTGCTACATGTTTCTCTTGTAAATCCCTACTTGGGAAGGGCCATCATTGAAAGGATCAGAAGGTGGGATTTAATTGAAATCAGTTTACGTGCAGTTGCATGTAACCAAAGCGTTAAGAAACTTTCCAATCAGATAGAAAGCTCTTGGTTGACTGCAGAATGAGAAATAGAACAAAAAACATTTTATAAAATGGCTTTATATTACTCTGTGTTGTTTGGATGAATTACAGACCAGTCTCAACTTGTGTGAAGTGGTAAATTTCTGCAAAAGTAACAGTGTTACGGCTTTTGCCATGTTACTAATGGCAACTGAAACTTAGTGTTGTGTGACTCACTTGTTTACTTTTGGGTTTTCTGTAGAGAAATAAATCTGTGGCAGTCATTTTCACTGCCTGATTCTGATATGCACTGTAAAGTTAAGTGCTATGTTATGTTAATGTTTGATGTTTGTTTAATTCTTAAAAATAAAAAAACAAACCACCAAAAAACCACACAAAACCCAAACCCTTGTAGATGAGGTCAAATGATAATGCAAAATAGCTCTATTCTTGTTAGCCTCTTGTTGAACTGCTTCTGATGGCTGCTTCTTGATAGCTAATTCTTTTATTTCTGTAAATGGCATTTTTATCATTTTCTTTAAAGCAAGCATGGATATAAACAACAACAGGAGTTACACTCACTTTTGACAGAAAAGTTTGAGACTAGAATATCCAACATGGGACAGCAGGGTATTTTTATTAAACTAGCTGGAACAGTATTCAAAGTTCCCGAACACTTTGCATTAAAGGAAGTAGAGGTCATTGAGACTAACGCTGGAAACTTCCATCTTTGAAGTTTCAACATTTATAGAAAGATCAAGATGAATAACTTGCAAAGTCATTTAAAGTAGGAATTGGTGCAGAACAAACATAGAAAGGTACAAAAAACCAACCCCAAACAAAAAACCCAAACCAACAAAAGCAATGTAGCATCGGCATTGTTAGCAGTCATGTGGAGCTGTCGGAGTAATTAATAGTTGCTCCTGACCCTGCTGCAAGGGTGTGAGTATGTGTCCCAGGAATCTGGGCACACAGATACTTATTTAGAAATTGCAGTTCTCCCTATTGCCCTTTGGTATTATTTCCTTGCAAGTAGGCTTATATACCTTTGCATAAGAACAAACCTGCAATTGTCAAGTGACCTGGATGCCTTAAGAGGAGCACCTGGTAATGCTCTGGAAGTGCATTTCATTGCTCCTCTGCTCTGTCTCTTGAAGGTGTCACTTCTCATAATTGGCAAAGGTTCAAGTACCCGATTTGATCCCCCAAAATAAGTGTAATAGATCTGATTTCTGTCCCTCTTCCTTTTCCCTTTTGTAGTCTTCTGGTTTGCATCACCCTCAAACCAAAAGGATAAAGGGTGCTGCCAATGTGGAACAATGTTATTTCATGCTTATTTGATGAAGCAGGAGCTGAGTGGGAAGATGAGAGAACCAAACTAATTAGGCCACACCACAATATACACACTTGTTCACTTCTTGCAGTTTTCCTAGATGTGAGAGGATGAGTTATTTGAATGTATAACTTCTTTTTTTTTTTACCCCGATTCCAGTGTTGTAGAGTGCAGTTGCTGTTAAACTCTTTTCTTGCCTCTCTTTTCCTTTCCCTGTGATCCTAGGTGCATCACCTCTCTTTCCCAACTTTTAAAGTACTTGCACAATGTTCATCATAGTGGGAGGGTATCTCCCCATGAAATATTTTCTCCAGGGAGGTGGTGAGCTGCTATGGAGTCACTGACAGTGGAGCGGAGCAGGGGGTGAAGATGGAAGGAGGTAGCTGGGATAGCTTGAGGTAGGCAGCATCTCTCTCTTCCTTTTCTGCATTACTGTACCTGACCCCTGTCCACATCCCATACATGTCCTACAATAACTAGTTTCAATCCTAATGGCTTCCCAGCAGTGCAGTCATCTGGCTCTCCAGAATAAATTTCCCTCCAGCAGATGTACGTGGCAGAACTCAAATTACATCCTCTGCTCAGACATATACTTGGGAACATTTAATTTTGTAGTCTGCAGAGGATGGGTAAGAGAATTGGAAGGGTTGATGTGTTAAAAAATAATTAAAAATTAACAAATCTGTCATGTGGAGCTTCATTTCACATAACCGTCGCCCTGTCTATCCCTAAGCTGTTGCCTTTTCCTTATCCCTTAAAACAAATTACTTTTGAGACACAAGGAATACAACAAGCAAAAAACCACAGAAAAAGTAATCTTGTGCTTAGATAACCTAAAGAGTGTACTTGCTGGACTTAGGCAATTATGTTTGGCAAGTGGACAAGCTTTTGGTTCCCTTTTTTTACAGAATATGTGAACTTGATCCATCCAGTTTCTCAACTGGATTAAATATGACTTGCAACCAGCCCGTCTTGAGTAACCATTTTTATGCACTTCTTCCATGCATAAGCACTAGTGTGTGCTATTTTAATATAACCATTCCAGTTTGTGTGTGTCACTCTCCTGGACAGATAACTTGGGTTGTGCTTTCAATACTCTGCTGTTCGTACGTCTCTTGATTTGAATATTATCTCAAGGTCAGCAATGACAAGTAGGAGTTTTACAGGGAGCAGGGAGTTTTACAGTGCAGTTTGTACTTACTGCATATACCCTGTACATTGTACTATAGGTATAACAGAGTGCATTATATCTTCTTGATGCTACATGCTTGTCTTCCTGCCTCTTGAGGAAGCTTCACTGCTACTTTAAATATGTATCTTGCAAAGCTTATTATAGGACTTCAGGACTGACACGTTCAGAATCACTATTACTAAAATTGTCACCTGTCTAAGCCAAGGATTAAACGCTGCATGAGAAACTGCAAAGGGCAATTCCATGAGTAGAATCACGTGTGTGGTTATACCAGGAAACTTTAACACCGTCAGGGTGTGTTGTGATTCATAACGAGCCAAAGGTTACATACTTTCAGTGTTTTGAACAGACTGCCTAATTCCTGTACCACTCCATTCTTTGACCCAGTATTGATTGTACAGACAGTTTGTCTTGTTTTAAAGATCTGAGAATAACTGGTTGCACAGCACCAGCCCACTAAGCTCTGTGAGACCCATCAGATGGGAACATATTGATTAAAATCCCAACTTAGTTCTGGACACATAGTTGTCTGTTGGCTTTGCTATAGAGTCCTTGGGTGGTTTTTGGAGGGAGGGTAGTGATGGTAAAATTGTTATTTAACAGCTGCTTCTCTCTTGGAGGGGGGTGGCAATGGGGACAACATGTTTTGCAGTAGTGCTGAATGATTTTTGGATGCTCCTGTGTTTGCATGTACAGCTTAATTTAATGGAAAAGGACCTGATTTGGGAGAAGGGGGTGGAACCCCTACTGTCAGCACTTCAGGGAACCTGAAATTGTGCACCCTGAAACTAAGGCATGCTGAAGGGGGGGGCACTTTGCAAAAAAAGTATGAACATTGTGAGGGCTAAATTCAAAATCCAGATTGAAATCTTGCTGGTGCTTTGGATCAGCAGTTAAAGCACTTAATATTTACATTTCTCAGATGAAAGACTTTGTAAAAATAAAGTGATGACTAATAAGGATCTATGACTCGGAATGATCTCTGTTAACAGCTACAATACATCTTTATAACTGTTGAAATGTAAGCATTTTTCAGTCTTCTGAAATAAAGGCAGGGATGTGAAATCATGTAGGATCATGTAGGATTCCTTCTCTCTGTGTGTAGTGCCATGTTTCAGTCTCCTGTAGATTTCTGCTCAGCAGACTCAATCACAAGCTTAGGCACACATTGGGTCTGAGGGGAGATCCATGTCCCGATGAAATGGGGGCCTGGTTTGGCATCAAAGAAAGTGATAAATTATTGGAAAGAAGTACTATTGGGTTATGAATTTGCAGGATGAGATGCTGGAGATATTTTGGGTGGACTAAAAGAAGAGATTAAATAATTTTATATTAAGTTCACAAACTCCTCAATTTTTGCTTTACTGGAAGCCTGGGGAGGAGGAAGCGTGTTCTAGAGCACAACAGGGAAAAAAAAACACCAAACTTTTAATGTCATTTCAGGATAATATTAAAGCCCTTGAAGGGGGCAGGAGCCCTCATTTGTTCTTCAGGAATAGTCCTTCTGCCATGGAGCCCTTTCCCTTGGACTCTGCAGCACGTATGAGAGGGTGCTGATATGTAGCAGCTGCTTACTTATTTTCTCACTCCCAAGCCTGCCTCTCTGCCTTCGATCTGTCAAATCCCTTGCATTCTTAGTGATTCTGTTTCAGTATCCATCCAGGCTGAGCTTTTTGTCAGTTCACACAGAGTCTGTTTTTAATTATCTCCCTTTTCTGACGGGATCTCAGCGTTAAGCCAAACTGAATAATTATCATGCTTCTTGGGAGATATTTTTATCTTTTTTTTCTCCCCAAATGTTTGTTTTCACATTAAAAATTGATCAGAGTCTTGAGGTGGTTGCTTTGCTAGCAGTTTCTTAGATTCTTGAGGATTTATTACTGCCTTTGAGTGAGAGGAAAAGTCTCTTGATTTTACATATGGCTATGAAAATGTGCTTTTCCATGAGAAAATAATTCATCCTTCACTTAACCCTTCCTAGTACATTTTACGCCTGTTTCTTTAGTTCATCAGAAGAGGCACTATGAAGAGAAACATGATAGTATTAACGCTGTGACTGGAATGGTGTCCAGATGTACGGTCAGGTTTGTAGTTAGAAGCAGTGTCTGTTGTTATCCAAGCTGTTACAGCTGTGGTGGACTGGGAGACAGAAAAACATCCGGGCACTGAAGTCCTTCAGCCTGGAACAGAATGAGAAAACTGAACTGAGAATAATAACCATTGTTCCATATTAATTATCTTGAGCTTTTAGGCAATTATTTTTGACTGTCAATTTGAGAGGAAAAAGTTAGTTAGCTGTTGGACAGAGAGAGAGAGATGTTGAAATATTGAGGATTAACCAGAGAAAGGGGATGGAGAAACTTGTGCCGTATGCTAACGCTCATGTCCCTAATGGATCTCTGAACTATTCCCAATTAGGCACATCAGCTTCCAGGCTCTGAAACAGACAGAGTTTCACTTGCAACTTGCAAAAGAATTGAATGAATGTTTTGTGAAAAGATATTCTTCCATTGCTAACGTGGTGTCTCACATATTCCTGTGAACTCCTTCTGGTACTTGATGGTTGCCTGGTTCACTCCCAAGGCTTCTGCGAGTCTGGTGGGTGAGGTAGGATATGTGAAGTCTGATACTTCTGTTCAGAACAGGATGAGAGCATTTCCAGTGATAGCTGAAGAAATGGCTTGGCAAATCTTGCTTTGGTTGCTCTGGTGTGGTTCTAGTTATCACAGGTTGGTTTGTGGGAATCGGTTTAGCGCTGTTCTCAAAGAAAGCCACAGGGAGCACAGTGCACTCCCAACAGATAAGGAAATAGCAACTGGGGATTAGAAGCAGTCTGGGTAGATAAATGTGTAGACAAAAGGACATAGTAGGACAGATAGAGATGGAGAAGAATAAGTCATGGTCTTGCTCTTATCTACCCATACTTTCTCTGCTCCACAACTGATTCTTTATTTTCTTCCACTTCCCTAGTTGTCATTCCACTGTCTTAGCTCTGTTGTACTTCCAAATAAACCCTGCTTTTCCCTGATTTTTTTTCTCCCCTTCCTTCCTTCCTACTCTGCTAGATGAGTCCTCCAGAACTCTTTGTTCTAAATAACCTCTTCTGCTATGAACACTGTTCTCCTTTCACAAGAGATTTTTTCCCACCTGCCCTCAAAATTGAATCCTTTGTTCCCGTATCTTATATATCTGTCTTAATTTCTAGCATGCTCTTTATCTTTTCGTTTCATTAGGCTGTGGAGAAGCTTTTGAGACCATGACCAGAACGTGTGCAAAAACTTGGAAACTAAGAGGACAAGAAACAAATACTGGTCTTGACAGTTTCTTCCTTTTCCTTGGACATTGCCTCAGTTTCAAATCAGGAGATGGGAAACCAGTCCCCAACACTTGGATTTTTTTCTGAATATCGCCCCTCAAAGCACTGGTCTCTCTGCATTCCTACCCTTATTACCAGGAAAACTCTGACTATAAGCAAAGCTTGATTAGCTAACCAGCCAAATGCTCTGTGAGCGTCACAAGCCTATTTCAAAAGAGTTCTCAGTACCTAATCGAATAGCTGCTAAATACAAAGCAGACAGTTAGGAGATCGTGGTTCCTCAAGACTAGCACAAGCTTCTGGTTTTTATTTTGTTGTTTTTTTAAAGCTTCGGTGTATTGGTTAGTTCATACATAATGTAAATTACTAAATGAAGAAAAACGTGTAACAAAATCACCTGAAGTCCTTTTGATCTTGAAAGCATATGGAGCTTTTGCTGGTAACTTTAGTTGAGCTGAGATTTCTCACCATCTGCTTTATTCCTTTTTTTCCCATCCAGGTTAAGTCAAAAAATGATACCAGTTCCAAAAGGATTCACAGTGTTTTTAAGGAAGCAATAAGGATGCTACAAGAAAAAGGGGTGGTTTTCCAGAAACCTAGTAGCTCCAAGGACTTATACCATGTAAGGAACTGAGCTGTGGTTGCAAACAAGTTCAGGGGTATGACTTTCATGGTCAGTACAAATGTTTCAGAAAGAGGAGCTTGAATATCCCAGTGCTGTCTGTTTATTCAAAAGTCTTACCTGCAGTTTACTTCACTGGTGCTTTTACCTCTTGTTATCACCCACTGACTTTTTTCTTTTTGTAACTCAGCACCAGATTTAAACACTGCTGCTGTTCCAAGCGCAGTCTGTGGTCACTGTTGCCAAACTGCATGCTGACACAGCTCGGCACACTGAGGGCTGGGACCTGGGACAGTTCTCTTTATTGAAGTGGGTTGAAAATTTAACATTCATTATTAATCTTGGAGGCCGTATATAATGCAGGCTGTAGTTATGACAGCGTTAGTTTAGAATGCGTCCTGGCCTTGGGCTGCTTTTCAATAATCATGCCGTCTACTGTGAAAGAGACTGCTATAAATTGCCAATTTCTTCTGTTTTCTCCAGGTGACCGACCATGATACAGAACTGCTTAAAGTGACCCTTGATGCCATTAAAGAGGACTGTCGAAAACCCAGGCGTAAGTAGCAGTGTGATCAGGGCTCTGATGAGCTGGTGCTGATGTATTGGTGGCAAAATCTCCTTCTGCTACTGCATTAGATATGCTTCTTGTCCTTCCCCATGAACTCAGAGCGGAGCTGCTCACGTAGCTAATCACTTATAGCTAAAGGCGGGAGTGCAAGAGCAGCTTCCTGTGAGCATGGAGAGAGAAAGAGCAGGTGTGCCTAGCAGGAAGCAAACTTCTCAAATTTGAAATAAGCAGCTGTTATCTTAGATCTATATCTTTGGAAGAAGATTTTGGGAGGAACCAAATGTAATGAAGTTAGGTGAGCACCTATCAGCTGTTGTTTTGCGCTCTGGATAACTAGCAAATCTTGCTAGTTAAGTTTCTACCAGGGAGTTGACACAAAACTGACCGTACAGAAAGGTGAAATCCCCACGTCCATTAAGTCAACAATAAAACTTCCTTAAGTCAGTAGGATATTATCTTGTAGATTTTAAGCTTGGGTAGAGCTCAGGTGGTGGTTCTTTGCAGGTAGGGATTTCAGTCCAACAAAATCCACTTCCTTTCAGATAATGTACATTGTGTGGCTTCTGAGTTATCCTCGTCCCTCAAACCTATTGTGTCTTATTGCCATAGTGACAGCTTTGTGCTTGACTTGAATGTCTGCTAATTACACAGGTACATTGCGACAGAGTTTCTTTCAATTCATTGGGCAGAATGTGTCAGCAGGGATCACTTGCTGCTGGAGTGCAGCTATTTGTGGGGTAGAATGCACTTTAGTGTGAAATAAATGACTGACTAGAACATAAGGCGTATAATCTTAAATTGCTTATATCCTTATACTGTCATAACTACAATAGTGCTTGTAGGACCTGGTATACGGTGGTTATCCTGCAGTGTAAAAAAAAAAAAAAAGGCTAAATGAAGTGGTATTTGAGTTTTCAAAGGCTACCTTAAGCAGTGGTACAACTGTAGACAACATTTGTAGGTGAGAGTAAAAGTTCTGTAACTTTGGGGGATGGAGGGAGTAGATGTTACTGGGCATGTAGATGAAGGTGGGCTCATTCGTCTGAGGTTCAGTACAAGTTACCCCATCGCATTGTTTTGTTGTCTTTTATCCAATTAAAAATTACAAACATCTCTGTAAAAGACAAATCATTCCTCTGCCTATTTTATACATCAGCTAGTTCTCCTGGGAACTCATTAGTTTGGTTTTTTTTTTTTATAATTGTGCCACTTTATAAAGGCCAGAACATACATACAGTTGGCACGGGGCACTGAGTGACTGCCTGGTATTTAACTCCCCTCTTGTGCGTTATCACACTGGGTAGGTATTCTCAGTGCTCCCTGAGGGGTTGGAAGATTTTTTTTTTCTCAGAGTCAGGAGGAGTCAACAGCTGACAAATTCATAGGTCACTCACAGAAAAAACTTCGAAGAGTTCTGAGTCCTCAAAGCCATGTTTTCCATACTGAGCAGATTAAAAATAGCAACTGCTTTACAGAGCCTCTTGTTCTCCTTGAAGCTTTCCACCTCCTTAGTTTCCTGAGGACGATTTCCAGGTCAGTGTCTCTTTCTCTGCTAGTTTTCAGAAGGACCGTTTCAATATCCTGGTCACCAGTACTAGAAGATTTTGAGAAGGAAAGCCAAGAAACTTCAATCAAAACTAAGAGGTTACCACGGATATTTTATTGTCACTGAATGATGCAAGAGTGCCGAGCTCAATGTAACTGTCGGACCCCCTCTGCTGGTGGGATGGCAGTCTCAGCTACCCACTTGGCCTTGGCTAGTGAGCAGGCTTTTAGTGAGAAAATAAGAACATTGGAAATACTTCAAGGGCTTTTTACTCGTTTGTTGCAAGGAATTCCTACCCATTTTCCTTCAAGATTAATATTAATCTTCCATGACAGACTGTTTTATGATAAACCAAACTCTTCTCTCCAATGAGTTACTTCTCTGCCAGTTTTAAAGGCAATGCCTCACCCCAATGCTTTAGTTGTGACACGTTCTCAGGCCCCAGCCCAGCTGCCTGGAACTATTGTATGAAATAAAAAAATTGTTAGCGTGCCTAGTCACAGCTCCACAAACCCTGATCTTTAATACGCCCACATGACAATTTAGTCCTTGGCTCCAGTTGTATTTCCAAACAGCCTGATCTTAAATGCTCTCATGCAAGACCACTGTGGGTCTCTCCAGAGGCTTAAGACAGCCAGAAAAGGATGACAGTGCATTTTGACTCCAGACTGAACTGTGAAATGGTAGACTTAGTCCAATTTTGTTTCTCTTTTTTTTTTTTTTTTGGACACATTTACTCTGATTTTAGGCTTAAATGAGGGTAATAGTAAAGAGGGAAAAAACCAGATCCTCTTGAAGTTAAATTAAATATGTTAAAATAGACCCTAGGTGAGATGTCCACAGTGGGCAAATGGCAGATTTTCTATAACTGTATCTGACATTGGTAGTCAGGCAAGAGAGTGAATCACAGCTTAGGTTACCCCAGCTGGCAGACAAAAGCTAGAACCCATATGTCAATGAAAGAGGAACAGTGTCACTCCACTGTGAGGAATGTATTCCCTCAAAGTTGGGTCATAGACTAGAAGTGTACTGGATAATTTAATGATTGTACATACCTGCAGCTACCTGAAAATGCTATTTTCTACCAGCATCTAGGAGGAAAGTATGTATTGTACTGGTGGGTAACACTTGAGTCACTAATCTAATTCACTGAGACTTAAGCTAAGTTACTGTAGATCAGGGATGGGCGCTTTGACCTCCTTATGACAAACCTATGACTAATGCAAAATGCAGCTACCCACTTTGTTTGCAACAACAGTCACTATGACCAGGTAGAGGCATTGTTCTGTTCTCTGCACTTATCTGTCCTAGGGTGGTGTGGATGCATTTTTGGCTCCCAGCCACAAAGGTCTTTCATCACACTGGATCACTGGCTTCTTAAAAAAATATCTTTGCCTGAATCACAGCCCAACAGGCTGAACTATTTATTTACCAATAGTCCTACCCACCAGTGACTTTTCTTAGCAGCTTCTAGGCAGTTCTGGGCCTGGGCAGATTCTAGAGCAGAGATTGGCAAAAATAAAACCAAAGGCAGCAACAAAAAAAATACAGGGATCTCCCTGGCCCATGGAAATTTTTCAGTACCCTTATCAAATTTACCTTCCATCATGTGAGCTGAATGCTGAGGAGGAGGGAAGTCCTGTGCTCATCTGTCTTGTTTATGCTAGTTTTCCATTGTTAGCCACAGAGAAGAGAAAGATTCTGTTACGGAGTTCGGTACTCAGGCAGCCTGGGAGCCTGCAGCACCGATGATCAGTGGGTTTGCAGGGTGCATGGGGGGAAATGATGAGTGGAACAGCTGAGTGTCAGATGATGGCTCCACCAGGCACACAGGAGGTGCATGCAGTATGGTAGCCATTAAGGACCTTTAGCTCTGGCTTGTCCTCTAGGAAAGGGAATTGGTTTTACATTTGTAAATGTAAAAATAATTTTTTTATTCCTCTTAAGAGGAGATAGAATTTCATGCTGAAGTTTTGTGACTTTCTACTCCCGTAATTGTCTGAGGAATCAGTCTGAAGTGCCAGGAGTGGGATTGCACTGCTCAGTTTGAGGTTTCTGAAAGTTGCACTGTAGTGGTTTTTCCACAAGATGCCAGCATTGGGCAAGCAGTTACAGGTCTGGCCATGGACCTTCTTTCTGTTCTAGACATTTTTGAAGTTAGGTATGAACAAAAGGATTTTCATATGGGCTTTTTTTCTGCAGTTGCAGAAACTGGATGGCTTTCATAGGTGGACAGTGAAGGTACCCTTAAGTTATTAACCTCATCCTCCAGTTGTATTGAATGAGCCCTGTATATTGGAGTTTGCAAGACTGATTATCTTTCACCCTCATTACTAGTGCTACAGCCCTGAAACTGCCCAGAGAAGTCCGTGGGAACAGTTGGTGATTGGAGAACTGTAGGCAAAGAGTGGATCTCTTCCCTCTGAATACATGCATCTCTGCTTCAGTACCTAAGGCATTCTTCTTCTCCGACAGCTGTGGTTTCTTCATGACTAATTTGGATTACAACTGTTAAAAAGAGGCAGTTAGACTGAAGTCTTACCTCTATGGCTGGCTGTATTTTCCTTTTTCTTTTCCCTGCAGATGCTGAAAAAGGTTGCCATTTCCTTCATGTCTTGAGCTGTGTTCGGCAGAGCTACAACCCCTCTCTGGCTGAAGTGGTGATACATCGTGTCTTGGAACTGCTGGAGAGTAACAGTGATGTTGTTAGCACTATGGAAGGATATTATGTGGCATTTTAAAAAAAGAAGATTGTTCTGGTCCATTCAGGATAAAGGAGGGAAGAAGGAGAGGTTGAGTGACTCTGGAAAGCTGCTATTACCTGGTATGATCTCGATGGGGGAAAAAAAGAGCATTCTGATTCTCCAGATGCTGTTTTGTCCAGCTCCAGAGAAGTTGTCCAAACACTTGTTTTAATATTCTTGCTGACTTCCTTGCTATTCCTCATGAAAGTTGTATCAAACTGACTCTGGACATCCTAATACAGAGGGGAGCTGGAAAAGAAGCTGGGCTTTTTCCCTGCAGTAAGATGTGACATGGATGTCCTCACACTTACATCCAGTGAGACCTAAAGAAAAGTCACTCCTAAAGAGTGCTTCTTACAGCAGTGGGCACATCAGGACTTGTTTTTCTGGTTTAAAAGCTGATCTTGTGGTCTTTCCATATGGTAATAGCTGTGGATCTTTCTTTCTGTATATACTTTATAACAGGTAGAGAAAGGACATGCAGGCAAACAATCAAAAGATTTGCCTGTCCTTCCTGGCAGCGTTGGTGTATCCATGTCTGTACGTGTGTATTCCTGAATGTGCACAGCTTCCTCGCTACTAAGGTGCTCCTCACTTTTCTCTGAAAATTAATATTCAGAAATGGGGTCCTGCATCCCTTCCCCATCCTGCAACCTTGCCTGCTGCTTGTCAAGCATGTTTGGCTTCCCCTGGCTACCATGTGTGCTGCTGTGTTCTGTTATGGATTCTATTCAGACCAGAATTCTCAAAATCAATCACCATTTTGCTGTTGATTTTTAAAATTGTTTTCTACATCACAAATGCTAAACCATAAATTAGATGCATTAGAAAAGAGAATACAAAAGCTGGCAAGACCCATTGTGAATCTCCATGCTCCCTGTTGCCTTTTGTGCTTTCTATTCCTTGTCACCTTTTGTGAAAAATACTATCCATATCTGTGCTTGCAGAGGAAAATGAGACATTGATGAAATAACACTGGCCTAAAGAAGATAACCATGCAAGATGTTCGATCTGGAATAATTAGAATTCTTATGTGCCACAGTTCAACTTCCAGAGTGGTTCAGTATTCATCCTTAGAAGGGTCTTACTGCTGCAGGGGCTTGTCTGTTTAATTAATCTCTTTAATTAATGGTGTGGAGGTGAGGCATTTAACTTGAAAAGAGCAGAAAGAACTGAATATATCTTTCCTTTTTCCTCTGCACCTTCTCTGCAGCAGTTGAAACAGCAGACTCCCAGGAGGCAGATGTAGTGGTAAAGCCCTATAAGGATTGACATAGCAGGGAAAAATAAACCATATGCATGAGGAAAGCCAGCGAGTAGCCCCATGTGTGCCAGGTCTCTGGTTTGTTGTTATATTATATGCCTCATTCCAAGCCCTGGCTGCAGTGAGATATAGGCTAAGAGAAAAGCATGACAAAATATTTGGCATTTGCATTCAGAGGCCTGTGGAAAACTCTGGCCTTAAAGAGATGGTGTGTTTGTTCGTAGTGGAAAACTGTGTATGAATCGTTCTTTTGCTGTAAATTCCCTGCTTGCTGTAGGACTCGATAGTTGGTTTCCCTGCAGGCTGCCCAACTCCTGGCATTGCTGCTCTGTTTTGAGTTCAGTACCTTCTAGTCGGATCTTAATATGGGCCTGAACGTGTGCTGAAAGGATGTACCTGTGCAGAAGGAAATAAGAAAGAGCATTAAGAAAGAATTGTAGAAGTCTTCATCTGTGTCATAATGTCTCTAGAAAGCAGGGAAAGAAGTCCAGATTCTGAGTGAAGCGGTACTGAGGGAAATTGCAACTTTACGCCTATAAAATGGTCTGGTTGGTTGCAGATTTGCTTCTCAGATTCCTGTTCTGATTACTGATAAGTTTGAAGTAATGCTTAAAAACAAAGGCTGTCTATGGGAGAAGTAGTTTGGAATATCAGCTCCTAAATGCAGACTCATATCAGGAGTTAACCACATATTACTGCTACGGACAAGTGACCTACTTGGCATGAATTTGAGGGTATTGTAAAGAAAAGTATGTAGTATCTTGGACCATATGGAACAGCATGACTTCTAATTTAAGAGACTGATTTGGCCATTTTCTTGAAAAGTCCTGTATCATCAGAATCAGATTTTGCTGGGAAAGGGTTAAAAGAACACTGCTAGCTCAGAGGGAAAAGTGATCTCCTCTCCGGTTATAGGAGAGGAAAACTCTGGTTCTCACGAGGGTGTCAGACAAGTGTGTGGGCTGGATGAGTTTTGGAAGGAGCTCTGCACAGCTAAATCTTGGAGGAAAAGATAGTCTGGAGATCGTATTGCTCTTTAAAGTCTCTTTAAAATAAATTCATACCAAAATAGGATTACATCTTTGTCCTTTGCAGATTGGGTAGTCGTACACGCAGCATCTAATGTGTTCTGTTGCCTCCAGCTTTGATGTTGCAGTTCATGTGATATAGGTACAGTTCTGTGTGTCAAGTCTGCCCAAAACCCCATGCCACCTATTTTTTATGCATTGGAGGCTGATGCAGACCTGAAGTGTCTTCCCTCTTTGTTCTGACCCTGTTGCAATTTAAAAGCACTGATGAGGCAGGAAGAATTCATCTGGGGAAAGATGGATAAGGAAAAAAACAGTCCTGGGAAGTTTTTAACCTCGTCCTTGCTGGCGATGCTAAACTGTTGTCACTGAGGGTGCATTCTGTTGGAGTTGCTCCCCAAGAACAGGGAAAAGGGATTTTTTTTTTTTTTTTTTTGCTTGAGTTAACTCAGGGAAATATGAATGAACCTAAGGGAGGCTACAGTTTTTACAAAAGTGGAAGGTTAAAGTAAAATGAATGGAGTTGCCTAGATTTAAGTTACACTGATTCCTATTCTGAAGAACTGTACAGAATAGTTGTGCCTTAAGCTTGCATGCTTTATTTTTTCCATGGTAGCCACCCAACACAGACTAACACTTACTCTGGTTGAGTGCATTCCCTCTCTCGTACCTACAGGGAATACCGTAAGCACATGCCTGCACAGAAGTGCCCCAGTAGCTGTGGGAGCACAGAGCTCACTGTAGGCTGATTTACCCATTTCCTCACTATCTCTACAGTGTGCTTCTGTGACAGCAGTCTAGACATACCCATATTGGTATAAGTCACCTTTATGTAAGTCTAACTACACACACTAGGGCTTTTACTGCTAATAAACTGTCCCTCTGTTTAAAGATCATATCCTTAACCAAGAGAGTCATATCATGCACACTGTTAAAATTCTTAGACGTAGACCACACCTACAAAATATTGTGGGGAACACTCAGTGAAAGCGCGCTTTCTTGTTTTTTTTAATTTGAAAACTCATTAGGCAACACAATTATTAATGGTTTATTAAAGGACTTTGAAGGTGGCACTTTAACGTAAAACTGACAAGTGAGAATTCATGTTGTAGGACTGCTTCATGGCCAGTTCTAGTTTCCATAGAAACAGTTATGGCAGTAAAAGGCAGGTAAGTAAAATGGAGTTTTTAAAAGCAGCCAGCATTTTTTTTGTTACCTTAAGAAGGTATGTTTCCATAGAAATGGCAGTGCATGAGAACAAAAATTAGCAAGGAACCTTAATATTCTATTTTAGCAAAATGTAAAGTGATTGCTTTTCTGGTGAGGAAATGAAGGAGCAACTCTACCTTCAATCCCTGCTGTCTGCTTCGGTGAGAGAAGAGATGAGGTTGCTTCGTACCTTAGTTTCCCTCTTTTGTAAACTGGAGATTATACAGCTCCCTGTGTAGAGCATAAACCTCAATTTTTCTTACTGTTAACCATTAAAAGCTGTAGAGAACTGTTGGTGAGAGCTGTTAGGAAAGATCTCTATGAGAGTGGATGAATGGATTAGGTGCTGGAGTGGGACTTAGTTCTAGTCCAAGCCCTGATTTTGCTAAGAGCTTCATCTTTCTCAGCCTCTCTTTCCATTCATATTGCTTTGCCTGTCTTGTATTTTTGTTCTCCGGGTCCTATGAGGCAATGATGATCTCCCTGGTTTTATTTGTACCAAGTATTTTTTCCTGGAATCCTGTTTCCTCTTACGACTTCTTAACGACTTCTTAAGAACAGAAATCCAGATAAATGAATTCTGAGTGGTCTTGTTCTCAAATCTTTGGATTGTAAATTTGTACTCATGATGGTATGTGTTTTACACAAGCGACCTGGGAAATGAAGCTTTTTTTCAAAGTAATAAATGAAAAATTTAGATTGGCTGCGTGACTGAAAGCTGTTACTTGTGGATCTGTCCATACTTGTGTATTCCAGTGATGAACACCATAAATAGAAGGAGTTGCTAATTCATTATTCAGAATGAGAATTCATCAGCAAGCAGCCAGTGAGGCATGAAGCCACATGGAGAATTATGAGACAAAGTACTGAAAATCTGCTTGTCAAAGAAATGCATTTTGGTTTACTTTGGGTGTAAGCCGATCCTGCGGAGGAAAGATGTGCCTGATGAAGATTTGTATCTTGATACTTACCTCTAAATGAGAAGGGAGCAAGTTCAGATCCCATGGGCAACCTGAATTTTGAAACTTCCTGTCATTGTGGGGCTATGTTCTTCATTGCCATCTTTCAGCACAGTCTCCAGCCCTCCCGCCCCTACCCGACAGGCCAGTGAACAAACAAAAGTTCAGCCGCAGAGATAAAAGAATAGTTATAATAATTGGTTACTGTCGCCCAGGAGTCTCAGCATTACGGAAGCATTTTTGTGGATGTTTGCTGGCAGCAGGAAAATGCTGAGTCCAGGGATCTTGGGTTTCATTCCCAGCAATATGCCCTGTCAGGCACAGAGGCTCTCCCCCTAATTCCTTTCTTCATCTACTTCTGCTCTCCGCTCTCTTCTCTAACTCATTTCTCAGGCCCTTCGTGTCATTCACAGTCTTACGGTTCGTCTCTGCACCATGGATCCCAGTCAACCCTCCTTCCTCTCTACTTTGTTGCCTTTTTCTCTCCTAATTCAAATATCCTTGTCAGGATATCCTTCTGCCTCTCCCTGCCACTTTCCTGTCCTTGCACAGATTTCATTGCAGGCATGATCCCTAAAGTTGATGTGGACTTTTTGTTTGTGTGTCTACTAGGTAGCGTGTCTCTTTTTAGCCTGTTTTTTTGACAAACTGTGATTATACTCTGATGTGATTGCACACAGACTAGACACTGTGATTAGACACTGTGTGTCTGGGCATTTGTCAACCTCTTCTGTCCCACCATCCCAAGTGTCTTTGTAGTCTTGTTGGCTGGTTAAGAGGGGTGAGGGATTCTTAGCTGTTACGGTCTTGCACATTTTTAGAAAACAGATGCACTGATGGAAGAGGGAAGCCCAAGTCAGTGCCTCCACTAAGGGGAAGGAAGAAACTCAGTCATAGACCACCAGGGAAACCACACACGAGACATTCCCAAGGAACCCAGCTTTGTAACTTCGGCTGCCACAAGAAGTACTTGTTCTGCAGTTCTCTATTAAGAAACGACTGGACTGTCTTTTCTGAAGTTTGCTGGTAGAGATTACCCCAAGGCAGACATTCAAGATGGGAAACTGCTAATCAAGCTGTTAAAATCTGGTAAAGTTCCAGCATCTACATCAGGGCACAAAGTTGAGTAACTGATTGTTAGGGATGCCACCAGTCCGTTCCCACTAATATCTTTTAAATGTGCAGTGGAGACTATACTAATCTAGTCACAGTCATTTACAAGTTGAAACCAGCCCAGATTAACAAGATTGCCTGAACGTAGTATAACCGGGAATTTGCTAGCGAAGGAAATAACCTAAAGGAATGATTTTCAGCAGGTGTTGAACCACTCAACAGTGCGGTGCCAATTAACCTGGCACAACATGTCCTACAGCTCTTGTTTTAGCTTGCTTTTTCTTATTGATGGGAAGATTGAATGCTCCTTCCCAACCAGCTAGAACTGGAGCTCTCTGTCACCTTAGCCTGAGAACAAGCATGTGAACACCAAAACATCTGCTCATCTTGCTTGAAGACTGGAGTGGTTGCAGCTAAGCCACTGCTTCCATAGGGGATTTAGGCTGAAACATCTACTTCATTGTTCCTCTTTATAATTTCCCAAAGTTAAAAGTAAAGCAGAGAGGAGAAGGTTCTCCCACCTCTGCTGTGAACAAGGTAAGATAGATTGCAAATACGTGCCACTGCTTAACAGCCCTTGTGATTAAATTAAACATGTGCCAAGTCCATTACTGATCTGAGAAGTTCATGAATCCTCGCAGGAGTGGAGACCTCATCCAAATATTATGGTGGCATTTGGAAACAGGAGGGAGGAATCAGTTCCCTCAAATGTCTTCCTCAACAACAGTTGTGCAAGCCCTTCAGGCTTTTCTGGGCCAGGCACACAAGGCAGTGGGGAGATGAAAAGGGTGCTTGCCATTGGGTTTTTCTCCTGTTGCCAAAATTAAGTCACTCATAGTGAGACCATAGGAATTGTCCTTGTGTACACGTAAAACTCTACTTTCTGTAATGTCCACAAAATCCCCCGGAGCTGGTGTCCTGAAACTACTGCCTCCGCTGCTGACTAATACTCTCTCATTGTTTTATTCCCTCACCTTGTCTTTTGTTCCCCAGTAAAGTCTCTTGAACTTAATTCCTGGTCCAAAGTAGTTATAGTCTCTCTTCTTGTCCTTCTGTGAGTACAGAGATTCAGGACAAACGTAACAGGAGTAAACTGATACAGCAAGGAGTTTTTGTTGGAATTCTGAAGATGGGAAATGATGAGAAATAGAGAGGAAGCGCGGGGATGAAGATTTAGCACAAAGATGTTTGAAATTAGTCCCATCGAAAAAGGCTAAGAAGTAATTGCCTAATGATGCTTTAGACATCTGTTTCAGAACAGGCAGCAGGTGTTGCATGTAATGAAAGCAAGGACTCATACTATTTTATTTTCTGCAATTAGAAAGCAGGGGAGGAAATGAGGGCAGGAAAAAATGGAGTAAGAGAACATTTAACAGCTGGACGTGTTTATATAGAGCACAGTAATATTTACATGCTCTTCCTCTGCCTTCCTTATACTGTCCTTTAACAGTTCCTCTCTTCTGCAGGGTGTTTCATCCTTTCTAAAAGTCCCTTGGATGCTCAAAGTTAGATGCTAAAGAGTTGGTCAACAAGATGTCTTTGAGGATCAAAAAGTTTGGGGCAATGTAATTGTCACTTACTCACTGATGGAAACGGGAAGGAGAAGCTGCCCTGGCCTCATAGGAGGTTTCTGTGTGCCTCAGGCACTAGACCAGTGGCTGAGAAAGACTCCCATGAGTGGAGTGGTCTTTAGGGCTGCATCCTTGGTGCTGTACGGCCGAAGCTTAACACATTCCTGAATCCAAATAAATGCCTGGAGTTATGTGTGTGGTGTGTCCCGTGCTCTGAGCTGAAAAGCACAGCTGCACCAGGCCCTGCTAGAGAAACCATACCTCTATTTTCCATGAGAAATTACCAGATTTGGGATGATCTCGTTCCTTTTTCCAAACAATAAACATCCTACAGAGCATTTGGTTTTCCAAGCATCTCCACTACTGCCCTACACAGTCTAACCTGAGAATGGCTGGGGGGAAAAAAATATACTATTTGTGTCTACCCATGGGATGATGTTTCTGCTGAGGAAGTTCAGAAGTGCTTCTCCTAAAGAAGTCTCTGTGCTGGGAAAACCACTGCTTTTGCATGAAGGTAACTTAAAAAAGAAATCAATGCACTCTGCTACTGAGTGGTGGGGTTTGCATGCTACAGATTTCTCTTTACAGTGTCCAACTTGTGCTTTTTTCATCTATGGTTTAACTGCAGTTCCATGACTAACTTTTCATAAGGTTTTATTGATGCATTTTTACAATTCACAGCCCATCAGTCAAACATTCTCTGGTTTGGATATTGGTGGTTAAAGTCTTCTACTTTCTCTAGGGATGTGCAGCCAAATAAACCTACTGTTTGGTTTCAGAAGGGGTTGGATGGGCAAAAATAGCTAACAAAGAAATTCAGGTTTAAAAAGGACTTGGTGGAAATTTTAAATCTGTTAATACAGAGGACTTGGTGTCTGTGTATATGCTCAGAGGCAGCACGGGAGGAAAATACAAAGAAAGGCTACTTCCTAGATTGACTTTACTTGTAACAAGCCTCCATTTTCAATAATGGATTGGCAAATTTTTTGCAGAGGATAAGGCAGAAGCCAGTCTCAAAACTTGCTGTTTTGAGAACAGCAAGAGCAACTGAAGTCAGGGATAGCAACCGGGAAGAAACCTGGGGAATCCCAATCCAAACCGTGATCAGTTTGATAAACTTCAGCCTGAATGTAAGCCTGGCTTTTACATAATATACAAAGTGTCGTTTGGAGTTGCTTTTGTTTTCTTTTTTTAACCATGTCAACAGATATCTACAAAGCCTTTGTAACAATAGAAAAGTACAAAGTGTAAGTGGATGCAAAGCAGTCTGCAACTTGCTGCTACTACCCTAAAACAGAGCATGCAGTGCACAACACACTGCAGTTGGAAATCCTTCATCCAGAGCTCTGGTAAGAGAGGACTGAAAAATAACGTTAGTCACGAGGGGGTTAAATTGTGAGATAGCTGCTTCAAGAAAAAGATAATCTATAATTTAAGTCACAAGGGTGAAGCAGCTCTTTCATAATGCAAGTAAAAGCTGTTATGCCGTTAGGAAAGCGTGTGCACTGCTAGCAGGGGGAATGATTATTTTGTTTTTTCCATTATAGTGGATCACACGCAGGGGCTGATAAAGCAGCACTCGCTGGTGAGGAGGCTGGAGGGGAAGGGGCACGCTCCTGTGGTCGGGGGGGCTGCTCTGCCAGGACTGCAGCAGGTTTCTTCAGCTCTCTTCTGCCACATTAGGCCTGTTTATCTCCAGAGTGAATTTTCGTTGAAGAGCAGTAATTTCTCAAGAAGATAAAATGCAATTGGCTGTTAAAAAATGGGGGGGGGGAAGATTGCATCTTGCTTTGTGTTTCAGAATTTGAGATTTGAATGCCAGACAGGCTCTGCTACTCTTGGTGCTCCTATCAAAAGACGTGTACATTGAAACCCTGAAGCGGAAGGTCTGCATGGAAAGCAGCCCTTTTTAAGAAGCTGAGGTTTTGTAAGTACAGAAGCCGAGACGGGAGTGTAACAAAGGCTCTGTGTTGTGCTGTTGCACATCCGAGCCAAAAAAACCCTAAGGGGCACATCTCTAGTACCATGTCTAGCAGATTATTCATGCAACTCCAGTTGCCAGTAATGAGTTGTGTGGCTAATCTGTCATGCACGGCACTGAACCTTCCCCTTCCCCCAAGGGGCTGAGCTCAGGGGGCACTTTGCTTCCCCCCAGGGTGCTGAGCACCCTTAGAGCCTCTCCCAGCCAGGGGACAGGAAAAGGCGAAGTTCAACCCGGCTGCCCAGCCCTTGCAAACAGAAAAGCAAAAACAAGAAAGAAAAAAAAAATCATCTTTAACAACAACTCCAGCCACTGCAGACATGGCTGTTGGACCATAGTATGGTTAATATTCAGGGGGGTTTACTTATCTACAGTGATATGCCATGAATTAGTAAGAGGCATTAGAAATGGCCCTAATGGAGCACAGAAAAGCCAGTCCCTTGTTTTATTTTCTCACTGATTTCACGATCCAAGTGTTTTCAATTTACAACTAAATGCTTATTTACAAAAAACTTGCCAGCATGACAAAGCCCTCCTCTTGAAATATGAAAACTCAAGTCGTGCTCCGGCTCTGAGACCGTCACACACACATTCTGTCACGCATGGGCTTTGGCTGTAATTGGAGCAGACCCTCGGTTGCCGGGCTGTAGCTACATTAGATCTGTGAGGCTAATGTGATTGCCTATTGGGTCGAAAAAAAAGAAAAAACATTCTTTGCCCAAATACCCATCTAGCAATTGAGCAAGCCAAACAGCTTTAAAAATAGCTGGTTTATCTCAGTCTTCAGAAGTCTGAATTTCCCAAGGTGTTCCTCAGGTGAATTTTCTTGGAAGCATGAGTCCATAAAGATGAATTATTAAACCAGCTAATGCTATTAATATGTGTTAAAATATTTAATAATAGTAGCAACATTCCTATGTAATGATAGGACTTCAGTAATGGAGACTTAAAGAAAAAAACCACGTAAATAGGCGGAGATTTATGGTTAAAATCCCTAGAGTTAGTTATTTTCCTACAAATTGGCACCATCTTGGCCTGTGTGTTCGTGTCAGGTACAGGCTGTCTGGCACACGACATCGGTCATCCAAGGAGTCTGCCTCTGTACTCCAGCTTTCTCTCCTTCAGTCCCAGCAGCCGGAGCCTGGCTTTCCAGCACGAGGCTGGGAAGCGCCGTCAGCTTCATTTTCCCAGCTGCTGCCCGAGAGAGGAGCAGATTTTCCCAAGCCTGCAGCATAATAAAGGGTTTCAGTTATTTTTCTGCCAGTCTTGCAACAGGCTGGTATTGGGCTCCCACTAGACTGGGTGTTGTACATATTTTAAAAGAACAATCCATGCCCCTAGCAACATACGGTTATTCCTATGTAGATGGAGGGATGCAGCGAACAAACAAGGAGAGCAGGAGGTGGTGGTGGTGAGCACAAAACCAGCAGCTGGTGGAGGAGGAGGAGGAGGGGAGGCAGAGCTGTACAAGGGCTGGGCAGGCTTTGCAGCTGGAGAAGGTTGGCTGGAGTGGTCAAGAATGATAGAATTGTCTAGGTTGAAAGGGACCTTTAAGATCCTCTAGTCCAACCATCAACCTCACTCTGATTAAACAAACGAAAACAAAACACAAGCAAAAAAACCCAAACCCATCACTAAACCATGTCTCTAAGCACTGTGGCAACCCGGCTTTTGAATCCCTCCAGGGATGGTGCCTCAACCACTTCCTGGGCAGCCCATTCCAAGGCTTAAAAACCCATCCCATGGAAAAATGGTTCCTAATCTCCAATCTGAACCTCCCCTGGTGCAACTGGAGGCCGTTTCCTCTTGTCCCATCGCCTGTGACTTGGGAGCAGAGACCGACCCCCCCTGGCTACCCCCTCCTTTCAGGGAGTTGGAGAGAGTGAGGAGGTCTCCCCTCAGCCTCCTTTTCTCCAGGCT
>JAOQGH010000002.1:25897005-25912975 GCA_025769975.1 Gallinago jamesoni | reverse complement strand
GAACCTTGCACTTGCTCCCATTGAACTTCATGAGGTTTACTTGAGCCCACCTCTCCAGCCTGTCCAGGTCCCTCTGGTGTATTGACAACACCACACAGCTTGGTGTCATCTGCAAACTTGCTGATGTTGCTTTCAATCCCTCTTTCTGTGTCATCTATAGTCATCTGAGATATCTGCATTCTCTCCCAGTTCCTCCCCAGGGTAATTGTTTCCTAATGCCATCTTTGAATGCCTTGAGGGGGCATTGTACCCCCCTCTTGTCGGGGTCTCTCTGCTGCATGGGTATGGTTGCTAACCTCAGGGCACTGGCCTTGCTGAATTGTAAGGGATTGAGTCCTGCTGTGTTGGGTTTCAGCACTGGTCCCAGGAGAATGTGAGTATGCGTGTCACAGGTGACCTGTTGGAAAATGTCAGCATGCTTTGAAGAAAAATCTTGTACTGCTAGGGTCAAGCTTCTTGCTTGTCTTTTAGCTGCTCCTGCTTACTGCTTAGGCTCAAGAGTGATTCAGATGCCATCAGCCAACTTCATGGCTTTATTTCTTTTTGTTGCAAGCTGCTGGACATACAAAGGCCAGCACTGACGAGGAGGGTCTGGACATATCATGGGTTTAGTGGCAAGGATCTTTGTTCCTATGTTTGTCCCTCCTTGCTACCGTGGGAGAAGGAGCTCAACACTTGGGTCATCAAATAGGCTGTCCAGCTTGACCCTGCCTGCACGTCTGAGTTGAGGAGCTCCATGTACCACTTGTGCTAGGATTACCAGCAGCTCATGGGTAAGAAGGTCTGGGCCTGGCGTTTTTGGATCTTTTTAATTAGCACAGCTGAAGACTGTGAGCCAGGTCTCTTCCAGAGTGAACTGAATGTGTGACACACCTGGAGCTCATGTGGTTGGTAGCCTGCAGGTAGAGTGCAGTGAAGGACCTGATGTGAACCAGAAGGCAGTGTTAGATGAGTAGATGGAGTACCTATTTAGGAGTTAGGATCCATTTTCTCCTTCTCCCTTCCCCCCATCAAGACACCTGGTCTGGCTTTCTTTCCAGGGGCCATGATCCAGCTTGACTCACTGGTCTGAATTATTATTCTTATTAATATTATCTTTGCCTCGAGTGCTGGGAAAGAGCCAGAAAATTATCAGTCTGCTCTGTGACTTCATCGTTCCTCAGAACCGAGCTTCCATGCGTTGGCAAGAGTTGTGTCAAAGGCGGCTGTGATCCCCTGTGCACGTAGCAGAGGAGAGCTCAGGAAAAAGTAAGTTGGGGTAAAATGTTCCCTCTCCCTTTTTCCATGTGGAGGCCACCACCCTGCTGGGGCAGACATATGCCTTTTAAGGTTAATTTCCACTGCTCTGCCTGCTTTAGATGCAAATCTTATGATTCTGCAGACCAAATTTTAATTCTTAATGTCTAGTGTTGGGAAGAAGTCCCAATTTCTGAATATTTCTGAAATATTTGGGAGCTGTGGATAGACAGTTCTCTGCAGGTTGGTTCAACTCTTTGCTCCTGCTCCCAAACAGCCAGATGAGCAGGGATAGCAGGAGGGGAGAGATGAAACCTTGCTGCTTGAAAGCTGCCTGCACCCCTTCGTTCTCAAAGGACTTCTCTATCATTGCAACCAGCTTTATGGCAATGTTGCTTGTTGAAATGAGATTCTTCCCTAACAGCAGAGGTTTTAGTTTCCATGTCTTGTTGGATTTTTCACTTTTTGGGCACCATTGTTTTATGAGGCCAACATAACGTACAGATTTTTCCTGCTCGCTGCCTTGAGAGATTAATTTTCTTCCCATTCTCAGCATCCTCTTAAGCCTTCCAGTGCCATGCATGTGATTCTCTCTTGCAGCTTCCTTCCATGGTACCTTACCTTAGGAAGTGTCCAAGAGAGCACAGCCCTTGGAGCTTGTTCAAGGCAGGTTTGCAAAGTAGCTCAGGTTTTGTAGGCACCAACCTGCTTTTCATCATGCATTGCCTGGCAGTTGTCACTGTGGTAACTCAAGGCTCCTTCAGTGGGCTGTGGGGTAGCCTGGCAGATTAAGGAGAAGTCCCAGTCCTTTCTTCCAGCAGAGCTGTGAGTTGGTGACATTCAGCCAAGAGATGGCAATATCTCAATTCAACAATTTGGAAAGTAAATAGCTGTCCCCAGCCTTAGGAATAGATTAAAAACCGATAGAGAGACAAGGTTGTTGTCCTGATTTGTTGTGGTCGGGGCAGAATGAAATAAGGCAGGAGGCTTTAAATCCTGGCCGGCTCTCCTGAGGCTCAGCGTGCTGGGAGGGCGGCCAAAAGGAAGCTCAGAGAAAAGCTTTAAGCAAGCCCATGAGCTGCGGGCAACAGCTCCAAAAGCCTCCAAGTTCCATTTTAGAAGGGACGAAGATGTCACTATTGACTCTAACTGTGACTTGGTTACTGGGGAGATGTTGAGCTCGGAGACAGCACAAGTGCTTTCAGCTGCTGGGAGCTGCAGGTGATCACCACTGCCCACCTGTGCGACACAGCTTGGTGAGTCGTAGTCAAAATTATGCCTGTCTCACTGCTTTGAGCTAAAAGGGGGAGGAACGGAGAGACCAAATCATGCCCTTTTCCCGGACCGGGTGACTGGAGAGGGAGATGGACATCCTTAGGAAGCAAGTGGTGGAGTAGGAAATGGAGCCCAGACTTCCTGCATCCCCGAGCAGCCCGTCTGTGAATCCCACCCACGCACGTAGTCCCTAGAGAGGGGCAGGGAGGGTATTGCCCTCCTCCCACCCCTGCAAGGCAGGGTATATTCCTGTACCCTCATTAGGAAGGTGAGGCAAAGAGGGGTTAGGGAGTTCGCCCGAGGCCACCCGTGGAGCATGTGGCAGCATTTTCTATTCTTTTCTTTGGCTTCCAAAGCAGTCTTGCAATTTATCTGATAAAAGTATGCAGCCTGAAAAAATACTATTCTCATATTCTGTCATTGTCTTCCTCAAAACCCATTTCCCATTTTATACGGGTTAAACAGGAAGAGGGTTTCAATATGACCTTACCTGAGGCAGGAGGTGACGTACAAGCTCTCTAATTTAGTCATTTGGGAGGAAACAGCTGGACCTTCTAATGTGAGATGGTTTTCTTTTTTTTTTTTTTTTTTTTGATCTTCCTTTTTCATGCCGTATCCTCTTAATCTGAGCTGGCTCACGCAAAGGGAATTGGTCCCCAGTAACCGTGGAGAAGAGCAGAATCATTAGAGAGGGCTGACAGCTTGGCATTGTGAAGCCAAATGCTTTCTTGCAGCTGGAGCTGACACCTCCTCACCCGGAGTGTGCTGTGTAAATATTACATGAAGAAGGCAGAGAGCTGCACAGTAGCATACTGTTGAAATCGGTGGTGTCTGCTGCTTAATCAGGTAGTGTCAAAGCCAAATACTGTCAAGTCAATGGAAAAAAAACACCAAACCCTCCCTGTAGCTTCCATGGGCCTTGGCTGACACCTTCAGAGAGAGGCTCTATTGAAGATTTTACTGAGAAGTTTGTAATTACTATGTTTTTTAATATAGTGCATCTCCCTTTGATATAAAAGCAAAAATATATTCCACAGGATCTCTTTGTAATCCTCTTCTAGGCAGGGATGTCATCACATTTGGGACGGTGAGGGAAAGCAAAAGGAAACCAGGTGGATTTCTTCACCGGAAAAGATTTTAAAGTGGAAAATCTTGCAACCTAGTTAGAACCTTCCCACTTTAGCCTGTTCACTTGTTCTTGGCACCACCTTCTAAGTGAATATATAATAATAATCTAGTCAGTCTTTCCGACTCGCACTCACTAAATGTCAATAACAACATATAGTCATAAGAGCCTTTATTACAAAGCAAGGATGCTTTTGCACTAAAATGTGTGCAGAAAGACCTGAAAGACAGTCTCTGCGCTGGGCTGTTAAGACAAGTGATGACACACAGATGCAGGCAGGTGGGGGCAGTGAGACGACGTCAACTATCTGAGCAGGTGATGGTCTCAACGTGATGGTAACCCAAGCTAATGTCGGGTGCTCATTGCAAAGAGCAGGCATGAAGGAGGATAATGTAGTAACACTTTAAATTGCCCTGGGGTGAAGCTAAGGCAGAGAGATACTCTATTTGTTGCCGTACCTGCAAGTGCTCGAACGTGGTGGTGTTAGCTGGTGCCCTCGTGCTTAGGGTGACCTTTTTGATAGTCATAAATATTCTCCTCTTGATTTTTACTGAGCTATTGATTTTGGCACAGCTACTCCCCTTTCCAGTTTTTGGAAGAGGAACTCAACGTGTGGGTAACTAACCAAGTCTTCAGACTGGGGGCGTTCTACTTCTGTGGGCAGAACACATGTCCCCAAATCAGTGTCTTCATCACAATTTCTCATGTTGCACTAGTATGATGCAGCGTGTTCTTAATAGTCACTGACTACTGTAGCGTGGGATCTGGGTGTACCGCGGCTTCACAACGCGACTTCTTTAGCTTGTGATGGTTGACTCGTTAGACGGGATAAAATATTCATAGGCTTTAAGTGTCCATAAATACGTGTGTGGTCCCACACGTAGTGTGTTTGAAACCTCGCTAGCAATAATTATGTTTTGATATGTTGCTGGCACTGTTTCTCTGTCCGATGGGGTGTGTTTTATTTTCCCTATAAACCACGCTAGCCAAACACGGTGATGCACTAGGCTCCTACGCTCTCGGCAGTCAGCAGCGTGATTTTATAGGCTTGATGCAAACTTGTTTGCAAGGAAAACACCCCTATCTATGTTCACAGGGAGAAACATGCCAAACCTCTACTAACCATAGCTGTGCTTAAAACAGGAGCGCCACACTGCTGTTCTGTCTCCCTTAGAGAAGTCTTCCACAGCTGCCCCTGAAATACTGGAAGCGTGGTTCTCCACTGTCCAGAACAGGCATATACCTGCAAACTTTAATGTAGAAAGTCCATAAATCATCCAGAAAGGTTTGAACTGATGTCCAGTGTGATGCACGCAAGACATTGTGCAACGTTGTGGAAGAGCTCGCGTGTCCTCTTTACTGGTGGAGTGGCCTTGGATTGTTTGTTTAACCTCTCTGGACCTCAGTGTGCTCTGCTGCAAAGCCAACGGGATTTGCTCACCTTCTATAAAGTGTAAAGATGTGTGTGTTACCTAAGGGCTGACTGCTAGCATGGGCTTTGAAACCCCTCACTTTGAGTCGTATTCCTCTACCAGCAGGTTCACCCCAGGATTGGTGGCTGCGGAATGGCAAGGTGACATTGTGCTTCCCTAATAGCATTCAGCAGAGGCAGTAATGAATGGGCTGATGTAAAAGCTACATTCTCCTCTGAGGAAATGTACATTTAGGACGCCAGCCATGCTTGCCAGCTGCAAGCCTGTTCCCCTGGGGCATTCCTGCCTGTCTTGGAGTCACGGGGGCTGTGGAAGTATTCGAGGTGATGCACGGAGTGTGGTCTTTATGGTGGCATGGCTCTTGGCTATAGGCTATTAGCTGCTGCTGTCTCTGTGTTCCCTGTCAGGAAAGTCACTGGCAGAGGTGAAATCTTCTTGCCAGGCTTCCTTGCACCCTCAGGGCTTTGATGCAACAGAGAGCATCTGAATTGCCATTTTCCTAGCTCTGTGAAGATGAGATTTCTAATTGCTTCCTCAACATGGCTGGAGATTTTCCTGCGCTGGCTCAGAATGTTCTGTTATTAAATTAACCCGCCCATGTATTTTTTGTGGGTAGAAGGTTATTTCTGATTTTTTTTTCCCCTCTCCAGCAGGTGCAGGTCCACAGTAGACCCCTGTGACCCTAAGCAAAATACTCTGAAAATCAGTTTTAAATGTTTTTCTGTTCTCCTGCCCCGCGAGCGCTTTGCTGCAGTGTCTCTGAGCTCAGCATATTTCCTTTGCCTGAAAATTTGACAATCTCTGACACCTGCCTCATCTCAAGTATCTTGATCTGAGGGACGTTATTCATGGGATAGATGCTACAGGAGGCAGCTGAGCTCCCAGTCTTCAGCAGAAGCAGGGCAGCTGGCACAGCCCCTGCTGGTGTGTAAGTGGGAGGTTTGCAGTTTCCCAGGGCTGTCACTCCAGCAACTTTCACCTGCATTAAAATCACTTAGAATTTAAAAACAGACAAACAAGGATATGTGGAGTATTTTCCTGGAAGAAAGCCACCGGGAGCAGATTAAGTGCATCTCCCCCCTCCCATCTCCCGAGCCTGTCACAGGAAGACAGACTGGAGTTCAGCGTTTTCCTAAGTGGGATTAAAATAGGCTCCGGAGCTGGCTTCTGGGACGGGGCAGAGGAGAGCCAGGAGTAGGAGGGAAGCTCTATGAGTGTGTTTCATATATCAGGTGAAACTGTCAGAATCCCTGAACCAACATTGGTGGTAATATCTTTTTTTATTAACAAAAGAGCAGCTTATTTTCTTTTAGTAACAAGAGATAAGAGCTGTTGGCTGAAGCAGAGAAGAATAAAAAGTGACTGATTCTAGAGGAATTTCTATGCTGGATTTCCACACACCAAGGGGTAGCTATCCTGTATCTTCTGCATTTTACAAGCACGGGACATCCCTAAAAAGTTCCTTCCTTTCCCTCAATCCAGATAACTTTTCCTCTAATGCTTCAGCAGAAGGTGTTTTATAAAGACAACACAGGATGCTTTACTCAAAGGGAATCCAGCGCAGTAGCCAGCCTCCGGAATACCCTCACTTGAGGCATATGGAAGAGTCTTCCGGCTGTTATTGCTCAAGAAGAGATTTTCTGTTTAATCTTTTGCTGCTGTCTTTGTGATTGTAACAGTCTGTGTCAAAACTCTAGACTGTTTTGGGGAAGCAGCTTTCCACCTGTTTCTGAGCTGGGCAGCTGTGGCTTGCACTTCGTCCTTTCATACAGACATCCCTGATTTGTAAAGATAAATATAAATAGTTTGGTTTAAACTAAAAATACTTTAAGTGAATTTATCATGGGTAGGAACCCTTGGAGATTGCAATAGTCATGATCTGGACAGGAGTGTCCATCAGTCTGTCTTTTAAAATTCCCTCTGTCCTCTTGGCATAAGGACCCGTGGCTTTTTGTATAGCCATGGCAATTTGCTGCTGGCTCTGGAGGGTGACAGTGTGTGCTGGTGTGTGAGAGGCACCTCCATCTGGGAGGGGGTCTCCTTTCTTTGAAAGAATTGAGGCTCTGGCCCAAGTGAGGAGGATCTGAGGACGTACAGCCTGGGGATGGGACCAAGGCATTGCTGCTCAAACCCTTGGCCTGGCCGCTGAAGGTGTTGGCCCGATTACTTGACTGTGGCAGTGTTGGGTTTTCTACTAGTCCTTTCAGCTATGAACAACACTGTGTGTCTCCGTGCCCTGCTGTTGGCCAGGATGGACGCTGGGATTACTGTTTCTCTTCTTGTGTTGGGGGAATATGCAGGAGTTTGATAGGAATTGGGGTTTTGATGTGAGGCTTTGTGTGTGTGTGCAGGCATGTGCTTTGCTTCTGACCTAACTTCTGTGTTGCTCTGCATTTGAGCAAGAAGAGGGCATGGGGTGGAAAGCAGAGGTTTGCAAAGTATCTTTACATCCCATTGGAGCTGAGGCCAGACCTTAAGAATAGTCTTTTACTCTTGCTTTTTTATTGTTCTTCTGAAAAGCTCTAATCTCGCCCACAGCATGGGGTTATTTCCTATTGTCTTAATTGTGGAGTTCTAGGTGAGATTCCAAATATAGTAGGGCTGGACTGAAAAGTGTCTTGTGGACGAGCACCAGGGCCTTCCACCAGGTTTTGAGGGTCTGTAGAGGGGCTGAACGTGTAACACTGACATGCTTACTGCAGCCTGTGCTCCTGAGGAGAGGGACACAAAGCTTTCCCTGTGTGCTGAGGGTTTCGTGGAGCTCTGCCCACCTCATTGTTGTACAGTGAAGTGAAGCCATTAAGGCTCTAACTTATCTGGTGGGTAGAGTGAGATTGTTCTCTACTAGGTGGTAGCATTGATGGGAGTCCAGGTTTCCTTGTGTCGGGATCTTGTTGGTGAGGACCTGAAACCTATTGGCCGTTCTCTTGCTGTGTGTGAGAGGTGTTGGCTGGGTTCTGATAAAAAGACCTTGACTTGGACCAAGTCAGGGGTGCAACTGGCCACAAGAGTTGCATCACAGGGGACTTGAAAACATCCCAAGGAGGCAAATGAGGAACTGATGCCTGCTCTTTCTCTTTATAGAAAGGTAGAGACTGTAGTTAGCGCTAACACAGGACTGACAGCCCAAACCTGATTGAATATGTGTTTTATTTGCCAGCACCCTGGTCCTTCATCTATCTTCTGCATCTGGTTAATGTGAGCTGTAGCAGATGGGGGTCAAACCCCTATTGCCGAAAGACCAACATGTTATCTTTGCTGCATGTTGTGACAGAAAGGGTTAAACAGAAGACGGTGGTGGCTAATAGCTGCCTAATAGTGACTGCTGAAATGACATGGGAACGCTCTTTAGCTGACGTCCTTGCGAGCCTCTCAGTGACATCAAACTCCTGGACCTCTTCCAGCCGAGTTTGGCCTTGCCCCAGTGACAATAGATGTTAATCTGTTGGCTTGTCAAAAAACCGTGTTAGTGGTTTTTTTACAGCCCCATTTCCAACCCTCAGATTTCCCTGCTAGTAAACACAGCGTTATGTCATTATTTTACCAGGAGCCAGGCACCAAAGCCAACTTCACAGCACTGTCGTCAGTGAACGTCCATTCACTTTGGGGCTTTATCTGAGTTCCCAGGCTCTTTCTTCCCACCGTTGCCAGTGTTCTGCTCTCTGTGTCCACCAAAAGCCTACGGATGCTTTATGGGAGACATGTGTAGGGTCTAGCAATCGCAGCTAACGCTTTCCAACCGATTTGTCTCTAGATGAGGCTCCTGTACCTGTTTAGCGAAGGTGCCTTGGTTTGTAAACCTTCATTTTCTGATGACTTCAGCCAAGGCAAACGCTTGGATTCATGAGTTCCCACATGCAAAATGAGGTGAAGGGATTTGCAGCCCAACCTTGCTCGAAATGGATAAAATAATAGCCCACTCATAGCCAGGGGGCAATACCCTGCCCATGCTGGCTCCTGTTTGTTTCAAAACACAATAGCAGAGTTCCAATTAAAAAGTCTGGTTGTCAGATTGCTAACATTATAAATTAACTTTGTTTAGCTTTCAGAAACAACACTTGCCACACATGAAATAGTCATTTATAACATTCTTGTAACTGTTGTTCCTTCTTGTGCTTGTGTTTCCAGCTGTCTCTGCAAAGAATATAAAAGTAAAGATTTCTAAAGTTGCCTTCAGTGTTTGGGAGCAAATCTGCTTGAGACAACCAAGTCTCCCATCCCTAGCTCTGGTCTGGTTTCTGGGGCTGGTAACAGTCTAATCCTTCTCATGCCAAGACCTGTCTGAAATGATATCCCAAATCAGCTGAAGTAGTCTAGAAGCAGAAGAAAGAGGACAGAGAGATGCTCATTTGAATGCAGATCCTGAACTCTTCCGATAGAGGCATGGATAAATGAGGGAGAGGAGCAGGTTCAGCCTCTTGGCAATGGTGCAGGAATTATGACATTCTTGGGTACCAGATGGAATAAAATGAAATGGTTTTTAGTTAAGCTGTGCAATACCTTGCTGGAAGGTGATATGAAAGCTGAAAGTACAAATGGATCAAAAAAATAAATTGACAAATTTCTGGGGGAAAAGCTGACCGCTGTTAAACACAGCAGTTAAGATCTGTGGTTGGGTCAGAAATCTGTAATCTACCGATTGCTGAAGACTAAGCATGCTGTGTTCTCTGTTGATATTTAAGCAGTTACCATCTAGCTTAATTAAAAACAGGGTACTGAGCTTAGATAAAACTTCCCTTTGGCCCAGCCTGGCTCTTCTGATGCTTTCCCAGATGCCATCTTACTGTGTGGCACCAGCTCAGGCTTCTGAGGCTTGCTGCATATTGCTAATATTATGAGGGTTGTTGAGTCTTGACCAGACGAAGTTAGGGAGAACACTGAGGAAGCGAGCCTCCCATCATCACTTCCAGCTCCCTCTTCTGCTCCGTATGCTTTTTTTTGGATCCTATCACGTGTTTATGGGCTAGTGTCAAACATCTGGGCCCTGGCATATCACTTTCTGCTTCCCAGCCTTGGGTCAAGTGGCAATTTATTTTTGTAGAGGTATTGTGTCTGGTATTACTATTAATAAATATTCACGCTTTGAACTTATCTAATGCCTTTCATCCAAGGATCCCCCAACACTCTGTGTCGTCACCTCCTTGTAAGGTAGGCAGATCAGACAAGGAAAGCAATGTGTGTCCAGCAATATATTTCCTGGCAGAAGTGCTTTCTCAGAGCCCTCACAAGACTAGTGGGTAATTTGGACAGATGGAAGAAGTTTTCTTTTATGGCTGAAAGTATTGTGTATGGGTCATGGGATTGCAGAACATAGACCTTGGAGAGAGACCTAGGTCATTAACGGTGTGCAAGCATATTGCTTTCCCACATCTGAACCTTCAAGGTGGTTGGGTTGGATTGATTGGAAGCCTCAGACTTCTTCTGATGGTTAATAATTTCCAGTGTAGACATTTTTATTCTCAGCCACCCCATTTGTTCTCATGCCGGTATTGTCCTTTTGCATAAACAGGGTCTCATCATCCTCAGTTTGGTTTGACCTCCTGTCCCACTTCTCTCCAGGATTTTGTAGAAAGTGATTGTGTCTCTTCTCAGCCTTTGTTCTGCTGAGCTGCTCTCGCCTCCTCCTGTAGAAAAGGCCACCCTCGAAGGTGTGTAGCAAGCAGGTTTCCCTGCCCCACACTTCTCACAGTCGCTGCAGACTGAATACGAGTGAACTGCTTGGCCCAGGCAGAGACAGCAATTCAGTCTGGGCAACTTCAAGCGTGTAGTGGGTTGGTTTGCACTGCCAAGAGCAGCCTTGCCCATGTTGGCAGGGACCAGATGCAGGCACTTGGGAATAAGGTTGGCCTCAGTGGGGTGATTTGCCAGGTGTAGTCAGGTGGGACTCAGGGTAGACGGGTTCCTGGGTCTGTCCTGTGTGCTGTGTCAGCGGGAAGTAAGATGCTCATCGGAGAGCAGCTTGTGGTTCTTTCACCGTTTCATTTTCTTCCCTTCAGGGAGTTTCGGAGCTGGTCCCAGAGCCTTGCAAGTGACACTCCATTTGCAAAAGCAGAAAAGAGAAAGTGTGGCTGATTATGTTAGCTTTAATGAGGGTAATCTTAAGCAGATGGTGTCTGCTTAATGTTCTGAAAGCACAGATAAAGCAGTTTTCAGCAGGTCTTGGGACGGAGCGGGGGAGATGCAGGGCATCATCGTCTTAGTGGGCAGCAACTCACCCGATGAGCTGCTTGGCAGGGTTGGTAGAGTGCTTGGGTGAAGTCTTGTTTGGGCAACTTCTGCTCCTGGGAGGAAGGCTCAGAGAGCGCGTCCCGCTTGGGTGAGAGGAGAGGTGGCCTGCTGTTCTGTCTGAGCTTCAACAGCAGTAAATAATTCCAGATTGACGTTGTAGAAGCGTGCTGTTTTTTGCGAAGGGAGGACAGGAGGGGAGCCAAACATAACAAGAGCTTCTCAGCGCTTGGGGAAGAGAGCCAGGGTCACATTTGGAGCTTGTCATGTTGGCAGGCACAGAAATGACGTGCCACATCACATGTGTATTGGTGGAGATAGCTGGGGTGATTATCAGCAAGCTTCTTTGTAGGTCGGTTTGTGATGCTGATGATGCGAAACTGATGCTGGGATGTTTCAGACAAACATTCTCTCTTTTCAGCTTCCATATCTGCTCTTTTTTAATGTTTTTGGCATTTGCCATTGGGGTAAGGGAGAGGCCATAGCAACCTCTGGGATTTCAATTCCCATGAGTCTAAGTTATGTGGTTATAGAGTCAGCACCGCTTGAAGTTGTCCCCTTTACAAAGCTGGGTGCTGACTCTGCTCCAAAGTACTGAATTCCTCATCCAAAGCTGTCCTTGACCCTGGCTATTCGGCCAGATATCTTCCTGGCTGGTGTGTCTCCAGCCTTCTTTGCCGGGGAGCATCCCCAGGACCTGATATGGAGTTTTTTTCAATGTCTTCACTGTCCTACTCAGTGCCAGTTTCTCCACATCTTGTAGGACTAATTTATTATTAGTGAACTAAGAAGGCTTTGGGATGGCTGCAGGTTATTTCATCAAAGCAGTCTGAGACTCATTTGCTCTTCAGATGTTTGACTCTTAGAGGCTGATTTCTTTGGGAGACCAAAGAGGGGAACACAGTGCCTTGTAATTTAAGGCAGTAGTTTTCACACCGAGACTTGTGGCCTGTTTCAGAAGTGCTGGTAAAAAAACAATTGGCAGTGGGTTTGCTTTTTCTAGACTGAAGTTCACTGTTCAGTGGATGAAAAATGTGCAGAGACCACTTGTTAAATTAGATTTGGTGTCTTTGCTGTGCCTTTCATTGGCACTTCTCCACAAGTGTCAGGGAAACTACAGAAGCACCTTGGAGTATGTGTTGGAAGAGTTGGGAGTGTAGCAGTGTGTGGAATCATAAGGAAAACCTTTCAAAGTCTTTAATGTAGTTTGCTAAAGGTAAAACCAGTAGATTGCAAGCCATCTTTCTGGATGGAATGAGATGTTAGTGCTGGGATAGCGATCATTGTTCAGTGGCTGCTCCTTTGTAAAGCTTCTGTGTAGAGAGGCTAAAAAATGTGTGGTGGGGAGGAACCAGGACTGGCTGCTAGCCAGAGTGCAGTGATCCAGCTGGTGAGGGGTCTGGAGAATAAGTCTGATGAGGAGAGGCTGAGGGAGCTGGGGGGGTTCAGCCTGGAGAGAAGGAGGCTGAGGGGAGACCTTCTGGCTCTCTCCAACTCCCTGAAAGGAGGGGGTAGCCGGGAGGGGTCCAGTCTCTGCTCCCAAGTCACAGATGATGGGACAAGAGGAAATGGCCTCAAGTTGCACCAGGAGAGGTTCAGATTGGAGATTGGGAACAATTTTTGGACGGGAAGGGTTCTTAAGCCTTGGAATGGGCTGCCCAGGGCAGGGGTTGAGGCCCCATCCCTGGAGGGATTTCAAAGCCGGGTTGCCATAGTGCTTAGAGACATGGTTTAGTGATGGTGTTTATCAGGGTTAGGTTGATGGTTGGACTAGATGATCTGAAAGGTCCCTTCCAACCCAGACAATTCTATGATTCAATGCTTTGTGCTTCCAGCAAACTGCTTAACCAAGAGTTGTGAATACCTTCTACAGAGCTGGTGAAACCTCTCTGCAGCCTGGCAAGGAAAATTATACGGATCTGTCTTAGGGTGGGTTTTTTTTGCCTGCAAGGTGGAAGGCCTGGCATGGTTTGCCTGTTGTTGCTGAGCAGATCAGTGTAGGGATTAGCAAGGAGTGGCCCTGGGAGAATGGATTTGGGATTTATTTGGGGTTTTGAGAAGCCTGTTGTAGACTGTTTTCTCAGGAGGTGCTGAGTGCCTGTGTGCTGGAAACTGGACTGTTCCTGGGTGCTCTTGAGCTGCCCACCTCAATATCCCTTCTGCTAATCTTGGCCTGCAGACCCTGGTGGTCCATCTGGCTCTAACTGCCAGAATATGCTCTGGGGTGAGAACAAGGATTATCCTCAGTGCTCTCTTAGGTTATCGCTGGGCACTTTGAGGAGTACCTCATTGTATCTACTAGCCTGAGGGACTGGCATCAGTGTTCCCAACTGACCAGGCAGGAGACAAGAAAAGCCATCTCCCGAGCAGCCCCACAGTTGGGACCTTTCAGTGTAAAAGGAGCCACGTGGTATCAGATAGGATGACAAGCACTGGGGCCAAACAGCTGATGCCTGGCTCCCTCTCCAGCCACCTCAGGGATGTTGTGCCCACGAAGGCATGGAAACAAAATGGAAAGCGGGACGTTAATGATAACGTGTCCGAGATACTGGGCCCATTTCCTGAGGCCATGTTACCTCCTTGGCAGATGGGGATTAGCGGGAGGAGTTGAGTTGGGGAGACTGCCAATAGCTGTCACTTATTTTAGAAAAAGAGAGAGGCTAACATTCAGCAGCGTAACTCTGCCTATAAAATACTTACTATTGTAGCTTGTTATTACTGTAATACTTAAATATTATACAAAGGGGGTTAAAATTAAGAATGTTTATTGCAAAACCATTCCCTCTGCAGTCTTTTTTCTCCCAGGTGATTTTTCAATAATTGCTTAGCTCTCTTGCTTCGGGAGCGCACGGCTGAGGAAAAAACCCAATTGACTCTTGCCAATTAAGTCTGCTGCAGCTGGATTCCTGCTTGTGTCCACGGGGATTTGCTGGGTAGAGGAGCTGAGGTTCCTCACGCTTGGGCAGCGAGCTGCAACAGTGATTTTTGACTTCACACGCTCGGCGCTGATCTTGCGAAGAGATGCTGTTGCCAAAAGTACAGGGGTGGGATTTGGTCTCGCTTTGATCTCAGTTTAAATCACACGGGCAGTTTACTGCAACTTAATAAGTACCAGTGCAGGAGTAGGGAGGTGCTTGCTCTGGCTGTGGACTTAGAGTCTGCTCAAATACATGGTAGAGTGAACTTGCCTTTTTTTTTCTTTTTTCTTTCAGCTAAACTGAGTCAAATCGTCTTGTGATGGTCAAGGTTTATGCAAAGTTGCCATCAATTAGCTAATGCGTGTAATAAGGAGAATCGTAGCACTTTGGTAACGCGTCGGATCAGTCTTTGCGTGATGTAGTGAGCGGTCTGAAATGGCTCCAGGGATTGGGAGCTTTTGGTTGCGTCTCTTCAGTGTGGTTTGGTGTTTGTGGTGAATTCAGGGTGAATCAAAGGTGTCTTTTGGAAGTGCCATTGCCTCACAGGGTTTCTTGGAAGATCTCTTAATTTCTGCCCTGGTTTAATTGTTCTCTGTAAAGAAATGTGCTGCTGATGATTCAGGCTGTGGATTTGCCGACAGTGGAGTCTGTTACCACAACTTGAGATGCCTCCCTCTCTCAGATTGTAACTCCTAATTTGATTTATTTTGAGTGTGTTTGTATTTCAACAGTCTGTGGTTTCATTATCCTGTGTGTGTTGCTGTCCTCTTAGACTGCGTGTAAGAGCTCTCCTTCATGCTGAAAGGAGGAGGAACAGGACAAAAATACCGTTATCATTACTGTTGCTGAAAATTGGCTGAATTTCCCACACACCAAGTGTCTCTTTCAGTCTTATTTAGAGTTACAGTAATATTCCAAAGGATGCCTGAAAACTCTTCTCTAGTGAAATTTGTTTAGCTCACTAGAAATATAATTTCCTAATAAGCCACAATTTTAAAATCAGAATTCAGCTGCCTGCTTAGCATCCCCCAGGTAGCACAAACTGATGCTGATAAAAGTGACATGGGATGTCAGGCGCTGGGGAAAGAGGTGAATGTGCAGGGGACAAGAAACTGAAGTCACTGGAGCAACTGTTCCACAAAATTTTGCAGAATGCAGAGGCTCGGTTTCTCCCGGGCTCTCAGCTGGTCCCGCAGCTGTGATGGCTCCTGCGGCACATCCCCGCTCCTCGGCAGCTCAGCTGTCAGGGGACAGCACTGAGGCAGAGAAAAGGCCCTGGCTGCCTCGGTGAGAGTGTGAGAGGTTGTCCCAGCGACAAAATTCAGTCTATTTTTATTTTTGGAGGCTGGCTGGATAGAGTTCTGCTCCGTGCAGTGTTAGATCAGAGGATAAAACTGGCCAGGGGTTGTGTGTATGTCTCCTCTTGTCTCTGCGAGGAAGACTACGGAGGAGAGTGGTCTTTCCCTGGTAGATAGTAACCTCTCCATGAGCCAGCAATGTGCCCTTGTGGCCAAGAGGCCAGTGGAATCCTGGGCTGCATAGGGAAGAGTGTGGCCAGCAGGTGGAGGGAGGTCATTCTCCCCCTCTGCTCTGCACTGGGGAGGCCACAACTGGAATCCTGTATCCAGTTCTGGGCTCCCCAGTTCAAGAGAGACAGGGAACTGCTGGAGAGAGTCAAGGTGATTAAGGGATTGGAGCATCTCCCTGATGAGGAAAGGCTGAGAGAGCTGGGGCTCTTTAGCCTGGAGAAGAGAAGG
>JAOQGH010000002.1:25864473-25883367 GCA_025769975.1 Gallinago jamesoni | reverse complement strand
GGGCAGCCACAGCTTCTCTGGGCAACCTGTTCCAGGGTCTCACCACCCTCACACCAAAGAATTTCTTTCTGGTGTCTCATCTAAATCTCCCCTCTTCCAATTTAAAGCTGTTACCCCTCGTTCTTTCACTGCACTTCCTGACAGAGTCCCTCCCCAGCTCTCCTGTAGCTCCCCTCAGATATTGGAAGGCTGCTATAAGGTCTCCCCATGGAGATGGCTGCAGGGCTTAGCTCCCCCTCTGCTGCTTTTTATTTTGTCTTTCCCTTTGGCAACCGAGGCTGTGGTGGTTTGGGACAGGCAGGCCTTGCACTTCCCTAGTCCAAGCCGACTTTGGTGTAGCCTTACCTGTGAGCAGATCCCTGGTCCTAGCAAAAAAAAAGCGTTGGATACTTTGGAAGTTGTCTGCGCTGCTCCTGTTGCCTGCTGGAAAAGTTTGGGGCAGTACGGGTCGGTGCCGGGGAGCATCAAACAAGGTCTGAAGCCTGAAGAGGGTCAAGAAGCTTTTGAGCACCTCCACCTTTTATCTCAGCCATCTTCTTCAAATCTGCTCTGCAAGAGCCAATGCGTAGGGAAAGGATTTTCAAACCAGCTCATTATTAATGAAGTGCTTGGCAGGAGATGCCTTTATGCAGCAGCTCCCCTCGGGGATGGAGTAACCCATTTGCTGTTTCTTGCTTGTCTGTCTCTCAGGACACCTGTGGGATGGCAGAAGGTTTCTCCGCCCCTTGGCCAAACCGACTGTCCAACCCATCACCCCCATCGTGCGCCTGTGCCTGGGGATGATGATGTTGGCAAAGCAGCTGCACATCCAGGGTGCTGCTCTGAAGCCGGCAGCCGAGCCGAAGAGGAGGCATCCCTTAAAAAAATGCCTGTCCTCTTCCCAGGCTCCATGAGCACAAGCTACTGCTTGCCCAACGTCACTAGAAGCAGAAGCTCTCTTTGATCCATGCTGTGCCCATGCCCTTGGTGTGCTGGCAGTCGGGTCTGGCCAGCTGTGAGGATTATTATCTTGGCATATCTGCTTCATGGGAAATTATAGTGGTGCCTCCAGCTCCTTCCTCTGGTAGCACTTCATAAATCGGAATTTAAAATTGCCCTGGGGACCCAGATTGAAAACTATGAATCCTGTGAATGAGGATTGGAGTCAAATCCTCATTTTTTAAAAGGGTCTGGCACTTGGAAGTGTTACATCACGATCTGTTGGACCCAGTGGCTGTTGCAGAGACATATGGTGTCCAGAAGTCCCGTCAAGCAGAGCAGCTGCATCCAAAAGGTGCTCATGTGCCCTGCAAAGACACGGGGCTCACCCGGTGAAGCTGCTTTGTGGACCACCATGGGCTTGCATCATGGAGGAGGCACGGGTCGCTATCAGTTTTGGCATCTCAGCACCACGTAGGCGTTACTGTCACCTGAATTTCAGCCTTGCAGACATTAGATGCCTGTCTAGCGTAGGATTCTGCTGCAGGCTGAGGAAGGGACACCTCCAGAGACGGATGTCTGCCCTAGCCATGTATTTAGAGAGGGATCCAAAATGAGTAGCTTTGATCTGTTTGAGATCCTGACTTTGGGATGCATAAAACTAGGGCTTTTTCCTCAAAATCCTGCCTAGCAAATTCCTGCTGTTTCCAGATGCTCTATGTGCAGCTGGATAAGTTCTTGAAAGCCTGCTGGTATGGACAGCAATTTTGCTGGACTTAGGGTGGTCACTTAAGCAGTTTTAATAGTTTCTCTCCATGGAACGTTAATAGTTCCCTTTAAGTGGCTCACAGTGGGAGAATGCTCAGGCTTGGGAATTGGAAGGAAGAGGTTTGTTTATTGTTCCAAGTAACTGTAAACCCTGAATTTGACAGAAATGCAAACGCATGCAGTCATTTTGCTGATTCATATTTTATTACTGGTTTCGATAAAGCATATAATATAGGCATGGCCCTAAAAGGCTTATTTCTAAGGTGACACATGCTGAGTTGCAGCCGCACGCTCTCCTTCCAAAAATGAGTAACTCTCAGGGTATGTGTGGCTTGTGGCTGGGTTGTGATAGGTAAAGGGGAAGGAATTAGTGTGGTTGCCATCACTGCCACCCCTGACAGCTCTGACAGAAAGTGCATTACCAAACGGTGGCGTGTGTCTCCAGAGGAGATGTGGAATTTGCTGGAGGGGGGGGGAAAAGCTGTGTGAGTGACAAAGCCCAGCCCAGGGTGACTGAAAATCCCTGGGGATGTTGTTCCCCCCAGCACCGGAAGGGTCTGGGCTTCTGGCAGGGAGCTAAGGTGATGGCTTGTGCCAGCACGTGAACCAGGCTTGGGGGCTGGTTTCTGATCGTGTCCTTTGGCAGCGTAGTTACAACTGCTGAGGACAGCCATATGCCCAAATTTGACATCCTTTTAGGGGCCCGTCTCCTTTGCCTCTCTGTACAGACTGTGGAGAAGGGGGGCTGGCTTGGTGGGCAGTGCAGGTCAAGAGCACAGCTTGTGGTACAGCCTGGAGACTCCTCTCCCAGCTCCTCAGCTGGGGACACACAGTTAGACAGCGTGACTGTCCCATCCTGCAGCTATCCGTGTGCCCAGCAGTTAAATATATTTTCCTACCGTAATGTCCTTACATTTGCAGATTTTGAAGGGGGGGGCGATATTTTGAGCAGAAATGCCCAGACCACAGTATTGCTCCGGGCTGAGAAAGCATATCCATCATATCCCTGTATCCCAGCGAGGCAGGGCAAAGCTCGCCCATCCACAGGACCCGCAGCCAGGTGGGCAGAGTAAAGGGGATCTGGAAGGTGGTGAGGAGGGTGGCTGTGTGTGTCTCCGTGTGTGGCCCCAGCTGCAAACTGCAGAATTGGAGAGGGGTGGGTTTACGCTGTCCACGATAGCCCTGTGCATCTGGGGCGGGAGAGGGTGTTCCTGCAAGCAGGAAGGCAGGAAGCCAAGCGTGGGAAAAGGAGGGAAAAGGAGGAGGATTGTGAGAAGAGTAGGAGGGAAGGAAAGGGCAGAGACAATAGTTCAACTTAGCAAAGAGGCAGTGATTGAGGGTGCAAGGATTTGGCAGAGCATCTTCCTGAAAACCCTGAAGTTCCACAGGAAGAAGGTAATTTTGGTTTAATTCAGTGCTGTGCCCTGACAGGAGGGATCTGTCCCGTGCAGGACTCTTACATCAGTTTTCCTGCCTTGGCCAGAAGCATTGAGGAAATAAAAGAAGGGCTTTCCACGTTTGCCTCCTTTTTGGCATTTTGCAGAGAAAGTCAGCTGTTTATTGCAAGACTAGGACACACAGTCATTTTCTTCTTTCACTCTTCTCCCCACAAGAAACTTGGATTTCTCCTGAGCCTGAAGTCAAAGGTCACTGCAATGAAAGACATTATTTCCAGTGACTTCAGCATCGCATCTTTTCTGGGGTTGTGGAAATGTGTTCCCTTCTTTCCAAGAGTTGGTTTCACATTATCGTGACTGTCTTGTAGAGAACAAGTCCATTCAGTCTTAACATATATATGTGATTGTGCAGTATAATCAAAGATTTACATGCTTTGCACATTTGTTGATTGGTGTTTTCATTTTGAGAATAGGTTTATTTTTCACTTGACTAGTATTTTGCCATTAAAATGCAAATAGTCATCTGTCAGCGTGTTATGCTGGCAGTTTTGTGATGCTTTGCTGGTTGATCCAGTTAATTTCACCTCAATTTTTATCCTTCAGTCGTGCACGAAAAATGTAGTTGCACAAACTGTATAGAAATTAGAAGAGTGTTTCAGAGTTGTTTTATTGTCTGGTTTTGTAGATCCCACTCAAAGTACTGTACTGCTCAGATCTGTCTTTGTGAATCTGAGGGTCTCTTGGTTTACATGAACTTTATGTTTCCCTCTACTCAAAATGAGAAGAAAAAAAATTATCCCACTATTCTATGGCAAAATCCCGGGAGAATTTCCATTATTTGGACTAAGAATGTCCCAGAGCTTTGTCATTGTTCTGGAAGGGCCTGGAGGAGTTTTGCTCCCTTTCCCAGGCCCTTGCTTTGCTTTTCCAACATTGCATCTGGGGGTCATATGCAAGGTTACAAATCAAAGCCGGAAGATTTGCATGCTAATATAAACTACATGCAAGCATCGGTGCCGAGCAGCCATCCTGAAGATGGGAAGCTGAAAGAGAGGTTGGTTGTAGCAATGCCTCTTTGCAGCTCTGAGGCTGACCGTGCAGGGAGTTTTTATTGTTTCTGTGAGTGAAGCTAGGTACCTGCAGTGTGCAATAATCTTCTCCGTGCCCCTACGTGAAGAGCAGGGTCAGCAATGTCCTGGTGTGCTCTGTCTTAGGTGGCCACAGGCTGCGTGTGCTCCGTGGCTGGGAAAGCACATCACTACAGCCCTGCTGGTGCAGCGTAGGTGGGCACTCGTTCTTGGAGCAGAAAAAAAAAAAAGAGATGTTCCCACAGGCATAAATATAACTGTGCAAAGATGTGTGAGATTTGGTGTTAACTGGAAAACAGCAATTTCTAGATCATATTTTCTCTCTGTGTCTCATCAGTCTTGATGCGTTTAACACAGCAGCAAGCAGGTTCTTGTTACTTCTCATTTGACCAAGCTATTCCTGTATCCCTGGCCCCAGGGCACTTGACAAAAATCCTGTCGCCTTAAATATGAGCAGAGCTCTACTCATCCTATTTGGAACATCCCCCAAGTCTATTTTTCTTCTGCCAGACTCAGTTCAGCTGCTTTGCTCTTCAGTCTCTCTGCTCTGACAGCATCCTCCTGATGTCTGAGCAATCCCACTTTCATGTGAGGTTTGATTCAGCACCCTGAAGGGAATCAAACTCTTCCCATTAGCTTCCGTGGCTCTGATGACTCTGTAATGGCTGTCACAAACAGATGGAGGTTGCACCCTTTTGGACCAGGATTTAATTCACAGGATTTAATTCGCAGACGTTGCCCTCATCTGGATGGTACCAGCACTGATGGGACAGCAGAGTGGTCTCCTATAGCTGAAGCTGGAAGGATGTGTTATAAAGTAAGTAGGGATTTTAAAGCAACTCATAGCTGGCCTCAGCACTTACTAAAATTAATTTCAGTGGAAGCAGGATGAGGCAGTTTTGATTCAATTTCTAAAATCTGTTTTCTGCAGAGAGAATAAAGGCAGGAGAGTGAAATTACCTTTATTTTTAAAATAATTTTTAAAATAATTTTTAAAAGTGCTATGTCCCCTTTGCATCCATCCTCTACTGTGCAGCCAACATGATGGCTGTAAGAGGTAAAGGGACCTCCACCTCACTTCCACATTCAGCACTGGCACTGAGGACTTCTACGTTCAGCCAGATGCTTAGGGTTGGTATGTTTCTTTTCAGAACAATTTCAACTACAAATAAGTTTCTAAAACCGATTTAGTGAAATATATGGAATTTTTATTTTCAGAATCTTTCAGTGAAACTTACTTGAAGGACTTTAAATTCAAATATGAGAGGGTCTGTTTTGCCTGTTGATTGTCACTTAATCCAGTTCCCTTTCCTTTTTTGAAGGGAGCTTCTCTTTTTTCACCAGGACATTATCATACCTTGGGGTCCTCATGAAACACCAGCTGCCTGCTGGGGAGAAAGACACAAACACTGAGTTAAAATAGTTTATAATTCAAGTGGGATCCAGATTTAAGAGGCAATAAGCCGAAAACTTCTTACCTTCAAGTGTAGGTGGATTATTTTCATTTGTGTGCCATCAACAGCCTCTTTCAGACCCAGGTGGAGCATTTGAGAAGGCCATGAGGGAGCCAGGTTTCACAGAGAGCCTGTATGTTCTTATTTCCATTTTATGTTTGTCACTCTGCTATTCTAATGCTCTGGTGGCTTAGATGTTGTGTTTTCTAGTCATCTGTCAACTCTTAAATGGCAGAAACTCAGACCTGTGGTTATTCCATTTCACAAATAGTTCCATGGCACATGGAAAGTAAATGCAGGTGGATAGAAACAGATTGGAGACAGAACACAGGTCCACATTGTACCACAGGTGCTCAGTCTCCCCAGTAGATCTACTCTTTCCTTGCAGAGTGTGGTGGGTTGACCCTGGTGGACACCAGATGCCCACCAAAGCCACTGTGTCACTCCCCTCCTCAGCTGGACAGGGGAGAGAAAATACGATGAAAGACTTGTGGGTCAAGATAGGGGCAGGGAGAGATCATTCACTAATTACCACCATGGGTAAAACAGACACAACTTGAAGAAATCAGTTTAACTTATTACCAATCAGAGCAGAATAATAAGAAATAAACACAAATCTTAAAACTCCTTGCCCCAGCCCCAGCCCTTTTCCCAGGTTTAACTGCAGTCCTGAATTCTCCGCCTTTTCCCCCCAAGTTGTGCAAGGGGACAGTAATGGTGGTGGTTGTCAGTTCATCACACATTGTCTCTTGCCACTCCTTCCTTCTCAGGGGGAGGACTTCTCACACTCTTCCCCCTGTGTGGGGTCCCTCCAGTTCTTCACATACTGTTCCAGCATGGGTCTCTTCCATGGGGTGCAGTCCTTCAGGAACAGACTGCTTCAGCGTGGGTCTCCTGCAAGGTCACAAGTTCTGCCAGCAAACCTGCAGCATGGGCTCCTCTCTCCATAGGTCCAGAGGAACCACCAGGAGCCTGCTCCAGCACAGGAGCTTCACACAGCGTCCTTCAGGGATCCACTGCTCTGGCATGGGGTCCTCCACAGGCTGCAGTGGATATCTACTCCACTGTGGACCTCCATGAGCTGCAGGAGGACAGCTTGCTTCACCGTGGTCTTCACCATGGGCTTCAGGGGCACCTCTGCTATTGTGCCTGGGGCACCTCCTCCCCTCCTTCTTCACTGCCCTTGCTGTGTGCAGGGCTGTTTCTCTCACGTAGTCCCACTCCTCTCTTTAAGTTATTGTTGTGGGGTTTTGTTCCTACTTCTTAAATATGTTGTCCCAGAGGCGCTGTCACCATCACTGATGGGCTCAGCCTTGGCCAGCGGAGGATCCATCTTGGAGCTGGCTGTCATTGGCTCTTATCAGATATATGATAGCTTCTGGCAGCTTCTCCCAGAAGCCACCCCTGGAGCCCCAAAACCTTGCCATGCAAACCCAATACGCAGAGAAGCTGTGATTCTGCTTCCTGGAGCTGGGAGGTGGTAGCAGGGAAGAGACCAACCTTGACTAGTCCTGTTTCTTATTCTCTTTCCATAAGCTCCGGTTACTGGCTAAGTTGGAGATAAGATAGGAGTCGTGACAGGTCTTTGACGTGACCCAGGATATCAGTTAAAAAACAAACAAAGCCCTGCTAATGCAACACAGATATTGCATGTCTGCAAGAATTAGACACATCCTATTCTGCTCACGCCCCCCCTAAGAATGAAGTTAAACGAAGTAATCAAACGAGCCCAGCAGGAGGCTCAGAGGTGGTTTGTAACCGAGCTGCAGGGCTCCCAGCTCGTCCAGTTCTGCAGCTCTCTGGTCAAGGTGTTGTCACAGATTATGGGCGCAGACTCCACTTTTTTTTTACATTTTATGCCTCTCACGGCCATGCAAAGAAATGCAGTGGGGAGTTTTTTCCCCCTCTTCTCTTATTGCTGTGATCACGTGGGACTTGTTAGAGGCTTCTCAGCAGGACGGTGCTGCCAAGGCCTGAAGTCAGTGCTTAAAAACCCAAGTTGGCAAATGGCAAAAAGACTTGAGGGGTGAAGGCGAGACTCAAAGAGAAATTTGAACCAGGGTCTTCGAAACCTCATCAACATGGGGAGAAAAATATGGGAGGCGAAGTATTGTCTCACTCTGCTCGTGTCAACACCACGGGCTGGATTCGTCATTCAGGCACAGCCCGGCTCCTTGTCTGGTCCCTACCCCTGGAGCTCGGAAACCGGCAAAAACATCCAGCCAGGTGCCTCCATACTCAAATGAGCTTCTCTTCCTGTGTTCCCAGGCATGTCTGCTGGCTGGCTCGAGGCAGTTGTTTGCTCTTCTCATTTGTGTTTAAGTACCAGGATTTGGCAAAGAGAAATGGATTTCATCCCAGTTAATTTTCCACCAGGAGGAAGGTCTGCGCCTATCTGGGATGCAGTAGTGGTGGGCTTTTCTAAGCTAGAGAGGACCCAGCTTGAGTCTTGGAGCACGGCTGGATTCAGAGCTAGAAATGAGTTTATTTTTTCAAATGAGTTTATTTTTCTTGTGCACAGGACAGATTTGATGTGATGTGGCTGAAGAACCAAAGATTGACACACAAAAAAAAAAAAACAGTGAAGGAAAGAAAGCTCTCCTATCCCCTCCTCCCCCAATGCTTTTTTTTTTCCCCCTTCCTCTCTTTGTACATGTAATTAGACTGTAAATTAGCTTGGAAATTGTGATGTGAACTGGAATTGCTGTGTCCTGCTTAGATTGTCCATGTGGTGGCTGCTCAGAGATGAGGACTGGGCTGGGGCTGTGTGCCCTGCTTCCTCCCAGCACGCTCTGACTCGGCTTCGCTTCCCAAATCTGGGTACGTGCAACATTTCTCCGGGAGACCCGTGGGTCGTTTTTGGCTTTCTCCATTACATTTCCCCCGTCGGTAATGGAAACGCGAGCCGGGTTAGAGGGATGTCCGTGAAACCACATCTGCTCCGTGAAAAAGGCAGACACACACCCCCCCCCCAACCCCGCACCTGCGTCGGCCCCCGTGCTCAGCACCGCTCACGGGCACCCTGCCACGGCAGCGGCCGCCCCTCCAGAGCCTCTCCTGGGTTTCACGTTTCTGCTGAGCCTTCGTCGCCGTTTCTCGGCTCCGTCTTGAAATTCTTGGGGTGAGAACACCTCCGGGCTGGAGCTTGAAAATAGCTCTTCCTCTGCCCTGCCCTTGGCTGAGTTGTGGTCCCTTGGAGACAGTTGTGCTGAGAGGTTGACATCATGGCATGGCACGGCACCGGTGGTGGACTCGCCGGGGGCTGAGGGTCTGACTTCACCTCTGGGGGAATTTCTCACGTCTCACAGAGCTTTTCAGGGACTTTTGGATGCTGGTGAGCTGGGCGAGGAGCCCACGCTGTACTCACCACATCTGGAGTCAAACGCAACCCAAGGCAGGGGAAGGCACAGGTGATGTCTGTAGGAGAAAGGCTTACATCCATGCTTTTTCATGGGGCATTTTACTCTCCCTGCTGCCATGCTGGCTCTCGTCTGGGGCAGGAATTGAGGACATAGTAGGTCCTGACCCTGGGGAAACCTTGGCTACTGGTGCCAGTGTCCTGTGGGGTGGATGAAGGTTCTTGATATCAACCACGCCTCTTCTGGAAGGCGAGCAGCTTTGCTGCTTTGGCCTTGTGGGCTCTGAAAGTGCTGTGTCTGGGCTGTCATCTCCCCAAATCTGGGTCTGGGCCAGCACTGATTTGTGCTCGTCAGAATGTCTTTGACCATTACAATGGTTATGCAAACAGTAAGGTGATACCGTGCCTATGCTCGGGTAATTTAGGGATCAGGTGTATGTTGACTCTGGGGGGGATGGCTGCAGTCGGGGATGTTTTGCTGTGAACCCCACCAGCTCCATGAGTTGCAGGACCAGGTTCACGTGCTGAGCTGTGCTGGTGGAAAGTTGCCAGCTCACAGGCAGCGATAGCATCTGGATACGGGAGAAGAGGAGTGTCTTCTCCAACTCAATTATGACTCACTGGAGGACAAACATCCAACGTTTCAATACGAGACTTTGAAGGAGCTGACATTCTCCAGGATAAAAGGAGCTGTCGTGATGGTGTCTGCATACAAATTGCACCATAGCGTTGGTTTTTTGCATTCATAAAACTTTCTTAATAGCTGGTATTTACTGTAATTGCTTATTAAAGGTTAACAGCACCTTCTCTTATGGGTGCAGGCATATTTCCAGTCTCTGCTCTGCAATCTTCTCTTTGCCAATAGGTCCTGTATTTGTGGATGTTCTTATCTTGGTCTCATCAGACTGTTCATTTCAGGCATTTATCTTCTGCTCCAGCTCATCTGGCTGTAGAAAACAAAACATTAGCCTCTTAAAAGCCAATTGAAAAATCAGTCACATGAGAATAACCTGAATTCTTTACCTCTGTGTTTTGTGCCAGCTGGAAGGGGATATTTTCTATTGAAAGCAAGACATTCAATGGTAGAGACATGCCCGATGACATTTGAGTGAATGCTTTTTGTAGGAGGAAGTCATCTCTCCTCATTGCTTGGTGTAGGCAGTAAAGGGAGAGCAGTAACTCTGGTTTGCAATCTGTTTTGTGCGCTGTGATGGGTAAAATGGAAGTTTCCCAGAGCTAGAATTAAACAATAATTAGCAGCTGATAAAATCCCCCTGACATCCTGCACCTTCTTTCATGCAGCATGAATATTAAGAGCTGCTTATCAAGCTCAGCTCCTGATTAATATTCTGCAGTTTGTTCAGGCCCGCTTCTTGTTTCTCTGAAGAAGGATTTATTTTAAAATATACAGTAGACTTTAAAAAGACTGGATGTGTGAAATTAGGAATTGAACACTCTTAGTGGCCGGAGCATCCAGATTGTGCAGCACATTGTTTGTAATTTGTGCTTCAGTTAATATTTCTTGCCAGGAACTCTTTTTGTTAAGGGTTTTTAAGGTAAAGAACTTGCAGCTGCTTTTGACTCCTTTAAGCTCATAAATGCAGCAGATACATAAAGCAGGTCTTTTTACCTTAAGTAATTAATTATGGCAGTCATTCATCATTTGCAGTCATGATTAAAGTTTAGTTCTATGCATGTAGGGAAACACTGTCCTTACATGGAAGAGCTTGCTCCAAGACATGTAAGATGCTCTAATTTTTATCTTTTATCAAGAAGCAGCGTGCCAGAGGCCTGGCACTGTCCCGTCGGAGGACCAGCCGGGTGCTGGGGTGGTGGCTTCTGTGGCTCAGTTCTAGGGAGCCATCGGATGCCACGGAGAGCCCTCCCTTGGCTCCACAACCAGCTGGCGAGGGCGATGCAGGGCTGGGTGGACGCTGGAGCGTGGGACGGCTCTTCTGTATTTATCTGAGATTTCCTGCTGCCTCCTCGTCCCCTTGTGTCTGCGTGACCTCGGGCTCCCCCGGGGACCGCCTCTCTCATTGTCCCCAGGGATGTCATTGATCGCTTTCACAGCGACCCCATTTCATGATCTGAGCCAGAAAACGTGGAGGTAAGCTGATGTAATGTTTGCTGCTCGTGGAAAGGTTACGGGTCCGGCTAAGGCAGCAGAAGTGAATAATCACCAAACTCTGATCTCTGGGGGAGAGAAATGTGATATCAAAGGCTTTTGAAACCTCTAGACTTCGCTTTTAAGATCTGGTATTTCACAGATCTTTCCTGAGTTCAAGCAAACGATGATTCCCCATTATTTTAATTGGTGGCTTTCAAGAAGCAATTTGATTTACACAAAAAAGCAAAGAAAATCAATAGTCATTTCAGATTTTACACCTGTGTCCCACTGTGCAGGTTTTGAGCCCTTTCGGTTCTCGCTTCACAGAGTTCAGGGTCACGACTGGAGGCTTTTCTTGCTCCTGCTCTGATCTTCCCATGAAACAGAAGTCAGCGCATCTGCGTGCTGCTGCCCAGTTCATCGCTTGCTGAGCCTGAAGAGACCTAAGGCTCGCAAAGATTTAATTGCTACTTTAAATGTGCAGCAAATTCCTGGCTCGACTGAAGGCGGTAGCGGTTTTGTTCCTGCAGAGCCTGGATTTCAGACCTAGGACCATACCTGCACCGTGCAGTGGGGTCCTTCTCCTGCACCAAACGCTTCCAACCTCTTTCCCAGGATATCCCTTGGCACCCAGCTCTTGTGGGATGGGGATGTTGTGCCACTCACCACGCCACTAAACAACCCTAGGGTTAAGTCCTGTCCAGACTAGGTCTTGATCAAGCAGATTTTGCAGGCTGTTTAAAATTTCGGGGACACGCAGGTTTTGTGGGATCTGAAGAACAGCGCGGCAAAACCCGAAGTGCTGTGAAATTCAGAAAGCCTGAATGTCTGTGGCACGTGTGTCTTTTTTCTAGCTTTTGGAGAAAAGATGCATAATTAAAGAAAAAATATAATCTTTATTTGCACATACAATATGTTTCTTCTGTCCCTGTCTTGTTCTCTTTGTGAGAACCCAGGGCCAGAATTACAGTATCTGAAGTTGCTTTTGGAGCCCAGTCAGCTCCCATCTGTTACGATCTGTTTTTAATCAAATGGGTTTTCCATCTGAAAGTAGCTGTTGGATAGAGAATGAGTAGAAATATTTGTGTTGTGAATTAGCTCAGAGTGAAGCTACAAACTTTTTTTTTTCCTCCTTCACAACAAACACATGGAAAAATATTCTTCAGTGTAGTGTGGCTGGCCTGAAAATTGGCAAGAGCAGCTTCCTTCCCATGCTCTGACTCCTCTGGCTTGAAAGATCTTTAAAGGGGGCCTGAAATCTTCATGTTACACAGTCTTATCTCCCCTTCATGAAGCAGGGCAGTGCTGGGGTCACCCTTGTGTCCATGGGTGCTCTGTGAGGGAGATTGCGTGGCTTGGTTTTCCAGGCGAAAAATGAGGCACAGCAGAGGAATAACCCGGGTTTGAGAGTCGTACTTGCACCCCTGGGCAGCCTGTCCTTTGCCAACCTCAATAGTCTCTGCTCTCGCGTGAGCAGCAGATAAGTTTGATATCATAACTGAGGCTTAATCATAAATTAAGGCTCTTAATCCTTACCCTCAGGCCCCAGATCTCCTTACCAGCCTGTGCTCAGCGTGTCCGGTTCTCAAATACCATGAAACTGGGCTGCAGCAGAAGGGGAGCAAGCTGCCTTGGGGGCTGAATGTGTTCATAACAAGCAGAGAGGAAAGTGAGGCTCCAGGACCTCTGTGGTTTCTGGGACATCAGATGACACCTGTCTCCTACCAGGAAAGAAGAAGAAGAAGAAGGGAAAAATCCCTCAGCGGTCCTTGGAAAAGCATTGTTAATACTGTTCTTCAACATTCCTCTAGGTGTTTCCATGCAGTACCTCTTATTTCTAAAAGCACAGAAGCAATTACCCTGCATCAGCACCTTGGAAGATGGGTTAGTGTCCTTGGGGAGATGGAGAAGGTGATGCTTATCCATCCCCCATCGCTGGAGACAGAGGTTCACTTCTGCATCCATGGCAAAAGGAAGAGTTCCTGCTGCAGCACTGGGGCTGAGGGAGGAGGGATGCTTTCCTGTTTCCTCTGCCAGATCCTTATCTCACTCCATATGTGAAACCTGGAAATTGCTTTAAAGACCCAGGAGCTGGCCTAACTGTGGTTTCCATTACATTGGCCTTGTGTAGTCACCCTCGGTGGCTCCATCCTGTGTTTGCTGAGGCCTTGTGGCAGATCTGTCATCGAGGCAGCAGAACCAACATTTGGCCTGAAGGCTGGTGTATGAGAGAGCAGAATCTGGCTCATTTTTTCCTTTTTAAAAAATGGGTTGAAGGTACTAAGGCCAAATGGATACGTTTGTGTGTTTTGTATATATGCATGTGTGAATCATTTTTTATCACATCTTGCAGCAAAAGAGTGTGTCTGTAAGATGATTGTTCTGGGGATGGGGTAGGGCTGGACAAAGGAAGTCCTGGGCTTGTTCTGGGCTTGTGTTGCTGTTTCTACCACTGTAAGAAAACGGTGTCACCGTCACTGACCTACCTGCTTTATCAGACTGATTCAAAGATGACTGATATAGGCGCCAGAGGTGCTGAGTGGTGGAATGTGACTCAGCAAGGGCTGGGTACTGCAGGGTTGAGCTGTTGCGGTGTGTGTGTGGGTGTGCATACGTGGTTGTGTTGCACAGCTGTAATCCCACGAGCGCCCTGGAGCTGGATTCCCTTTGAATTTCCCTGTTGAATGAGAGCCATGTCTTGCCTGGAAAGAACCATGGTCACATCTCCATGCACATGGAAAACCTGGGGCATGGGGTTGGAGGTCAGCAGCCCATGATGGGCTGTTACTTCAGGAACAGAATAGCTCTACTGACTGTGCCTGCAACATGCCCTGGGGCCCTCCAGACAGAGAGAGATAGAGGGCAGGGTGTGCTGCCAGGGTCCAGAAAATGTGCTGTCACTCCAGTTAAAGCTTTCATCCCAGGGAGAGCAAAATTAGTGGGAGCTGGTGATGAAGATGGGTGGAAGAACACTGGGCGCTCTCCTGAGACCCCTACTAAAGGCTGCCACAGGGCAATGGCTTTAATTTCACAGAATTATAGAATGGTTATAGTTGGAAGGGAACTTAAAGATCATGACGTTTCAACCCCCCTGCCCTGGACAGGGACACCTCCCACCAGACCAGGTTGCTCCAAGCCCCATCCAGCCTGGCCTTGGACTCCTCCAGGGATGGGGAGTTTAGGCGAGTCCTGCACCCAGGGTTATATTCCTCACGTGTGAGCAGGAGTGACCAGTGAGGTGCAGCGTTTACAGGTACTGACTGTTCTGCCTTTGGAGGCACTCTATGCTTCAAAGCCCACCTAACTTGTATTTTCTTTTCCCTGAACAGGTCTATATCATCAATGTAACATGGTCTGACCTGACTTCCCAGATCATCTACCGGAGATACAGCAAGTTCTTTGACCTGCAGGTAAGTCTTTTTTTTGTCTAACATAAAATATTATTTCTACTCACACTTCCAGTCGTGTTTCCAGCTGGGTTAATAGTGCCTTTAAATAAGGCTTTGTGCTTGTTTGGTCTGTTACATGTCATGATCTTGAAACTGTTCAGACTCTGTCCTTGTAGGGTATAAGATAAGTGGGTGGTATGCTCACAGCGAGTAACTTGCACTATAAAGACATTTAAAGCTGACATTTTCATGAATGGTTCCTATTGAAGAGGGAATCTAATTTTAAATGCTTGAGATGCACTTAGAACAGAAAGGGAGCTACATTTTTGGTCCCCAGAAACTACTTTACCCAAATTGCTGGAAACAACAGTGCTTTTGCACACTCTCACAGCAGTTCAGTAATGGAGATGGCAGTGGAAACCTTCCAGACCCTCCTCCTAACCATCTACCCAGCCAGCTGGTGTCCTGGCTCCTGCTGGTTCGTACAGCTCCTTTGATCTCTCCCATGCCTGTGTATTTAGGTTTCTTCGAAAGCTTTCTTGCTGAATAGCTGCTGGCTGAAGTCTGAAGGCCAGGAAACTGGAAAAGTCCAGATTACAAAGTTTCAGCGTGGCACCAGCTACTTAGTTTCTGGTGCTGCTCCATGGCACCTGCCTGTGTAGGGAGGGCTTTCTGACTGGTTTCCTATTTAGCAATAACCCAGATCCATCCTTTGTATCATTATACCTCTGTAGGCAGCAAGAGTCTATTTGCCTGGGGTTATTAAGTTTCTGTTTTGGGGTAGGTGAGAACAAAAGCTGTGGTTTGACAGACTCCTAAACTTTGGGAGAAATGTCTGTTTGGGGCTGGAGCTTGTAGTTGGAACTGGGCAGTGGCTAGTATCCAGTGAGTCCTCAGCCAGCGTTAGGGATGTACACAGCTGGCTTGGCTGTGTCCTGGGAAATAACATTGAGCGGGTTTGCCATGGCAAACTAGGTAAAAAAAAAAGGTTCCTCCCTTGGACACGTGATCTGAGATACCTTCAGGAGTCCTGGTTTCATCATTGCTCCCCCTTCATGTGGGAACAAGTACCACTTCTGGCTCTTGGACATCCAAAATCTCTACCTGTTTTGCAAGCTGTATGGGTTATGGCCTCCTGGAAGACAGGAGAGGCATGTTCTTAAGCTTTCTGTTGTGCCCCTCTCCACTTCTTACTGGCCTGAAGCTCCAGGCCCACTTGTCCCACTGCTGTGAAGGGTATGTCAGTGGCTTCTCTGTGTCTGGAGTACCTGCTGGAGATGCACAGCTCCATAGTCACAAACATTTGTTGTCACTGTGCGCACTGTGGCCAAAACTGTTTCTTTCTCTCTCTCCTTTTTATTTTCGCCCCAGTTCTGTTTTCATGTGTATGTTCTTCTGGGTCTCCTGGCTTTTCCTGGTAGGTTTGAAAAGTTCCCATCAAGCGTGGAGTTATCAATGGGGTTAGTGTGTTGGACAGGAAATGATGTCTCAATCAGGGAGTGAGTCCTGAAAGGTCCCATTGATAAGTGCAAGGGGGCCTAGCGCCAGTGGAAAACTCCTGCTTGCACAACGCTTCTCCCCCCACGAGAAAGTACGACAAGCAAGTAACAAAGTTCCCTTCCTTAACCCTTTTCCCTCCCAAAAATCTCTGTCAGGGCCACCACTGCGTGAGCAGTGACAGCGGTCTGGTACAGCCTCTTTTGCTCTTGCAGCAGGAGGCACACGGTTCCTGAAACTGAGGTCTTCACTTGGGGTTTTCACGGGCTTGTCACATCTCTGTAAGTGCATCACTGCAGTGATTCGTGCCTCAGTTTCCCAGCTGTAAGATGGGGACAAGGTCCTCTGTGCTCAGGCTTGCCATAAGGTGCTTTTAGACTAATTTTAGGTAATTATTATTTTTTTTTCTATTATTTTATTTCTGGGCTCTTGATGCTGCCCGAGCATCTCTGAGGTGAGGCAAGTAAAATGGACTTTGGGTCTTGAATTGCAACTCTTAGTGAAGCCTGTAAAGGGAGTTGGAAAAGCAAATTAAATGTTAGGGCACTTTGGGAAACCTTTGTGTTTTGGGAGACTTGTGGCTTCGTGTGCAGCGATTCTGGCTCAGTGGCAAATGCTGAGTAACATCATGATGTAACAGCACATGGAGAAGCAGACACAGAAAGCTTCGTGTGGAAGCTTTTCCATCTGCTTGCAATTGCTCAGGCTTAATGCTTGGGTAATGGCTTCCTGTTCATGGTGGACCTACTGCTAGTGTCTCTAGCTTCAGGCAACTGCACCAGGGAGACCTTAGCATTTATAGGAAAGTCCTCCTGGTATTGTAAAGCAGCTGTTGCAGGGTTTAGCAGTGGAGGATTCCTTGTGTTTGCTGTCTGAACCATGACTGGCCTGTAGTGGGGCTCTAGACCGCTCTGCGTCTTGCCTTGCAGATGATGGTTCCCAGTCATGTTAAGGTTTCCTGAATGGAGGAATGATGTTTCCAACGGAAAGCCCAGAGTAAAGACTTTTATGATGAATGTTGGAGAGCAACATGGAAGTACCAGCCCACATTCCCCAAACTCTTGACCAAGAGCCAGATTCCACCCCTCATGGACCACGTGGTAGGTGTTGGGGGTGCCATCTGCTTGTTGAGGATCAAGGTAGTCTCCTTAGGTCCCTCTCACTTTGCACCAGATAAGGAGATGTGTTGTGATTCCCAGATTTTTGGTGGAAGCTTGAACTTCTGATGTTGCGCTGGTTGGCCCTGCATTCTGTGACCTGATACCAGGTGTGGTAATGTGGCCTTAGCACAATCAATCGACTTTGGTGATGTCCCTGCTTATCTCCATGTGGCCCTTCCAGCAGAAAATCAAACAAATGCTCAGTGAGTAAAGCTCGGCCGATTCACAGGCACAAAACAGTTGGAGTCTGCAGGTCTCTGCCAGCTCCTCTCATCCCACTGTGTCCAGGACAGAGCCGTATTTCAGGGCTTCCTAAGCCTGCACGTGTCTCGTTTGCTCTTGACTGGAGGTGGAGGAACAAGGGCTGACTTGTAATGACTTAATCAGGGCGGCAGTGCCTGGTGTTGACAGTGACACCGGATAGGACCCATGGGGGAACCTGGGGGGCTGCCCAGGGGCAAGGAGGGAGGAATACAGATAATTAATTTCACTCCTGCAATTTCATGTTTCTCTAAGAAAGAGCCCACCCTTCCCTGAACGGCTTTCTCTGTGGGAAGCAGCTCAGTGGTTTTGAGAGCCCTCACGTTACCAGGTACTGGGCTTTCTGAAGCGCTTCCTAGCAAATCCTCTTTGGCTCTGCTGGCAGTAAGAGGCTGCTGTGTCCCAAGGATTCAAACCCCACAAGTGTTTGGTGATGCTGTTTCAGCAGTTGGGAGTCAGGCTGTTTTCGGGAGGAGTAAAAAGGCAGCAAGACTGGACAGGGATTTGGAAGCTGGAGTTTGCCCCGTGAGGGTGTGAGAAGTACAGCAAACAGACCCCAGTGCAACAAGCCAAGTGTCAGCCCTGCGCTGCTTCAGTGAGGGCTACAGATCTATAAATGCAGGCTAAAATGAAATCAAGGCGTTGCTGCATCATTTAATTGTGCAACCGAGTCACATCTGCTGAGGGTGGGTCAAACGGCGGCAGCAGAATGCACGGGGGTGCCCACGTTTCAGTAAATAGGATTGAATGTATTGAATTAACTTGGCAGAGATGAAAGCATTATGATAAATTGCTTGTCAAGTCCAGTTGTCTGTTGTGTTTCACCCTGGGCAGGCACCTGCACCTGAGCACCACGAGGGGTCAAAGCCACCTTCTAATGTAATATTTTAGGTGCTGCTTTCTCACGCGCTCTGCACCGGGTGCTTGGCCCTTGCCTGCAATGCAGAACTGGGGAGCACAAAGTGCCCATGACTGGGAGAGATGGTGATGTGAACATCACCTCTAGCTAGTGCTGACCCTCGTGGGAGCTGGGGGCTTATTTGGGCACGTTCCCCGGCCACCGTCTGAGGTCTCCCACCACCACTGATGGGTTTGCAGGTGGTGGTAACAGAAGCTGAGTTGGCAGTTGACGTCAGCTATCCTCCTGTTTTCCCCAAAGATGCTGGGAAAGGTCACTGTTTTATTGGGATAGGAGGGATAACAGGAGCCAGCAGTGTGCCCAGGTGGCCAAGAAGGCCAACAGCATCCTGGCCTGTAATCAGGAACAGCGTGGGGAGGAGGACTTGGGAGGTGATTGTCCCCCTGCACTGGGGAGGCCCTACCTCCAAGGCTGGGTCCAGTTTTGGGACCCTCACCACAAAAAAGACAATGAGGGGCTGGAGCAGGTCCAAAGAAGGGCAACGGAGCTGGGGAGGGTTCTGGAGAAGAAGTCTGATGAGGAGAGGCTGAGGGAGCTGGGGGGGTTCAGCCTGGAGAAAAGGAGGCTGAGGGGAG
>JAOQGH010000002.1:25823974-25856435 GCA_025769975.1 Gallinago jamesoni | reverse complement strand
AGCCTTTCCTCATCAGGGAGATGCTCCAATCCCTTAATCATCTTGGTTGCCCTACGCTGGACTCTCTCCAGCAGTTCCCTGTCTCTCTTGAACTGGGGAGCCCAGAACAGGATGCAGTATTCCAGTTGTGGCCTCACCAGTGCAGAGCAGAGGGGAAGAATGACTTCCACCTTCCTCCCTGTAGCACCCAAATAACCATCCTTGACTGCAGAAGCAGCGCAGGGAGCATGAAGTTGGGAGTTTGTTTTCTACCATATTCCCTCCGTGCTTGCCAGGGGTGGTGGCACACTTCTCCTTTTCTGCAGCCAGAGGTTTCGTGTCTCGGGCAAACACAAGTATTCCCACTGCAGAACTCTCTGTTGCAATTTCCCCTTTCCCTTCTTCAAGGGGAAGCATCAGTGAGTCTCCAGTGGAGTGGTCAGGGCAGAAGAACCCACAGAGGAGCCACGCTGCTGAGCAGATGAGTGTAAAGTCTTGCAGAAAGCAAGCCTGCTGATCCCCTGGGGGAGGCACAGCTCTGGGTGCCCTGGTTGGACAACACTCAGCCAAGCTGGGGGCTTTGCTCTCTGCCTTTTGCTTTTCATTTAAAAGGAGAGATCTGGTCTATGGTATCACAGAATGACAGAATCACATGGGGTTGGAAGGGACCTCTGGAGATCATCTAGTCCAACCCCCTGACAAAGCAGGCCCACCCAGAGCAGGTTGCACAGGAACGTGTCCAGGTGGGGTTTGAATGTCTCCAGAGATGGACCACCTCTCTGGGCAGCCTCTTCCAGGGCTCTGCCACACTCAAAGTTCCTGCTTATGTTTAAATGGAACTTCTTATGTTCAAGTTTGTGCCCATTTCCTCTTGTCTTATCCCTGGGCATCACTGAAAAAAGACTGGCTCCATCCTCCTGACACCCACTCATCTGAGCAGGGAAGGGAGGACTTGGACTCTTAGAGCATGTCTGACTCCATACCCTTTGTTGAACCCTTCATCTGTAGAGGTTCCCATAACTGTAGTTTTCTGAAACTGCCCATTTAACTGTTAGCATTTGCTCTTCCCCACCCTTGCCCAGGAGAAGCATGGCAGGGTTGATGGTCCCTTGGTACGTGTGTGAGAGGAGGGTTTCCTGGGCACATGCCACAAGCATGTTTCTGACCCACAGCGTTTCCGCATCCGAAGCCTGGGAGCTTTGTTCTGGGTAGGAGCAGTGGTCTCGCACTGTTGAAGTCTGGAGCTGCAGCAGGGCTGATGTGACTTTCTGCTGGCCCTGATGGTGCCAGTGAGTCCTTGGGGATGGGACTGGAGCTTCAGTGCTGGTGCTGGAGCATGTCCAGAAGAGAGCTACTGAGCTGGTGAGGGCTTTAGAGAACAAGTCATAGGAGGAGAGGCTGAGGGAACTGGGCATATTTAGTTTGGAGAAGAGACTGAGCAGAGACCTCGTTGACTACAACTACCTGAAAGGTGGGTGTAGAGAGGTGGGGGTTGGCCTCTTCTCCCAAGGGAATAATGACAGGAGCAGGGGAAATGGTCTGAAGTTGGGGCAGGGGAGGGTTAGATTAGATCTTGGGAAGAATGACTTTCCTGAGAGGGTGGTCAGGCCCTGGACCAGCCTGCCCAGGGAGGTGGTGGAGTCACCATCCCTGGAGGGATTTCAGAAACGTGTAGAGGTGGCACTTCAGGGCATGCTCTAGCGCCCGGGATTGTAGGGGCGTTTTGTGTGCGCGTGGTCAGACTCGGTGATCTCAGAGGTCCTTTCCAACCATGATGATTCTGTGATTCTCTGGGACTCCTTTGAGTGCAGCTGTGACCCTGTGAGGCTCCAAAGGCAGCAGAGCGGAGTGGACAGTTGCAGTCCGGTGGGGAGGTCCACGCTTTGGAGCGGGGCGAGTTGCTGACAAATTTCTGATGGACAGAAGCTGAGAATGAGCTCACAAAGGACTAAGCAGAGACTCAGAAAAGCATCTCTGTGTTTAAGTTAATTTCTGTAAATCTGCAGTGCAGGCAGGGCTCCGTGCTGAAGCTGCTGGTGAGGTGTTGGTGTCAACGCAGAGGTGTCTCTGATTCACCAGGTGCAGTCAAGGGCAGATCCTAATCGATTTAGTGGTGTTTTTGCAAACTGAGTTAACGTCAGAGCCGTGCGCCTGGGTCTGGATGCATTTGGTTTTTTTTAAGGGTGTGTTTTAAAAAAAACCAGTGGGACTTGCTGAGCTGCTCTCTCCAGCCAGGTGTTTTGAGAGGGGTGAAGGACAAACCGCCAAAACACTGTGCGAGAGGCAGAGAGGAAAATGGCAAATGGGAAGAAATTAGGAAGCAAAGCAGAAAAGGACTAAATAAAGTGTTAACAGGGAAAAAATTCTTGCGAAGGACTAAGGTGAGTTTAATGATTCAAGTTTTGTCTTACAGGGAGTGTGTCTTCTCCACCCGGAGCAGAAATTATTTCGCAGGCTTTTTGTTTTATCTGGCTGATACCTGCCTTTCGACAGCCCAGTGAGTCGGGATGTTTTGGCCTCTCTGTGGCCTGGGGAGCTCTGAAATCCGAGTCTGGGCTTGTCCTGGCCACTACAGGGATGTGCTGCCACCGCCTTGGCGAAACTGGTGTGTGTGCCTTCCTGGAGAGGAAAAAACATCATGGGATGGTACATGGTGAACACCTGCGTCCTTGTAAGAGGTCCAGGTTGCCTTGTTGGTTTGGGTGTGTTGGTGGCTGTTAGTGCAGCTTCACAAAAACCTCTGTAGCCACCTGCAGTGCGTGTTGTGTTACTGTGCTGAGGGTCAGAGGGTGCCAGTCTGACCCGTCTGGCTGCCCACGAGGGTAGCATTTAGCATTTGATGTTTCAGGAGGTGGCAGAGATTTGTTTGCAGATGGAGCAGTAAAGGGTGGTGTCCTCCCTGAAGGTGGTCCGTGACTAACTTTTTTGCAAACTTCTCCCTTTGCATAAAGAGTTTCCAAAGTGGAGAGAAACCCTGCAAAGTTTCAGGTTCCTTCTGGATGTGGGACAGCCCTGGATTACACAGCTGAGCAGGGCTGTGCTGTGGGTTGCTGGAGCAACAGGGCTGTAGGTTCCTGCTTGTTGCTGTTAAGAAACCTCATGTCAAATCCTGTTCCACTCTTAGGTCAAAATATATTTCATTGCCTTAGTGTGGGGATGTTTTTTGTGTAATTAGGAGCTGGGAGTCTGCGGTGTGGAACAAAAAGTGGGGAACTGCTGGTGTGGCAGGAAGGTTATCTGGAAATATCCAGCCATAAAATGGGGGCTATAATCAGCCCTCCTGGAGAAAGTTTTCTCATTAATGTTTGTAAAATGCTTTGAAGTCTTCGGCTGGGCGTCTTTTTAACAGAGCCAAATGTATAGCTGTATTACAGTAGCTAAGCCAGACCTTAATGACCACCTTCCCTCTCCTCCCCCCGAGCCCCCAGCCATTTCTAATAGGGTTTGGTGAAGAAGTGAAACATCAGCAGAGTGACCAAAGAGAAGTGAACTGCTCAGCAGAAATATAAATAGTGCTTTTCTTTCTTGGGATTATGTCCTGGTCTCATGGACTTTTGCTGCCAGGAGTGAAATTTGTAGAAGGGATAAGGAGTTTATTTCCAGGCTTGTACCATGTTATTCCAGTTGGTAACTGGTTTATTTTGGGTGATTAAAGTCATCCCATCTTGTCTTGATGGGAAGTCACCGTAGTGGGACTGTCAGGCTGGGATGGGAGGGAGATGTGGCTGTGCACGGCGAGCAGGGGAAAGACTTTGCTGAGGCAAAGGAGGCCTCAGAGCAGAGGAAAGCTTGTTTGATGGGGTCCTTGGCTCTGGCTGCCCATAAGCGTCCCTTTCTCCATGCTTTTCCATTTCCTGCAGCATTGCCTGCCTCCCCTGTTAGTAATGAAGTAGCACATGCCTTTTGATTTGCTTGATTTCTGGTGTCAGAAGGTAAGGCTTGGTGATGGAGTTAGTGGCAGCAAGGGTTATGTTCTTTCCTCTGAAGGGAATGGGGTGGGTTTGGTCCATGCTGTGCCCCTAGAGTACCCGTTGGTGGGAGTCCAGCCTGGAGGCAAGGAGGTAACTGGGTGTGCCGGGACTCATGGTGTGTGGATGCTTCCCAAAGAGTGAGCTGCTGTTACAACATTGTTCTCCAGGCTTGCACCCATTTGCTCTGGGTGGCAACTAGGAACGTCTCATTAGGGTGACCTGATGTGTCATGTGTTCAGGCATGGCTGATAACCTTCCCAGCCAGCTCTGACGCTCCAGTTCATTGTGGATCCATTCCCTGGCCTCCCCCAGGGTTAGGCTGGGATGGCTCCTGCCTGGGGAACTGTGTGGCTAATCATTGCCTGAAGATCTGAGTTGCCCACGCATGCCTTGGTGTGGGGGAGGCTGCTCTACATTGAGATGATGGGTCCCAACTGGGTGCTAAAGGAGATGTCTCCAGCCCCACAGGCAGAGCACACTGTGGTGCAGGCACCCTGCAGCAAGGATGCCGGGAAGGCTCCTTGACAGAACAGAGAGGAGCCGGCATCTTCCCCAGAAACCTGACTTTTCCAGTGACTCGTCCTTCGAAAGCGCCCTCTGATTGCGGAGCTCGCAGCCAAGGACCGACCCAGCCTTCGCCTCTAATCCCATCTTTCCTCTTCGAGTCCGGTCCCTGGAAAGATGCAGCTCTCCAAGAAGACATTCCAGGGGGGTGTAATCACTGCGCTCGCTGCGGCCCTGCTGCGCTTGTGGTCTAAGCACCTGCTGGTTCGTTTAATTAGCAACAAATGGGAGGCGTGGGTTGGGGGGAAGAGAGAGCAGCACCCTGGTGAAGTATTTGCTGCGATGTGATGTATTTTATTTCGGGTTCATAACGGAGGCCATGAGGAACATTTTCCAGAGGGCTCCATAAACCACCTCCGTTCACAGGGTGATTATTTGAGGAGGGAGGGGGGTGTGGATTTAAATCGGTGCCGCTAATTTCTGCAAACAACCACATTATTTTTAATTCATACTCCAGACTCCCTCCACCCATGGCTTGATGTTAGGAGCTGTGAATTTTCCACATCATAACAAAGTCTCTCTATAAAAGAGAGACCTTTAAATATATTTTTTAAAATTGATTTCAGATACGTCAGGCTCTCAAGTCAGTCAGACTTCAGAATGGAAAACTCTTTCCTTCCCTCGTGGTGACCTGTTAATTTATTTGTATTTCAGTAGCACGTACCAACTCTGAGCAGAGGTGGGTCTCTCTGGTGCTAGGGGCTGGAAAATGCATGAGAATCCAAAAGCCCTGATGAATATGTTGAAAGAAATAATCCCTTTGTTCACCGTGTTTAGTTAAGCTTGGGAGCTCTCTGTTGAGATAAAAGCATTACATTTCTAGCAGCATTTTACCAATGTAGGGAAGGGAGATGGAGACAACGGGGATGAGACTTCAGGATGGATCCACGTGTGCTGGGCACAGATTGTGCCCCTGCCCTTGGGAGACGAGCAGATGGTTACAGTCACAGCTTCCCTGTGCTCCAGCCCACCACCTCTCGGGGCTGTTTTTCCCCATGTGGATGGCAAGTTTAACACTGATCTCTCATACTTAGGGTGCAAACCATAATTCATAGATTAAATACACATTTAAGCCTTCTGTCTTACTTTCTTAGGATGATTAAAGCACCACAAGGGCTGCAAGGAAGAACACTGTGTTATTTTTTTCCCCACCCTGCCGACTAAAGCAGAAAAGCTGGGTTTTAGAGATTTGGGGTTTGGTTTTCCCATTCTGTAAGAGCTGTCATCTCCTATGGGTTTTGAGAGGATAAATTAATTCATGGCCATCAAGTGCTCAGTTGTATCAGTGACTGGGGTTGTGATGAAAACTCGGACTGATCATTTTTGTTCTCATGCAGTTTTAAATTCAGTCCTGGGGATTCAATTCTGGTCCAGTGACATTAAAAGTTCACAGAAAATTCTCATCTTGTGAGATTGTCATCGTCTTGAACACCAGAAATACAGAAATCCTTGTTGTATGTCCATCATACAGGCGTTCAGTATTAGAATAGAATAGACTATTTCAGTTTGAAGGAACCTACAGTGATCCTACAGTCCAACTGCCTGACCCCTTCAGGACTGACCAAAAGTTATCTGAATGCCTCTTAAACAGGCTTGGGTCGTCGACCACCTCTCTGGGAAGCCTGTTCCAGTGTTTGACCACCTTCTCAGTAAAGAATATAAGCCAGTTTGTAGTTATTAATTGCCTGCACAGTCCTTGGGTGCTCACTGCTTTCAGTGGCACGGTAAAAGCTCCTGGACACTTCCCAGTTCCAAGAGATGTTTCCCTGGGAAGGCAATTTGGTTGTACCTGAAAAAAGGGACATCATGGGGAAAAAAAAAAAAAGTTGCCTTTGCATGAAGTGCCAAAGCATGGAAAAGTGGTCCTTCTGCAACCTAGAAATCATTGATTTTTCAGAAATCAGCCCTTCTTGCTTTTTTTGAGTAGTTTCATTTTTTTGGTCTTCTTAGGGGTACATCTTCTGGGCCTGTCGGACTGCTGCAAGGCAGAATCAACCCCATGACCCCTTGCAGTACCTCTTCTTCATCTTAGTTTCACCTCCTTTCTCTGTATTCCAACCTGATGTTAGAAATAGCTTCTTCCTGTGTGGATCAAATCTGGAAGCAATACCTCAAGGGACACATTCAGACTCGGGGTATAAAGTTTGGAGTTGTTTTCCACCTCCTTCTTTGACATTTGAGAGATGCTTTTAAGTTGATGAGATACTATTACAGTGCCAGCCTGTTTGTCATTGGAAGCATTGATGTTTGAATCATACTCTTCTGCTGGGTTTTAACAGAAAGGCAGAGAGAAGCTGCTTGGCGGTTTGCCTTGTTGCACGCCTCAGTATGGCTAAGAAGGGAAGTTTGGTTTTGTTTTCAAGCCTCTGTTGTATTTGCCCTGTTTAATGCCCTTCAGTCCCAGCTCTTGCTGCCCGTAATGGAGACCAGCCCCTTGGCTTCCCCCTTCACCTGCTGGTGCTTGCTTTCGAAATATGAGCATCTTCCTCCAGCTTCAAATCCTTCTCCACGTTGATACTAATCTGCAAGGTTCAAAGGAGGGGTGAGATTTCAAAGCTTCTTTAACCATGTTAGATCTGCAGTGTGACGCTCGGGCCGCGTTGAAAGCCCCTGTGCTGAAGCACGTATAACCACATCTCCACACCTGTTAGAGCAGGGGAAAATTTCTTCTGAGTTTTGTTTCTGTTTTTCTTGAGCTGCTCTCAGGTTTTCCTCCGTTCCTGGCCGGCGTGACGTTCTCCTGCATCTGACCTCACGGGGAGACGTGCACCAGCCCCAGCTGAAGGGCTAGAAACAATCCTCTGCACCTGGCTGAGCAAAATGGGTTATTTGTGTGTGTGCGTGTGTGTCTGGTAGTGTAATTTATTTGTTCAGTTACTTGAGCCAAGGTTTCCCCCCAAAGGAAGCCCTAATTAAGCAAGATAACTTTGCATCTGGGGTGCTGGCAAAGAGCAGCTCCCTGGGCTTGCATGTGTGCTGGCCACAGGTACGTGGTTCCTGCCTCCCATGCCTTTTTCTATCCCTGCTTGATAGTGAAGGGAGGAATGGATGAGGCTGGTGTCTTGCTTTCTGATGGAAAACAGGCCATTCTGTGCTCAAAAATAACCTATCTTACCCTCAACAGAGTACATACGTGCAATCTAGTTTTTGAAGTTGCTTGTGTCCTAGTAGAAAGTAGTTGGCGTGTCATTTCTCCTCCCATCTCCTCCCCACTCTGCTTCATTTTTGTGATCTTATTTTTTTTAAAAAAATAAAATATTGAAGTTGTAGGGCTGGGTTCTGCAGACGGCTGAAGAGGCATTTCCCTAGGGAAGCTGTATCCTGATCTCTTACAGCCATAACTCTGAGGCACTAAAGGGTGATCAGTAAATAACCCCGTGGAGCACACCAGGGTCACACAGGCTCACAAAACCAGCAGCCAGGTCTAGATGCCCCAGTGCCATCAGACAGTGTGGCTGCTGGAATTACAGGGCCTGGACATGGCCAGATTCTCATTGATGGAAGTTACTGTGTTCCTGGATGCTTTCTGCGACAAAGCATCATCAAGTAATTTCTGAGGGGGTGTGTGAAATGTTAATTCCCTGCCCAAGGCTAGGGCAGAGGAGATCTGTGTGGTACCTGCAGCTTGTTGCTTAGACTTGGACTTTACACCACATCTCTGGGGATGTCTCCACAGTCTGGGCATCCTTCTGATGTTTCTTTATTGTGGATTTGTGTGATGGGGAGGAGAACAGAACAGGTGAGTGCAAACCCACGAGAAGAATGAGAAATAGCCCTGGATGCCTCCACAGTGCCCAGCAGGGTCAGTGCAAGATGAGTGGGATGCTTGTCTGGCCTGCCCCTCTGCCCCATCCAGCTTCTAAAGCTGGTCACACAAGATAGGAGGGCATAGAAATCTGCATCCTCACTGGTCTTGTCCTGGTTGGACATCAGCCTGGCCACCAAAGCAACCTGTAGGTCACCACCTTCCCTTCAGAAATGTTTGGGAAGGAGCTGCTGGGCAGGATGAGTTGTGGCTGCCTATCCCCTGCACCTTGCTCTCCCCAGGACCCCTTCCTTGCATCACCCAAGCACTCCTGCAGCATGTAATTAGTGGATCCTTCACCTGGCCAGAGTGGATTGCGTGTGTGGCCAGACAGGCTGGAGAAAACTTGTGTTTTCATTTCATGACAGAGTAGGTGCCCAGTAATGTACAAACAGTCCCCGGTGATGCACCTCCCCTTGGATCACTGGAGGAGCATCTGCCAGAGGAGAGCAGGCATGGTGGCTCACTGGCAAGGTGGACATGTAGCCAGCTGCCTATGAAACAAGGGGTGCTAGTGCGCAGCCCCCGTGGCTCTGCCACCACCCTTGGCTTAGGAAGCTGCTGTCCTGGTGGGGACGGGAGAAGCAGGCATGGAGCACCTTCCCTCTGAGGAGAGACTGAGAGAGCTGGGGGTGTTCAGTTTGGAGAAGAAAAGGCTCCAGGGAGACCTTATAGTGGCCTTCCAGTACCTGAAGGGGCTACAGGAGAGATGGGGAGGGACTCTTGATCAGGGAGTGTAGCCACAGAACGAAGGGTAATGGTTTTAAATTGAAAGAGGGGAGAGTTAGATGAGATACCAGAAAGAAATTCTTTGTTGTGAGGGTGGTGAGACCCTGGAAGAGGTTGCCCAGAGAAGCTGTGGCTGCCCCATCCCTGGAGGGGTTCAAGGCCAGGCTGGATGGGGCTTTGAGCAACCTGGTGTGGTGGGAGGTGTCCCTGCCCAGGGCATGGGGGTTGGAACTGGATGATCTTTAAGGTCCCTTCCAACTCCAACCATTCTATGATTCTGTGATCTCCTGCATGGCCACAACAGTTTTGGCTTTCAAGTACCGAGTACCTGCTCCGCCTGCTCCCGCTGGCAACAGTCCCACCATCAGGTCTTTCAAAAGCCATCAGTCAGGGATACAGGCTGGAAACATCCCGACGATGGAGCTGGAAGCAGTCCCTCTCCTCCCAGATGCAGGCATCGGCCTCCATGTGCAGTTTGTCGCTCACAACTTGTAGCAGTTTTATCATCCGCAAGTTTGGAAAAGTCACAGCCCTGACAGTATGGCTTGACAATGTGCCTGTGCCACTTAAAAGCTGCTCGGATTAAAAAAAAGACCCAAAAAACCCCCATCGTTGTGGAAGACCTCCATCGATGCTTTTAATACCCTGCCAAACGTGACATGTGATTAGGTGGTATAATACAGAGAATACCATCTGGTCTGTGAGCAGCGCGTCCAGGGATGGGTGATTTTTATCGGGATGAAAATCCTGGAATAACACACAAGCACACAGAGTGTAACGTGGAGGCCCCGTAAACGCCGGCTGTGCCCACCGTGCTCCCAGCAGCTCACACAGCCACCGTGGCTGCCGTCCAAACCATTGACTTTCCCAGGGTTTGCTTTCATTCTTAATTTAATTAACAAAGCTGCTCAGGCAGACTTGTACTTACAAAAATAAGGTTTTATGTCCAGCCTCCCTTCTCAGCAGGCTGGGTCGGATTTGTCCTGCAGGTTGTGTTGTCCCTCCTTCCAGTGGGGTGTTGTGGCATGGCGTGGTCCATCTGCAAGGTCCTTTGGGATGGCTGCATGAGTTCCCTGGAATCCCTCTTGTGGGCATGGGCTTTTGGGACTCGGACGTTACCCAAATCCCCATATATTTTTTCAAAGAGAGAACAGTGTCCACGCTGCGTGTCAAGGCAGGGACTGGAAGGAGGTAGCGTGAGTTTGAGTATCTAGCCAAGGTGCCTGTGTCATGTGGTTGTGCATGGCAGAAGGTCTCTTTGACCTTCTTTGGCTTCTATGCCATCTTTTTGTCTTCTATAGTTTTTCTGATACCCATAGACTTTGTTTCCCCTGCCCAGAAGTAAATCTGCAGAGAGAAACCCACCCATGAGAAGCCATTGCCATAGGTGCTGGTAAGAAGGACAGGTTGTTGCAATCCTAGGGTTTCTTCTCGTGTTCCAGCCCCTAATTCCTTCACTCCCTCCCTCCATTGCAAGCCCAGGTGGGCAACCTGGCCTTGGAACCTGTCCTCCCCACACACGGGACACCTTCACTGTCCCTGTGTGCCAGATGAGCATCCTGGAGGGATGCCGGCACCCGGGGCCGGGGAGTGCCCGAGCAGAAGTGCCCACGCTGGGGCTGGGGGTGTAAAGGCTGGCAGCTGGCTCTGGAGGGATGGTTGGAAACCGCCTGTCCCGTGGGCTGCTGGCTCACCTCCCTCGAGGCCCAGGGCAAGGTATCCGTTACACGTGCAGCTCCGTTTGCCCGCTGGGGCGGTGGGATTTGTTATCCGTGCTCCTTTTCTAAATCCCCCGAAAGCCAAGGAGACACACGCGTTTGGAACCGGATCCGCAGGGAAAACATCTCGGGGTTTGGAGGTGGGGGAGAGGGAGAAAAGAAGACAAAGGAGTCTCCTCCCAGCGTGGAGTTAAAACCTGTGGTTGTGTTTTGCTTGGCACGGTTTCTTCATTGTGCCGAGCGGGGCGGTCGCTCTCCCCTGTCTCCCCAGAGCTACAAGCAGTGTCCTACGGAGACGAGTAGATACCATTTCAGATGGACTTTCTGAAGTGAAATGTGCCATTGTGTTCGGAGCTATTGTTTCTGTTTTCAATATTGAAGTTACTCATGGTTTCCAGGGGACAATATATCAAGCAGAGCTAACAGGCTGTAGAGAAGATGTAGATTATGGAAACAGAAGGATTAAGTTTCACACGTTTGGAGCTAAAGTCTGGTCTCTCACAGTCGTGTAAGCCGGGGAGAAGTCTTGCAGGCTCACGAAACTCTACCAATTTAACTATGGGTGTGTTTAAACAGTTTTAGTAAAAACGGTGGTCAGCGCTGTGGGAGCAGCAGAAATATCTCTAAGGATGGATTCTGTGGGTGCAAGATCAACGACTGCTGTGTACGTCAGGTTTCAGAGCGTTCCTGCGACAGGCTTTGCGCTGGTTCAGACAAAATCAGTTTGCAGAGGTGGGATCTGGCTGGGTGGGTGGTCCTTGCCTAAAACACAGGTGAAATCAGCACTTGCATCTTCACGAGAGGAGTAAGGAAGGATAGAAAAGGGCATTACCTGGCAGATGTCTCCAGCCCTTGACAGCCCTGTTGCTTTGGGGGACCGGCTGGACCCAGGGGGAGTCAGGCTGGTGCACAAGGGGACCCTTAAATGAAGAAGCAGCCCCCCCCTCAACAAGACACCATCCTAAATCCATGATGCTGTGGAGCAGGTCAGGAGTTTTGTTCCCTGGATAATCTGACAGCGCCTGACAAAACAGACCAGGGCAAAACCAAACCAGGCTGCAAATCGCGCTGACCTTAATATTTGGTAAGAGCAATGTTTGATAACAGACAGCAGCAATTAATGTTTGATAACAGCAAGTGTGTAATTAATAGCAGCACTCTGGTAATGACTCCGTGCTACTTTTAGGATGTGCCCTCCACTTTGCAGCTGCAATGCTGTGTTCCCCGATGCTGCCAGGTGTTTCCCAAGGACGGGAGGGTTTGTAGCCCTGCAGCCTCCCACTGACCCATCCAGCCTTTTTGCTGGGCAGAGCTGCTCCTGCTGGAGCAGTCTCTCCTGATCGGGATTTAGAAAATTGCAGTTTTTGTATTGTGAGCCCAGCAGAGTGGCTCAGTAAGGTTGATGCACCAGTAAACTCAAAAAGCTCAGTAGGGCTACACTGTACCTCAGTGGTTGGCTTGAAAGGATTGAAATTCAAAGAAGGATGGAAGGTAAATAGTTTTTAAAATTCCCAGGTGATGTAGGAAGCGGCAATGAATATCAGTGACCTTGGTGCTTTGCTGCCTTTCAGTGGAGCTCTTAGAGTTGCCGTGGTACTTAAAAATAGGACTATTGCTCTGACAGTGCTGTCACGTGTAGTTCTGCTGCTGTCTGCAGGCCAGTGTTATGAGAAAGCTTGGTCCTGCTCCCCTTAATGTCCAAGGGTAGTTGTCACCTTTGCTGTGGTGTCTGTCATTGGAGCGTGTTGAGCTCTTGCTGCTTATGGGCCGTCTGAAGGGACACTTCAAGACCTGTGATTTTTGTAAGGATGGAAAATCACAGGAGGTGAGGAAGGATGCTTTGCAGTTGAGGTCAGCTCTTCTCCCCAGCCAGGTTTTTCACTGTGACCTTCAGTGAGCTTTGTAGGACATGCCCAGGTTGAACAGCCTGAGCACCTTGCTTGACTCTGGAAAAAAGGCAAAATGCTTGCACCCCCTCCCAATAAGATGAGCCTTCCTCAGAAGCTTGGCTAATTGACCTGATGGAGCATGGCATCAAAGTGGCTCTGGCATCTCTGCACGATCCTGCTGTGCCACAGAACTGCAGCATTCATCTCTCCACGCCTCTCCAAAACAGGTATGGCCATATTTCCCAGGGATGCTGTTGGGATAAATCCCCTGCAGATACTGGAGTAACAAGGGACATATAATCACCGTGGAGAGACGGAAAAGTATGAAGTAGCCTTTGTCCAAGCAACTTCCAGTGTGGTTAAATTGGATGAGGCCACTCTAATTTAGTACTGGGGGAAAGAAAATGCTTCTGGCAGGAGACATCAATAGCTGCTCTGTGAAAGGACAGTGTGGGCTTTCTGAGAAGCTCTTCAGAGATGCACCGAGTGCCTCTGTTATCCCAGACCAGCACCTCTGAATGTTTTGCCAGTCTGTGTTAGCCACAAACGCTGGGCTCGTTTTGTGGAGCTGCATTTCTGTATGAAAAATAGCAAATATCTTGGCTGGGAACCAGCATTCCCTCTTTTGATGGATCATGTTGGGGAAAGACCCCCAGTCTCTGCTCCCCCCTTCTTCTTTCCTGGCTGTTTTAGTTGGAAACTGAGAGGTTTGTAAGATTTCCAAGATTCCTGGTGGAAATTTTCAGACCTGAGAGAGGCATTTTCCCTTTGGGGATTACACCATGCTGTAAATGTCTGTTCTCTTTATTTTATATGTGTTTTCCTGCTTTTGTTTGACTTTCTCATGGATTGCACTATATTTAATTCAGAACATATCCTATAATGCTGTAATTGTCAGGCATGTCAGCCTGTTATCCGGATGGGTTTTGCTTTAATTTTTTTTTTCCCCTCTTTCAAAATAGAAGGAAAGACAGTTGCTGCTGCTTCTCAGGGATTGAATTAATGCACTTCTGCACGCTGTGGCATCGTATAACACCAGGAGAGAGTCAGTGTCACTGCCTGATATAATTATTCCTGCTGCACTGTGGAACTGGTTACTGCTTTAGGAAGAGATGGAGTTTCACCACCTCCTGCTGCATAGGATGTCAGTTATACGTGTGAGCAGCTAACAGATGGGCTGTGCTGTGCTCAGGCTGTTTCATGCCCTCACCCAAAGATCCCCACGTCCTTTGCAATCTTTTTCTAACTGATATTATGTTCAGGAACAGCTCTGGTTTTGCTAATTTTGAAGGGGTGTGAGTTAGGCAGACCTACTGTTGTCTGGTGTCTGTGAGAGCAAACTGATTAGTTGTTCCTGTGAGAGGGCAAAGCACAGGAGGAAAAAAAAGCAGCTCCATGCGACCCACATCCAGGGGAAATCCTGCAACAGCTGTATCCTGCAGAGGCATCTGCTCTTAGGGCAGTGGTTTTGTTCCCCATCATGCGTAAGCTTCTGTCATTGATTTCAGCAGGTACAGTCCTGGGGTGGAGTAAATCAGGTCCTTCCACTTACGTCATGGACACTCTGCTGATTAACTTTAGCAGAAAATCTGTCGTGAAATCAAACCATTGAGGAGAAACGATCCCCTCTGAGCCGGTGTATAACAGGAGGATCTGTAGGGATGGGCTCTCATGTTCTCTACTCTTTTGCTTGTTCTCACCTGCTGCCATTTAAATGCTGCTATGTTACCTAACAACATGAGGTCCGTTTGCTGGGAATGATGGCTGACCATCTTCCTTAAGGGAGAGACCCCCTTGAACGCTCTGGTTAACCAGGATTTGCACTATGCCGCAGGTGGACAAGCCCATAAAAGGGAGGATAAGCGTATCTGAAAACCACCAAAAATACTTCTTTCATTTACTTCTCTCTTGCTGAATTTGGATAAGTACAGTTCCTCTGAATTCAGTCCCTGCAGCATAATGCTCACAACATTTGATGGCTCTTGATTAAATCTTATGCCACCTTCCTGAGATCTGTCTCACTTTTTGCAGGTGCAAAAGCAGAGACGGGGCCAGAGAGGTTTATCCATGGGAAAACTCTGCAGATGCTGGAATTCAACCTGATTCTGACCCTTCCCTTTCTTGCAGATCACACCATTTAACACTCAGAATATTGCTGATGATGCTGTAATCATCAGTCATGTCAGCGAGCAGCACAGCTGGTTTTCAACTTCAAAATGAAAGGAAATTGCTGCTGCTCCTCAGGGTTTTAATTAATAACCCTTCTTCTATTCTGGTATTTTACCTCCCCTTCTCATCTAAGCTTTCATTATCTACATCAGGGACTTGCAACCTTTTCTGATTTCCAGATGTGCTGAGCCCCTCCTGTTGAGGGTGTGAGTTCCACCGTCACCAGTTTGAGATCCCCGGTAGCATCTTGGCTTTTCTTCCCGTTTCTTTGGCAGCCTTCCCTCAAAAGTGTGCACACAACCCCATGGACGTCCTGCTGCCTCCTCTCCTCTGCCCCATCTCTCAGTTGGCTGTAGCCCCTCTTTCCTCCTTAGGACGCTGACCTCAGCTCAGCCTTATGAGAAGGACTTATTCCAAGAGCTGGAATCACCGTGTGCCTGGTGCCTAACTGTCCTCATGTGCTTTAACTTTCAAGTCCAGCAACAGCTAAATTAAAATTATTGCCATCTTTTTTTAATGAAAAATGAATTTCCTAACGAGCACTTGGGAAACAGGAAGCTAACATGTCCCTTGGCATTTGGTGTTGGAAGAGTTGTAGCTTTGGGACCGTTTGAGTGACTGAGAATAAGGTGGCAAACTTGCTGGGGCTTCTGGGGGCACCTTGCCAAAAATCTGCTACTCTCAGTCTCTTGGTCATGCTTTGATTTTCATCCGCTATTTCTCTGGGACAAACGATACTGCAGAAAGGGAACGAGGCCCCATCTCTCTGCAAAAGGTCGGAGTCCTGTGTCTGTTTGCAGCGGTGGATGTCTTTTCGCTTGCCAAAATGAGGGGTTTGGAGGAAAGTCATCCTCAGGGTCTTTGTGTGTTCAAATAGATCTCCCGTGATTGCAGCGCTGACCTCCTGCGGGGCTTTGTTTTGGGTCTGTGCACATGGCAAACCTCCATCCACTTGAAAAGGAACCAGCAAGATACGCCTGCTGATAAGAGATTAGGTGGGTGTCCTAATTTGCTCATTTTAAGAGGTGTGGAGAACTTCAGACTTCTGACTGGGGGAGAGTTAAAACCCGCTGCAAGGAAGGAAGGGGAGGCATTAACAGCCCGGCAGGAAACTCCAGCTAGAGCCTGTGGTGCAAGGCATCGGTGGGGGTCAGGTAAATGTTGAAGTGGATTAATTTCAGGGAGTTAGATTCGGTCACAAACTTCCAAAAGCTTGAGACAAAATTAGGAGCAAAGTTCCCACTGGCAAATGCCACAGGATCAGGCCATCGAGCAGTTCATCTGTTCACGTCCCCTGCATTGCTTGGCTCACAGCAGAGTGAAGATCTCTCTTGCAAAACGGAAGTCACCCTCTTGTCTCAGGTGCTAGAAGTCCTTGTATCTAGGAATGTTGTTTTATGAAACTGTTACCAAGATAAATAAAATGTAGTAAGTAAATAATTATCAGGAAGATGCTTAGCTTCTCGTCCTCAGGGATGCTACTTGGAGCATCTCAAAGGGCGCCTTGTTTTAATTTGTGAAGATTTTTAATCAAGTGGTATTATCACAAGGCAGAAAGGGGCTGGATCTTATTTTCACAGCAGAACTGATGGGAAGTGACCGCAAATGCCATCAGCTGGCAATTGCTGAGCTCAAATGGTCCTTGTGTGCAGGAACATCTCTTTCTTCGTGGCTTATTCTCCTTCTTGGGTAAAGATGGGCTGAAGCAGAAGAGATGAGAAGGAAGTAACAGCTTTGCTGTAAGTGAGGACACTGGCTACACCTCTTATTTGCCATTTACATGTGTGAGGCAGCTCCCAGAGCCTCCCTACATTTGTATCAAAAGCATGGAGACTCTATTTTATTTGCCTTTCAGTTCCTGGACCTTGAAGGATTAATTTAGTTCATGTTTGCAAGTTCATGCCTTGCACCATAAAAGCTAGAGTCAATTTTGGATGCTTGCTTTTTGCACTGAATGCTAATTCTCAAACAGTTGCTCACCTCCAGGAGATGTGACTTCAACAAAAAGGCCAGTTATTTTGAGAGCTGATGCCGCTGAAATCTGCCTATGCCATTTTTGCAAGTCCAAAGGATTTCATGATGATGTGCAGGTAGTAAGGGGTGGAGTGGGTCAGTGCTCTTAGCCTCCTCTCATTTTAATGAGCAGCCACTCACGTAAGTAATTCCCTTGTTTTTTATCGGGATTAACTGCATGCTCATTTGCTGACCAGTGCAAGAAAGTCATAAGCTGGACCACAGGTCTGTAGCAGATCTTCTAAATGAGTTTAGTGCAGAAGCAAGAAGGAGGCTGCTCAGAGCAGAAGGCATTACTCCAAGCAGGACGTGGGTAGGAAAGCTGTTTAAAAACCCAGAGCAGTTTGGAGAGACATAGCCTGGGGAGGTGACTCTGGTGGTGAGTTATTTGTGGACGTTCATCTGTTGTGCCAGAAGCAGGAGTGCGATGTGTTTGTTCAGCCTGACTCCAGACATGCTGCCCAAATGGGTGGGAAGCTCACTTCCCGGTTTCCATATACCCTCCCTGTTTCCCAACGGATCCCCCACCCTGTGATGCAGTGACATGGTAATGGATTTCTTTCTGCTCATCACACAGGTCATACCATTGGAAGCTCCCCATGGTGGGATTCACATCCTAATGTTTGTAACCAGTTGAACTGAGCAGAGCTCCCTCAGGTTTTCTTCCCTGCCCAAAGCCAGCTGCAGCCCTAACTCCATCCTTTGGGACTTCACATCCAAACTTCCCTTCTCTCCCTTCGTGCTGGGATGGTTTTACTGTAGGTGATGGGAGGACTTTCTCATTCAGCAAATCTTGACCCGAAGTTAAATGTCATATGTCAAAGATGTGAGCAGAAACTTGTGGTGACTGCCCATGTCTGAGCAGAATAACCTGGGGCATTAAGTGAAGGATTTTTTTTCATCAGTCATATGCATATTTGCAATAATAACAATAAATATTTCCTTTCATCGAAAAACATTTGTCACAGGCTAAGGTGTTTTTGATTTCAGGTGCTCTGCAGACATCTAATTAAGTGAACTGAAAATCTTTTTATTGGTCTTTGGCTGTTAATCATTCACGTGGGGAGAGTGCTGTGATTACCAGTTTCTGTGGCTCAGCCTTTAGATCCCTCCATTCCCAGTTGCTCCATATATCTCCATGGTTAGTGTCTCCTTCTACCAGAGCAGGGCTGACTGGCACTGTTAGGTATTAGCTCTGGATCGTTCCACATCACTCTGGGAGATTTGGGATGTTTCAGGCCCATTGCTGGTATTTTCCCCTCCATCCATCTCTTCCTCTTCTTCTGCTTCTCATCCTTCTCTGTGGATGGGAGGATACAGAATCCTGCTTTTCTAGGATTTTAAATCTATCTTGCACTGGCTTTGAATGGCAGAACTGGGTTCAGGGAAGAGCTGAGGAAGGCTCCGTGTTTCTGCTGCTTTGTTTGGCTTTAACATCTTGAAGGGTTTCCTGTGCTGCAGAGCTGAAGGACAGTTGTTACCTTCCAGCCTGTGTTGCAAGTTCTCTCTGCTGCTAGTACTCATCCGTATGGACATTGTCATGCTGGGAGTGCTTTTTTAGGTATTAATGAGAGCAGCCTGACATAGAGGCAGGAGCAGTTTCTGGGCTGAAGTTATGTCCTTGCTCAAATCCTCCTTGGGTCTGTTGGGTTTCCCAAATCATGCCTGAATTTCAAACAGTAGTTTCCTCCTGAACCTCCTGTGCTGCTGCCCAGCACCAACCCATCTCTTGCTGGGGCAGCACAAATGCCAGACCCAACTCATTGGTCTCAGGGGATGATCCACAAGCCAAGTCATCTGGGGTTAGGGGCTTGGAGAGGGACTGTCACTTCTTCATGGGTGCCCAATCTTGTATGGGCTTTTGGAGGAGCAGCAACTTCACTCCTTTTCTTCTGTTTTGCACAGGCTCATGCGTGTTGCCCACTGGGATATTGTCTGGTATATCAAAGAAGGTGAGAACTCTTCCATGCTTCCCAGGGGCTTTGCCTTGGGACAAGATGTGTCCCCACTAATTGCATTGGCAGCTTCCTGAGTGCCTCTGCCATCCCAGCTCCCTGCCATCCAGATTCTCCCAGCAGAGGCAAGAACCGGAACGGAAAGTGAAGTCTAGGAAAGTTTAGCAAAACTCTTCCAGCTGCAGTTTATTGTATCTATTTTGCTGATATCCACCCTTTAGATAAATAGCGCTAAGTTGTACACGTTGTGACTCTCTTGATGTGGTTAAAAGGGCTTGTATTAGCCAAGCTAATCTAACTCCAAGAATAACCATGGGAATTTGACTGTATCAGTTCCAGCTTGAATCAGTCACCGTGTAGTAAAGTGAGAATCGCCTTCCTGGCTAAAAGTGTAGCAACAGGGAAACTTCAAGACAGTCAGTGGGGATTCCCTCCCCCTCTTTCTTTTTTTTCCTTCGACCAAAACTCTTGCTTGCCCATGCCTGACCTCAGACACCCAGAGCTCTACCTACAAGAAAACAAAATTTCCCATTTTCAATAAAACCCATCTCTCTGTATGCAGAAAAGTGAGTTAGCTAACAACCCACAAAGCTATGGTCTATTTATTTACTAAGCTGACTCCCTGATGGGGAAACATGTGGGATCTTTTAACTTTTTCTCCTGCACAGATGTTCCTTCTACTCCCGAGTTTCCTCTTGATCTTTGGTTTGCTGTGCCATATGGTGAAAATGCTGGAGATGTTGTGTGCGGTGGAAGAGGAGAAGGATTCTGTGTGCTTGAAACAAAAACAGTAAAAAAAGAAAAAAATAACAATCTGGCTGTTTTTTCCCCATGTTAGCAAAAAAAAATTTTTTAAAGGAAATCTGTTGAGGTAGCAAAACCGCTGTTAACTCACACACCCTCACTGTTGGACACGTAGCGTTGCTGAGATTAAATGCTGATTGATGAGCCCCCACCACCACTGCAGCTTTTGCTGCCACTTGAGGTATTTGTATTGAGCTGTAGATGCAGCTCAGGTGAGGAGATAGGGGTCCTGCAAGGTCAAGTGACAGGACCGCTCGCTCTTCTTCTTTACCTTCCTCAGAGGCCACAGGACCTGTGGGTTGAAACACATCTCTCCTGGTCTGTTGGAAATGAATCCCTTGGCTAGTAGGAGCTTTGGTGCTCCCCCAGCCCACAGTTGTGTGGAATCAACAGGGACATCAAGCATTGCATTGTACATCTGAAATGTGGGAGAAAATTAAATAGAGTATGAAGATTTGGGTATTTTTCTTGGTAGCACCATGTGCTGAATGACAGCAGAAGGGTGCGGAGGGTGAGTGGGAGGAGCGAGAGGCTCTGGCAGTTTTCAGGGCTGGGGACAGTCCCTCTTGGGCAGGTCGTCTTTCTTTTCTGGCTGGGGTTGTGTGTGGCCTTTTGGCGGGTGTTCAGCCTTAGTGGTACTGGTGCATCCAGGCTCATCGCCCAAAGACAAATTGTAGGGCTTGTTTGGGACTAAAAAGACCCAAGTCCCTCAGCCTTTCCTCATCAGAGAGGTGCTCCAGGCCCCTCAACCTCTCCAGCAGTTCCCTGTCCTTCTTGAACTGGACACAGTATTCCAGATGGGACCTCATCAAGGCAGAGCAGAGAGGCAGGATGACCTCCCTCAACCTGTTGGTCACACTCTTCCTGTTGCACCCCAGGATGGCATTGGCCTTCTTGGCCACAAATCCTGAGCCTGGTCAGCTCTTAGGGTTGTGTTAGAAACAGGAGGTTGTGGTGTAAAGGGTTTAGGACAAGACTTTAGCTGATGTGGGTGAAACTCTGGCTCAGGTGGTCCATAACCATGTGCTAAGAGTGCTTGCCATGGGCTCAGAGCACACCCACTGTGAGCTGTGCCATCTGGCCATTCATGGTGTCCAGCTGTATTCAGCTTTGGAGTCTTCAACTCAGGAAGGACATGGAGCTGTTGGAATGATTCTAGAGGAGGGCCACGAAGATGATCAGAGGGATGGAGCACCTCCCCCCTGAGGACAGACTGAGAGAGCTGGGGGTGTTCAGTTTGGAGAAGAAAAGGCTCCAGGGAGACCTTATAGTGACCTTCCAGTACCTGAAAGGGCTACAGGAGAGATGGGGAGGGACTCTTGATCAGGGAGTGTAGCCATAGGACGAAGGGTAATGGTTTTAAATTGAAAGAGGGGAGATTTAGATGAGACACCAGAAATAAACTCTTTGCTGTGAGGGTGGTGAGACCCTGGAAGAGGTTGCCCAGAGAAGCTGTGGCTGCCCCATCCCTGGAGGGGTTCAAGGCCAGGCTGGATGGGGCTTTGAGCAACCTGGTGTGGTGGGAGGTGTCCTTGCCCAGGGCATGGGGGTTGGAACTGGATGACCTTTAAGGTCCCTTCCAACTCTAAGCATCCTACGATTGTATGGCAGATCCCTCAGCTCCCTGAGGCCTCCCTCCCTGCTGCCCTCCATGTAGGGGCTGCACTGGAGGGTGTTCCCCCAGATCCTCCTCTCTCTCCCTGGGAAGGCCGGAGCGCTCTTCCCGCCGCGGGGCAGTGGCCGTGCCGTGCCAGCAAAGCGGCTGTTTTATTAAATACTCTTTAATCCGGTTGCTTGGGCAGCGTTTTTCGCCAGCCGGGTGGTCTGTTGGCGGGACAGGTAAAAGCCGTGTCCCCAGCAACGCGGGCAGGCTGCGGAATTAAGAGACAAGGCGCGTGTTTTGTAACGAAGAATGAGAGCCTAATTTTAGAACGGCGGCAGGGCCAGGCTCGGCTGTCTGCCTGGGCCCTGTCCCAGCTCCTCTGCGCCGCCAGAAACTTGCCCTCCCTTTCTCGGCGTGAACTGTGTGGTACCTTGTCATGTACAGCCTCCCCTGCGACGGGGCAGAGGAATTCCTGCAAGTTGCTTTGCTTTGCTAATCCTCTTTTAAACCACACGCAGACCCAGAGATCCCCTGGTCCCTCTGCGGCCAGTCCACATTTTTTCCCCCCTAAGGTGTTTGTTCTGTTTCCTTTGCAGATGCAGCTTCTGGACAAGTTCCCTATTGAAGGAGGCCAGAAAGACCCCAAACAAAGAATCATCCCTTTTCTACCAGGTAATGCTTGGGGGGGGACGGACACGACACAGCCCTAACCGAGATGGGTGAGAGCAGTTGGGGACTGCAGTTCCCAAACTATCGTCTCTGGCACTTTTTGTGGCCACTCTTCCGAATGCCTTTTCCCTGGGAGCTTGTACACACTGCCTTGTGATACCAGACCCCCTCCTAAAATAACTGGCATGGCGTTTAGGGCTCCCCAGCGGGTCTCCCATCAGCTGCTCAGGTTCAGGTTGGCCGGTGCCCTGCCACACAAAGGGGTTCGATGGCTTCTGGGGGGGCTGTGCCTGTGGGGGGGCAACCAGACAGCCTGAGCTTGGGTCGCCAACTGGGAGGCCACCAGCGACCAGAGACACCGCTGTCCTGGGTGCCGTGGCTCTGCAGAGGCTGTTGCTGTACAATAAGGAGTGAATAATTAGAGCTGCCGCTGGGATATAGAGGAAACTGAAAGAAGGTTAAAGCAAACAGGGATTTCTGCAACGCCGGCCAAAAAGATAAGTAGATATCTCTTTGGCCTGAGCCACTGTCCCTCTGACAGCTCTCGGGGAGGGCCTGGGCGTGATGAATACCCTCTCCTCAGGGTAACGGCGTGCGCTTCCACCCAGCTTCTTCCAGCCGTGACGGCAGGGATGGCACGGGGGACACGAGGCCGGCTTCCTACTGTCTGACTGCACCATCCTGGCTCTTGGTTTAAAGCTTGGCTGGCTGCGCTGCCTGCCAGAAAAAATGCAGTATTTTCAGCCTGTTAAAAGGTCTGGTCTGTCTTTATAAAAAGGTGATCCTCGCTCTTCCCCCAAAGTCTGTAAAGAGAGGCTGGGGTGGGAGGGCTCAGTCCTCTCCAGGAGCGCGCTGCGGTCCCTGACAACGTTTACAGGCAGAGCAGCTGCTCCAGATGTGCGGTGAGCACAGCTCCAGGGCTTGCAGGGGAGCTGGGGCTTGGAAACCAGCAGCGCAAATGCGTGCTGCAAGCATGGGGACTGCAGCGGGGCAGCACGGCAGCCCCAGGACCTCGGGGTTTGCTCTGTCCTGCATCCGGAGCCTCTGCAGCCAGGGGGAGGTGGAGTCGCCCCCCCGTTTCCAACCCGGGATGAGGAGAGGAGTCCCAGCGTGGGCTTTTTTTCCAGCTGTGCCACCAACAAAGTCATAGACAAGTCACTTCATGAAGCCTCCGTGCGATGAGGATGGGTACTGCTGCCCTGCCTTTCTTGCTGGAAGGCGTTGTGAGGTCCTTGAAAAGCACTGTACAGGAGTGTAAATGGCTTTGGGTGAGGATGTCTGTCTGCAGGTAACAGTTGTTTCTCCTGTGTGGACCCTCAATGGCCCAGTTCTTTTACTTTGTGCTAGAAAAATGTTGGCTGAATGCAGATGACTGATGCTCAGCCTGTGTGCAGTTCCTAGGGATGGGTGTCCCAATGTATGGGTGGGTGATGTTTGCGGAGGATGAGATATATCCCATATGCCCATTACAACACTCCCTACCCTTCCCACACTCCCAAGAACATGAGGGAGATGGTACTGCTGCATGTTCTGAAGTGGGAGGAAGAGTTATATCTGGAAAACATTTGGGTTGACTTAGTGTCCCAAAGAGAGAAGCTGCCAGAATAGAATAGACCTCAGCTGTATTTAATTTAAGATTTCTGTGATAGACGTTCTACTTTTGATATCGAATCTCTACCTCTTTCTTGTTGAACTGCCCCCTGTTGCTTTACCCAGGAACAAGGTGACTCAGCTAAATGTCAAACAATGTCAAACTCTGTTAAGTAAACTAGCTGCCGTAATTAGAATACGCATGGCATTTCTGCAGCCGGAGCCGGGGATTACTGAAACGAATACCTAGCTATAAACTGTCCTAATTAGAAGACAGCAGGGCAGATGTTTGTACTTAAATCCTACTTTTATGAAGATGTTATGATCTTGCTTGCTTACTGTGGGCCTGATTCAGCCAAGCTGGAGTGACTCTACGGGCTGGGTTCTGAGCACGTGGGTTTGCCCATGGCGCTGGCAGACCTGTGGGACCTTCCCCCCATCAGGTCTGGTTTAGAGAGTCAACACGTGCCAGCCTGTGACTCCTGCTTATTACCAAAGCCTGAAATAAAGGCATGATCTGAGCCTGGGAATGGAGGAGCCACCTTCGCAGGTGGCTTTGCCCTGGCAGAGGATGTGTGTGGGACTGGTCGGCAGGTCACCCATAGCGTGGTGGAGTGGCAACAGCAGCCCCTGCAGCCCCTGCTCCGTAGGCAGAAGTAGGGGATGGTGGTACCCAAATCTCCTACTGCAGCAAAGGGCTGGATGGGAAGAACTGAGGGATGGCCACAGCAAGTTGGGCCAGAGAGCCACCCAGGCCTATTAGTGGGCGGCCTGTTGTGGGTCCCAAAGGAGGAGCGTAGTCTCTCCCTTCCTACACCCTGACTGTTTAGTCACAGCAGGGTTTGGGGGATCCAGAAGTCTGGAAGCATTTCTGGCCTGGAGAGGGAGAAGGGAAGATGTCTAAACCAAGAGATGAATGGCCTCTGGGACACCCTCCTGGTCAATCTGTGATCATCTGGATGGCAGATGGGGTATGCAGAGGGTCTCCTTGGGTGAAAGCAAACTCCCCCATCTCCTTCCCACAAGGAAAGGGCTAGCATCTGCTCTGCTGCCACCCCAGAAGGATCAGGAGCATCAGTTGGCTACGGCTCTGGAGCGAGAGGCTGGCCAGCCCAGGTGCTGCTGTTTGGGCACAGAAAGTGCTAGAAAGCGTTTGGCAGCAGGTTTCATCCCCAGCTGGGTGCAGATGGCTGCTGCTTTGCTGACCTCTTAGGTGTTGGCTGTGATTTCTGCTTTACACACAGGTGATAGCCCCCTTTGGCTGGTTTGGGGTGGTTATATGGTTGCAGATGACTGGGCAAGATGCCTCCCTGCTGGGGCAATCAAGCTTTAGTCTTTGACTGTGCTGGAAGCCTTTTACCTGCAAAAACCAAGGAAAGTGTAACGAGTTCAGAGCCTTGCCCTCAAAGAGAGACCATACTGGGTTCAACAGCAGGAAAGTGCAGTTTTTCTTTCTTCTGGACAACTTTATCTTATCAATTTCTTTCTTTGTATATATATTTGCCCCACTTCACTCTTACATGAGTAAGTTCTCTGCAGCTTTCAGTGCCATGAAGAAGAGCAAAGAAGTGTCAGGTAGTCCTGTAAAAGATCTCCCATGGATTACTTTATAGTTCTGGTTTACTTTTTGAGAGTCACTCCCCTACCTTCAATTTTTCTGTGAGGTTTGGCTTTTTTTACCACCCCAAGAGAGCAAAACTTATATTTTTCCTCCCCTTTCCCTGTTTTATCTTTTTCCCTTGAGTTTTTCCTTTCGTCTCTCTGATTTTCCTTGCTACTGTTGGAAAAGTCTGCCATCGGGGAGGTGAGGCAAAAGAAAACCACGTAAGAAAACCTGTTTGTGGGATGGCCAGAGAACGATTTTTTAGTTGGTGGTATGAAATTTTTGTTTGAGAAGATAGAGGGAGACTGTGGAAGAACGCGAATAAAATTTGCTGCAAACCCCCTTTCTAGACCAAATACGGTAAGAAAACACAGATGAAAAAGGCTGTTTGGCTGTACCAGTGGGACTGTTGGTTGAGCCCATTTGCAGTGCCCTGATTTCTCCAGCACTTCCACCACTCCCTAGCTAAAGAGCAATCCTTGGAGCCCGAGCTCAGAGCTTTGCTACTTTTATATCTGCATGTGTAGAGAGAAGAGGTTATGGATCTGGGCTTCCTTATTTCAGGGACCTTGAGGTAATTAGTAAAGGAACTTTAGCTGGAAGGAGTAGAATGGTCTGTTGTGCTTCTGGAGAACGCAGTGGCAAATACAAACGACAGGGATGGGGCGATGCAACCCTGGGATTAACAGTTTTGCAGTGGTTGACCCAAGACTCCAGGGCTTGCATTGTTTTTCGTTTCTCTTGGCACTAAGTGGAAGAGCCATCTGGAGACAAAGCTGGAGTTGGAGGGATGTCAGCTCTTTTTGCTCCACTGTGTCTTCCAAAGCACGGCCTTGGGGAAAACGCGCCGCACAGCATGAAGTCATCCCATCACGCTGGCTACTGGGCTGCAGATCCCTGCCGTGGAGAGAGGCTTGGGCTTTCCATGGCACGGAGGGCTGGGCACTGGTGTTGGCAGCCCCTTGAACTTTCTGCCCAGGTTCCAGCTTGGTCCCTGCCTGGACTTTGAACCAGTTTTGAGCCCTGCTGAAAAAAAAAATGGAGATTTTTTGCATAGGCCCTGCTGGAAAGGGGAAGGTCCTTGTGGAGTGTCTGCTCTTCAGCTTCCGTGCTGCCTGGAGAGGGAGACATCCTGCTTTATGTGCCTGGTTTTCCTTGCCTTTGGCAAGCTGGGCGCTACCCCAGGGGACCAGGGGGGTCGGTGCAGGCTACCCTGGCTCCAGTCCCTGCCTCCAGCACTTGGGAGCCTCTGCTGGAGAGACACTTTCTTTCTTCCTTTCTTTCCCACTTGGGATTTTCTTCCCCCCATGATTGGACTGAGGAAGGGGGGTAACCAGCCTTTTCAGGGTGCATGGTGCCAGTGGAGCTTGGTGGCTACGTCCTGGGGCACTGGGGAGGGATGGTGGGATGGAGGATGAGATGTCACCACGGTTGTCTGGCCCTGCCATGCCCTGATAGACCTGCTTTCCCCCCTGAGAAGATGAACTCCCGGGCACCACACACCATCTCAAAGGGGTTTCTGGGGCTTTCTCCTTCTTGGGAGGAGGTCTGGGACTCCTCAAGGAGCGGTGGGAACAAGCAGCGTGCCAGCTGAGGCACTTTGAGCAAATTGAGCAAACTTTTAGTTATTTTATTGAGCAAATACAGGAACATCCTTGCAGATAGTGCAGGTTTGGCCCCGTTTTGGCCACAAGCTGCTGCTTGTGGCTCGTGCCAGCGAAGGTGGGTGGGGAGTGGGGTGAGCTGCTCCGAGCTGGGAGAGCTTCACCTGCCTAATTAATCTCTGGGCAAAGCTCCCAGTTCCCCAGAGAAGCCCCAGCCTCTCCTGCTCCCCTGGCCAGGGGTTTGCTGGGGGCTGTTCCCCCAGCAAAAGTAGGAGCCCGGGGGGTGTGAGCCCCGGCTGAGCCCAGTCCCATGAGTGAGTCAGGAGGGTGCGGGAGGCCATCCCATCCCATCTCATCCCATCCCATCCCATCCCAGCACCGCCCAGATACCTGGGGCTGGCGAGGGGTGCCGGCAGGCGGGGAGCGCCGGCGGGAGCCTCCCCATTTTGCACAATGCAGGAGAAAGGGGAATAACCTCTTCGCCAGTGCCGGCCGGGACCTTCCTCACCTCTGTTTCTGCAGCGGGGAAGGAGATCTCCTGCCGATGAACTGCATCCCAGGTGGATATCTCTGCTTTTCAGTTTTGGTTTGGTGTGTTGGGTTGGTTTGTTTGTGGGATTTTTTTTTCCCTCTGCCCTTTCCAGTGCTGTCTTTGGGGAAGAGGAAGCTGAGGAGAAAGGCTCCAGCAGGTTCATGACAGTGGGATTTCATCCCCTGTGATGGGAGCAGCTCTTTTTCTTCTCAGTTGTGTATATTCCAGCTTTGCTCTTTTTGTTTTGCTCCGGGCTGGAAGAGAACCAGCATTTTCTTCAGAGATCTTGAGTGGTTATTCTTGTGCTAAAGCAGAGATGATGGGCTCATCCTAACAACCAGCACCGTGGTGGCCTTCGGGATCCAGCGGTTCATGTCCCACCCCCTGTAAATGGAGACCAGGATCAGCAGAATTTGGCTGTGGCCATGTGCAGTTTTGTCAAAGGTGCTGCATTTCAGCTGCGTTTTCAACATTTATTCTGCCCCCCTCGGGAGACAGAGGGCACGGGCACCGTAAGGAACGTGCTGGCCAAGGAGGACCCTTAGAATTCTCAGAGATATCCTTACCATAGGCTGTTATCTCATTTGGAGAGGTGGTTGCTAGCTGGGCATTTAAAAGGAAATTCATTCCCTGTCCTAATTCTTGGCTGGATTTTATGGGCAAAAATCTATTTGATTTCAGACTTGTTTTCCATTTTTTATTATCTTCTCCTGCAGTGCTCTCAGCCAGGGCAACAGGGTGTTTGTAAGTGATTTTAACTTTTCTTTGGCGTAATTTTGAATCCCTGACCTACACGGAAACGAACAGTGTTGTTGTTGAGTTTGGAACCACTCAAAAAGTAGCTTAATGGTTAAAAATAATAAAAAAAGAGAGATCAAATAAAATTCTCTTTACACAGTCATATCCTACTTTTTAGATTAAAATATGACTTAAGTTATCCTAAATGGTGTTCCTTTAATATGCAGGGGTAGCCTTGCAGGCATGATAGGCACACATACACACAGAGAGTAGAGTCTCAGATGTCTGCTTTGCTGAGCCTTACCTGTGCGACACAAATAACCCAGATATTCAGGAAAGCAGAGCAGAATATGAGGCAGCAAACTTTCTCAGATGGAGAAAAAGGGGCTCTGCCCCCCATCCCCTGCCACCCACCTGCAATAAATCAGCATCTCGGTCCCTCGTCCCCATCTCAGAGGAGCTGCTGGGGGTGGGGAGATGCCCCATGGCACCACGGCACGGGATGCTGGGGACTTGAGCAGCTCTGGAGAGCTTTTTGGGGACTGCTCCATGACGCAATATAATTCCCTTTTAATGTATATATTTTCAGTTTTCCTTCCTGTTGTTTGAAAGGGGAGAGCGACTCCAGCTTTAAAATGAATTTATATTTGAGCCAGGGCAGTGTCTTAGCAAGACAGCTAACGGGGCCTTGGCTTGTTTCCACTCCAGCTTATTTAGGACTTGGGTGATGCTGAGCTTCTGGTGAGCCGCTCTTCAGGAGCTCCTATTGTTTGAGAAAGCAGTTTCCATTGTTTCTGTCTATTTTCTGCCTTGCTAGGAGAGGTATGGCGGAAAATCCATCTCCTGTCTCTCACAAGAGGAGAATGGATTTCCTGTCGGCTCCGGGCTTGAAGGGAAAGCAGGGGCTGGCGGGAGGAAGCGGCCGTTCCTCGGCCGAGCGGCAGGAGGATTGATGATTCTGAGGGGGGCAGGCAGGCGTATTATTTTCTTCAGGCTCCACGGAGATATTTTTAGGGTTTAAGTCTTTTCTGGCTGAAAGGCGAAGTCGTCCAGTGTGAGGTCATAGGATGCCCTCAGGCTGCGTCCTATTGAAGAAGCCGCGGAAGAGGCAGCGAGTGCCGGCTCCCAGAGCTGCTGCTGAGGAAGGGGCCCTGACGAGCCCCACGTTAATGGAGTGCAGGGGGGCTTTTGGCTTTGCACGCTCAGCCTGTTTCACAGGCATCATCAGGCCTTTGGAGGTCTTTGGGCATTAATAGATCATGAGCCAAAGGCCTGCTTTCATTAAAAAAAAAAAAAAAAAGAAGAAAAAGGGGGAAGGAATAACGATGATGGCATCTCCCCAAGTTCCTGGTCCTTTTCCCTCTCTTTTCAGTCTCTTCTGAGTCCTTTCTCAGTGTAAAAATCCAACATCCACTGGCTGCCAGCTGAGCCGAGGGGCTGAAATAGGAAAAACCTACAGAATGTTTTTTTGAGGCTTGTGCCTGCTCCTCCCTAACAGGTTAAGAGCTGGTATTTTTCTCAACCAGAAACCACCTCTGGGCAGAAATCAGCATATGCAGAACATGATGTGCCTCTCATTAGATTGTTTGAATCTCCTGATGAGAGTTTTGTAATGATCAAGCCACGGTTTCAAGGGAAAGCAAAGAATGGAAAGGGGTTTTGATTTGGGTTTCCTGGGAGCCAGAGCTAATAGGTTTTATTTATTTATTTATTTTCAGTGCTGGATGCTAGACTGAAATGGCCGGGGCAGAGTTTCAGGGCAGTATAGCTGCTTGGACTCCTTGGGGAAATACGCAGACATTTTTACTCAGAAATTAGTTGGATTTTGATTCTTGTTTTTAAAGGCAATAAATAAACACGATTATATACTTGAAAAGCAGTTTGAGCTGCAACGGGCTCGTCGTTTCCTCGGGCAGCCATTCCAGATGAGTGTGCCCTCTACTACTATAATTACTTTTTAAAAATAACCCTGCAAGTCTGTAATCTGAAGTGGGTGGTATGTAGCAAGTCTGAGAGCATTCTGCATTCAACCCACAGGCTGGGGAGAGGGTGGCTTTATATAAGGGTTTGCTTGTCTTCATCCCTGCGTTGAAATCTACTTTTTCCCACAATCCATCAACAAATGGCCCATATAATGAAAGTGCTTTTTAACACAGGAGTCAAGCTTGCCAGGGACTCGGATGGCTTTGCAGCCCCACAGGCTCTAGATATTCCATCTGGATGTTGCTTCTCTGCCTGATCTTGTCTTCTGTTGCATTCAGATTTAAGCCGCCTGAGCATCAGGGGAGAGCAGAGCCCAGCTGAGATTCACAGCTAAATAATAGTCTAGACCTCAGTTTGAGTCTGGTCTCAGCTCACTTTGCCTTTGGGCTGGGCCAGCTGATTTATTTATATACTCACATGCTTAAAATACGTTGTGATTATTTTTTTTCCTGTGGGTTAGAAACAATGAACCTGGGAATTTACTGCTTGATTGCGTGATTTCTCCTACCTTATTTTCTCTATCTATTAAGCTCTTTGGGTGCTGATGTTCTTAAGAGCAGTGTGTTTGCAGACCCTCCTACTCCACAATGCAGCTATTTTCAGGCTCTGGTGAACACGTTTGTCCTCACTCATAAGGGGATCTTTATACTCGGGAGCAGAGTGAGGGGATACTGCAGGCAGGGATTTGCCAAACTGAATCTATTTCCACTATAATGAAATAACCCAGGGCAGTGTCTGCTCCCCTGTGATTTTTTTTTTTTAGAGTTGTAGTCCTGTTTAATGGGAAAGCTGAGGTGGAGAGAGGGAAATAAAATGGGAATTAAAAAGAGGAAACCAATGGTAGGTAGAGGAGGAAAAGCAAGTAAGTCCTAGAAGTGGGAAATTCAATCCTCTTGAGCTTCTCCCATTCAGAGAGGTGCTAATACAGGCCCCAGGCTTGTACTCAGGATGGAGGTAATTAATGTTTGCTCTCAAATTTCCTTGGGTCTGAAGTTAAGCACTTTCACCATGTCATTTTCTATCAGGGTTTTGCCACCTCTAAATGAAGAGCAGAAAATTACATTCCTTCTGCTTTTACATCATCAGTACCAGCAAGTTCAGACTTGCAGGTTCCTTCTCATGTTCAGGGCTCTGAACGGCACGGGGCTGGCCCGGAATAAGCAAAACATTTCCAGTCTGGTTTGGCCCTTGCTGGGGTTTTATTGGGGGTGTTGGGGCTGGTGGGCAGACTTCACTTCTTCACTGAGTGCACTGTTAGATGTGATTCCCACCATATTCTTCCAACCCTTTTTCCAGCTCTTCCCACCAAACAGCAGGGTAGCTTGGTACCCTCTCAGGCAAGCGGTAAAACGTTCAGATTGGAGAACAGGGTAAAGGCATTTGTGCCTATTCCCAGCAGGCAGTGGCGTCACCACTGGGCTATTTTAAATCATTAGATGCGGAGAGCAGAAGGGAAAATATTCCTGTCTTAATCTTGGCTCCTACAAAACACAGCAAACGCAGAATTGTGTGTTTAGCAGATTTCCTCTTGGGAAGAGAAGTCTCCTATAGATAATAATCCCTTCAGCAACATCTCCAGCGAACGAGGCTTTGTCCGAAGAACAAAGAAGAAGTTGCAAGCTTGAAATATGCCTGAATTTCCTGAGTGGGCTCTCCACTGTGTGCAGGCAGGAAGCTGTGTGAGTCTGGTTTGGATGTTTGCTCTGAAGTGGCATAAACAGAGTGTTGGGTCTCCTGGGATCCTGGTCTGACCCATGGACCAGGGGATAGGGGTTCCTCTAAGCTGCAGCAATGAGAAGGGCTACCGTAGTCATGCAGCTCCGTGCCCGTGTCCCTGACTGTCCCATCTCCCCTCTGGCCAACTCCATCCTCTGAAGGTCCCAGGTGGATGCAGGAGCCAGCCGCAGAGATGAGCGGTGTAGCCACAGTAGACTCAGCACAGACGGGTGTTAAGCTGCCAGCCAGCAGGGAACTCATTTCCTGCACAATTATGAAAACAGCTGATCTGTGACATTTTAAGAAGGGGGAGAATATACAGGGCAGGGGAAGGAAGGCCCCAGCTACGTAAATATTTACTTTTGCACAATGGCCTGGCCACCCCCTTCTCGCAGGGGCTGGGAGAAGAAGGGGTTGCTTGCTGCTGGCTCTGGTATGTGGTGACAAGGGACGGGAGAGCCACCAGTGAGCTGCCCATAGCTGGAAGGAGCATGCTGTGTGCCAAGCAAAAGCTGCTGTGCTGGAGTGTGATACTGCCCTGCTTGACCCCACTCTGCCCTGCAGCATCCCACAGCCCAGGATGTGCTGCTGGACCACAAAAAGCTTGGTTGAACTACCTGCCTGGGCCTCTCTTCCACCGAAGAGGTCTTGCTCTAACAAAGCCAAGCTAGTGCTGTACCTCTGCTAGTGAGGTATATCCCTGCTCCTTGGGAAGGGGTTTAGGGGAATGAATCATAGAATGGTTAGAGGTGGAAGGGACCTTAAAGGTCATCCAGTTCCAACCCCCCTGCCCTGGGCAGGGACACCTCCCACCACACCAGGTTGCT
>JAOQGH010000002.1:25811341-25823874 GCA_025769975.1 Gallinago jamesoni | reverse complement strand
TCACCACCCTCACAGCAAAGAGTTTATTTCTGGTGTCTCATCTAAATCTCCCCTCTTTCAATTTAAAACCATTACCCCTCGTCCTATGGCTCCATTCCCTGATCAAGAGTCCCTCCCCATCTCTCCTGTAGCCCCTAATACTGGAAGGCCGTTATAAGGTCTCCCCGGAGCCTTCTCTTCTCCAAGCTGAACAACCTCTCTCAGCCTGTCTTCAGAGTAGAGGTGGTCCATCCATCCAATCATCTCTGTGGCCCTCCTCTGGACCCGTTCCAACAGGCACAAAGCTTTCAGGGTAGTGCTGCTGCAGACAGATGAGGTGTCCAGAATCTAGGGACTGCAGCATCTCGTGTGATGCCACCACCACCTCACATGAGGAGTCACTTGCTAGACCTGATTGAAAAAGACTTGCAGACACAGGTCAAAAAAAGACCCTCAAGAGGTGGGGAAAAGATTTTCTTTTTGATCATGGCATTGTTCAACCTGATATAATCCTGGTTTTCAATTTCTTTCCCTTACCCTAGACAAAAATGTTATTTTTTCCAGCCCTGTCAAAGCGATGGTGAATCGATGCTCTTTGGTCTATAAAAGCTGCTCAGTTGTCCTTTCATTAGCCCTGCTCGGCCAGGGTGGCTGGTGCAGCTCCATGCAGACACTGTGTACATTTGACATGGTATCTGAGCGCTGGGGCAGCTCCGAAGTCCCTCCCGTGTGTACTCAGCGGGTGGAGGGAAGGCTGACGCATGTTTTTGCCTGAGGTCCAATTAGTCTGTGTTTGTAGCCAAGATTGCACCATCTAAGCCATGTTTCTGCAGTACAGTACTCTGTGATGGTTGTGTCAACACGGGGTGACCTGTATGTAAGGAGATTCAGTGAGTCCCAGTAACAGTGACATTCATCCACTGGTGCGTCTCGGTGTATTCTGCTCCCCTGGTGGCGTCTGCGAAACCAGAAGAAGTGGAATAGGTGGGATTCAGAGATTTGTTTCATGCTAGTGGCTGATGTGGTAACAGAGGTACCTCCAGCCTGTTCCCCTCCACCCCTTTCATCAAGGAAAGTTCACTCCTCAGGGCACACACCATCACTTGGTGAATAAACACGAGGGATTTGTGTTGTGGGTTAATTCTGCTGCTGGAAATCAAACCCCATCTGTGCTCAGATGACATCCTTTTTTCTTGGAAAGGGACCAAGGTTAAGAAGACAAGGAAGGCAGGTTAGTAAAAATATGTCAAAGTCTCTTGGGTATAAGTAAAGACTATAAATAAAAGCCTTTTAACTTGGAAAAGAACTTTAGAGTGATATGATCAGGTTCAATTTAGTCCAAATATTGCTTTATGCCATTAAGCTGTTATCAAGTTTTGGTTCAATTGCAATAGTTTTATGGCTTCAGTGCAGTGGGAACAGTTGCAGCCTTTATGCAAGTAAAGCATTTCCCCTGAACTGTTTGCAGAGAAGACTGCTGTATTGTGCAGGAACCTGGGAGTAAAACTGCCTGGAAACAAGTAGCTGGGGAGGTGACCTTCTCCAGCTCTTTTCTTTCTCCATTCCAGGGTAACTGCACAAGCTAAGGATTTATATCATGAACAAAGAGGGGATTTAAATGAGGTTTAGTTTTACATTCTCGTTAATCAATCCTCAAACTTAGTAATAAAAGCTGAACATTTTTAGTTATTTCCTCTTAAGCTGCAAGTGTGTCTGATTCAGCAGCGTCTTGAGATGACTTCTCAGGCTGAGAAAATAAGTCACATCCTTCTTCCTCTTGGGATTAATAGGGAACTAGAATAATCCTGTACCCATAATATTATTTCACTTGGGTTTGCATAATAGCCTGGAAATGGTTATACTCGATGCAATGCTTTGTAATGATGATGTTTCATCCTTTGAAGTTAGTTAATTCGTGTCACACTGTCAGACGTGTCACACAAACAATAAACCACACATACACACACACACACCAGTTTTTCTTAACTAGCCCTCATTTTGTGGTCTAAGTTTTACTACGGTTGATCAGAAGCGAGTGGATTTTAATGTGGCTCCTGCAAATATCCAGCACCACCACAGCCAGAGAAGTCCCATTTCACATTTGGTGTGTTTACATGTCAGCGTGGCTGTGGGTTTAGCAAGATCCTGGTGTTTCGAAGGAGTCTTGCTGTGTGCATGGCTGTGCTCGTAAGCTCTGCTGAGCATGAGTAATTCCACCAAAATCGTTGTAGCTGACCCTCTCCATGAGGCAAGGTTTTCTACATGCATCTGGACCCTTATTCCTGGCTTACATTAGAGAAAGTGAGAGAAATCAGGCCCCCCGTAATTACCTACAAGCTGTGAGCTAGGCACATATATAAATATTTTCAGGGTCAGAACTTAGCTCTTTATTTTTAACATACTTTGTTATTAGTAATCGTTTTTGAAGAGATTGAAAATCCCACCCATAAGTTTCTGTAGCGTTGAGTCTACTCAGCCTTGACCTCTGCTGCCGGTGGTATCGCTGGATTTACTGGTGACTTCAGCAGGAGCAGTCACAGTGGGTCTGAGTGCTTTTGAAAATCCTTTCCCTGTGTTTTTCTGTATAAAGCCCATCACTGTAGCTGCCAGATTATATGACACTAGGGTTTAAAACGACTTAAGAATGAAATCCAACTGATAAGAAGGCTAAGATGTAATAAAGCTGAGCAAAGTAAATTTGCTTGCTTTCTAAGAAAAAGCGACTTTCACAAGTTTTTAATTTTCTCTGGCCCAAGTGGAAAAACAATGGAGTTTGGTTCATTCTGGGCATGTGGTTCATACTGCTCCTGTGAAGCCCCAGAGATGATTCCCTGCACCCACCCACCCACCACCATGTGTGGGCTTACCCTGGGCGCATGGGAGCAGGTGAGGAGGGCTGGAGGAGGTTTGGTTTTAGTTTCTTTCTGTCCCCCAACGATAGGGTGAGATCTTGGGTGTCATCAGTTAAACCCACGTTTAGTCATTAATTCTCCCCAAGGCTCCTCCCTAGTTTTCCCCTCCGTCAGAGGTGCTTTACAAACGGGGAACAGAAGATGTGGGGACTCTGGTGGGCTACAGATGGGCCAAATCTACCCCCAGACTCTCTGCATTTCTTTTATTGGGGAAAAAGAGAGACAAACTAGAATTGTCATACCTCCCCGTGGTGTTAAAAGGATAAATCCATAAAACATCGTGTAGCACTCAAATACTGCAGCACTAAAGTCCTTCTGTAATTACCTGTGCCCAGCTGGTGCCTTCGTTGCCAGGCTTAAAGCCTCCACGCTCACATCTGTTTGCAGGCACCCTCTGGAGCAGGGTGGTCTCTGGCTGTAATAAATGATAAATACTTTGCTCTTATGGATTAGATTATTCTTCACCAAGTCTTTCTCTGTTTCACTGGAGGTCAGCTATAATCATGTTAGGATTTTCTCCATTTTCTCCCCCGGGCCCCCTTTTTTTGGTTTTTTTGGTTTTTTTTGTTTTGTTTTGTTTTTGCAATTGAACTAGGTCCTTTGTTCTGCTGTGTCAGCAGATAGGAGCCTTCCTCCAGGCAGTCGTGAAGACAAAAACGTGCGAGCAAGGGTGTTGCCTCTCTCTGTGGCTTTCTGCTCCTCTTCTCCCACCGCCAGCTCCCCACGCACGATGCTCGCCCCGGGAGGTGCTTGTGTCCTCCCCAAACCGTCCATTCCCTGGTTCACCTCCCTTTGAAAAGAGAGGCCAGATGTTATAATGCACTGGTAAGCCCTAAAACTGGCAGGATTTTTGTGTTTGTTTCCCTCCTCCTGTTTTATTTTCATAAGCCTATAGATTGACTTTATTTCTCTTTAAAGGTTTCTAGGCTGGGAGACTGCTATTCATCCGCTTTTAATTAAAGCAATATAGGGAATTAGGCCTTTCACAGGGGTGGTTCTGGTGATGGCTATGAATGTTTTTGTTAGTTTTCCTCCCTTCTGAGCAAATGCTTGGAAGTGTGAGTTGGAGCTTAAGCTTTTTAATTACCAGGGAATGAAATTACTACATTATGGTGGAGTGATTTCTTTGCAAAGGGAAAAACTGTTTCTTGGCTGCTGCCGTGTGCAGCAGCGTAACTCGGGGAGGATGGTTCACTGCTGCCTCCTCAGGGGACGGGAAGGTGGGGGGTGCAAGAAGAGACTATGTATTTTGGCATCAAATGGCTGAGGTTTTTGCTGTTTGCAGTACGGCGTGAAGGAGGGGAGGTGGTGGGAGCCCGGTCCCTCCTCCTGGCAGCGCCCGGCTGCCTCCCACAAAAGTCTGGTTTAGATTAGGCTGCCCAAGGCACAGTTTCTCTGGATGTTGGTACCACACTGAAGGAGCGTGGGTGTAGGGCTGAGAGTATCGGGGAGAGCAAAGTACTGCTCTTTCCAGGCGATTCACAGTCTCTCGATCCCATTTTGTCCTCCTTTGGAGCAGAGCTTTCGGGCTTATAAAACACAGCCTCATGCAAACAGAGGCAGGGCGTAGGAACCTCTCATTGGCATATGGGGTCACAAACTGGGCTTTTTCTGGAGCTTGAAGAAGGCAGCAAAAGCCTCCTTCCCAAGAAGGTGTGTATTTTGGGTGAGCAAGCGAAGGAGCTCAAGAGCAGGTCCCAGGCTGACCTGGGGAAGCAGCTGGCTTTTCTGCCTGGAACGTGCGAATTATTTCAGGATAGTTTTACCGCATGAAAGGCTCCAGCAGGAAATTTTCAGAAGAGCCCAAGTGTCACCTGACCCCAGCTCCTGTTTTCTGAAGTGTCAGTGTGTTCCTGGTGTGTGTTTGTGTGTGTGTGTTTGGAAATTTGACTTATGTTTCAAATTGGTTAGCTATTTTAGTACCATGGAAGGAAAGCTATTACCCTGAGAGTCAAGAGCATCAGTATGTTTCCAGGAAAACCTGTATTTACCCGCAAGTCCTTGGGGAGAGAGGATAATCCTCTTCAGTGTCATTAACTGCTGTCTCTTACTTCTGTCCTTCTTGCACGTTGCTTGTTTTCGGAATAAGGACGCAGCTTCTCTTGGCTTCCTCAGTCCTGTGAGCTACATGTAGGTCCTTGGGGTGCTTCAGAGTAGCCACCATGGGTGTTTGTGTGCCTTTCTGAAGTCTTTTGGGTCCATCTCAATGCCAGCACATGATGAAGGCACTGTCGTCCTGATGCTCCTCTCTTTTCTTCTCTCCTCTATAGCCTGAAACGATTTGCTGTTCCCCAGAGACTCACTGATGCTGCATGTGTTTCTAATCTCCTGGTGTAGCCAAGCTGGGTTCTCACTCGCAGCAATGTGACATCTGCTCCAATGTCTCTCAATTTGGTTCTGATCCGTGCTGGTCCCAGGGCCTGACTCCACTCTCATCGATGGCTTTTTCATTTGGAAACGTGCACTTCCCTTTCTGCAGCATTTCCCTATTGCAGTGCCTAGAAAGAGCCGAGAAAGAATTTTTCTTTTCACAATTTGGGATGCCTGGGGTTCCTTGGGGGCTCTGGGTTTCTTCTGTGGTGTCGCTACTGCAGGTTTCCTGGGGGTTATAAGATGATCTAAAGCAACCTGACTTGTTGAGCTGACTCAGAAGTGACCCTTCTGAATCATTCCCAGGCAGCTGAGCTGTCTGAAGACTTGACTGCAGGGGATTGATCTGCTTGTCATTAAAGCCAAAATGTTCAGTATGCCTTCAAAAATATCAGAAATAAGTTAGATTCTTTGGTTTGTGAGTATTTTCCAAAAGGTCATTTCAGTGCCCTCTTTTTTCAAGTAATAGTTATTTCATTAAACTCCAAGGCAATATCTGAAACACACCTGTCTTGCCCTCTTGGCACATGAACAAAAATTAATAAAATGTGAGTTAAAATAAACAATGTGGAAACCAGTATCATCCAAAGGAAAAAAAACAACAAACAACCACCCGTTGAACTACAAAAGAAACACCTGTGAAAAAGACTCCTCTGGTACTTTTTCTGGGTAAATAACATGAAAAAGAAGGTACCTGAAACAAGATTTGTGTATTGACTCAGAGTGATTTAGGGATCTGCTTGAGATTCAGGTGTCTCTTCTTTCAGAGAAGGGAAAATAAGAAGGCTGGAAAGTGCCTACTTATGAAATGCTCCAGATATGTGTTTAAGCTCAGGCTTGACACAGCATCAGTGAGTGAATGGAAAAAGTCCTTTTAATTCCTCTAACTCTGGAAGAGGTCTTTAACAAGTGATCAGGCTCATTGCGCATAGTCCTTTGCCCCTTGTTGGTCTTCTCCTCCCTCTGTCCCTTCTGTATCATGTCAGGTTCACCTTGGAGAGGAAAGTCATTGGAGCTGGTCATTACTTGATTCTTTGAGTTTGCGCTAAGGTCGAATTACTGGAACCAGGGGCTGAGATATAGACCAACTGAAAGGGGGAAACAGGGTGGTGAATCAGACCTAAACTTTTCTTTATGTCCTAAATGTACTGAATGTGCATCCTCCTTACTTGTGGTGAACTGGGGAGGTGATTTTGGATTTGGACTATGTGAGCAGGTGAGGAGTCTCCCTCTTTGGAGGTCTTTAACCACAGATTAAAGAGACTTCTTCAGTAGTCCCATAGATAGAGTTGATTGTGCCGGTAATCATGGAAAGGGATTTGCTGGTCTCTTGAGCTTCTTTCTAGTGCTGTATTTCTGTGATTTGCTTATTCAGAGCCATATTGTGAGAAGATTGTGATGAAGATTAATTCAGAATATGTAGCAATTGGACATGAAGGGCCTGTAGTTTGTGGTTGTAAGATCTTGGCCTCAAAAAGAAGAGTTTCAGTATACCCAGCAGTAGAAACTTCTCAAAGTCTGATGTTTTCCTAAACTACTCCAGGTTTTTAATCCAAACCCCATGATTTGTAAGTGGCACCAGAATAATTCTTGTCACCACCACACCAGTCCCTCAGTTGAATGTGCTCTTTGAAGTGTATGTGTATGAATATTGCATTCAGAAGTTCTCGTGTCACAGAGCAATCACTGTAGCAGTTACAAGAAATACTTTTTATTTCCTCCTCCTTCTCTGTCTGTCAGGAAAAGGACTGATCTTTCAAATCTATTCGCAACAACTTATTTTTGTGCAGCACAGCTGGTGCATCTTGTGAAGGAATGCAGTGGAAGGTTCTACTGTGTGGTGTGGGCTGTTGGGTCCCTGATGAATGTCTCTTCTGGGCTCCACTGGTCCCCCTTCCCGTCTCTCTCCATCCCCATCCCTCCATACATGGGACCTTACCAGTGGTTGAATCTTACCCAACGTTGCTGTGGCAAGAGCAGCCTTGCCAAGCTGCTGAACAGGCAGCCTTTAATGCTGCCTATTTCTTGCAGTCAAGTAGTTTTGAGGAATGACCTGGATTTTGTTTTGCAGAGGTGCCCAGTGTTAATTCAGGTGCTCGGCACCTCTCTGGTATGTATTCACTTACTCAAAAGCCACAGTGGAACTGAGCGTTTTGATTGCAAGCAGATTGATCTCAAGGACTGTCTTGTGTTTGTACAGTGTCTGGGACAGTGGATTTCTGCTCTGGGAATAAATATTTTGGAAATTGTCTTCAGGTTCCTTGCAGAAGGACTGCTCCTCTCCAACCATCTCCCCCTGCCTTCACACGGCTGGTTGGGAAGTGACATTTCCACCGTGCTGATCCCGAGAAGGGACCCACTCTTACCCTGCCCAGGGAAAAAGTGAGGGCTCGTTTTACTCAAATCAGCACAGAAATAGATTACATGGGGTGAGGCTGAATTCCATCCAAACATAAATAGAGTAACATGCCCCCAGAATATCTTTTCGTTCTAAATCTTGCTCAGCAGTTGAAAGTCCCAAGTACCAATAAAGTCACTGACTAATGAACATTACTCAGTTCCTTTGGGTGCTTGGCTTGGGGCGCTCATAGTTTCCAGTCATACGATTACTCCTTTTTACTTTAAGCCATCCTGTTTTCCTTTAGTCTTTCAGCCTTAAAGAAACATTGAGTAACTTTATGTTCTGTTTCTTAATGGCAAAGCCAAGGGATCCCAGGGATGCAGATCTTTTTAGTTTCTTTTCCTGCTACCTGGAAACACCTTCTTTATCTCTGGTGCCAGCTGAAGTGTTAGTTTTCTGGTTTATTTTCCCTGACCTTTTCTGAGTCTCTCTTTCTTGCTCCTTTTCCATTGGAACTAAGAACAAAATTGGGATTTTCCAAGCAGAAGTGTGTCTCTGAGATATGCAGTGGAGATGAATCGGCACCAGGACATGTGCTCTGCACCCTGGGTGTTTGATGAGGAGAGAGGAAGGGATTAAAATCTGAACCTGAACTGAAATTTGGAAAATTATATCAGTAAAAACCTTAGGGAAGGCCAGGCCCAGTTTGTGGTTCAGTTCATTCTTGAGTGCCCATGGAGATATGAGGAACAGCTCGGCTCCAAATGAGTCATTAGCTTGGCACATGGGGAACCTTCAATTCCTTGTAGACCCTTGCAGGAATAAACATATGCGTTGTACACCTGAATGAGACCCGCGAGTCCTTGAGCTGTCATTGATACCTTGTCCTGTGTCATTCAGAATTGCAGCATGGCCCCATTGTTTAGTGATCTTTAGCATCCAGTCACGTCTCCAGGGACCTCATGCTCGGTGGTGCCTCTTTGGATGGGCAGTGGCTCTGTTGAGAGGTCTTGAGCTCCTGTGGAGCTGCTGTTGTTGTGATTTCAAGTGTGCCTTAGCTAAACTCACTCCTGTTGTATGACCGAGACGCAGAGGGAGGACCATGAATATTTTAGGTAGTTATGCCACCCAGGAACTTGTGTCACACCTTCAAATCAGAATGTGGATCTGTGAAATTGTGTCTTGAGCTCTGTCACCAAGGATGGTCCTGAGGAAAGCCAGATCAGGCATTTCATCCTGGCTCCAGGTGATCTGTGTAGGTCCACTGATGGGGAGAAACGTGTTGCCTGCACCTAAATCTGGCCTGAGTATTTATTTTTCACAGAAGTAACACCAAAGTATGCTTGGACTATACAGAAGCTGCAATTGAAATTTACTGGGAGATGGTTTCTGCAATAATTATCTACAGTTGGGTTTTGTGGCTGTGCCATGCTGGTATATTTGACTTATTCCATTGTGAACATTGCATAAAAGTATCACCCGCCAGTGAAATATCTCTATCTCCGGAATCTAACACAGTGAATTTTGGACGGCAACACTACACCCCAGATAATCAGTAAGGCTAAAGAAGAATCCCACGTCCAATTGACCATGGCAAATCCAATTCAAACTGCAAAGGGATATTTTTCCTCCCATTAGGCAGAATGTGATTAATTTCCCATGTGGAAAATTGTTCAAGACAGACGTGCTCGTAAATTATGGCATAAGAGATCCTATTACTACAAGCTCCATCAAAACCTACTGTGCCTCCCAAAATAGCAATAAGAAGATAATTATATTAACAGCCTTTCTTGTTACTTGATGTATGACTGACATAGGCTGTAAGCTTATTTTCTGCCAGATTGGAGCATTCATTTAAGGATGGATGCTTTGGCATTTGTGGACGTTAACAATAATTGTTGTCTTCTGACATTTGAAATTAAAAATGTTACATGAAAGTTTTTGAAATAGGGGATTGAAAGCTAATAGGTGCCAATGAGCCCACAGTTTAAAATGATGCATCCTCTAGGGATGAAGACTTAAAAACTTCATATCCAAAAAGAAACATGGTTTAACCAGGAAGGATTCTTGAAGGAGCTAAGATCTGTGCTATTTAACCCAGGATCTGCAATAGAGGGTGTTAGTGAAATAACTAACTTAGCTGATCATGAAATTACTTAGGATATTTAAGTTTGGAGCTGATTGCAAAAAGTTGGAGGAGGAGCTAATGATATTTAGGAAACATTTCTTCACTGAAAATGTTATCAAGCATTGGAATAGGCTGCCCAGGTAAGTGTTTGAGGCACTGTCCCTGGAGGTGTTCAAAAGACAGGTAGTCGTGGTCCTCAGGAATACGATTTAGTAATTTTTATTTCCTATTTCTTATTTATTTTTTTGTCAGAGTTAGGTTGATGGTTAGACTAGGTGATATTTAAGGTCCCTTCCAACATAGATGATTCTATGATTCTATAATGATGATAAAAAGGCGGTTCAGTATTGGTAAGTACAAAGCAGTGCTTGGGGGGGTGGGGAAGAAAAGGATCATTGCAATAATTGCAATTGAGGAAGGAGATTTCGGTAGTTCTGAGGATGTTTCCACAAAAAGTACAGCTCAGCAGTTAGTAGCAGTCAGCAGCAGTCAGAAAGCCAAAGGTGGTGCTAGAGAGAATTAGGCAAAGAACGGGAAACAAAACGCAGAGCTTCAGCTGCGGAAATCCACCGTTTCCCCACATCGTGAATACTGTGTGCAGGTCTGGTCGTTGCCTCTCAAAAAGGGTATATAATAAACTAAGGTGCTGAGAAGGATGACAGAGGTGGTTACAGAGGTGAATTGGCTTCTGTATGAGGGGAGTGAATAGACTAAAAGTCTTCAGTCTGGAACAGAGGTGGTGGTGGGCTGGTTAGAACTTTGTGAAATCAAAAAGAATTTGAGAGGAGGACATGATTAGTTTTATTTCTCAGAATCCAAAACCCAAGTGTAGTGAAATTTGGAAAGCAAACCTAAAGTGAACAAAAGGAAGTACATAATCACATACTGTGTGATTAAATTATGAAATTATTTTCTAGAGGACTCTATAGGGACCACAGTATTTGTGGGTTCAAAAATGTAGTAGAACAGTTTCTCTAGGACAGAGCCAACACTGGTTGTTAAGGATTATTTTCTAATTCAGAAAACAATCTAGACATTGATGTGCAGGAATGGGGAGTGTATATCATGAGAAGGATCCCATTATGCATGTCCTGTTCTTGAATTTCTTGCCTGTCTTTTACTGGCCACTCTTGTAGACAGGGAGCTGTCTACAATCTACAGAGATTTTTGGTCCAACCAAAGTTTGGTCCAACACCTATTGCTGCAACAAAGTGAGCTAAATCTTCTGTCCCTTTTTAGTGTGTTATAACTACCAGAGAAGCTTGAATTCTTGGATTGTAGCAGCTAAACGCATAGGTGGTGATCCTCCACCTAGGAGTGGAGGAGATGGCATCTGTTCATTCTTGATATTCTACTTTGGAGACCACATGTCTGCAGGCTGGACCACCTCAGAGGGGTTATCTGAGGTACCCAATAGTGGGACTTTATACCTCTGGCCAGCCCTGCGTAGCACTGCACACCAGGACACAAAGGCAAACAGCATTTGGGGAGCTGCCATTCCTGTGTGGTGGCACAGGGAGAGAAAGACCAGTTTGTTTGGTGGTGTGGATTTTGTTAGCAGTCGGTCCTGTTTGGCTGCTCAGTGTCTCCGTGGCTTCAAATGCAATTAATCAGGGCCCGAAAGGGTAATTATCAGCTCACATACCTAATTCAGATTTCTGTGCCTATTCATGTTACTGTTTTTTCTTTAATTTAGCAATAAAGTTGGGGTTATTTTCATGGTTTTTTGCTGCTGGCCCAGTGATCCTTATTAAAAATAAAAAATAACAAAACATTAGTTTCCAGTCCACCTTTTTTCCTTCTCCTTGGGAAATGAAAAGGCCGTATTAACTGTGAAAGGGAAACGAAACCATGAGTAGTCCTAGGGTCCTGCTGTCACCTTGGCTGAAGGCACTTTTCCTTTCAAGGGGCAAGTAATTGCTCAGAACATTAATCCCTGAAAGAGGCTTTTATTCTGCAGTGGGTGAAGCTGTTGACATCTGACAGTGCTGTTTCCTCCTTTGAATCGGACATAGGCACTTTGCTGAACCCAGGAGAAGGTGGCCCTGGAAAGCTGGGGATGCTTGGCACCCTCCACCCTGAGCTCCAGGGCAGAAGCTCTGTCCTCCGGGGTGCTCTTGCACCCTTAACACTGTGTTTACTTGCACGTGGAGGAACTGAGAGGAGTTTTTCAGGGAGATTGTCCTCAGCTGTCTTCTGGCATCAGCAGGCACTGCTGGTGCCAAGTCGCACGTGAGCATAGTCTGGATTAGGTGGCTTGAGCTGGAAATGCCTGAAGTGCTCACACATGGAGGAGCCGGGCGTGAAGGAGGCTGGTTATCTGATAAGTAATTATAAAACCATTTCCCTGTTCCTGTGCATCAGCTGAGCCATGGTAACTGCTGGTGTGAGTGCAGCCGAGGTGGAGTCATCTGAGTGAGCTTTGCTGTCCCTGGGAGGCTGGCACTGGCTCGTGTTGGTGCAGGCTACATGCGCCCACACAGACCAGTACAGGTTGGGGGCTGACCTGCTGGAGAGCAGCTCTGAGGAGAAAGACCTGGGAGTCCTGGTGTACAACAGGATGCCCATGAGCCAGCAATGTGTCCTTGTGGCCAAGAAGGCCAATGGCATCCTGGGGCCATCAAGAAGAGTGTGGCCAGCAGGTGGAGGGAGGTCATCCTGCCCCTCTACTCTGCCCTGGTGAGACCCCATCTGGAGCACTGGGTCCAGTTCTGGGCCTCCCAGTACAAGAAGGACAGGGAACTGCTGGAGAGGGTACAGAAAAGGGCCACAAAGATGATTAAGGGCCTGGAGCATCTCTCCT
>JAOQGH010000002.1:25799650-25811241 GCA_025769975.1 Gallinago jamesoni | reverse complement strand
AAATGGGCACAAACTTGAATATAAGAAGTTCCACCTAAATGTGAGGAGGAACTTCTTTACTGTGAGAGTGGTGGAGCCTTGGAAGAGGCTGCCCAGAGAGGTGGTGGAGTCTCCTTCTTTGGAAACATTCAAAACCGGCCTGGACATGTTCCTGTGCAACCTGCTCTAGGTAGACCCGCTCTGGTGGGGGGGTTGGACTAGATGATCTCCAGGGGTCCCTTCCAACCTCATATGATTCTATGTTTCTAGGATTCTATGACCACCATGTCCACTGCCTACCAAAGGCGTGAGTTAGCTGTGTGCCCGTCAGCTGGGAAGGGGTGATAAGGGTGACTTCATGGTCAAGACTTAAAGAGGAGATGCTGCTGGGTGGCCTGGCCACGGACCTGACCCAAAGGCTGTTTCATTGGTGTTGTGGCCACATCGCAGGTCTCAGCTGGCTTGTTGCACTGCAAGCTCAGGGGAGGCAGGGGAAGGGGTGTAGGTCTCGCTTTGGAGTCAGCTCAGGGGGGTGCAAACATGATTGCACCAATCAGACCCCCAACACGTGCTGATGATAGAAGTGCCCATCTCGCTTCTCCTGCAGCACACAGGAACCAGCCATCCCTGCCTTGAAACGCACACTCATCAGCCTTTGAAATCAACATCCCTTTATCAGGGATCAGAGCAGGCACGGAGGAAATCCCTACCAGAGATTTTCTTAATGACACAGAAAAGTAAGATAAACTAAAAAGACGTGTCTGGCACCAGAGAATGATGCCTGTGGTTTGAGATGGTCTCTTGGTCTGCAGATGAGCTTCCTGACTCAGAGGCTGGCCGGCTTAGATCTGGTTGATGTTCAATGGCCTCTGTGCCTCTCGTCGTCTACTGAAAATTCAGCTTAGAACTAGTCACAAGCTTTGCTTAGAGGACTCCAGGAGAGCACTTCCCTTTGGAAAGAGAGAACAGTGCTCTGTTTGGCAAAGCACAGGGGATTTGGTTTGTGAATACTGCTCTCTGAAACCCTGGCTGGTAAGTTCCAGCCTCAGACAAGCACAGACACCTAGTCATGTTTGCTGCCACGTTGTTTGTTTGTTTAATTTCTGTGTTAATTGGTGCCTTCCAAATGCCACAACTGCTGTGAGGAGCACTGTCCCTGCCAATCCGACTGCTGAATTTCACCTCCTGTAACGTGGGACGTGTACCTGGCAGCTGGTTTAATCGACGCCCTTCCACAGGAGAGAATTTTGCCTCATTTGCAGCAGAAATTGAGGATTTGGTTTTGATTAGAATAAATGTTTGAACTGCAAGGTTTTCTGGCCTCAGGTGCCAAGGTAGACGTCTTTTCATTCTGCATGCGATCGGCCGAGGGATCCAGGGACTGGCTTTATTGCTGTCATTAGTGTGTGCTTGTTCTGTGACCTTGTAAAGCCACCTTTGCATCCCTACCCCTCAATTTCTGCCTGTGATGTTCCTGCAAGAGTAGGTGCCTTAGCACCGCCTCGTAGCATGACCTACCTCCTCGTAATAATAACTTTGATCTACGTGGTGTGAGCGCAAATATTATTTTATTCACAGCTCCGGTTCTCAACCAGCTTGAGGGTGGAGTCTCCCCAGCCGTGTTACTGCCAGTCCTGCCAAAGGATGTGGCTAGGACCTTACTGAGCTTTTCCAGTGTAGTTTGGCAAGGGTGTGGTGCAAATCCATCTCCATCCAGTGACCTTGCTGCAAGGTCTTTGACCCCGGCGGATGCAGCTCAAAGGTACCCTGTCAGCGAGGCTGGTGCTGGCCCAGCGTGCGTGAGGTAGTGTCTTGGGCTTGGTGTTGCACCAGTGCGTGCATTAATGACAAGAGGTCTCATAAGAGCTTATGGGACTTTGCAAATGTTTTAATAAGCTCAATTCGTTAAGGCTCCTGCTTTAAAAGATTGAGGTGGAACCATATGGTCATTCGTGAGGGTCCGTACCACCGAGAGTTAGTAGAAAGACTCCTATTGAATTTAACAGACCCCAGCGGACAAGGAGGTGCTTGATGTGTTTTTGGAAAGAGCAGAGAAAGAGTTTCCTTAATGTAGTTCCAGAGGCATGGTCTTGCCCTTCAGGAAGAGCCTTTTTCATCAGTAAGGTGGCACATAGGCACTGGAAAGGCTCTTGCCTTTTCCTGCTCTAGGGTCAGGAGCTGGAGTAGCTCGGATGATACAAGCACATTCACCAGCAGATACGTGATACAAACAGGGGCTGCCGGTTCCCAAACTCATTGGACCAACGTACAGTGATCCACATCATTCCCACACTGGCCAGGGAGTGAAAGTTAGTCTTGAATGTAGCCCTGCAGACTGTCTGTTGACCAGTAGTGATTTGGAGATCACAGGTTAGGAGCCACTAACTAGCTAGGTGAAAGCAGGACGCTGGTGTCAGCTGGTACAGGAGGACTGTGTGCCCTTGCAGCCCAGAAGGCAAATCACATCCTGGACTGCATCAAAAGATGCATTGCCAGCAGATCCAGATGGGTGATTCTGCCACTTTGCTCTGGTGAGACCTCACCTGGAGCACTGTGTACGGGTCTGGAGCCTTCAATATAAGAAGAACATGGACCTGATGGAGCGGGTCCAGAGAAGGGCCACAAAAATGGTCAGGGGGTTGGAGCACCTCTGCTATGAGGACAGGCTGAGGGAGCTGAGGTTGTTCAGCCTGGAGAAGAGGAGGCTCCGGGGAGACCTAATAGCGGCCTTCCAGTACCTACAGGAGAGATGGGAGAGTCTGTTTACAAAGGCCTGCAGTGACAGGACGAGGGGCAATGGCTTTAAGCTGGAGAAGAGCAAATTTAGATTGGATGTAAGTCCTTTCCAATGAGGGTGGTGCAGCACTGGAACGGGTTGCCCAGGGAGGTGGTTGAGGCCCCTTCCCTGGAGACATTCAAGGTGAGGCTCAAGGAGGCCCTGGGCAACTTGGTCTAGTTGGAGGTATCCCTGCTGACTGCGGGGGGGTCGGACTAGATGACCTTTGGAGGTCCCTTCCGGCCCGGACCATTTTATGATTCTATGAAAACCAAATGTTTCTGCAATGAGAGGTAGGGTTTGATGTTTAGTTTAGGGTCTAGATAGTTTGATTGCTATTTAAGCCCTGACATTTCCTTGTGGTAGATGACTTGGTCCTGGAAATTTGGAAATGAATCCTTTTGGAGGATGTTAAAAAACCCGCAGGGTGCAGTGGGTGTGTAAGCGTGCAGATTCTTATCTTAGGGGAGAAGTACATGTAGGCAAGTGTGATGCTTTGGATCTGCATAGACTTTCCTGTTTTTCCGTGCCTTTTGCTCCCAGCATAGCAAACAGTGTATGCAAAGAGGGGGACACTCCTGCATCCTCCGTGTGAGGAAGCCGTGCTGTTTCCTAAGGCAGTGTTTCTCGGATGTTTTGAAAACGTGACCCTCTTGTGGCTCCTCGTCTCTGTGGCACTCGGAATTATCACCAGGGCAGTTCCCCCGGGTGAGGGTGTGCCAGTTGCTGGTGTTGCTGGCTACAGGTATAAATACCATTCTCCCTTGGACAAACTGACTGCTTTCTGCAATTAAAAGCAGTGGGCTGTTTGCTGGCTAATGGAGCACTGGCAACCGGTCATTCCAAATGAGTTCACTTTCCACCTTGGGGAAGCTGAGCTGCGTTGTTCGAGGCAGCACCCATTTCACTGCAGAAATTGAAGACTTTACTCACTGAATCAATGCTTCCAACATTTTGCAACCGCTCACAGACTGGGCAGTTCAGCTTTAAGGGAATGTGTGTGTGTAACTTGTGCTCACACTGAGATCCTCTTGTCCGGGGGTAGGTGCTTTATTTTGCTGTTCTCCAGTGGTAAAGTTGGTTTAAGCAAGGTGATGAACCTCTTTGGGTTTGCTGGTGGGTACAGACCAATGCACAGAGAGTCACCCCACAGTAAGAAAATCAAACAGGTAATTTTGTACCGTTTTTGCCTGCCCTTTCCAAGCCAAAGACTGCATAATTTGCCTTCACCATGATTCCTGCCTTGCTTTGGAAAGCTGGGAGATTTGCATATGGGGGCAGCTGAAGAGGAGATTATGGGAGCAGCAGGTTGTTTGGGTGATAGCAGTGTGACACAGAGCCACATGAAGTAGTTCTTGGTTTATGCAAAACACTGTACAAACAGTAACAGAGCTGTTAGCTTGAGATTTGCACCCCATAGTCCCCATCTGTCGCTCCTGAATTTCAGCATTGGTGCTCGTGCCTTTTCTCCTTCCAGCTGTGCGTGGTGCTTGAATTCCCAAACTCTGTACTAGCAGAGCTGCTCTAGAGGTGATGCTGTTGTCCCTGGAGGATAGTGGCCACCCCTACAGGCAGTGGAAAGCAGCCAGGTTCAGAGACAGGAGCTTTTTGCTGGTGAGGGATCCAGCTTCACCTCTTGCCTGTCTTTGTTTCCCCTTGTAATTATTCACATAAGGGCATATTCTGCTTATCGCTTCTAATGGAGGAAGATTTCTCTTCCTGGTGATATTCTTTTATAGTCAAGCTATGTTGTTTCCCATGTCTTATAGCTTATCGGTGATTTTCTTTAACATTGCAGCTTATGCACATTAAAAACAGGATCCAAGTGCAGAGAGACCCTTCCCACCATCCCCCATATATTGTTGTTGCTTGTATTGTCTTTCCTGGCTGCCCCATCTGTCTCCATCACCTCTTGTCACCTTCCATAGTAATTCCTGCTGATTAGCAAAGGTCTTTATCAGCTGAGGCTCTTTGGAAGCCGACTTCAGCCAACAGTTCTGTGACAAGTTTTTACTTATTAAAAGAAGTCCTTCCCCCTCCCACCGGTGGAAACAGTATGAATCATTTCCCTCCCCTTTCTTTGTCAGAAGCAAATGCCGTCAATGTTAGGACCCTGGCACTGGCTTTCTGACTCCAGGAAATCATGGATGAAACAATCCATGGAAACTGGAATGCCCATGTAAATGTAAGACATTATTTTATAAGGAACACGCCTCTTTTTTTGCCTGCTGTCAGGTTGCCATCTGATTGACGATCACATGTACTTCCACGAGAAACATAAATATCTTCTGTCCTGTAGTGCTCTGCTGGTGAGTTATCTCTTTTACACTGCAAGGTGGAAACCTGTCTTTAAATGCTCCATTTGGGAATTACATTGTGTGACAGGTGCCAGAGAGCTTCATGCAGTATCCTGGGTTGGATGTCACAGCTTAAATGGGTTGAGGGGAATTTGTGTCATATCTAATTGCACATCTGTGCTTCTTCAGTGTATAAAAAGAATAGTAACAGCTATGTGTAAGGAGTGGAAGCCTTCATAAAAATACTTGAGCAACAAAATGGGTTTAGTTACACTGGAGGAAACTGTGTAGCCCAAAAGGAGAAGCTGTAACTGTGTGAGGGCTAAATGCTTTTCTCTAGATTCATCTGCTGTGACTCTAGGAGCTGTATAGCACATGTCCCCCTCCCTCGAAGAGGAGAAACTGGACTCTCCTGCTAGGCATGCCCTTAGGGACTTGTATTGCTTCTCGACATAGCGATGCCTGGTGCTATGCTGCCTCCAGGCCATGCTCCCCAGTGTCACCAAGCCCACCAGGAGCCGGGCTTCTTCTCTGCATGAACCACATCCTTCCCCGTTACAAAGCATTAGGCTACGGACCTTTCTTGTGTGTTCAGCACAGACTTGACAGGGGGGGTTGGGTTGGCAGAGTGTTGGGTTGCTTTTAAGCCTTTATTACTCCAAGTGTGATGTTTTGCAGAAATAAAATTGTATTCAGAGAATACCTTTAGGCTTGCAGAATCAGCAGTTGCCAGATAGACGGTCTCCTGCATAGCTTTATTCTTCCCTCTTTGAGCACCCGCTGTGTATACAGGAGGAAACTGGGGTCTTGTGGGAGAAGGGGTGTGCGGTCACGGAATTAAAGGCTACATCTATACATATAGACAGAGAGATGAAGGGATGACTTAAGATGTCCCCCACAATGCTAAACCTGATACTTTGCTTCTTATCCACATTAATTTCCTAGGAATAATATTTTCTTTAAAGAAAAAAGGGTAAAACTAAATATTGTTATCCTGCATTAGCAGCAGGGCTGGAGCCCTGTGTCTTCCCCCCATCTCTCCTTCCCAGTGCTGCAGTCCTCAGAGTCCTTCCTAACATGTGCCATACCTCCCTTAGCCCAGTTTGAGCCTGGCACATCAGAATTAATACTTGCACGAGGCAGTGCTGTCCTACGTAGCCTATAGCTTCCCATCTGAGACTCCTCCACTTCCTAGCTGGGCTGCAGCATGGTTAAAAAGCCACTCATCCTTCTGTAAAAAAGGGCTGTAGTGCCTGAGTAGGCTTAGAAGAACCACAGTAAAATTCAGGAGAGAGGAAGCAGCACTGTATGTACTCGCATAGAAGTAGATCCCTTCCTTAGAGATGTGGAAGCCACCCAGAGGAAAAGCCAAGCGGCACTTAAACCGCTACTCCACCCTCGTAAGGAAATTGCCCGGGCAATTTACCAGCCACCCCAGAACTTCCCTGCTTCACATCAGTGCTGTGAAATGCTCCTTGCTATTGTCACCCTGAGGGCTCCCCACTGGCTCTTATGTGCCCCCACTGCTTGGCTTTTTACCTGCTCTTTATTTCTTTCTGGTGATAACAGGATGGTCCTCACTACCTCACTAGTCAAAGCCTTCCATTAAAGGGGTCTGTGGCCAGTACACCCACTTCTAGAGTGTCAAGGAGTGTACAGCACTCAAGTCACCTTCCTTTCCCAGTCCCACGGGACCTACCCTGGTTTCAGAGGAAGACAGGTAGAAATGGGGGAGCTGGAGGAAGCACTAGTAACTCGTACTGGATCTGCAGTGGTTCCTTCTGGTAGATCAGGACAGATTCTGATAAGCTTCTGTTGGCAGTCTGTCTTCCCAGAGAAGGGGAGAAGCTGGGTATTTGGGAAGTTGTCCCCCCTTAGAGGTGCTTCAGTACCCCTGGCAATGAGGCTTCTCTGCCCGAGGACCCCAGGATTTGTGAGGGCGTCCCTCCTTGCTGCCCACCAGAATGTGGATGGATGTGGTGGCAGAGTGTCCTTGTTTCAGTTCTCGCTTTTTTCCTCATTGACTACTCCATGGTGCTCTAAACTACCCAAACTTCTCTGGATCTCAGTTGTGAATGTCATAGTGGGCAGCTGCAGATCTTCCCCACAGCCCTCAATGAACCTTTCCCGGCTTCCAACAGCAGCGGGAAATATCTTCCTTTTTCTGAAAGGATAAAAATGGAAGCACCTTCTGGGCTTTGCTTCATCCTAACATCACAGCCATCCTGATATTTTCCATCTCCTTTTAAGGACTGAATTAAGACTCATCATATCCTGGGGTCTTTTTTGTGCTCTGTGTTTAATATAACGTTCTTTATTATATTTATCTTGTTTCTTATGTTTGAGTCTTTCATTTATTATATTACTTTGAAGACTGGGCCTCCCTGTCATTTTAGAAAAGCTGAATTGCATTTACAGGAGACCTTTAATGTGTTTAAGTCTTTAGTTCCATTATGCTTTTATATGGTCACCGGTTTGACTTTCGACTCGTGGCTTGAACTGAAAACAGGAAAGCCAGAAAGTGAGAATGTTTCCAAAATGTTGCTTTATCTATGCAGTATATTTATAAAAGTTACAAAGAAATACCAAGAACTCACACACCAGCATTTCTGGAGCACTGAGAAAGGAACTAGGCTTTTTCTCTACAGCTACTCCCACAGCCCTTCCACCCCAAAAAGCAGCTTACTGAAGGTATGTGGTACAAGTACAGTGTGGTCCTGGAGGCTCCTAGAAATAATAGAAATGTTTTGGAAGTGCAGGTAATTGTCCCCATTTAGCGGGCAGAGAACCAGGAAAGCAGCAATGTTTTGGTGTGTCCAAAGCAGGTCCATGTGGGGAGACTGGGAGTGACACTTTCCTTCCCCAGCAGCTTTTCTCTAAATGGCTCAAGTTCAGGTGAACATCTCAGGCACCCATTGAAGATTTCTCTGTGACCACGTGGCATCACGTCCTAAAGGGATGGCTGACCACCAGCTTTGTAATTAGATAACCACAGGGAACCCAGAGAGATAAATTTATGGCACTAGGAAATGGCTTTACCTCACAGGACAAACTCTTTTGCTGCCAGAATTGGGGATGGAGATAAACCACTTTCTCCTGTCTGAAACAAAAGGCTTTAACACCTTCCAGATTAGCAGCTGTGAAGGACAAGACAACCAAAAGGGGCAGAGTCTGGGAGAGGTTAGAGCCTCTGCTACTGGTCTGTTAAAAGCTGCCGTTTCATTAACCTCTCAGCTTGTGTAATCATGACAAAATCAAAGCCACATATTCAGATTTTGGATCTGATTTCATTTCCTAGTCCATTTTCTTATCCGGTGATCTATGGATGAGTATCTCATTTGCCCGTTGGCAGAAGAAGTTTGGAGCAGGGGGTGGTATATGTGTCAGTGGGTTTTTTACAGAGACATTTCATGGACTAAATAATGCTGGCAGATAGTATTTTCTTCCACCACAAGGAGAACATATAATTTATTCTTGTCTCATTACATTAAAAGAAATACAGCACAAAAGAAAAAGGGAAGAAAACCACCAAAAAAGGATATGAAGATATAATCCCCTCAAGCCAAAAAAATACCATCACATCCTTGTGTGTGGGGAGACTCAGCTCCTAGATTATTTTGATAAACTTTGCTACAATCAGTTTCACACAAACCCCAGCCGTTTGTTTAATCTTAACTGGCTTGCAGAAATGTCATCCAGCAAGGACACTGAGGTTATTATTTTTTTTACTTTCAAAAAAAAGAGAGTTTGTTTATTTTTCCTCTATTATTTGGTTTCCCTCTGTAGATTTATAAGGGCTCTGTCACCAACAGCCTTGTATTTGTTCGTGAGCTGGCTGTGTGGTTTGCCTGCCTGCAAGGGCAGGAACATCTGCAGTGGGAGGTGGTTGAGTGGGCAGGCTTGGGGGGTAGGTGGAGCCCACATCCCACCCCAGCGATGCTCCCTGAGCTTCCAGCATGGACATGACAAAGTGGACTTGAAGTAGAAGGGAGTCATAGCATAGTGTTGGTTCATTCCGGGATAACGCCATTGCTAAAAGGGAAGCAAAACTTTTTGTGTTCTGATTTCATCCTGTAGATGAAATCAGAAAAACTCCCTGTGCCCCATGAGTCAGTGTGGTCCCCTTTTGGTGGTGACGGTCGCTGAGGTTTCACGGAGCTGCTGGCTCTGTGGTAGCTGTTGGCCCTGTGCTGCGTCTCCTCTGCAGATGTAAGACCAGCAGCACCCAGCTGTGAGAGGTGCCACGTTCTCCTAATAGCTCTTGCCCTTCATCCCACCATCGCCTGCCCCACAGTGTGTTCCTGTGCAGTTTGCTCCAAGGGCAGGAGCGGATCTGCTGCTCACACCTCCTCCATGTACCATCCCCTCTGTCCTAAAGCCATGGGGGGCTGCAGCCACACAAAGCTGCTGTTGAGCGAACTCTCACAGAATGATATGGGGTTGGAAGGGACTTCTGGAGATCATCTAGTCTAAACTCCCTGACAAAGCAAGTCCACCTAGAGCAGGTCACACAGGAATGTGTCCAGGTGTTTTGAATGTCTCCAGAGAAGGAGACGCCACCACCTCCCTGGGCAACCTGTTCCGGGGCTCTGCCACCCTCAAAATGAAGAAGTTTCTCCTCTCCAGTGCTGGGACCCCTCCACTGGGGCCATAATAGGGTTGGAAGATCTCAGCCCCTGGCACTGCCGACAGCCACAGTTGAAACTAGGGATGAAACCCTGTTTGCCAACTTCTGCTGGGTGCTGTTGCATGATCCCACATGGCAGGTGATGTCTCTAACCCTCCCCTTTCATCTGTTCCCTCCCCAGGTAAGATCCTGTTCCGGAGGAGCCATGTCCGAGATGTAGCTGTGAAGAGGCTGAAGCCCATTGACGAGTACTGCAGGGTAAGAGCTGTGGGGAAGGCATCTGGGAGCCCTGCTGTGAGGGGCTCTGGGCCACCGCCAGCACTGGGCTTTCCCTCCTGGATACCACTAAGAACTTCATCTCTGTTGAGTCCATCATAGTGAAGGATGGTCCTGCCCAAACACCACAAGGGGCAGGTGAAAACAGGCCACTGTTTGCCCCCAAGGGTCCTTGGTCCTTCTGTGGTCCTCACAGAATTTTTCCGTGCAAACTTTATGCACCAGGTTGGTGCCTCATTTACACAATGAAGGCTGTAAGCCTCGTCTGCCTGAAATGTGGATTTTATTTCAGCTTCAGCCTCAATGAATGAAGGAGTTGAAGCTCAACTAAGATGGCATTTTCTTCCCATCTGTCCCCCAGTGCCACACGAGGGCCAGGGCCGGCGGCTTCCAGGAGTGCTGCTCCTGACGAGCGAAAGCCTGGAAATTTGTGGCAGGACAGACAAGCGTGGCTGTGTTGAGAAGAAGGTCAATTCACCTAATCTTTCCTTTCTAGCTTAGAGTTTATGATTTGATGATAATTAATCCTCCAACAGTAGACTAAAAGTCGTTTCTGAGCAAGGCGGATGCCCAGTTTTTGTAGAAGTATCGAGCGTGTCAGTCGGCGCATAATTTAAGCCCCAGACTTCCTCTCTTATTTCCCATGAGCTTTTCTTTCCGTTTTTAGAAAGCTGGAGAAGCAGGTGGAGGGGGGAAAAAAGAAACACATTCCCAAGAACTTCTCCAGTCAGACATTTGCTCATCCAAAATTGGGAGCAGATCGCCGAAGTGCCCGAGGCGTGCTGGAGTTTGGGGAGGGGGTATGTGTGTGTCAGTGAAACTCCTGCCATCTGCGCCCCCCTGGGCGAGGAAGCTGCCATTTAAGTCCTATCTCATGAGGTCAGTTCTCTCTTGTGTGACAATTAACGCACTGTCTTCCTGCCGGCGGGACGAGAGGCCTCCCTTGAAAATGCGTAGGGTCTCGCTGCGTCCCCGGCCGCCCTCCTTCAGACAGGAACTGCCGGCGACGCGAGCGCAGAGGCCTGATGTCAGGGTTCACCCAGCAGATGCACCGTGGAGAAAGGGGTGACTTAGGCCGGGGGCGGGGGGCAGCTGCTTCTCTGGGACCCCTTTGTCTGCGCCCCAGACAGACCCGACCTGACCCGGCTGGGCCTGCCGGTCACAGCCGAGGGATGTGTTGTGGCGCCAGACGCTGGCATGTTGGTGGAGGCCATGGCGCGGTGATTGCCGCCCTCCTCCTCGCTTCCTTTCTTCTCTCCGGGAGAAGCCTGCCTCAGTCGGCTCTGGTTTGGATGGTATGGGGCAGGTCTGCAGCTGCTGCCCAGTTCAGAGACACGGCTGGATGCTTCCCCAGAGCCAAGCTGTGTCTTTAATCTATTTATTTAGAAGGCCAACAGCATCCTGGCCTAGATCAGGAACAGCGTGGTGAGCAGGGCTCGGGAGGGGATCATCTCCCTGTACTGGGCACTGGGGAGGCCACCAGGTGAGCCACCTCCAGGGCTGGGTCCAGTTTGGGCCCCTCACCACAAAAAAGACATTGAGGGGCTGGAGCGGGTGCAGAGAAGGGCAACGGAGCTGGGGAGGGGTCTGGAGAAGAAGTCTGATGAGGAGAGGCTGAGGGAGCTGGGGGTGTTCA
>JAOQGH010000002.1:25758138-25799550 GCA_025769975.1 Gallinago jamesoni | reverse complement strand
GAGACCTTCTCGCTCTCTCCAACTCCCTGAAAGGAGGGGGTAGCCGGGGGGGTCGGTCTCTGCTCCCAAGTCACAGGTGATGGGACAAGAGGAGGTGGCCTCAAATTGCACCAGGGGAGGTTCAGATTGAAGATTAGGAACAATTTTTCCATGGAATGGAAATTCTTACGCCTTGGAATGGGCTGCCCAGGGAAATGATTGAGGCTCCATCCCTGGAGGGATTTAAAAGATGGGTTGACATAATTCTTAGAGCCATGGTTTAGTGATGTTTTTTTATCAGAGTGAGGATGGTGGTTGGACTAGATGATCTGAAAGGTCCGTTCCAGATTCTATGATTCTATTAATAGGTTCTGCTTTTATGAGCATAGACCCAGCTGTGTTGGGTTAGCCCAGTTTCCCATCTCCAGCAGCAGCCACAGCGATGCCCAGCAATGAGTATAACAATGAGTATAACAAACCTAGAGTGCCTTCTCCAGCATATTATCCCAGCTTCCAGTAACCTCGTAAGTTTCTTGTGCCTGATGTGGTGTCTTTTTATTTCATTTGCAGTTTACTGTAATTTGTATTTACTTTGCCTCAGTACTTCACAGTAGAAGATGTTTAAATCTGGATGGCATTGGAGAGCGAGGCTTGTAGTCACTGCAAAGCTTGAGCAGGTGTTCCATCTCATGTCTGCATGAGTGCTTTGTCCTCCATAGTGTCTTTCTGCATGGGGTGTCAGGTCTCTAAGGAAAGAAGGCCCAGGCTAACTTCTCCATCCCCCTGGGATGTGTCTTGTTGGAAGGTATATGACCATGGTTGTGCCTGAACAGTCTGGGCTGCAGGGAGGTGCGTGCTTCAGCCAATGCTGGGAAGCAAAGCAATGCCAACCTTTTTTTTCCATCCTCTGCATTTGACCTCAAACCCATGCCCAGACATTAATTTGTGTCTAGTGTGGGTGGCAGACAAGCTTGTGCCCACTCTTCAGAAACATTATAGAAGTAGCTATGATGTCCTGTCTGTCATCAGATCCATTTGTGGGCTTCTTCACCTTCTGCTACAGCTTCCCCCTAATTACAGAGAGTAAATGGAAATGGTAGGTGGTCACACCATTGCCTGCCACAGGATGTTGGCAACCTGTGTAAATAAACAAAGGGACCTGGGAGTTGCAACTCATACCTCTCCCAACCTTTCCACGTCTGCATATTTTACAAGAGTAAGTTTTTCTTTTGAACGCTTATGGTTCATCCAATTTGCATTTATTCAAAGAGTGATTGTCCTATGTTATTGCTGTTCCAAACTTGTCCCGGGATATGAAAGTCCACAAGACTGAAAATCAGGCACTGAACTTCAAAGGCACAAAGAATTTAGGGACACAACTTGTAGAAGGAGAGGTTCTTGGTACAGTGAAGTCAGTGGTTAGTTCTGTATCTGACCTTCAGCAGGGACAGGATTTCATCCCTAGTGCTTAGCAGGGGCTTAAAATTCAGAAATGCTTTCTTGCTACCTTCACTGAAGGTCACCACTTAGAAGGCTGGGAACATGGCTTTCAGAACCTCACTGTAATCTTTCCATCCCAATATGAAGTTAGCCAGGAATAACAGAAAGCTTTGAATTTGGAACAGAAAATTAGGTAGTGAGTCTGAACCATAGTGGCCTTTGCCACTTCACATAGTGAACTTCCCCAGCCAAAACTAGACACAGGGTCTACTCTCTACATTCACCTCCGATGGCAGAGGAAACCTGAGTGACTTGCTGAGCTCCGATGGTAACTTAGAGAAAGCTGAAGTGAAATGCAGTGTGTAAGAAGGGAAAATGTGGCGGTTTTTTCTTTCTAATAAAATAATATTACTCGCTGCTGTTTCCTACTCTGAAGCAAGCACTGGTGCCTGTGCCTGACTTGGGAGTGGGAACTTGCCCATCTCTTTGGAATGTGGTTTTTTTTTGCATTTCTTCCCCTGTCCAGTGTATGTCTTGGCTCTTTAGAGAATTGTATAGAACTGTAGAGCACGAGAATCATTTTGACAAGTTCAGTCCTACTTCTATAAAAGATTAGTGCAAAGCTTATGGCCCATGCTAGTCCTAAGATAGGTAGCCAGAAAACGTGCCTAATTTTGAAAAATTTTGGGAATTATACTGGAATGCTGTGGGTGAAGCTGATGGAGAAAATCTGACGTGGGATAATAAAATGAATAAATGAGACAATAGACCTTTATCCACTGGAATCCATGAAGAAGCAGAGGAGAGGATGCAAAGTTTGTGGTAATTTTTTAGCCAGATGAGGGTTCTCTGTGCATGTCACCTGCCCTGGAAAGACGAAGCACAAATGGGCCCTCGCAAATGAGCAATACAAATGTTTGACCGTTTGTTGTTTTGTTTTTGTAGCCTGTCTCTGACAGAGCGTGGTGATTTGCAGGGCTGAGAAGCAGGTCTGACTTCTGCTGTTTGGATGTGTTGTGGTTCCTGCACCAGGCACAGGAGCAGTGACAGGCAGAGGCCCTCGGGGTTTGTGGGGAAACTTGGCATTAAGGGGAGGTCAGCAGAATGTTCTGTATCAGGGACACGAGCCCTCTGCACCCTAGAGTGTGGGCCCCCCAACACCTCACACCTGGGTGATTCTTCCTGGCTCAGAGAAATGCCATCACACAGGTAATTAGGTCAGTGTTTTTTTCTCAGGCCACGAGAAACTTTGAAGTTGCAGTGAAAAACAGAGGAGTGGGACACACAGGGGAAGATTTCCAGGACTTTTCTCATCCATAAACACGAAAGTGCAGAGTCTGGATGTCCTTACTGGTAACCTGAGCGAGTTACCAAACAAACTGCCTTTTGCCAGTAAATATGTGCTGCCCACTGGAATTGGTATCTCTGGATTATTTCCCTCTTAAGTGTAAGCTTGGAATTAGTTTAGTGTGATCTAAGGTCTTCTGGGCTCATTGGGCCTGGATTTCTTAATTTGTTTAGGAGTTTTTGCCAATCTGAAAGAAAGAGCAACTTCATAGCCTCGCCTTGCCTTGCCAGGGGCATTTAATTTATTAAGCTTTTGATCTCTCAAACGCACCTCTGGTGTGTGCTTGTCCAGTATGTACTGTCCTGTCTTCAAGAAGGACCTCGCAGGTCGGTGGTTCACAAAACCTCTGCTCTCTCCTTACACAGCCCTCTGGGAAGACTTGAGCCAGCATTTGCAGACTTGCAACTTCGAGCCTGTTGGTCATAATTGAGGGAAGCATCTTTGTGCAGGGAAGCTCTAAAGATGTGAAGTCCCAGTGTCATAAACACCTGAATTTGTCTCATGCTGTCCCGACTGGAGGTGGATTTAAGTAGAAGCTTAAATGCTTTTCTGTAGTGAGGCTTGAGTACCCAATTACATGCCACCTAAATAAAAAATAGGTGAGCATCAGTGCCAGGAAATATTGGTCATTCTTTTATTAATGTTCACAGTGTGAGCCACCCCACTTCAAAAACATAATTACCTCCCTCTTGGTCTCTCAGTCCTGCGTCTCTTTCAAGGTTTAATTCTTCAACCTGTCAAGACAAATACACAAACGTTTCTGTCTCTATCCATTGTACAAAAAAGCTAGTGCTGATTGAAAATGGAGTAATAGTTAGTCCTGGTCAAGAATGGAAGAATTTAAGTGAAAAACATTCCATCTTTGTCATTTTTTAATGTGCATTTCAGAATCCTGATATGTTTTGACCAGCTGCAATAATGAGAGTTAATGATTTGCAGCACCCATCAACTCCTGGAGTAGAGCCTTGCTTTCCATTGCCTTATGGTCCTTCCATGCCAGAGGCCCAGAACTATGTCCCAGTTACTTCCAAAACTCTGCACCTTCTTTCCCTCTTTCCTTCAGCTCCTTCAGGGGAGATATTCCTGCATCTCCCCATTTCTTCTCCAGTCTGAGTGGCCACCATGTACTCTCCATCCATGTCTCTGACATCCAGTGTTTGCCATCAGACCTCCACACTTCAGTGCTTTGAGTTCAAGCTTGGAGTTGCTGAGGCTTTCAGCAAAACAGAAATGGAAAGTATTTTCACCTAGGTAAAACAATTTATTTCTTTGTTCTGAGAGCTGGAACTATTTTAATTGTACCTTCCCCCTTGCTCGACTCATTGCCATTCACAAATGTCTGGCACTAATGATTAACCTTCATTAAAATGATGAGCAATCAAGAACAGGATACTTAATATGAAAAGCTGGGGAGTCATAACCATGCGGTACTGTCAGCTGTCTCTGTGTGTTTGTGTGCAGAGCTAGGATTAACCCCACTGAACATTGGGGAGCCAAGAGAGATGTATCTGAACTCCCTCAATGGCTCGCGGGGAGACAGTCAATGATTCACCCCACTCAGGGCTCGATGTCCATGGTGGGGCAGACAGAGCAGCCTCTTTCTCTAGCGATTATACAAGTTGATAGACAAGTGTGACCAGTCTCCCATTTCAGACGTGTAGACTTCAGTGGGGTATCATACACACTCACCTACACGCATGCTGCGCATCTCTACGTATACATGTCTGTGCATCTGGTTTTTATAAATGTATCTCCGTAAATACAACACACGGCACTCAGTGCATCCTTACAAGTGCCTGCACGGTTTTATACCTGCGTGCACATGTATTTTGTGAAGCCTTTGAGCTGTAATATTGTCCCACGGAGCCGTCTGCAGTTCACATAACCTTAGGTGATGAAGCCCTGCCTGTGCCTGGTGCTCTGTTTGCTTCGAGTGCCGTGTGTCCAGCCGCCTGCCCGCGGATGGGCTGGAGCTGTGTCAGGAGCCGCCCAGCCCCAGTGCCGAGGGCTCCTTGCTCAAGCCCTGCCTGACGTTACAGCTTTTCTGATAGCCTTTCGAATCAGCCACTCTGCAAGACTGTCTGAAACCTATAATATAGAGAGACAGACATCATCACAGGCTGAAATAACACATAAAAGCATATCTCCCGAGGAGCATGTGAGGTCTGAGCAGAGCACGTCCGCCTTTGCGTGCCGAGCGAGGAAACATGCTATCACTGATAATACCCGGCGGTTGTGCAAGGCTGAATTCTGCTCGCTGGCGCTTTTTATCTCTCACCTTTCCTGTGCGAATTCCTTGCTGTTTCTGGGTGCTTGGTGCTGTTTGTAGCTGTGTGCATTTACCTCTGGTTTCACATCCCAGGAAGAATGTCACTTCCCTGTCCTTTCCATCCTTTCACCATCTGTCTTCCTCTTTTTCTTTACCCTTGTTTCCTTGACCCTGCAGTCTTCCTTCAGGCTGCTGCAGCTGTGCCCTGAAACTATCTTGCTGGAAATGCCAGAAACTTGCATTTTCCCCTTGCGGAGTGACAGCGGTGTCTCTCATCTCCTCAATGCACTTTTTGTTCGCTTTCTGGAATCACGCTGGACTTGGCTCGCTCCTGGGTGGACGTTGTGTGTTTGCTAAAGAGATGTTTGTTTCTCAAAAAAGCGTTGTGGCTCCCTGCCCCTGTCCAAAATCAATAGACTAACTCTGCCTGGTTTTACACCCTTGTTTGCACTTTCTTACCCTTTCTTAGCATTTCTTACCCCTTCTTAAGGTTTTGATCCTTAACGAAAACAAGTAAAGATTGACTGGCTGCAGACTTACACCTGAGCTCCCCGAAAAACAGGCAATGGCAAGTTCCTGCCGGGTGGATTTCATTCCACCTCCATGCACTGGGCTGAAAGTTGCAGTGCTCTGGGAGGTGATTCAGAAGCGGGAGAGCCTGCCCTGCCCCTGGGCTGCCATATCCGTAGGGTGGGAAGGTGGATGACTGGGTGTGGAAATGGCTTTGGCTGATTTTTATCCACTGCCTGCGAAAGCCTGGGGTCACGGAGGTTGCTCTTAAATTACTCCCCTCTGGCCCAACAGGATCACAGTGCTCCTGGAAATTTCCAGGCAGGGGACCACTGACTCAGAGCAGCTAAATTTCCTAAAGCTTCTAAAGATTTAGGAACACAGATCTCCATGGCAGCTAGGTAAGATTTGTGCTTCTCTATCGCTGAAAACCTACTCTATGCTCCAGCTCAGTGTTAACATGTGTAGCCTGGTTTTTGGGAAGGGTGAACACCTGTAGGGAAGTGGTGACTCTTTGAGAAGGTGTCTGATGTCCAGGACCCCCTGTGATAAATATAATTTGGGTGTTTGTGTTTCTCTAGTAATGATATATATCATTTGCAGTTCTTGCTCTTGCCCCATTGACTGTGTAAGATCAAGCCCTTTGAGATTTCAAAACACACTGTAGATATTAAATATCTGAGTTTCATAACCTCTCTGCAGATTAGCTGAGTGTTATTGCCCAGCATTGTAAATAGGTAACTGAAGATATATCCCTGCTGAATTGGATGGAAAGAGGTTAAGTAACCTGCCCGAACTGAGAAGGGTGTTAGTAATAGAGCCATCACTAAATCTCAGCCCCATCCACTGTTGGTTAGGCAGCATTGCTCCTCTGCATGAGTTTGTCTCCTTTGAGATTCAGCTGAATAAAACATGCTTTAATGTTGTCTGTGTCCTCGTTAGCCTGTGCTGGCAAGGCATTTATCTTTCTCCTTCAACACGCCATAATTGTTTCTCTTCCCTGGCAGTTCCTGACTTCCCAGTGTCAGTCTTGGTTTGCCAGCTGGGTGCGTGCGTTTATACACACTAGGAATAAGGGCAGAATGCTCACACCTTTGTTAACATTCTCAGACAGGACGGGAAGGCTGAGTGGGTAGCGGTGGGGACCAGGGCATCCTGCATTCAAAATAAAGCCCGTGAGTTTTCCACTCGTTGAGTATCATCCTGTGTTAGTGCAGCAGCCAGAAGTGCTCTCTACACATGTCCCAGCACTTGGACCTGCTGGGCTATTGCCAGGCTTCACTGTTTGATGCTGCTTCCTTTTTGCAAGGTATCTTTTTCTGCTCTATAGTGTAGTCGCACGTGACCCAAGGCCAGTGCCTCATTCTTCACAGGCCTGCTGATATCAAACGGATTTTCCTTGTGTTTTTGTAACATCCCTCCACCAGGGAAAGGAGACCTGTAGGTCTGGAAGCACTCAGCTTTGAATTTCAGGCCACCTCAAACAAGACCCCCATCTTGTAATACTGGAGACCTGCAGTTTCAAATGAGGATTTTTTTCATTTTCCAGCTGTTTTTCTTCAGCTCCCCAAGCAGGAGTGGTCCTGGGAAGAAATCTGGCCACTTCTAAAGCTTGGTTAAAAACAGCCGTGAGGATAACCAACCACCCTGTCCTGTCTTCATGCTTTGGCTGGGCCTTCTGGTGTGTCTGACCAAGATCAATCAGATGTCTCATGGGTTATTATAACCAGTTCACCTTAATGCACCTTCATTTAGCTCTGGTGCAGTTTTTCATCCATCTTTCAAGATTGTTTGTCCTGCTTTCAACTAGCAGAAGAGCCAGACAATCTCATTTTGTCAAACAGGTTTACAGCACATCTAAGAAGCTTGGTCTATATTTATCCTGTGGCCTATTTTCAATGTAACTCAGCACAGGAGGACATGAACTCCAGCTTCTTTTCCTCTCCTGCTGGTCATTTCTGGAGGCAATCTCAGAGTCATGTCACTTAAAGCTGCTGTCCCATCCCTGTGGGCTGGGGACAGCTCTTTGGCCTCTTGGGGCACCATCAAGCTCTGATGGTGTGAACAGCAAATTCATAACATATTTCTCCCTTAAGTGCTTGTCTCATTGGTTTGAAGTCTCACTTCTCAGTACACTTCAACATAATGTTCCTTCCCAAATTGTTCCTAACAATGGTCGTAACAAGTGCTGTGTACTTGAGCTGTGTGGAGTGTATGGACATTGTTAGCCAAGATGCACTGCAGTGAAGTCTTCTTCGTGCAGAAGTAGCCTCTCTGCCTTTTTTTTTTTTTTTCCCAGGCAGTTCATCAAACTCCTTTTCCTGTCAATTTAGGAGCAAATTGTTGTTTGGTTTGGGGGTTTTCTTTTTAGCAAGCTCTGCTTTTTCTGTTGACAGTGCTTAATGGAAAGCCTAATGAAGCACATTAATCTGTTGTATTAGTGGGTGTTGAGCCTGTAGATTTTCACTGCTCGAATTTGTGTGCATTGCCATATTGCCCATAAGCCCTAACCACATTGTTTGAGGTGCTGTGCAAACACGTCACGGAGACTGTCCCAGCCACAGAGAACTTACCTACTCAGTGTTACAGTTCTGTGCTCATGGACCAAATTCTGCTCTTGTACATGTGGCAAAAAAATTACATTGGCTGACTCTAGGTACCATTGCTTGTCTAAATTCATTGGATCCTACTTCACATTTGTAGTCAAGACATGCTGTTTCCTTTCTTTTCAGGTAAGTAGCTGGGTGTGATGCTTTCCTTTTGTGTTTCTTTCATCCTGCTAGGACTGTTTTGCCTCCTCTTGCTTGTTAGTCTAGGTGTTTGAGGCCGTGTTTTGAACTTGATCTTTCTAAGTGCTTCTCCCTCCCTGTTTTCTTTTGCAGGCGCTGGTTCGGCTTCCTCCTCACATTTCACAGTGTGATGAAGTCTTCAGGTTCTTCGAGGCTCGCCCAGAAGATCTTAACCCTCCAAAAGAGTAAGTGCTGCTCAGTTCTTTTTGATTAGCTGGAAGGAAAAGATAATTGGGTTTTATTACTGCTGTAGGTGTGGGAAAAGATTTTGTAGCTTTCAAGCACTACCTAGAAAATGCCCAGCAATTATGTACAACCACCAGGTCTGGTGCGTGGAGGACAAGGGAGTCAAGCAACCCTCAGACACAATTTTCCACCATCCTCCACCCACCTTTGCATTGTTCCTTGCTGATGGTTCTAATAAGGGAACCTCCCCTGGCTTGTGGGTTTTACCTGATAATTATCACCAAAGAGTCATTTAGTTCCCAAAAGCGTTGGCTCAGCAGCAGGGGGAAATCCTGCCAGTAAGCGCTTGGCTCATAATTACCAGCTGCTTCTTTAAATGTACTCCTGCCCAGAGATACTTAGTTATCTGAAGGGAGCAAGATGTGGTCCAGATCCAAAATTGTCTCTGGAGAGTCTATTCTTTCTGAGCAGGAAGCCAAGAAAAGGCTGGGAAAAGAGTTCCCATTGAACACGAGACAGAATTGTAGCCTTTACCTTGGAGCAGACAGGCTGATTCATGCTGATGCTGTCAGGGTTCAGAGGGCTAATTTATCCAGGGAGAGCATTGTCAGGAGGGTATTTACAAGTAACTGTGCTGCCTCACCTGATGTTTCCTTTTCTCCTTCATACCAAACAGGATATATTTTATTGTGCACTGCAGTAAGATTTTGACTTAGTCCCATTGTGTTCTGTGCTGCTTTGTTGCACAATTTGAAACTTGATTGCAAGCTGTGTTACTGTAATTTGCTTTCTCCAGTGTTTGCAGAGAACATTAGGTGAAGCTTTTGGGCACTTCCTCACACGCTAACCTGTAGTTAGCAGGAAGGTTTGTATTGGCTTCAGCTCTCTGTAAAGGAGAAGACCTTTTCAGTTTGATTTCTCAAACTTTGTCTCTTGTACGTACATGGTTTTATACAAGGGGATGTATTAGCATTTGTACTAAAGAAAACACAGCTAGCGCAGCTGAGAGTGAGGTCTTTTTGGATTTTGAATGATAAAAAGAGCAGGTTTTAAATCAAAGGTCTGGAAAATGAGCTGGTTTTTGTTTTTGTTTTTGTTTTTCCCTAGCCAGCTTTGTTTTAGAAAACTATTGCTGTATTTACTATTAAACACATATTGCAAACTTAGAAACCATTGCAGCAAGATCTGCCTATCCTCAGAGACCTGTTGACCATCACAGTTTCCACTTAGGGTCTGTAAGAAGGTTTGCAAAGGTGGCTTGATCCCACAGCACCTGTCTGATGCTCCCCATGTGCTGGGCAGAGACAGACACCCAGCAGAGGAGTGAGGTCCCCAGGGTTATGAGAAAGTTTACCTGGAGGATCTCAAATGGACCTTGGAAGTCTACTTGAAAAGCTGTTTAACACTCCTGCTTGCTTTCTGTTCTGATAGGGACCCTACAGTGTTAAGCCTGAATGAAATAGTCAGGATTGGGCCTCTACAAGATAGAGAATGGGGACCAAGGCCTACCCCTGGGCTGGCATTAATCATTATGGCTTTCTTTCTCTTCTCCCTCCTACAAGTTGTTGAGTTTTGCTGAGGTCCCTGTTCAACAGCCTTGCAGAAATTTTCAAGTTATCCATTCGCTCTCCCCTAGAAAAACAAAAAAGACTAAATTTTCTCTTCCCAAGCCTTCCATCTTATTCCAACCTAGTAATAAGTGTGATTTATTTCCCTGGAAAATGTAGAGCAATAACCTGATTAAATCTCACTTCACTAATGTCTGCAAGACATTAATCTGGCTGGGTTTAAACAAATCCTACCTCGTCTTCTGTAAGCAAACAGATCTTAGGGAAGGTGTCTAAGGTTTCTGCTGGGAGTGCTTCACAAAAGATGTATTGTTGAAACCGAAGATTAGTCTCTACAAAAAGATGATGTTAAAGCCAACGGAAACATCTTAGTGTTTTTCTTCTGTGAACTGAGGGGGAAGGGAGGAGATCTGAGGCTCACTGGACCACTGTGTAGGGTCTGGGGGAAGGACACCTCCAGGGCAATTCTTAGCCTCAGCAGTCACTGCAGGAAGGAGGACCATCAGCCAGAGAAAACCCTGATTTATACCCTTGTTTTGCTACTCTGCCAAGCTCCCCCCCAAAACAGTGAGCCAGTGGTGCCATATGAATTCAGTCTTTCCTGGACCTCATGATCCATTGTTCATCTCACTGCGGGTGGTGAAGGTGTAGCCTGGGGCAACATCTAGACTTCCCTAATTATTTTATCTTCTTCACCTGCTTCTTTTAGCCCTCAGTGCAGGGGTGGTTTGTATATTGATATATCAACATGAACGTGGCATTCAACTATCTGGGTTAAAGCAGTGCAAATATTGCCAAGTGAGGGACTCAGCCACCAAGGGATGGCTTGTGCCACCTTCATGTTGTCCTTCTATGCACAATGAGGTGGTCTTTAATTTTGTGACCCCTGCTCTGTTTTTCTGCAGCAGCTCAGCCTCATAAGACAAAGCCTGACCCATAGTTTAATTAAATGATTTTCAGGAGTGTAGCCTTAATCCCATGGACGTTTTGGGTTACTGAAGCCAGAGAGGCCATTGAGTTACTGTCAGCAGAGCAGTGACTGAGTGCGTGCTCCCAGCCAGAAAAACATGGAAAGCTTAAACTTTGAGGGAAGAGTCACAAAAAAAGCATGGTTTACCTCAAAGCTGGAGTGTGCAGAGAGCTATCCGTGCCCTTAATTGCTGAGCCATAACTCGCAATGATGCTCACACAGTAATTTATGTATTACTGCAGTAATTCAGCTGCGAAGCTGTACCCTTCTCTTCTGTTCGTATTGTCTTAAAAGAAACCAACATTTCTCCATAGTCCCTTAGGCACTTTTACAAATGTGTTCCTGGCTTCTTCCTTTATAACACTTCATCTGCCCTACCCTAGCCTCCTCTCTGGCTTCTGTGTAGTGTCCTCTTCGGCTTACACCGAGTTTGGCTTGCAGGCTGCTCCCTACAGGGTCATTTCCTACTGCTGCTGTGCTCTGATTGCCCGCAGTGCTGAGCAGCACGCAATCCAGTTATAATAAAAGCTGGGCTTTCCCAACACTCTTATAATCCAGCCAATTTGTTCAGTTGAATTCGCAGCTTAGGTTTTCTGTTTCCTGTTTTGGTGATGGTCCAGGCTTTTGAGTCCTGTGACAATAGGCAGAAGGTATTCCATTCAGCCCCATTAAACCTCTTGCATGTACAGCAGCTTCCAGGCAGAGAGCTGGAGAGATGTCACAAGAAATCACAGCGTTTTGAACTGGCTGATGGTCTCCTCCGAGTCTGCTCCTGCCAGTGGAGCTAGCTCCAGGTCAGACAGCTCCCAACAGCAGGTTTCCTTCATCCTGTTTAGGAGGACACTAAAGCCCTCTATGGGATAGTCTGGGAGCTCTCTTGGACCATTTCACATGGTGAAAGCACGCTCTTTGCAAGGAAACCAGCATGCGTTGGGAGCATTGATGTGCAAGGCAGGGTTTGGAGCTCCAGTGCCGGTATTCCCAGGGCAGCCTCTTCTGCTGCCCTTACTCCACTCTACCAATTAGCTGCAGAGAAAGCAAGCTTCAAACCATAAGCTCTGGTACAACAGAAGCAGTTTCCATCTCCTTAGGTTTGTAATATGTGGAATTTTAGTGTTTGAGCAAATGCATCTATATGTAGGCAAATGGCTGGGCTTGTGTCTTTTATCATGCCTATGTAAGGACTAGATCCTGCACTGAAATGGCAAAAGATACTATAAGGTAAGAGGGAAGCACATTTTTATTTTTCCATTATTTTAAGTTAAACTACCATGTCACTGAAAGCCATTCATGTACTGGATACTTCTGTTAGTAATTATAATTACTGATAACTAAGCCAGAGGTGGATTAATTTCAGACTTCTACTGGGGATTTAAATTCAAGGCTGAGGTCAGGCCAGGGCTCATAGTCAACAAACAAAATCTCAGAAACCAATTTTTAATGATTCTTTTTTACTAGAAATAACAGAAGTGCCCAAAGAGTAGGATTAATCAATTAGACACTGCATATGGTCCACTGCTTTTAGGGCTGTTTTGCAGTTAGGTTCAAAATACCCCAGCCAGACCACTCATGTGAGAGTTTGCTTTTTCTTCCTGCGTCTGGATCCAGTCTAAAAAGCAGACCAAGTGCCAAGGATTCAGTTCTCCAATACTCCCCCTGCAGAAATGCATGTAGGCTCAAATGAGATTTCTGTTTAAATCACTACTAATAATATTAGCAACTGAATTTAAAGCAGTGTTCATTCAGTGTCTGAGAATATATTTCTTGCAAGAATCATAACGTGATTTTCAAAAAATATGCAAATCCAGGAACACTTGGGAACTTGTTACATATATGATGTTATATTATGATGTTTGATGCAGAAAATGGACTTAATGCTGAAGGTGCCTTTACTGAAGAACAGAAATGCTTTATTGTTGTCTGTAGCCAGGAGATTTATTGATCTTATCTCTATCACGTAAATATTGGTATAACACTGGGATACTCACATAACAGGCAGTCACTATAAAATGGAAGCTGGATTCTCCCTTTATTCTTCACATATTACAAATTTCTGATAAGGAATCTGGAAAGAGGTTGCCAGGGTAATGCAGAGACCGTGTTAAGGAGGCATGCTTTAGTTTATGAGTCTACCAGTGCTAAAGCACAGTTCCCTAATATGCTTTTTTCTATCCAGAAGCGTGACTGACTGCTTACATCTGACTATTTCTATTTCCCAAATGTACTATGATCTGCCCTGTAGTAACAATACCTATTAGTAGAGGAAGAAAAATGTTCATATGTAAAATACCTAGATTTATTCCTATTTGTTTGATGTTCTGCAAATAATTTATCTTCTATTTCATCCCAACCCATTTGATAATTCTCTAAGCAGATGTGCTATGAGAAAAGCTGTCATTCTTTTTTTTGTGGTTGCTCTTTATTACAGGCCTTACAGTACAGATAATTTTCACATCGTTTAGGAATGCGGTCAGCACCATTTTATGACAATTGGTGTTACAGTTTGCACTTGGCAATGGTATTGTGACTGCTCAATGCATGTATTTTATTAGGGAAATTCATTCCACTTGACAGATGCAGAATGGAAATTAATTTCCTTAAGAAATGCAAAATCAGTTTTATTTTTATGTGATCTATCAGCTGGGAAGTAAATTGTAAAACTCAGCGGGAAAAGCTCTGAGGAAAGATGGTGGCAGGATAAGGCAGTTAAGATGCACTGTTTTGAAGGGAAGAAAAAGTTAATATTTTCAAAGAATGACTTAATCGCCTCACTGAGATTTAGGCAGCTAAGGATGCAATAACCTGTTAGGACGGAGTTTGCCAAAAGCCTTGCTTGGCAGCTCCTAATTAGTCATCCAGCTGTCATTGGTGTCAGTGGGAATTAGGTATCACAGCTCTTTGAGCATCTGAGTTAAGTAGAGCACCTGTGTTTAGTTTTTCAAGGGTGCCTGTTCTAGGACTGTATTTATGTAAAAATACTTGGCCTCAGCACCTAAATTTGTTGTGAAAATGGTTTCTTGGCTTCTGAATTGCAGAAGTGCTTTCCAGTCTCCTGCCTGTAGTGCGGGACTGGGATAGATCTGTGGCCGAGAGGTCAGGCAGCCTTGTGCCCCAGAAATTTAGGAGTGAAGTGTGGCTGACTCCCAGTTGTGCCCCCTCTGACCCAGGGAGCAGGAGCTCAGTCTCTGGGACACGGCTGCTGTCAGATGTGGCTCTGGCTGCCCTGACGGCGTACATTGCCTTTCATCGGGGCATATTATCATGATCTTTGGGAAGGTCTCACTTGGAGACTGTTATCTTAAATAAACTAAGCCAATACAGGGATGGAGGAGACTCTAGGAATGGGAAAAAATGAAATGACAGATGGATTACTCGTCCTCCTCTTTAGTTTCACGTGAGACTTGCCTTATTGTTTGCAACATATAAACGATTTGGGCTGGAATATCAAATGGGGGATATTGAAATTTGCTACTGGCTGCAGCATCAGTGACAACAGCAAGTAACACAGCCTTCCTGAGAGAATATTTGAATCTTTTTGCTACTCATCCAGAAAATGAAAAATGTATGTATTATATATAGATAAATATCAAACAATAAACCTCGGGGGAAACAGAAAGCACATTAAATGAAATAGGTTCAGCAACTACACCAAAAAAAAAAAAAGATACAGAAGACTGGCAGTTGTAACAGCATAAATTGCTGCTGTTATCATACAGCAAGAGCTTTTACTCCTTGCCTTGAATGTCACATCTGGGCTTGCTTGTGCTTTGGAGTTCTGACTGAAAGGACACGGGGCTGAGAGGAGCAGAGATAGTTTAATGCACTGACGGCACTGGCAGCCAAGTGTACAGAAATAGCTTTTGCCTGGACTGGTTATGAGCATGTGGCAGCATTTAAAAACAGTGTGCTGTCACGGGCACAGGATGGGTTAAGAATAACCAGGCTTATCCAGAATCCATACGAATGTGACCAAGATCCTTGTTGGCACACCGCTTCAGCAGTGGCACTAGATGCTGCCTTGCTGGGACCAAACATGACAGCAGTGTGAAGGCTAATTAAAGTTTACAGTTTATGAGCACAAATTCAAGACAATTTTTTTTTTCTTTATAGAAGAGTTGAAATGCAGAAACGTTGCCTTCAGAAGAACTAAATGCTAGGCTGGTTGACTCTAGGGCCTTTTTCCCTGTCCAGTAATTTTTGTTCATATCTAAAGGAACAATCACTGCTGATAATTTGCCAGTGCCTATTTTGTAGATTAGAAAGTAACAGTTTGGTTAGTGTTTAACTTAACCCATGAAATTCTTTCCTTCCGGAGAAGAGAAGTTCAGTGGTTAATGCCGGGGATTGGGAAATCTGCTCCTTTTTGTCTCATTGATTTATTTTGTGATGTCGGAAAGGCCTCTCACATCTCCTGGCTGTACCTGCAATGATTGCAGATATATGGTTTCAGAGGTTTGCTAAGAGGATTTGATTCTGGTAAAGAAACCCTGTTCCTTCCATAGTATGATTCTAGAAATGACCAGTTACAAAAATAAATTGTTTTTAAAATCATCAGTCAATGTTGGAAGAAACGTTACTTCCAAAACCTGTCAGGAAAGCCTGTTCTGCTGGTGCTTCTATATACAAAACCAGTTAAGGAGCCAAAAGAACAAATGTATTCATCTGGCAATGGGGAAAACCCAGACAAATGAGGAAGGGTTGGAGCAGAACCAAAATTAGGATTCTGAGATTATGAAGCTTGATGTGACTGATTTGGAGCAACCGTTATCCTTGCGCCCTTACTTCTAGAAATGTTTGGTTCAGTGCCACGGGTTCTTCTGAAAGTCCCCGATTAAAGAGTGGTGATGCTTGGTTGATGCCCCAGATTAGGGACAGCCCATAGGGTTGAATTGCCCAGGCTGAGAAGCACTGAAGAGATCTTTAGGTCCACGCAGAAGAGCAGCGTCTGGTCCTGCTGTGCTTTGTGGATAAGCCTGGCACCGAGGAGAGGAAGAGGGATGGGGACTTCCTCTTCTTATCTGGATGTCTTGTTCTGGTGAGCCCCTGCTAGCAGGTTAATTGCACGCACTGAGGTGTCTGTCACTGTTGACTCATGACCTGCCAGGCAGGAGGAGATGGGGTGGAGTTCTCTTTTCACTAACAAGACAGAATTGAATATAGCCTGTCTTGTCCTCTGCGTGTCACGTCTCCGAAAAACAAGAATAGGCAGCTTATGTCACAAATATAATTATATCGTGGAGAAGAATCCAGCTTGTCATTGCCATGTCTATATTTAATATGGTCACACTATTGTTTAATGAAGATCTTTTTCCACTCTGAAGAGGAGGGCACTAGGGACAGACATGCTTAATGGGGTGTTTGCTGCCAGGGTGATAAATTATCCCCCAATGGCGCCCGGGGTCAGATGGGACTTTTCAGTGCCCTGCGCTTCCTATTGTTGATCGCTGTCTCATTTTGACACTGCTTATCTGGGGAGTCCCTTTATTTTTAATGCTGTTGAGGACCAGTAGCCTCGCTGGTTATAAAAGGAGAGTTTTTCTCATGTGTACGTGCCTAGTGCAACCCAATATGCAATTCTGAACTGGTTGGGGGTGGTGTAAGAGACCCCATTACATCTGATGGCGTTTTATCAGGCTGTACTACATGTTACAAGGGAAGGAATTGCTTAAAATGTGTTTTAATGCTGTTGACTACAAGCCAGGTGGAGTTGACGTCTCACATTTATTTAAGGTGGAGCATTTCTGTCTAAGCACCGGGAAGCAGAGGTGATGTTCCTTGGTAAACAGGACTTTGAACTCTGAGAGTCTCTGGTACTGCCCTTGGCATCCAGGAGTTGCCACTGAGGAGCGTGGAGGCAGCGTTAGCAATCAAAGAGCGCTGAACAACAGGTAAAGCAAGTCAGGTCTCTCTGGAGAGCCAGCGCCTCCTGCTTTGAGTTAGGAGGAGAGCTGGGCTTCAGTTCTGGCTTGGCTGTATCATAACTGCACATTAAACAATTACTGTTTGGTGCATCTGGCTTCACCTGCTCGCCCCATCCCACCAAAGGGTTTTGCGCTGGAAATCCATTTCATTACACACACAGGGCTTGGTGGTTTGTGTCCACAACAGCGTTTTGCATTCAGCTCTCAATGCTGTTGCTGTTTAAAATCTTGCTTGTAGCAGAGCTGGAAGAAAAAGAAATTTGTGGTGGAAGGGAGTGTCTCCTGGAGTGCTGCACGTGTCCGAGGTGATGTCTTATGCTCTGGTCTTCTGTCTCTTGAGGTAACAAGGTGCCTTCTTTAGGAGTTCAGGTGTGTAAAAAATACCAGACCTCAAGTGGCTGTGACTGTAGGGGACACGATGATCTATGGGGAGATCCATTTCCACCCTTTCCATCTTCTTGACTGCTCTGCCGCTGACTGTCTTTCATCCGTGCTGTTCCCAGAAACACAAGCAGAGGATCAAATAACAACATGTTTTGACTCCAAACTCTGGAGTGACTTATCATGTTATCAAAGCTTTTGATTTAATTGAAATTTCGCAGATAACCCTAGACCTGCTTTTAAGTGCAGACCCAAGTGCCAGTGGGAATTCAATTAAGACCCTCCCCCCACCCCTTTTAATGCTTGCATTTTGTTTGGGAGGTTTATGGAAGGGATTTGCTACTGCTTATCTCTAGCTAGAGCTGTGTGTCTGGGTTCAAAGATGCCCTTTGTCTTTGGGCCACTTTTTCCAGTTATGCCAGAGTTTGATGGGAGCAGCCCTGCTGACAGTAGGAGGCTATTTGAGATTTACGCTGATGTAAGGATTGCAGAATTTGTTGTGTTAAAAGCAGAATTCTTTCCTTGTTTCCATTCACAGCTCTTAAAACAATTGGCCTAAGCTCAGGAAAGATGTTCGTTTAAACAAACCTCGGATATATTCTGAATAGAGGATTGACTGTGTCTTTGCAATACTTTAGTCTAATCTAATAAATGCTGGTTATTTGCTGGATTCTTGCAAGCTGTATTTGCTTCTCAGCTCCAAGGAGTTTTAATAGCCACTCCAGTAATGCTGACTGCAGTGCACTGTGGTGAACCTCAGAACATTGTATATGTCTGATTACATTTGCTTTCAATTACAGTCTTGTGGGTTTGAAAAATCAGAGCAGTTCAGGCTCGTTTGGGAACCACTGCAAAAAAATCACTAGTAACCTGAGATACCTAGGGTTTGAAAATATAAAAGAAGAAGAAAATGCTGAATGTTTGGGGCCAAAAAATGTCTATTTTGCTTTTTGGGAAGAGACCCATTGCAACAACTGTGGGGTTAGGACAGCAGGGGCACCATATCTAACAGATAAACCTTTTCCTTTCCTATCCAAGTGTTCTGGGAATGAAGTGTGACTGACTCACACCAGAGACAGTGTTCATCAGAGACTTGAAGCTGTCCTGGTTCACTAGTGAATTAGCAATGTTGTGATCTTTGGTGCTCCCTGTTGGATAGGTTGCTCTTCCCAGTCCTTTTTCTAATGGTTAGATCCTCACCAACACTGGCCTCTCTTGCTAGGGGAGCTGTAGAGTTCTTGAGGATGTTAAAATTAAATTAATCTTCTTATTTCCATCAGAATGCAGTATTTTCTAGAGGTGTTGATTATCTTCTAAATCTGGCTAAAGGAGGAGCTTTCTTTTCATGAGAACGTTTTACCAAAAATGAATCTTTTGATTCCTGTTGAAATGTGGTCCCAACCCCCAGAATTGGGACAGTTTGCATCAGCCCCACTGAGCAGCAGGATGGATGCAGGGTGAAAAGACGTGCACAGAGACATCCAGCAGATGGCTTTGTGGGTGACTTCTTTGCAATGAATGGCGTTCAGGTCTCTGGGAGCTGCGTGGCTGGGACTTGATGTGCCATTCACTGCTGGGCTGGGTCTGCTCCTGCCTACTTAATGCCTTGCTCTTCCAGTGGGCAGCCCTGGGAGAGCATCGCTCAGTGGCCCATCCCGTTGTCCCCTGCCAGCATCTGGCGAGCAAAGAAAGGGCTCTCATGAACATATTAAAGAACAAGCCCTGGGGCAACACTCTTTTAGGGTGAAGAGAATATTTTTCCAAAATGAAAGAGGAGCAGGGAGGGTTTCATCTTGAAAAAGCCCAGCCACAGCACTGTGACACCAGGGATGGTGCAGTGAGTTTCTACCCTAGATGGGAAGGAGGGATGTAAGGCTGTCATCAGTCCCTAACAACATGGGCAACCTCAGGCAAGGTATGCAGGCTGGTTAGCTGGGGTAGCTTTTACTTTGTAATGGGGACCAGCACGTGTTCCCAGTGTTCTGCATTTTTTACTAAGGGATGGGATGTTCTAACAATACAGCTCCCGAATTTGGGGAAGTGTGTAGGTAACAAAAATGAGCACTTTCCTTTCTGTGGTCCCGATAATAAGGTTCTTCAGCTTGCACATAACTTCTACAAGGCCCTGTAGTGGATGTAACCTGGGTGCTGAGGCATCTTGCTGGGTCTGGATTAGTTCCTTCGCCTCCATATTTACCTTTATAGTGAAGCTAAGGGCCAAGGGCAACTGGGGAAAGCTGCAAGAGTCCTTCACATCCCTGCAAACAGCTTTAAACTCTTCCAGCAAGAGGTCAGTAGAAAAGTATCTCATTGTTTGCTGGGCCGTCTCAATGCACAAAGCAGGGCTCTGTTGGACACGCACTAACAATGTTATTAATGTTCATGATGCATCAGTGTCATCCCCTGGGGGGAGGAGGAACCCCCGGCGGCTGAATTGCACAGGCCATACCAGCTAAAGAGATGCTCTTCTTGCCAGGCCTGACAAATAAGCTTCTGTTAATCTTCATTGTTAAGGTTTTCATGCTCATCTGTGTGTTCGGGAGGGGGTTGTTTTACAGATGCTTGGCTGGGGGGATGCCCCACACCAGCTAGCGAGCGGGCTCCCAAGGTGAGCTGGGACTTTAAGAAGAGGCAGACATTCCGCAGATGAGGAGAAAGCCCTGAATCCCTTCAATAAAGTAGTATGTTGAAGCGAGTGGTTGCAAGAAGTGGGAGTTCTGCAGAGGACGGAGATAAAAGGAGGCTTTCAGGCAGGAGAGAGGATTTCTGCCTTTTCCAGATGTAGCATTTGCATTTGGAGAAGGAGAACTGCCAAAAGGCCAGGCTGATGAAGGATGCTTTGTGATGCTTCCAGCCTATGAAAAACACAGTGCTTTGAAAGTTAGGTGCTTGCGGATTATTAGGCAAGAGATGAAATAGGCATCATAAGAGGAGTCCCTTTCCTCCTCTTCTTATGGAAGGCTGGTCTCCATTATGTAATTACTACCTTTTTTTTTTTCTTCCTTTTTTGTCTGCTTTCTCTTAAGGCTTTTTTAAAAATACACTCTCGCCTCAATCATTCAGCATCCTCATAAATCAGAAAATTTTGGCCGTGTGGATTTATGACAAGCGTTTTATATTTAATTTTTTTTGTTGACAGGCATATAAACTACTGAGCCCTGGTTTTACTGCCCAATAAGTCCTGATCCCTGGCAGGGTAAATGATGTTTGTGAGAGAAGATTGAATTAATATCAGTGAGCCGAGAATTTTTGGCTTTAACAAACAAATGTTGCTTTCTGCCATGTTTTTGGCTATTCTAATATGTGCTCAGAAAATCTTCAATCTTATCTCCATTTCAGATACGTTCAGTTTAGGTACAATCACATGCCAGGGAGCTACAAAAGTAGAGGATGTGATTATGAGTTTAAGAGAGCACCAACCCAAAATAGAGCATTTAGCAGCTTGAGGCTCTAACGGTCCTTCGCAGGTTTCCTGAAGAAGTTTTGCCAATCATGTCTGCGTCTTCTTTTAAGACCTTATTTTTGATACATCAAAGCAAATTCTGAATTTTGAATGAAGTAGGACACAGCCCTACAGAGACACGTGTCAAAAACATTTCACCTCCAGAGTAATGCAGCTAGATAACATTAAACTTGCTGTCAGCCTTATCCCACGAGTGGTTCTCCTCCTCCAAACATTTATGCATGTGGGTAGTTTTTTCTACACAATGAATAACTGGATGGAATTCAACGGGAGCACATGTGCACCCAAAGTTCTTTGTGTGTGTATTCATGTGTATGTTTGTTTGATGGGAATGAAAAATTCTGGAGAGGGCTAGGATATAAGGAAGGATCATTCATCAGTAACCCGCTCTGCAAATCTTGTTAACGCTTCTCTCTTGCCTGGAGATGGATGTGTCTGGAGTACACACACAGAGGTTTTGGGGCCAATGCAACAAATTTACCTTGAATTAAGTCACCGGCTTTCAAGGGATGAGGATAGGTGACATCTATTCTCAGAGACACCTAAACACAGATGTCCCACAACAAAACCAGCAGAGATGCTGAACGTTTAGAGGTTTTATATAACAGATAATTTGTGTCTGTGTGCTCTGAATGCTCTCTTTGTGCATTTATTTTTACTAATATTTCATAAAGAAAACAAAAAAGGGGCTTGAAAGCAATTAGCTATATATCTTTATCTGTATCTTTGAGGGGACTTTTTAACTGTGTAGCTGTAAAATTGAGGGAGCACCAACACAGCACCCATAAAGGAATGCAGCTGCTTGGGGACAAAGCAGTAAGCACAAGGTGGTGCAGAAAACCTTTTTGTGGCTGTATTTGCTGTAAAAGCCTGTTGGGTACCATTTTCACTGCGGTTTGTTAGCTGTGACTAGTACTTGCTCCATGATCAGAGGGAATTCAGCCATCAAACAGGATTTGGCAGATTTCTCTCTGGTGTAAAGGACTAGGTCATCACAAGCTGTCTAGTGTGAGTTGTAGGCAATTGACAATATAGGCATCTCTCAATCATATTGACAATATCTCTTATTTTAGATCCATACATAAGCCTTTTATTTTACTGGAAATTTTAAAATTGTGCTTTGTTCTCATTTTGTGCTTTCTCTTTGCTTTCTTATACCATACCTGACTGCATCAGCTTCTCTGCTTCATATAGACAGATCTTTTCTTGTGCCATTTTTAACTGTCCCTGGCTTTTTCCATGATCCTTACATCCCTTGGATATTGTTTGCTTCCCTCTTAATGTTTTCTGCCCTGTTTCCCCCAGCATTTCTACACTCATTCCTACTTTCCCCACTGGTACATTGGATTAATTTGCTGTCTGGTGCACTTTTTCCATCACTTTCTTTCTTTACTGTTTCTTTTCATCCCCCATCTCACATAAGAGATAAAAGAGAGATGATAGGAGTGTCCTGGACACGGGCATGATCCTGGGGCTGAGGATAAGTGTGCTTTTGCTGTCTCGTAGAAGCTACTTGGTTGCTGGATTTGCTGCTGCCGTAGCTTACAGCCAGGACAAGCCAGTCTGTGGCTGTAACAGACAGTGGGAGCAAACCCAATTCCACGCATCTGTCACACCCAGAGCAAGGATCTACCCTCACTTGTGTTATTGCCCCTGATAACTAACTCTCAGCAATATGGGAAAACCTGCTCTTTTGCCCCACTAAAGGCAGCTGCTTTCAGGAGAAGTGATAGAAACCTAATTTGGCAGAAAGAAAATCATCAAGGTCTTGTGCTGGTTCGTAACCTGTAAGTTTTATAGACGTTGTCTCCGTGGCCTGCCAAACAGAAATTCGTCATCTCTGGCCTGAAGTTACTGGGTAATTAATCTTCCATGGGTAAGTCAGGCTGGGTTTTTGGTCTGCAGGCATGGAGAGCTATGAGCTAACCCGCAGCACCGCTGAACCTTTTCTCTCTCCCCTACTTCTTCATTTTCCCATGACCTTAGGAAAAAAAAAAATCCGCACTTAATAGGTCTTTTTTTTTCTTTTTTCCTAAATCACACTTTATGGAACACAGTTTTAATACTGTACGGTGCATGTTTAATGATGTCCATATGGGTTTGTGGGTACAGGAATTAAATACATAACGGTTCACGATGACATAACACGGAAATGCAACTCCCGCAGTGATGGTGTGTAGGCTGTAAAGGGTTATTAATAAAAATGAAGGTTTTAAATAGAAAACAAGCTTAGCAGCACCGTTTTGGCCTTGGGCCCATCTTTGAGTGATGGAAAAAAAAAAGAGACTGGAATATATGGTCTTTCCTCAATACATGAAAATAAATACATTTTACCACCCCCCCTGCTTGTTTTAAGGAGAAAGCTGCAGTTCTGACGCATGACATCTCTCTTCAATCAGAGCCTGAGCTCAGGGAGGGCTGGAGGGGATATTTCAGCAGGGTGCAGAACACATCAAACAAATACTAAGGGGGAGATTGATGCCTTAGATTATTAAAGCGGGGTATGGCCACAATGTTTTGATTGGCAAAACCTTTCAACGGGCGGACATTGCTGTTTCAGAAGAGTGAACTGCTCTGTTTGTGGGTGAGCCAGGAAAATAACAACTCACACAGTTTGGGGGAATGACCTCAAGGAAATCCCATCCCGTCTTGTAACCAGAGTTGCTGCACCAGTAAGCCAAGGAAATTACATAATGCGCCTATTAATATTATAGACAAACAAAGCAAGTTTGCTCTTCTGTGTCCAGCCTTGTCCTATCTGTAGTTGCCCCAAATCTTTTGGTTTTAAATCTTTGAAATAAATGGGACAGCAGCGGATGATGTGCTGAGAATCTTCCCCTGAAGATGCTGTGTCTGAGACATCTCTCTGATTTTCCAGCGACAGTAACTGTATGGGGAGCACAGGCACAAACCGAATGCGGTCCTTCTCTTGGCTGGTTCTTCACCCAGTGTTTTTGCTGGGTTTTGAGATGGTCCCAGAGTGAAACACATCTAAATGCACCCAAACTAGCTCTAGAATCTGTGTTTTGGGATTTTCCATGTTGTGAACATGTCTAAATTACTCTTAGGTTGTAGTCCAGGGCAAGGTTAATGCTTCACAGCCACTGCATGAGGGTCAGGATGGGCCAAAACCAAAAGTAATCCTGCCCTGGTTTCTGTGTTGTGAAATCCCAGTACTCCCAGCTGCGTACCTCTGTTCCTCCTGCATTCCCTGTTCTGTCTACTCACATCCTTCAGCTCCAGCACTCATCTCTTCCCATCCTTGCACTTCTGGCGCATGGCTTTCCCTAGCAGATGGACATGGAAGATGCAATGGGAATGTAGGAGGAATAAGACTTTCCTGCTTTATCCGGTGCTGTCTGGGTCATATTCCCACCGTCTGCTAGTTCCTTGGTGCTTCCAACTGTTTTTCCTTGCAAGACACAGATGTTGTTAGCTCAGTGGCTTCTGTCCAACAACTAGGTACTTCAGCAGAGGAGAACTCTGCCCATTGTATGGATTTGCAATTCATGCTGAATACGTAGCATCGTGTTTTTTCCCACCTCGCCAGAGCCGGGAGAGTGAACAGAATGTGGGACCGTGGGACAAAATACTCTCCCTGCGCTGTGCTGCTGTGTTCACCCTTCAACCGCTGGCTTGAAACCAAGATCCTCCTCTAAAAATTGGTTAGAAAAACTACTCTCTGCTCGTGTTCTGCCGGAAAGATGGCTGGGCTGTGTTGCACAGGGCATGCTTCCACCCCCTGATCCCATAGTCTGGGTCATCTCAGAAACACCTAAAGCTTTTAGAAAATGATATTAAGCCTATTTTCCCAAATTTCTTTGTGCTGTCAGTTGTTTGTCTCCTGAAACTGGTCTTTTCAAAAATAGGTATTATGTCCCTTTAAATAGCACAACCCACATGGGAATGGGATTATTTTTGTCCCTAACTGCCTATAATCTATCTTTTTTCTTTTTTTAGTGAAACAAAAATCTTCCCAGGGTTTTTTCCTAAGAATAATACCAAAAAGAAAGCATGATGTGAATCATACAGTAGTAGTAATGCCCGATAGCACAGCATTGCCCTTCTATAGAGCTACCTCACCATAGACCTTGAGTAGAGCCCAAACATGAACCCACTTTCTTGGCCTGACTGTGAAATACAGCTTTTATTTTAGGACTAGGGAAGCAAAAGTACGAAAATGGTTTTGAAAGGTCACCAAGGCTGGAATAGGAGCCAGAAGGTCTGAATTTTAGCTTCATGTTGTGACTCTCAGAATACTTTCCGTTATTTGCCTTTGTGAACACTGCTAGCGCACCAACTGGTTGACTTGATGATATACAGCTCCCCAGATCTGCAGGAGTGGGCCAATTTCCATATCAATTTTGGGGAAAACCTATATTTGAGGAAAATGGGGCAAAGAAACATTGAAGTAGTTTGCTCTAGGTTACAGTGGGACTAGGATTCAGGATGTCTTTAAAGTCTCTGCTTCAGCCACTGGCCCCCCAGTCCTCCAAAGAACCAGACACTCATCCCTTGCTCATAAGCATGTGAAGAGGGGTCCTCTCTGTGTTGTCTTCCTACCCCAAACTGTGGTGAATTACCTCACCTAAACTCACTCTCCTGAGATGAAGAGCAGGTACCTGTGCAGAAGAGACACAAAGACCAGTCCACTCTTCATCACACGCTGGGAGAGCAGGGCTGGCTGTAGCTGTGATGTGGATGAAGCTTTTGTGCACAGACTCTGTCCCATGGCAGTTCTGGAAAGGATCAGTGCAATTGTGAAGGAAGGGAGGAGGGCTGACAGTTTTGTGGGTCTCCCTCTTCTTCCTCAACCAAATCTCTGTAAGTACAGGGTGCACAGTTTGCCATAGAAGAGTAGGTTGCTCAGGAACCTACACTCTGTTTCTGCTCCCAGCACATCAGTCCATTTGGGGCTGCAAGCTTGGCTCCCCATGACACTTGGCCAGATTATTCCATCTGCAAGTCCTTGTCCAGAGTCAGCTTTGGGTGTCTCTTGATGTCCTCTGCTCTCCTCTTTGACCACCTCCTCCGCCACTTGTCCCCCATGTCCCTTACTGAAGTTTTTGCTAATGGCAGTTTGTGTTGGAGATGCCCCCAGCCCCACGGGACTGTCTGCCCTGGTTTGGCCGGGGCCATTGGAGCAGTCAGGCAGCAGTGTAGTTTGGAGCTTGAGCAGAGCTTTCCTCATCTAGTTACCTTTCCAAGCAGGTGGAAGAGGGATGTGTCAAAAGCACATTGCCCATCCCACTGGCTTTCTTCTCTCCCTGCCTGTCCCGTGCTGTGTTTCCCATCCCTGGCTCTTGTGTCTGTTGCCTTGTGAGCTAGCACGGACACATCTGCCTTGGATAGACCTTTAACTGCCTGACCCTCAGGAGCTACTAAGACTTTCCATTGGTGCGTGCTCTGTTACCCACGCCATCCTGGCCCTTGCCTCAACGCATCTTTTCCTCCCGCAGGACCCTTTCCTGCTCTGTGCCTCCTCACTAGGTTTCGCGGTCACCAAATGTGTGGTCTTTCCAGCAATTCATACCCTGCAGCAGTCTGACCGGAGGCCCCCATGCTCTGTCCTCCTCTGTGGCCACTGGTGCTGAAGATAGACCTTGTCCTGTGCAAAGCTGTCCCTGAGCGTGCCAGTGGGTGAGAGAATGCGCCGTTGCATGTAGCTTTTGTTCTCAGTGCACAACCCACCTCCCAAAGCAGCAGATAAACACAAACAGCCTTTTTCTGTGGTTTAATAAGCGAAGCAGAGCAGTGCTTCTGAGCCGGGTCTTTAACAGCAAGGGCATCTTCGCTTCCTGAGCCTCATGTAAGTAAATCTGTCGTCACGCTTTAGTCTTTCTTTTGCATAACTTTATGTAGCAGCTCGTCTTAAACTTTTAAAAACATTTTCTGGGAAATTATGCGTGGGCGGTGGGCAACTCCTTCCATGCATTGCCAGCTAATCCGTAACGCTCTCCTTTATCATAACAAATGAGGCAGGTTTCTCAAAAGCGGTATCTTGTGCTGTTCTTTTATCTCTTCCCTTTTGCTTTAAGTCTGGAGATGGGGTCCTGCCCTGGATGTGTTTTAGAGCCCAAAACACAAAGCCTGGCTTCTGGCTTCTGTCTTGAGTACTAGATGCTCGCAGCTGTACTAAATCCTGCTTATTCAGTATTTTTGTGAACTGGAAGGGGCTGTAGGTATGCAAAATACTGTGTGTAGCCGTAAATGTTATTAAATGTAGAGGAGGAAAAAAAAAAAGAGGCACAGTATTCCCAAGAAACCAGGAAACTGGAACTCTTTTAACTGTTCTTCACCTTGGGAAACAGAGGAATGTTTAGATCCCACCGGTGCCTCTCTCTCACACTATCCCAAAGTGCTTTGTACAAGTGAAAACTCAAGGGCTTTGCAGATTCTTGGGACAAAATGTTTTGCACCCCCTGGGATCCATCATCATTTCACACCTCTTCCCTTCTATTGAGCCATCATCTCCCCTCCTCCAGCCTGGTAGGTGGCACAGGAGGTATCACATCATCCCTGTGGAGGAAAATTAGCACAAAAGTGTCTTGCAATTTGGCAAAGCACAGCTCTCTTTCTGCATCAGGGCTCATCTCCCCTTTAATGGAAGTGAAGTGACTAAATCTTTTCGTCTTTCCCTCTTTCTCAGTTTTACTCTGTGCTCTGGGGTGAAATTTTGTCATACTATGTTTATTTCTCCTTGCCAAGACCTTCTTTATGGTATTCATTTAAACTAAGTCCAATCAGACAGAGTGGAAGGCCATCGTATACCAGTGCTGGGGTTGGGCTTTGGGAGCTGTTTATCTTTTTCCCAAGGATAACAGCACATTTCTCTGTGTGTTGTGTGTATTCCTTGGGCTTACACAAAAAACTTAAGGATCTGATTCTGGTGGGTCACGCTGGCAGGTATCCAAACCCTGTAAATCTGGTCACTCAGCTTTTCCAAATGTTTATTGTGCTGTTTAAGCTTTTATGGGCTCTTCTGCATATTACATATGGTCCAAATAAATGTAACACAGTATTACTGTGCTTAGCTGAGGTGCTGAAGAGTCTCCGAGGGGATCATCAGAGCTGGGGTGACCATTCCCGGTGTTTGGAGATGAGTTTCTTGGTTGAGCTTTCCAGGGGAGGTTCTGTTGGTTTGTAAATGCCGCTTGATGCCTGGGGTCACGGGGGTAGAAGTAAGAAGCAAAGAGTTGCAATTTCTTGGACTCAGTCCTGGATTCTTGCAACAAATCTCCCCTTTCTGAAACTCTAATATAAACGACTGGATTTTGTGTGTATTTGCTGTATTTCCTCTGTGCTGCTGTGGCAAGGTCTGCTCTGGTGCTGGTGGGACTCGGGAGAAGCCTGTAAGGAACCGGTGGATGCAGAGCAGGGCAAAAGTCGCCCACGTTGCTGTAAGTGAGGAGACACCTACAGACTCTGTCCGAGAGCCAAGGCTGCGTTGCTCCTTCAGACAAACGGCAAAGAGGATGCTCCCTGCCCCTCCAAGCCTACAGCTCCTCTTTGATCCTGGAGATCAAACGTGAGCCAGCCAGAATGAGCCAGCCAGGCTGCGGCTGGTGGGAGCAGGAGCAGAAACAGGCACATACAGGACTTGTGTTTGAAGGATGGTGGTGTGAAAGTGGTACCCAGCACAGGCTACCTCTCCCTGTGGTGTTGTAGCCCCTGCAGGATGCAGGGAGCATACATGCTCCTGGGACAGTGCCATGGTCCACTGTTTTGCATCCTTGCACTCTTCTGTCCCAACTGGATCGAGGAAAGAAACTGCTGAGGAAAACCAGCCAGGCTTTAGCAAGCCCTAACAGCTCTAAAAGCAGCTAAGCCAAGATCTTGGGAGCTTCAGAGAATGTCCTGCAGTTCAGCTGTGGGCTTTCCTTCAGTTGGCCAGTTGGCCTTCTGCTCCAACCTCTCCTTCTAGCACTGTCACTGCACTTCCACCACTAATCACACTGCCCCCAGAAAAGCATGGGCTTGCAGCTGAGCTTGCTGCCAAGACTAGCTTTCTACAGCTTGGGCTTTCTGCTCCCTCGCCTCTGCCCTGCCTGGCTATTCAGATTGCAAGTTTTGGGGCAGAAACAAGCAGGTTTGTGTTTCTGCAGCAGACATACAGGCCCCTGTTTGGGTTGGCCATTAGGGCTGATATAACATATCATCAATAATTGCTTTCTGCTGGGGGACATGCTTTCACAGAGGCCCAGGAGATAGGTGGAGGAGGCAGATGGAGGTGGGACTGGGAGGAATGGGGGGAGGACCAGAAGCACTGGGAATCTGAGGCAGTCCTTTGCCTCTGAAGAGCTGAATTTGATACTGCAAAATCTGTTCTGATTGCTTTTTATTTCTTAGATTGTTTTTTATCGAGACCAACATTCAGTTCTCCTCTCTGTGTCAGCTCAAATGTTGCACCAGTGGAAAAATGTGCATTTGCAGCCAGAGCTAGAGTGCTCCTGGCTGTAAAAAGGGATAATTTTCTCTTCCTTCGCCATTGCTTCAGGCTGAGGGTTAATATGTGGGTTACTGCTGGCCATACTGAGATAGGAGCAAAACCTCAGGTAACTACAGTGACTACATTTAGAGAATATTTTTGCTAAGTACCTGATGCTGGAAGCTGCATGCGGGGGGGAGTGGTGACAGCGACCCACTCAGAGGTGAATTGTTAATATTTTAGACCCTGATCCTCAGGAGTGTGGGGACACAGAACGATGCTGCAGTGTTTTCTCACCTAAAAGAAACAGGGGAAGGAAAGAGGCAATCTGTTGGGCTCGACAGGACCTTTTTTCTCCGGATAGAGGTTTTTCCTATGACCTCTAAAACATGAATACATTTGGTGCAAGGTCATTTATGGGAGAAGTCGCTTCTGCTGCGCTCTCCTGTCTTTGACCTTGAGGCTATTAACATCTCTTGGGTCAAACAGAGACATAGGAAGGGCAAATGTAAACAATGGGTAGCACTAACACTCTGGTTGTGATGGGCTGCAGCTTGCATGGTACCAACAGCTTCACTTTGCCCGGGCTAGTTGAATTGGGGAATGAATAACAGGAAATAATAGGAAAACAATAATTCTGGCATGCCAGTGGCCTGCCAAACTCCGCATACACCTGAAATTCTCCCCGTGCTGTGCTGCGAGGACTTTCCTCGGGCTGCAGTGAGGTAGAAGCTGTGAACCACCTCCCCACAGGGTGCCAGCCAGGGGAAGATCCTGCAACAAGCTCTTGGTTCTTGCTGCAAGGGCAGCCGTGTGGCATTTGGCACGGCGAGCAACCTCTTAGGGGTTGTATAAAGTTAGAGGGCAGACACCATGTGCGGTAACGCTGCTGATGTCAGCTGGGTTACCCTGGGGATACATCAGTCCTCTGTTTTGTTTTTTTTTTTTGGAGGTGTGAGGTGGTGAGAGTTTATTACTCAGCTTTGCACCACGCTGGGGCGTGCATCCTGCATTCCCCCCGCTGCGCTTCTGGTGGTGGTGCTGCTGCTGCTTTGACCTGCAGGAAGGGTTTGAACCTGCCTGTGCAGAGCTCACGGAAACAAAGTGCTGACTTGGCAGTCTAGAAACCTTTTCTCTCCTCTTGCTCGGCCCAGTGACTCCCCAGCAGGCTGTTCCCATTAAAAACTACGATGCTACTTTGCCCCCCAAAACCTGTGGGTGACGCTGCTTTTTCTGCAAGGGAAAAAATAACGGTGGCTGTGAGCAGAGACCGAGGTGAAGGATACCTGAGGTGGGCTCAGGACGCAGCATCAGGTTTTGTCACCAGAGCTGATATTTCAAAACAGGTTTTAGGGAGACCCATTTATTGGATTGATTGTTCCCAGGTTTGAAAGTTAGTAGTTTTGAAAATGGAGAGCAAATCCCAGAGTCCTGCCGTGTTGCAGACACTTGACCATCTACTATATGAAGGCATTTAAAAGTGTGTTGCTAATGGGAAATGCTACCCAGGGTTTCTTTGCTTTGGGATATAAGGTCCAAATAGAGCCTGGGGTGTGTGACAGCAGGCAGAACTGGGGGACACCTTGAACAAATTCACTATTTTAAATATCTGAGACTAACCTACCTGTAAAAATTAAGAGACTAGGCTAAATTCATCCAACTTTCCTGAAGATAATGGGCTTTACTGGGAACCCACCTGACAAATAGTGACAATAGGCTCTCTTAGGGCTTGGAGGTTCTGGCAGGGGAAGTGCCGAATGTATGGAAAGTGCCATTATTGTCACACGGTTTGTCAGCAGCTTCCTTTCCCCTGCAATATCTGTCCATGCCGATTATCAGCTCTGCTGAGTAGGGACCGTGCTTATGTCTTGAGCGTGTCTGAGAGCAGAGGTGGAGGAGAAGTGGCACAGAGAGGGCTTTTTGCTGGAATAACCCACTGGCTTCCCTTTCCCAGCCCCTCCGTCAAATGGCCTCAGTGTGTGATGCTGAAACCTGAAGCTGGGAGGGACATGCTGCTCTTCCAGCCACTGCGTCCCCACCAGTCCTGCCCGAAGGTGGGAGTGAGGGCACGGTCTGAATGCAAGCACGCAGTGTGTCCCCTTAAGCCATTTCCAGTTGCTCTTGGGCTGTTTAAAGCTTTGTAGTCTTTTATTATTGTTTGAAGAGGTTCATTTCTGCCTCCTTCTTTCTTCTCACTGGGGTTTCTCCCCCAGCTGCCCACATGAGAAGGAACAGAAATGTTAACTTGCTGCTCTGCAGCATGGAGAGGACAAGAGGGAGCATCAGGGGATGCTGAGGATCCGCTTGGCGAGGAGATGCACTTGGAAAGGAGCTCTCAAAGCAGAGAGAAGCTGGTTTTGCCAGCAGAGAGCCCTTCTGTGTCAAGCGCGGGCAGCTCCGGGGCTCTCGCCTCTTCCCCTCTCCTGCTGGATGTTGAATCAGCTGTTTGTGCGGCCCCACAGCGCAGGGGACAGACCCTCTGCCAGAAGGGTGGGGAAAGGGAACAAATAAAGGATCTGTAGTGGGGATGGTTGGTTTGTCTGCAAACAGCCTGCTGCAGGACTGTGCTCACAAGGCGAACCAAACCACCGGAGCTGCTCCTCGGCTTTCCCCTGGTGGATCCCACTGCAAGCATCGGGGCCCGGCGAGGAGGAGGGTGGCAGGGTGGCCTGCCTCCTTCCTCTGCGCGTCCCAGGGCTGTGACCTCCCCAACCTGCCGGGAGAGGGGTGGGAGGTGGGAAATGGGGCGACAAGAACAAACTTCCTGCAGCGGAGCCGAGCCTGGGGGCCGGGTCTTATCGCAAGCCAACAGCCCTGATGGGGGCAGCCGGAGGTGAGCCTGTCCTGCTTCCCCGAGGGCTCACCCCTCAATGAGGGAAATGCCATCCAAGCCACATGAGAGGGAGAGACAAGTTAGCACCGGGCTGCCCAAGGAGTGGGCTGCAGGTATGGTGTTGGGAAAGTGGAGCTGTGCCCCCCCGGGAGCTCGTCAGGCCGTGTGTGCTACGGAGAGCGGCTTTGCCTCCTGCCTGGGCTCAATCCAGGTTTCGGTTCATGGCACCTCCTTGGGCAGGACATTGCTCTCCTTCAAAAAACAAAGGCCAATGCGTAGGGCTGACCCTATCCAAATTTTTTCTCCCCACACTTCAACCCTCCTTCATGTCTCCGGTGTGAGCTGGAAGGAGATGGGAGAGTAAGAACATGCCCCTTTGTCCCCTTTTGTCTGAGGAGCAAATGACATGAGAGCTGGGAAGTGAATTGTCCTGGGCTGCAACTTCCCACTGAAGGCAGAGCAGGCCCTGCACCACATGGTCCCATGTTGCTAGTCTACCCCCAAAGTCTACCCCCAAAAGGCTCCTTAGCTCTAGAAGCAGAGCCTGGTGCAGCAGGTGGAACATGTAGCCACAACCTCGGTGTGAGACTGGCAGCACCTGGACAAGGTGGGGGTGATGGTGACTGCACATCACTGCTCTCCAAGCCTGAGGAGCAGTGGATTGTCCACAGGTCCTCTCCTCTGGACCTTGCTAGCTAAAGATGGCTCTTGAATCCAAGGTCTGTAATGTCCTCAACACAGGAAGGACATGGACCCACTGGAACGGGTCCAGCGGACAGCCACAAAGGTGCTCAGAGGGCTGGAGCACCTCTCCTATGAAGACAGGCTGAGATTGCTGGGGTTGTTCAGCCTGAAGAAGAGAAGGCTCCAGGGAGACCTTATAGCAGCCTTCCAGTACTTGAAGGGGCTACAGGAGAGCTGGAGAGATACTCTTTGTGAGGAAGTGCAGTGACAGGACAAGGGGTAATGGTTTTAAACTGAAAGAGGGGAGATTTAGATTAGACATCAGAAATTCTTTGTTGTGAGGGTGGTGAGAGCCTGGCACAGGTTGCCCAGAGAAGCTGTGGCTGCCCCATCCCTGGAGGGGTTCAAGACCAGGCTGGACAGGGCTTTGAGCAACCTGGTGTGGTGGGAGGTGTCCCTGCCCAGGGCAGGGGGGTTGGAACTCAATGATCTTTAAGTTCCCTTCCAACTCTAACCATTCTATGAGTTTATGATTCACTGAACTAATACCACTCAAAACAAATGCTGTGATATCTAATGTGACTTGACTGCTACCGTTATGTCCTCCCTTGGGAAGGGATGTCTATTTCATTGCCTTTTTTTTATTGTCCCCTCGTTCCAACAGTTACTCTTGTCAGCAGTGACACAACTCATTTGGTCTCCCAGCAGATCCAGTGTTGGGCCATCCACGGGCACTGCTTGTCAGCCTGCAGTGTGGGTGGGCTAAGGTGTCCTCCAGAAGCGGACAGGAGAGGGCTGATCATGAGTGCTGCTGCAGGGAGGACTTGAGGAAAGCAGCATGAAGATCAACAGGGTGAAGGGGATGTATTGGACCCTTTCTGCCAGCAGGAGGACTCACCAGTAGGGAGGCAATAGCTTCCTTCCCAGCCTTATGCAAGCTCTTTCTGTGTGTCATTCTTGCAGACCACATTGAGACTGCAGTGAAATGGAGTTGGTGTCTAGTGTCTCCCCCCATCACTGGCATCTGTTTTACAAAGAACTTCCCCTGGGAGAGGCCATGTCATCCTGACATCCCATTCCTCACTAGCAATGGCTGGCACAGCAAACCCAGCTCCCAGTGAGGAAGTCAGGGCTTCACCGGTCCAGTGTTCCTTCCCTTCCCAGAAAGCCAGGAGGTCTTCTCAGCATGCTTCATCGTGCTGGAGGGCAGCCAGGGACATTAACAGACATGTCCCCCCCCAGGTCCACAAAATACTTCGTGTTAAACACTGCCCCAGAGGGCACAGATTTCTGGATGGTTTTCACACGAAACTTAACTGAAAGTCATGTCAAAAGCTACTTGTTGCAGGGAGTAATATTTTGCCGCTGCGTGCGTGTGTACATACGTGTAGGTGTGTGCAGTCCCACCCCAGCTGTAGCTCACCATCCCCATTTCTGACTTTCTAGTTAAAAATGAATGGCAGTGCTTGTACTTCACCGGCAACCTGCGGATCAGCCTGGCCACAAAACCTCACCCAGGAGACATGCAAACTTAATACTTTTAAGGTTTGCACTTGGTGTTTTTTTTTTGCAGAACTCTCCTACCCTCTTGCAAAGCCCCATATCCGTGGCACAGCTTGTTGCAGACCGTATGAATAGCTCCAGAAGAGGTCGGGCGTGGGAAGGCTCGGTGGTACGGGCTCTGCAGGCATCTGCTGCCACATCGTGGGGAGATGCTGCTTTACATGCCTTTACCGTGAAGCGAAAGGCACAAGCTGAGCCAGAAAATAAAAAGCCTTTGGTTTGTGTGGATGTTGGACATGGCGGTGTGTCCATTCTGCTCTCTCCAGGGGATGTCCCCAGCCTCGCCCCCATTGCCATGCTCATCTGGCGAAGCTTTCTTTTGGCTCTTGCGTCTCAGAGAGCAGGAATTCCTCTAGACAACAGTGGGAAAGCTTTGACATGTTGCTATGAACAGATATGAAATAGCTTTTCCACCTGGCTTCTTATTAGGTGTTATAGCCCTATCTTTTTCCGTTGGTCTTGTGATTTTTTTGTATTTAATAACCTTGCATCTAAGACTTGATGAGGGAATGGGAAAGAAGCAGACTTGCAGTCTTGGACGTTAATGCTAACGACTCCAGAACCACACCTGGATCAGACATCTGTAAGCATATGGAAGAGATTGAAGATTATCTACTTGTCTCTAATGCTCGGTACTGGACTGAATCATCCCTGGGAAGCTGTGCTGATCACCAGGCTCTCCTTGATCCCGCTCCACTAAGCTAGAGAGCCGACTTGGAAAGGAAAACCTTTCCCATCCCCAGCATTGGCTGTGCTGGGGCACTCGGCAGGGTTTCAGCGTGGAAGGTGTCACTGGCTTGCTCACATTTTTGGCTGTGAAAGTCAGAGTGACAGCCCTTCTCACGGCCAGATTTCACGCGTGATCCTGTTAGGGAGTTGTCAGCACCTAATCTGGGTGTTTGCAGTCGTCCAAATAGCGTTGCCAGTGCGTTGCATGTGCAGCCTGACACACTGTATATTAATCCAGGTTTTGGCTTGCTTGCTTGACCCAGGAAGGATTAAACCCCACCCCACATCTGCTGGGGCTCCCCTGCTGGGGCTCCCTTGGGCTGCTGCTTAATCACACTGATGCTCCTTGGCAAAGCTTAGAGAAGGTCTTTTTCCTCCACGGCTTCGCGGGCACAGCTCTTCCCTGGGTGGCAGGGACTGCTCCTGCTTGTCCTGTATGTTCCCATCCCTCCGTCCATCCCCACCCCAGTGGCCTCTGCAGACCACACGGTCCCTATGGGAATCTGGGAGCCAGCAGCTCATCACCCCGTAGCCAGGCTGAGCTATTCCCTGCCGGGCCCTGCTCCTGCCTTGCAGTAAGATGAACAGCTGTCCACGTTGCTCCTTTTAACCCAGAGCGGGGAGCAGGTTGGAACCGCAAAGCCTTTGAAAAATTATGGAACAAGGACAAATTTCCAATCAAAGCCCTCCAAATCCTGCTCTGAAGGAAAAATTGCTCTTCATTCACGGGTGAAATGGAGGACTCGGTTCAAGGGCAGGAATGGTGCAGAATAAAGATTTAAGCAATCAAGTAAAGGAAAGAATGACTGCTCCTGGGGGAAGGGGAGAGGGGCCTGGGACCTCTTTAACCTGATCTAGTCAAGCAACTTCTGATGTTTTACAATCGCAAACAACCGTCTGACCCACAGCTGGGCAATTTGCAAGCCACAGAGTTATGAACTGTTGGTAAAATGGTCTTAAGAGGAAAACACACTTGCAATTATGAACTGAAAAACCCGAGCAGCAGCTCTTGAGGTTTTAGAGCCACGTCCAGCTGCTGTTGGGAGACTGAGGGTCTCTGCCCTTCTCACAGCCTCCCACGGGTCAGCAGCACCCGGAGCGGTTCCCGGCTGAGCCCCCTCGGGCAGCGGTCACCTTGGCCACAGGGTGCCTCCTCGCAGGAGAGGAGCTGGGGCTGAAGGCCCTGGGCAAGGTGCATCCTTACCCTACACGGGTGGGTCAGTGAGCTGGGGAGAGAGGAAAAGCTGGGAACAACCCTTAGGGATGGAGATACCGACCCAGCCTGTGGGGCTATGGGCTGGCCAGGCTCTGATTTGAGCCAGCTGCCAGTGGTCCCCCTGGGCCCGGGAAGAGAAATTTCCTCGAAGCTTCTGAGAAGAGGCACCAGTCTCAGTCCAGTTCCTTTAATCCATTATGTTTGTGCTAACTGGTTTGTTCTCAGAAGCGCCAAGCATTCCTGGCTGTGGCACGGACTCCCCATGTTGCAGTGCCAGCTTCAAACGGGATGTGCCTGGGCTAATTGTTTCTGGATTTGGCCAAGTGGAGTTCTGTTTCTCTCTCTTTCTCTTCTGGGAAACTGGCTGGTTTTGTGCCCGTGGTATTTGCAGAGTGCTGACAAAAAACCCCTTCCTTCGCAATACTGCCTCCCCGCTTAAGGTGCTGTTCCCTGGAGATGCGCTTTTTCCCCTTTCAAAGCTTTTGATGTATTTTCCCATGTTAGAAAATTCAAAAAGGCAGCATGTGAAGCTGGCTGGGGCCAGCGAGTGTTGCTGGGGGCGGCAGCTTTGATCCTCGGTGGGAGTTTTGCAATAAACTCCATCATGCATTTTTCATCATTTGCTCTGTGTGTGTGTGCGCACGCGTGCCTTGCAGGGGGTGCAGGCTCTAATCCCGAAGCTGCGCTCAGCACAGGGGTAAAGCCCACTCGGAGTTCACTGCTGATCCAAATCCTTCCCATCCCCAGGGTGACTGTGCCTCAGGTTACCCTCTACGGAGTTTGACCCTGCCATCTAAGAGCTAGGGGGCTGCTCCCATCTTTAATCTCCCTGACAGTGCCTAGTCAGAGCTTTTCCGAAGAATTCTGTTAGTCTTTTTTTTTCCGTAGAAGCATTCGCTTTCTTTATCTGAAATTTTGTATTGCTATCTGACCTAATTATTTGGAAGCTTATGAGAAGGGTTTGAGTTGGAAGAGAGTTGGGTTTGTGATCCAAGTATGAGCCTTTCACTGTTAATTGTATTAGCATTCATAATTGTATGCACATTTCTAAACTGTTGTGATTGCCACATCCTTTTAAAACATGAGGCAGGACATCCAAAGGGTTATGTCTGCTCAGAGATCAGCAGAGAAGCGAGAAATTAAATTGTCTAATACTTTAAAAACTATTATGTGAGCTGTTTTGCCCCCATTATATCAAAATTGACATAGGAAAAATAAGTCCGGAATTAGGCTTGTGAAGCTCATTAGCCTTCAAGATTTAATTAGCAAGAAGCAGGCTGTTAAATGGAGGCTTGAGGTGCCCTGTGCCTGCCATCACTGCTGGGTGGGCAGGGGCTTCGCATAGTCAGGGTGGTGGGAGCCTCATTGGACAGTGACTCGTGGGATGAGTGAGAGAAAAGGGTTAAGAATTCCTGAATTCAGATTCTCTCTCTGCTGCAGATTTGCTTTAAGGGAGCTGCATTGTCTCCCTGTCCTTGGCTTAGTGACTTAGCCTGTATTTTAACTCTCAGGCCAAATCCCAGCAGAGGATGCCTGTGGCTGATGGGTAACGCAGTGATTCTTTGCTTTCTGATTCAGACTTTCCAAAGTCCTACTGGTGACAGGGTAAGGTCTTCAAGTCTGTGTTTGGAAATACATATTTTATGAACATGAAATACATGGACATACATGTGTGCTCCATCTCCAGTCCTGCCAGCTGCATGTATCTATATAGTTTTGTATTTTCAGGTATTGCCAGTTTTGCCATGCCGTGATCAAGCATATTGAGCTGAACACATTTCACCAACGACCTTTTGGAAGGCAGGTGGTTCTTGCAGTTATGGAGCCTTGTGTGTCGAGGGATGTTGGCAAAGAGGTTGCCAGGGCAAGGGAAATGCGTGTTGCCTGGAAGGGAATGGCAATCCTTTTGGTATCCAGAGTGCTCCCCACCCACTGAAGCCAATGTGCCTCCTGCCTTCTCTGTGTATGGTGGTGGATGGTGCCTCACAGAGGTGACAGCAGGGACTTGTGGTCCCAGCTGGAGAGTGCCACAGTGCAAGTAGGAATTAATCGTACCTGGCCTCCACCAGAGCGAGAAGCATCGCCTCCAAGAGTGCCCGGAGGATGATGCTCTATTCCAAGTCTCTTTTCTCCTGGGCAGAGCGGATGCAGCCGGCAGAGGGAGTGCGGACCATTGCTCACTCCCTGCTCCTCAACCCTGAAACGCAGTGCCCTGCAAACCGGCCTCTTTCTTCCCTTCTCCCAGCAGACCGCTAAGTGGGAACAGAGCAACGCGATAACGGATTGTTTATTATGGAAACACGCCACTTTTAGTAGATTTACAAGCAGCTTTGCGGAGCTCCTGATGGCTCTGTATTTTTGTTTTTAGCCTGTTACTCATCCTGATACATCCTTGGTGTATGTCTGACCAGGGCTGTAAAAGACGCTAGCGGGGACATGGTGGGGCCAAAGCACAGGAGACAGAAAGCAGCTGTCAGGCGGCATTTCTTCCTGGGGTTTTGAGGAGTACCAGCAGGCTGTGTCAGCCCGGCAGGGACTGTTTCTCAGTGACTGCCTTTACAGTCAGACTATTTTGTAGTTCCTTCAAGGCCCCGTGGTTTCGGGGCTGCACAGATGGTTGGGTTGCGTTTGGAGCAAAGTGAAATAACACGAGTTCCTCCCGTCCTCTGCCGCCTCACCCAGAGAAATTAGCAGCCTCTTTTGGGAGCTACTAGTCACAATCCCAGATCCAAACACCTCCGGACTTTCAGCAAAAGTTTGAAACGAGTTCAGGAGCTGAATTTCAAGTCTACTTTTCCCGTGCCAAAACCCCCAGAGCTGAATACCTGGGAACTATGGAAGTGGGATAACTCACGGACCAAATACGCTCTGAGCTTTTCATTGTCTACCTCTAATGCATCAGCTCTCCCAAAATAATATGTCTAGCACGGTTCATACCGCAGTCGCTGCTGTAATCACTGCTGAAACCTGGGTAGGTTAGAAATCCATATGTGGACCTGCGTCTGGGCGAATTTGGCAGACAAAAAGCAGTCCCCAAAAGGCAATTTCTTCCTATCAAATCATCTGCCAACTTTAACAGTTTTGATTTATGCATTTGAAGGTTACTGAGCTCTTTGCTGACAGAGTTGAAGGCCATCTCCACTGGCGCTGTTACCGAATGAGCCACCTCAGGAGCAAGACTGGCTTCCAGATCACAGCATAGCTGGGAGCTTATATCTTTTACATGTGAGATTTCTCTGTCTCGTTGGTCTCCTGCACTTCCTGAGCTCAGACAAGTGCTTCCAATTACGGAAAAGTATATGTGACACACAACGGTCATGGTTGGGTTTTGTGCACTGTAGTTTTAAGCAGGGGGGTGTTCAGAGCGCTGGAGCTCCTCTCCTATGAAGACAGGCTGAGGTTGCTGGGGTTGTTCAGCCTGGAGAAGAGAAGGCTCCAGGGAGACCTTATAACGGCCTTCCAGTACCTGAAGGGGCTACAGGAGAGATGGGGAGGGACTCTTGATCAGGGAGTGGAGCCATAGGAAAAAGGGTAACAGTTCTTTAATTGGAAGAGGAGAGATTTAGATTAGATACCAGAAAGAAATTATTTCCTGTGAGAGTGGTGAGACCCTGGAACAGGTTGCCCAGAGAAGCCGTGGATGCCCTATCCTTGGAGGGGGTTCAAGGCCAGGCTGGATGGGGCTTTGAGCAACCTGGTGTGGTGGGAGGTGTCCCTGCCCAGGGCAGGGAGGCTGGGTTCCAAACCAAACCATTCTATGATTCTATGTATGAAAAAGTATTGCACTTGTACTTGCTCCTATACCTGCTGCTGCAGCCTAGGGTAGAGAAGAAATGTGCCATGTGGGTACCTAACCCTCCTGGTTTCTCTAATGAAACTTTGCTTTGGGGGTTCTTTTTTGATTGGGGTTTGGGTTTTTTTGGTATTTTTTTATTTGTCCTTGACGGAGGAAATTAATTAGGCCCAGTTGGAAGTCTATGAGAGCTGTTTTGCTTGGGGAAAGCCAGAGCAGGTGAGCAGTTCTTGGAATTGCTTAGGCAGTAGATGAGAGCATGGAGTAGGGGACTGGTGAGAGGCTGGTTAGGTTAGTTAGAAAGCCTGGCTGACTGGAGTGTAAGCTGAGAGTAGCAGTCTGGAAAGTAGATCATCTCTCTGAAAGGCACAAAGAAGAAAAATAATGGCTCCAGATTCATCCCTTGTGTAATTCTTTTGAAGTTGGTGGCTTGCACCAGGATGATTTAACCCCATTAATTTTAATGGGTCACTGCAGTGTCCCAGGGGTTGCTTTGTGCTGTGCTCCGTTCTGAGGCAGAGATAAAGCAGAGCCTCGGCGTCTGGGCTTGAACCCAAGCTTGGTGTCCCCATAGGGCTGGCTTGGGCCCATCCACGTTGTGGCTGACTCCAGTTGGAGAGGGAAAAGGATGCAGGAGATGATGATGTTTCTGAGCCCCTGTCCCGTGACAGATGGGTGCTGCCAGGACTTTGTCATGAGCCATAACCTGCCTGAAAAGTAATATCTGGTCTGAAAACCAAGGATAGGCGGGCTAAGAGCGCTTGCTGGAGTTAACACCAACCCTCGTCCTGCTGCGGGTCTGCTGATCCAAAGGGATTAACACACGGAGAGACAAGGAGGTGTGGAGCAGCGTGTCAAAGACAGGAGCCTGGGATCGAGCAGAAACTGGCACCAGATGAGCCCCAGTGGGACTCAGTGGTCAGAGAGTGAAGGTCAGTGCCCTCGACACACAACAGGGACTCGGGGCACGTGGCCGGGGACAGGGATAAAGTGCATTTTCCACCTGTCAGTCAAAACAAGCCGGTCATAGCGGGAGCCAGCCACGCATAGTTAAAAAGCCCATGTATCGCAGCAGGGAAAATTTAATCTACTGCCAGGAGGGGGGATGCCTGTTTGTCACCAGTTGTCAAACAGCTGAAGACGTGGTGGCAGACACAGCTGTAGCACTCGGGCAGAAATAGTGACCGTGCCCCATCCTTGTCGGGAGGCAGCATGTCGAGCGTGTCGTGCTCAGCCCCTGCTCCTTGGGGACCTCGGCTCTCTGCGTTCTGCCTGCCTCTCCTCCTGTGCCTTGCTCCGAGGGAAGCTTCTAGGAAAATAGGATTACAGCCCTATTTTGAGA
>JAOQGH010000002.1:25740117-25753331 GCA_025769975.1 Gallinago jamesoni | reverse complement strand
CAGCACGTCATGCCCCTGGTAGGAAAGGCAATGCTCCTGCTGAGAGTGTGGTTTCTTATACTCCAGCTTCTGGAATTTCAGGTAACAAAGGGAGAAAATAGTGCACAAAAGCTGACTGCAGGACATGACATTTGCAGAACCTCGTTGGTATTCTGGGCTTGTGAATTACTGAGCGAGTGAGATCAACAGCCTAAAAGGAGGGGGTGTAATTCCTAACAATCGATGACATTTTCCCTTCGCCCACATCTGATATCTATATATCAGATAACGTGAACAGTTACAATAGTAATAAGCTGCCAATGGCCATTTAGCTTTGAAAACACAGAGATCCTTCATGTTGCAGGCCAGAAATACGCCCTGAATCAGTGGTCTTTTTGAAGGAACAAGTAATTCCTCTTTTAGCTGAATTAAAAGGTCTTCTTCTATAACCAGCGGAATGGATGGAAATAATTAGATTCATTCATTATGCCTCTTCACTTTTATGAACCTAGAACATGGGAAAAGACATTAGAAATACCACACACCCCCACCCTTTGGAGATGTATGAGGTGAATTAAAAGTTAATGTCTGGATTGAGAATTGGGCAGGAGTTACATAAAAGGAACAGGGAGAAATTTACTGTTTTCTGCGTGAGCAGGTCTGAACAACATCCAAATTCGTATCTGAACTAGACTGCAAAATTTTTGGTCTGTTCAGACATTGCAGTGTTTTGTGGCGGGTGATGGTGCTTCTGTGCTCAACATGCCTTGATGCCTTTTACATTTTTCATACGTTTTGAACGCATATAAAAAGATGATATTTTCTTACTTTTTCCAAAGGTACTTAATATTTAATGCTGGTGACCTTGAAATGTCAGTTCACATGATTTGGGGTCATTTTGGTCAAGTACATAGGCGTATATTGGAGGACAACATATTTTGATTTGGCCTTTTAATTGAGGCAGGCTCTAGGAAGTATTAGTATGGATCCATACACGTACTAGTGAAAATATCTTCTACATCTGCAAAGTTAGTTCTAAGTTCAGTATTACAATCTATAAATATGTGATCTAATACCAACCAAGTAAAATTTACTAGAAATTTTGATGGCTCTGTGGAACTCAGGGTATTTCTGTCCATTTCTAGTCTCAGGAATCTGAAATAGCAATGCTATTTCCTTTGTTTCCTTCCCAGAATGAACTGAGTACTGAGACTCAAGCAATCCCTTAGAGCATCTTGAAGTTTTGGGCTTTTTTTCATTTATAATTTTGTACCTACAGTATGAAAATAGCATCACCTTTCACTCCGTATGTCCTTTTTCAGCAGGTCTGATACTTCCAAGGGTAGGCAAATGCCACGTAATTTAGCTCTCTAACCTCTTGGGGAGAAGTGGGACCTGTTATAAGAGTTGGGTATTTGAAAGGGGTAATGGTCATTACCTTGAAAAGTAAACCTAGTGTTTGAAAGGTTTTATCTTTGGGAAGTTGTCTCAATTTTTCTGGCTTAATTGGTGCCTGTCAATGATAACTTGAAGTCATTTAATGAATCCTAACAGTTATATTGGGCAAGACAAGCCCAAGACTACTTCTTTTATGTTGTAGTTTCAGAATCAGAGAGGATGTTTCAAGACTGCCTTTTGCTGGTACGTAGTCAGGGAAGACAATTCTGCTTTTAGGAGTTGCCAATGCAGCAATATTTACTAGATGCATTTACCAGATATGTTTTGGAGTTTTACAGTTTCTGAAAAAGCTCAGTTCAAAGGACAGTGATTAGAAAAGTTTCCTAGAGTTCATGAACTCACAGTATGTTTTACATGCCATGATTTATGTCTCCGACTAGTAAATTAAAGAACCTGATGACTTGAAAGATCTTTCCATGTGCCGCTTTGTAGAAACAAGCAGAAAACGATTCCAAGGTATATAAAATTGGTGTCTTATAGAGAACTACATTACTTTTTAGTACGCTGCAGAGACATTTGATGTTGCAAGACAGTTAACTGAGGACATGCTGCTGAGGCAGATTTGGGAAGCTGCTGTGTTTTAATCTTGCTGTTCTAACTGAAGGAATTGTAATGAGGAAAGGAAAGACTACAGTCGCCAGATGAAGAAGTCGGAGTTCATACTGTGGGCTTGATCTTGTCTTCCCACGCGCATCGTAAGTTTTTGCCTCTCCTGGAAAAAATATTTACCGTTCTTAGGGCCATATGTACAACAGATGATTTAAAAAAATCAGGAGAGAGATCTACCACTAAAAGGAGATGTAAAACTAGGTAGGGCAATAGGGTATTTAGAAGCGCAAAGTATGTACAGATGCAGTAGCCATCTGCTGTCTATGCACGCTGCTGTCTTAATCTTTCAGGTCCTACTGCCCTTGGACGTGCAGCAGGAGCAGCAAGACAGAGAGGTCCAAGTAGCATGTTGCTAAAAAGCCAGATGAGTATGCAGAAGTGATAGAGACCGTAAGAACAGCACCAGAAAGGAACGCAAAATTGTATAATTCCAAGCATCTGGCATGCTCTCCTTTATACTAGGAGCTTGGAGGTCTAGCAGAGCCTGGACCGTGTCTGGAAATGCCTGTAACTCATTTCTTACTTTGCTAATTTAGAGCCTTAGAATGCCAAAAATGCCAGTGGCAGCCTGGGAATTCCCTGCGCGAGCCTCCAGCGTGTGGGCTGGTGCCAGCACTTGCACCACGCAGTGGGACAGGCTTCAGGGAATCCCGGGGAGCGACACCGAGACCCAGCGCTCACCATGGGCTGGTTTTGAGGCTGGTATGGGTCAAAGGAGAGCATTCCGGAGGGTATCCTCACAGCTTGGGCAGCCAAAGGAGGACAGAGGGGTGGACAGGAGGCTCTTCTGCTTTGCCCTTCCCAGTGGGCTCCCTCCAGGGTCCTGTACCCATGGAGCTTCCCAGGGCTCGGTGACACCAGCCCCTAATTCATCATGGGGAACTGTGATTACAGGTGGGATGTAGCTGACAAGAGGCTTGTGCAGAGGGCTTTCCTGCGAGAAGGAGGGGAAAGCAGGAGGAAGGCATCCCAGGAGTTGCCTTTTGTCATTTGGGTCACTGCTCCTTTCTCAGGTCCCTCTGCCCCAGGGTGAGGAGTGAGGAAAAATGGGAGAAAAAAAAGTAGTTGGGTCTTTGTTGGTTTTTTTTTGTTCCTTGTCATGCGAAGAAGCAGTAGAGGGGTGATCTAATAGCAACCTTCAGCTTCTTGAAGGGGAATTAAAAGGATGTTGGAGTCAAACTCTTGTTAGTGGCAAACAGTGCAAACAGGAGCAATGGCCACAAACTGGGATGGGAGATTCAAGCTGGACAATAGAAGAAACTTCACAGAAAATAGTTCCGTATTACCTTAGTAGTTACTGTCATTATTCTCTCTGACAAATGGAAAAGTGGAAGAAGAGTCAACGTGCTGTTTCTTTGCTCAGCAACACCGTAAGCAAAGCAGCAGCAGTGGCTGTAGCGCTTATCCCCACTGGCAATACACCTCCTGTCTGTAGGCACTTCACAATGGTTCCTCTCCTTCTACTGGTGTCTGTCCCCTGGTATGAAGAGACCTGCTCTAACCAAGGCTGGTTGGATGCCACTGGCAGGTCAGGTGAGGCCATCAAAACTTTTTTGGGTTGCTTTTGAACCCCTGGCTTACTGCGTGAGCTTGCTTAGTCACAATTTCTACATCCCTCATCTCTAAACTTGTGATGAGGTGACTCACTCTTATTGAATGCATGCTCGATTTTATTAGATAGTCATCAACATGTTTCATATGCTCTCTATTAAAGAATTGCATGTTTCTTTCGTTCAATATCTTCTGGAAACAGCTTAGGTAAACAGCTTAGACAGGGGAAGCTCAGCACCCTGTACCAAAAAAAAAAATATCCTATGGGTTGTCTCTTGTCAAGTACTGGATGCGGCAAGTGGGAGAATTGGGAGTGATGAAGTACTTACTCAAATTGCTAGTTTCCGCTGCATTGAAGTCAGAGACACTGCAAGCACTGCAGCATTTATAACTGATTTCCTGAACAGTGTAGCACACTGAGACGAGAGCCCTTTTCTTGTAACTCACATGTGCAACAGAAATCGCTGAGCTGACATAAATCAGGGTTAAATTGCTTTTAAAGGCTCACAAAACATTTCTGAAAGAGACAGGATGAGGAAACCATTTTGCCACAGCAGAGTATGTTCCCATGATGAGTCTTATTAAAGCTTGATCAAAGAGCCGAATTGGCTTTTCATTAGAGCCTGGTTATGTATAGTTGAAATTCAGCAGTGGTTTCAACAGAATAGGCACAGAAATATGCACAGGAGGTAAATTTAAGCAGGAATCTAGACCATCAAAGTCTGTGATTAAGGACAATTTAATGTGCTGAGTAATGCAGCATGATTTGGATGTAATTTATCCTAATCCAGTCTGATCTTTTACAGGAGAATATATTATAAGGCCACAATTAGGTGAGACCAGGGCCCCATCTGGCCTCTTGTCTCCAACAGTGGCTTTTAGCCAAGACAAAAAACAAAGCAAATACAGAGTGAGCTTCCCTTGTGTATCCTCTCTGCTTCTGGCATTCAGCAGTTATGGGACTTTTTGGGTCAAAGCATCCAGAGCATGAAGTACAATAGCCACCATTTATCCTTGCTTCATGAATTTATCTCATTGCTTTTTGGACCCATGCCTAGCTTTGGTGATTACAATGTCTAACACCAGTGAGTACCATGGTTCAGCTGAGTTGCATGCAGAAGCTCTTCTTTTAGTTTGATGTAAACTGTCGTGCTCCAACTATTCTTCTTGGTGCAGTAATTCAGTGGCAAAAGCCCTTTTGGACAAACCTTGTCTGGACCTGGGGCTGAGGCTTAGAAGTCTGGAACTTGCAAGTTTTCTCCTCTTCCTTCTCGCTCTCCTTTTCTAAGGACTCTCTGGGATGAGGGTTTTGGGGTTGACATTGTTGGTCTCCATGCACACTCCGGCGGAGGTGGTGGTAGCCTGCCTCCTGTGAGCAGACACAACTTGGTGGGCAGTGGGTGATGTCTCCTTTTGGGGTGTTATCCATAGGGGAACAAGGCCATGAGGGGATGGAGGAGTCAGTGGCCATGCATCATACATGTAGCTCCAAGCAAAGTTAGTCCAAAACAGCAGAAGGAAGGGGGACAGCAAAGGGACTCTGCTTTTTCTTATAATCATCATTCAGGCTGCAATTTAGAAACCCAGATGGACCATGTGGTTGGCAATCAGAGGTTGGACCCAAATCTCTGATGGAAACTAGAATTCGAGGGGCCCACCCTCAAGTCAGGGAGGGCTCAAAAAAAAAATGAACTAAAGATACAAACCCTGTGCTGCCTTCTTAAACTCTTAATCAGATTCATATGACATATATGCAAGCTCATTAGCCCAGGTAGTTTATAAGGTACATTTGAATTTATGATTCTGATATTCAGTACTTAATTTGTAACTACAATTAGATGCGTCTTTTAAACACATCTTGTATCTGCGCGTAGACATGTGTAATATAATCCCAACACAGAAGAGCACAACTGGAAAAGCTGCACATGAGAATGATTAATTTTTATTACCTTGTTTTTATCACTCAGCATTTATGCTATAAAGGCTATAATAAAGTGACACATGCTTGGTCATTGTAAGACAGAGATAAATTTGGCCTCCCCGCAAGGGACAAGCAAGGTCAGTTTAGAGGAGGTGGAGAGCACCTCCACCCAGAGTTCTTGCTAAGGTAAATACATTTTTCTGTCCTGTGGAGAAATTTGCTGTCTGAAAGAATAAACAGGGTAAAACAAAACCAGATGAGGATGTGACTCTTAGGCAAGATCTTGTTTTTATACTTCTTTCCAGGAAAAAGCTTGCTATAAACATTTGTGTTGTCTTTTTCAAGGCCACTGAAGCCTTGCAGTAGAGGATCACATGGGGTTAGCTCATTGCCCCAGTGTCCTGCAGCTTCCAGGTTGTCCCGAGCCATCTCTCCCTGGGGCCGCAGAGGCTGGGCTTCGCTGTCAGATCGCCCTGCCCCGTGTCTCACAGCCTGGTGAAATGCTGAATGTGCGATTCCAAAGCCCTGTCTGCCTCCAGGAAGATAATGTAATCATAAAAAAAAATATAAGTGTGAAAAATTCAAGAGCCTAATTCTGCATTTCTTCAGCCTGAGCCAAATACTGAAGTTGCACTCTGGAGCCAATAGATCAACTTCACCGCTGAGGAAGCTTGGGATAGAAATCTGTGACATTCCCCAATCATTTAGGGAAGGGACAGGATGCCTTGAGCCCATCTCTTGTCCTATACCCTTTCTATGCAAAAAAACCCCACGAGGTGGTGACAGCTGCCCCCAGACACTGTGGGTCTGCATGAGGCTGAGATGATCCACGGGGATGTCGTTTATCTTGGAGCTGTCTGCATTGCCTGCACCTCGGACCTGGTGGCAGAGATCAACTTGTGCTGTGAGTGGTTAATCTCCAGAATCCTCTCAGGGCAGAACAGAGGACACTGGTTTTCTTTGTCCTGCACCTCCCCTTCATGATACAAATCCATGGATTCAGGTGCATAGCGCATTTCTGGAGAGGACGCAATGTCCATCTCCTGTCCAGCCTGGCCTTGAACCCCTCCAGGGTTGGGGCAGCCACAGCTTCTCTGGGCAACCTGTTCCAGGCTCTCACCACCCTCACAGCAAAGAATTTCTTTCTGGGATCTCATCTAAATCTCCCCTCTTTCAATTTAAAACCATTACCTCTCATCCTGTGGCTCCACTCCCTGACAAAGAGTCCCTCCCCATCTCTTCTGTAGCCCCTTCAGGTACTGGAAGGCCGTTATAAGGTCTCCCCGGAGCCTTCTCTTCTCCAGGCTGAACACCCCCAGCTCTCTCAGCCTGTCTTCATAGGAGAGGTGCTCCAACCCTCGGATCATCTTTGTGGCCCTCTGCTGGACCCGTTCCAACAGGTCGATGAAGTATATTGTAAGTAAATCTCTGCAGTGTGCTCTATGCCAGCGTTACAGCCACGCTGTGAAGACAACAGAATGGTGACAGGAAGGCAAAATTCCCTCTTTTGTGTTGTCTCCTTTCTGTTGAGGAGCTGTTGGCACAACAGTGGCTTACCCTTCCTAGCAGCAAGTGGAGACTGCTCCCAGCCCTCAAGGGTTTGAAGTCAGGTCGCCAGACTTTCTTCTTGCCCCTCAAGTCCCTTTTGCCCAAGGCAAGGAATTCTGGAGTCTTGGGACCGTCACAATGGGGCCCTTTCTGGCAGGGCTGGAAAGCTCGACCTCTGCTCAGAAAGGACAGATTCATGTTCGAGAGGGCTCCACAATGCATTGATTTATATCAGGAAATGAGCAGAATATTTTCTAAAAAACAAAAAAGAAGAAGAAGGAAAATAGCCTTCATCTGTTTATTTGGCTCGGGGAAGAGATCAGCTGTGCTTTTATGATTTCAGAGGATGGAGTGCTGGAGGGGGAAAATGTAGAGCTGTACGCACCCATGTGTGTGAGTTTGTGTTTCTGATCCATAACATACAGAGTTAATTTTGCTTAAATTACGTGTCATATGAGCCTCAGAGCTCAGTGGGAATGGACATACCTTCATGCACATGGTTAAACTTTTGCACTTTGAGAGCCACGAATGCAAATTTTAACCCTGCGCTCCCCATCCAGCTCCGGTGCGTTTGTGTGGTGTTAACGTGTTCGGGTGCTGCTCCAGCCACAAGCCTTGGTGACAGGCAGGCACCTGGTGACAGTCCTCTGTCACGCTTGATTTTCTGCCTTGTGGCAAATGTCAGGCTGGCTGTTGAGGAAAATCAGTTTGGAGAGTTTCAAGATGCAAGTGTGTTCTCAAGGGTCAGGTTTCTGCATGCGTAAAGAGCAGTAGCACAGTATTTTTGTATTGGTTTACTTTGAAAACACCGTCATGGAATCTGATAGCGGCGCTAAGAAAAATAGTTTGAGAAAAAGCTGTCTTCGTTCCTGACTGCAAACTGTATGAGTGTTGGGAAGGAGAGAGTGGACTTTCTTGTTAAAACATTTCTGTGCTTCTAATCTGCCTGGAAAGTCATTGACGATTAAATGATAATCCAAGTTGTTTGTTTGAAATGTCATACATCTCCACCGCAGCCTGCCCACCCCACTGGAGACTTTTAGGAATTAAGGAGCATGGGAACATAAGTGCCTGCAATATATTTAAACATGAATTAGCAAAAGCCAACAAATACAGAACAACCTTAATTTATGTATTAAAATACTCTAGAGGATGTAGATTAACCTCCATTACTCAGGGTTTGTCACTGCCTCATCTCCTTTGGACAGCAAACACTGAGAAACAGACAGAGAGCTGATTTACTCTCCCTTTAGCTTCTTTCTCATCTGGTGAAATGTCTGCTGTGCAGCTCCCCTGGCCGGGCTCCTCCGTGGGTCTGACAGCTCCTCATGCTTTCCAGGCACTCTTTCTTCTCAGGGTTCAAAGTCACAGTTGTCTGAAATCTCTGCTGAATGAGCTGAAGCCCGGCCTCGCTTTACTGCTAGGCAGAGGCCCTGGGCTAAAAGGTGACATAACTGAGAAAGGAGGAATCCCACCAAGTGAGCTGGTTGGGTCTGCTGTCCCATGGCAAAGGGGAGAAGGTTTTAAAAGAGCCTTTGCATCCTGGGTACCGCAGGGATGAGTTCCCGCAACTGAATCCGTCCCCTCCGAGGGAGAGCTGTGCAGGAGCCGAGTTGCAGCCTTGCAGCCCCTCCATTGATGATGTGTTGCTCTGCAAACTCTCCTGCTTCCTGCAGAAGGCTTCTGGATCTCCGTGGAGGATGCAGGAGAAACCCCCTGGGCCAGATACAAATCAAACTGAATTAGGGAGTACGGCTAAAGAGATGGGCACAGTCTGTCACAGATGCACCTCAGCACCTCCAGTCTTCTCCTCCACTTGGAACCTTTCTTAGGCTTTATTGAACAAATGTCAGGATAGTCCTCATTTGTTAAACAGCTTTCCAGTTGTGCCACTGCTTGTTTGGGCATATCTGCATGTATTTAGACAGCTGAAACCACACACACACACGCATCAATGTTTATTAAGTCTCACTGAGCACAGCAGCAACATCAGTCCCTAAAGAAAGGCTGTGCCATAGAACTTTTCTGTAACATTGTTAATATAACCTTGGTAATTAAATTAGATTGCAAGTGACATATCAATTCAATGACATGACATATTTTTATCTTATACAAATTTCCAGGCTGTGAGTAGCTTAATGTGATAACAGGGCACTCAGCTCTGTAGCAATGCTGCTGGGCTTCCTTTCACATTCATTGCTAGAAGTCCAATGAGTAATGTTATCCTGGCGTAACGCTGGCAAGAAAGGAGATCCAGCCTCCCTCTCCTTTGTCATTAAAGAAGAGTGGGTCCAGCTTGTGCGACGTGCTTGGCACCAGCAATGTTTTAATATCGTTAGCAGCAGGAAATACTTTCCTGGCCAGTAATGAGGCTCAGTGTCAGCTAAAGGTGGTGCCCCACAGGAAGGCTTTAGACAAAATTGCTGTATTCCTGTATGAAAAAGGCTCAAAATACCCTATTTTTGTGCAAGGCGATTGTTTGGTATGGAGTGATCCTGGCTAATGAAGAAGGGGACCTGCCAGAGCTATTTTTAGCTCTACCTACCGGTTTCACTACTATTCTTGTAGCTATGGCTGGAAGGAAAATGAGGATGGTAGTGTCTGTTCTCCTACAGAAATGGAAGAAGAATGGAAATATGTGTGTGTGTATAAAGATAAAAAGATAAAAAGAGCAAGAGCTGAAGAGAAAGTGAGGTTCCCTGTGTAGCTGCAGCTGTGACATTGTACCTTTCCTTGGAAGGGTTTTTCTTCTGCAAGGTCAGGTTTTTTGTCTGAATTAAGGGCTAGCAGTGTGCCAGTGCCAGTCTGTATAGCAAGAGAAGACCAGAGTTTCTACTTGGAAGTTGTTACAATTAAGAGAAACCATTACAATTTTTCCTTTATTATCTTGGAGACATAACCCAATAAATACTTTTGTCTCACACTGATGTTCCTCTGAAAATAGTGAGGCTAAGAAATATTCACGTTGGGATCATCACTTGGGAGAAGGGAAAGACATCAGTGAATCACATGCAGACTAATAGGACATAAAAAATAAATATGGAGTCAGGCAGGGCTCCTGGTGCAAAGCAGCAGCACAGGCTTTCTTCATTAGCCGAAAAGAGAAGAGTGCGTATACAAGGAGCACTTTACCCAGCCAGAGAGATTATTTGCTATTCCTTGTTTGCTTTCTATTTCACAGTGATTTTTTTTCCCCATCCTTGCTGGGAGGAACCAGTTTCAGCTTTCAGAGTTTTACTGGGGAGATGAGGTTTTTATTTCAAGCTCCATTTTATTTGATACTGCTTTTTTCCTGATGTTTTGAATGAAATGTGGGTGTACTAAAAAGCGACCCATGACAGATGGGTTACATGGACTTCAGGTACTCCAAAGTCAGAACCTGGTAAGACTTGGCTTTGAAAGTTACAGAAAGAATAAACAAAAATATTCATACTTGCTCAATAGATTGATTGATGGCATTTCGAGTGAGGCTTGTGAGTTGAGGAGTGGTGGCAATTCAAATAAATATTTTGTAATGATCATTTAATTTCTCCTGGAAGGATGATCCTGTGCTTAAGATTGGAAACTAAGACCAGAAGTTATAAGTTCACTTGCTTTCTTTTGCTACAGTTCCACTTCAGTGAAATGCGTATAATGCACCGTTCTCCCATCATCTGTTTTTCTTTATAAGCCATTTATTTTTGCAAAGTGCTTGGTCAAGTGAGGTTCCCACCTTCATTTTGCTCTTCCTTTGAATTTTAAGAAAGATGTTTAAGAAGAATAAATTGCTGTGGTAGCCAGGACCTGGAGGACATCCTGGCTGCAGTATGGGAACAGTGTGAGATGGGGAGGCAGGAGAACATGCTGAGGAGGAGGAGCAGTGTGTGCTGGCCAAGCATGAGGCAGCAAGTTGGAAAGCTGCCTTGGCTTCCCTTCATGCTGGTGTCCCCCACAGCAGCCTGGTTGGAGGCAGTGGCATAATGCAGCTAGAAGCCTGGTGTACTGAGAGGAGAGTGAAGCAGAATGGGATTTTCAAGAGTTTGAGTACACTCTGATGGTGCTGGTTTCCCTACCTCATCTCAAAGGGACATCACTGAGAGCTACTTGCTGCTTCATCCTCTTGTAGCTGGCACCAAATCACTGAGCTGTGCACGTTGCAGTGATATTAAGGGTGTTTCCCCCTCCTTCAAACTAATTTAAAGGTTTGTTTTCACCATGCACAAACCAGGAGAAGAGCAATGATGGAGTTCACTGGACCAGAACTCCTGGCCCATATGAAGAGTTACTGCCTCTGGGTGGTACCACGTTTGCTGTTGACCAGAAATGTGGCCTCCCACATCATGCTGAGTCCAGTGCTCTGTGCTTGCCTTAGTGATAGGATGTGGAACACGCCTGCCCGCTGCAGTGCTCGTGTGAGGAAACTTAAGGGCAAGTTCACTTCCACACTGTGTTGGATGTGTTTTTGCTGTGGAAGAAGTGCCAGCCAGATGAGGACCTGAAGAGGAAGGGGGGGAGAGGAAAGTCCTAATGAAGTAATACCTATTGTCATCCCATGACCCGTGTGCAGAAAGAAAAAAAAACCAAAACAAAACAGCTTCAAAGTTCGCTTTTATTTTAATCTCTACCTTCTTTAAATTGCACGGATGAGTCACGCTTTAGAATTAAAAGAACAAGCCTCATTTAAAAGCTTCCTGCAGGCACTCAACACAAGCCCTAAAACCAGCTAGGGGTTGGGCTGAAAGATGCAGGAGAGCATCCACGGAGGAGGATTGAATTCTGAGCCTTCTGTGGCATTTGCTGCCATTGCACAGCGAGAGCACAGCCAAGGCATCCTCTGCTTCTTCCATCCTGCCACACTTGGGTACCAACTTTGGCCTGATCTGGTGGGCAAAGACATTCAGCAATGTCTGCATCTGGTTGGGGTTACTTATTAACCGTATCAATCCGTCAGTAGCGCATTTCAAGTTGTGTAAATTGGGTGATTTTTTTTAAGTGGCAAAAAAAAAGGTTTTCTTTTGCAACTTCAGCCAGGCTGAAAGCTCGTTCTCCTCTCTCCTACTACTGCTTGCCTTCACCCTGCTGCACATGCCCTGTTCACCCATGGCCTCTCTTAGGATGCTTGTGCGGTGCCCCCAGCATGGGTGACTGGCAGGAGATTGCCCTGGAAATGTGTGTTGAGGGCCTTCTGGCAAAGACTGGAAGGATGGTCGTGTTTATCTCCTAGGAATTGTGCCCAGCTATGCTGTCCTCTCAGGGTGCCCATGGGTGCCCGTTTGCAAGAGCTGGGTGCAACCTTTTTGTGTGACACAGAGAGAGGTGGAGACACAACGTGCTGCTGAGGGAAATCCCAGCTGAACCCAGCTGTAGGGCTGAGAAGGTCCAGGAGCTTTGCTGCAGAAAGCAAAGGGTGAGAGGGGTTGAAGTGGTCATCAAGCCTGTGCACAAGGGAGATACTAGGTGAGAGCAAATTACACTTGTGGATCTCAGCAGGGTTTCACCTCTTTGCCATTTAGTGCTTGCAGAAGAGAGGCAGTTCAGGGCAGGACCAAACACAGACTTCCATGTGCCAAGAGCAGTGTATTGACAGCAACCACAAAGCTCCAGGCTGGCGTGGGAGCGGAGCCGGGGCAGAGGACTACATTTTGGGTATCGTGCCTTCCATTGCTCGTTCTGAGGGGCCTCTGTTTTGGGCATCATATAGCAGGCATTATATCTGCATATGATATCACTTCTGTAGAAGAAGCAGCCCATTCATGAGCAGAAGCATCTTCACATCAAATACAACTGCAGATATGGCTGACAAAACAACTGTTTAATTGAAATACAAATAACACTGGAAAATTCAAAGAGGGTGCAAAAAACTCCCAAGTAGTTATTACTCATCGGAAGCAAATCCCAGACATGTAAGGCATGGGATGAACACAAAGTGCTGGGAGAAACAGAATTTATTGGTAAACATACCTCTGCTCTCAAGACACATGTTGTTTCTTCAGATGATTCCCCCAAACTCTCTTGAGATTTAAATACATAGTTTGGGACTATCCTTAGAATCATAGAATGGTCAGATTTGGAAAGGACCTTAAAGATCATCTAGTTCCAACCCCCTGCCCTGGGCAGGGACACCTCCCATCAGACCAGGTTGCTCCAAGCCCCATCCAGCCTGGCCTTG
>JAOQGH010000002.1:25700586-25740017 GCA_025769975.1 Gallinago jamesoni | reverse complement strand
TCCCCGGAGCCTTCTCTTCTCCAGGCTGAACAACCCCAGCTCTCTCAGCCTGTCTTCATAGGAGAGGTGCTCCAGCCCTTGGATCATCGTCATGGTCCTCCGCTGGACCCGTTTCAACAGGTCCATGTCCTTCCTTTATTGAGGACTCCAAAGCTGGACACAGTGCTCCAGGTGGGGTCTCAGGAGAGCAGAGTAGAGGGGCAGAAGAACTATCTGTAATTCCCTTTGGAGTACACAGCATGCTGCAAGGGACAAACCCCCCATTCCTGACAGTCCGACCCCCAAAAATGTAGAGTCTGCTGCCTGCTACTCTGGTGGGATTCCTGCAAAGAGCCTGCCTCTCCAGGGGGCTCAGGGGGTGATTTTCCCAACACCAGCACTGCCGGGGGCAGCGTGTGACCCTGCCACGGGCGCTGTGCCCACCCAGCCCTGCTGGCTCTGCCCAATCTGTCATTGCCCGGGCTCCTGCCTGTGCAGACCATTTCCGAGCTGGGTCCGAGAGGCTCCAGAGAGCACTGGGAGGAACCAGAGCCATAGCGAAGTATTTCTGTCCTCGGTTCTGCTTATCCCGAAGCAGTTCTGCAGCTCCCTTCTGCAATTTCTTCCCACTTCTGCAGCAGCTGTCTGAGCTTTCAGCTGTTCTGCCACCAGCAAAGGTGCCAGCACCCTTTAAAGCTCTGCAGAAAAGTAAGGGCGCATTCTGCATCCTGGAATAAAGAAGAAAGTTTGGGGTTAGTTGGTTTTTTTTCTTTTTCCTTGCAGGAGACAAGTGCTCGTCAGAGATAACTAGGAGGGGTCTGGAGGTTATTCCCAAATTAATTTGCCTCTGACAGGAGATGACTGCCAGCGATGCCAGCCAAGGCTGTGGCAGCCCCACCCCTGCAGCAAACAGTTAATATTCCCTTTCCTCTCCGGGGGAACGTCAGGGGTTAATTCAGTAGCCCTGCGTTTAATAGCTCAATTTAAAGGGGAAAAAATGACACCCTTCTCCCCTGCCTTGCTGGTTGTGGATGGTTTGCTCTGTCTGCTTGATCACATGCTCCCCCAGCCCCTGGTGCTGCAGAAGCCCCAGCTGCTGCCGCTGATGAGCCGGTGCTGCTCAGGACCCGTCCCAGCCCCTGCCCGTCAATGCTGGGGGGTCCTGACCTCCTCTTTAAAGGAGGGAGCAGGCAGGATGAGCCCCTGAGCGTATGGGTGGAAATTTGGGAAGCACCCGGTCTCTCACCACCGTCCCCAGCTCTAACCATGTCTATTTGTTGTTGTCTTTTTTTCAGGGACTATGGATCTTCAAAGAGAAAATCAGGTAAGATACCAGGCTTTCTATGTACTGCATGATTATAGAGAGGGCTTCTCCCCCCACCTCCCCTTTTTGAAACCTTCCCTTTAGCTTGTGTTGCATGAAATTGTGTAGCAGTTTAACTTTCTATTGCTGAAGCTTGTAAGATACGAGCATCAGTTTCTTTCCTGTGCACTGGAGAGAAGAAACCCACCTTCTATAGTATTGCAGTTAAAATGACTACTCTCCTCTGACTGTCTTTATTCAGCTCCTTCTCCTGTCTGAGAGGATAATTGTATTAAATTTTTCTCTCTTTTATTTTTTCATTATTTTTTTTTCTTAAGTCAATCTTTACCTGAGCAGACAGTCAAAATGCAGCCTGAGATTTGGGGTTCTTCTCCAGAGGGGAAGGGAATGCTTTTCTGTTCTGGTCAGAATATTTTTTTCTTTTTTTTTTTTGCCTTTCCAAAAAGGCTCTGGTGAGTTTTCTGATGTGAAACGGTCTCAGTGCCTGGGTTTGGGCTGCCTCAGAGGCAGTGTTTTGTTTTTAAGATCTTGGATTTGAATGTCCTATAAATCCCTGATTTGAAACTATATAAATCCAATTTTTCCCCTCCCCTTGTAGCTCTTAGTGATTTTTACAGATGTGTTTTCAATAGGGACGTGTAATTATGGGCCTCTGGGTTTGGCTGCTTTAAGCTGGATGTGTCAGGGCTTTCTTTTTTACTTTTTTTTTTTTTTTTTCTTCCCAAGCAGCACTGAGCACCTGCAACTCTCATTGACTTTGTTTGGAGTCTTGGGTGCTCCAAATTGTATTCAGGACATCCAAAGGGATGCCTTTCAAAGCAATAGCAACTCCTGGAAAACTCTGGCCTGTGTGCAGGAGAGGGGAGGGGAGGTTTTTTTTTTTTCCTCTTTCTTTCTTTTTATATGATAAAGAAACACTGCACTGGCCTAGTCTCTGGGAAAGAAGGGAAGATGAACGTAATATACTGGACTCCGATGAACGTCACTGCCTGGATTGATTTGTTGGTTAATTATGAGAGCTTTTGTGCTGCAGTCCTGTAATAAGCTAAGTGATGCACTAAAAGGGAGCTGTTGCTTGACTCTGCCATCCCGTGCATTAAGTGGCCTTTGCAGGCCAATTCTTGCAGTAGCCTTGCCCCGAATTTCCCTGGGGTGGGTGCAGGTAGCGACGAGGCGAGGATGGTACCCAGTGCTGGCCTGACAGGCTAAACTGAGGCACTCCTCATCTTCCTCATCCCCTACAGGGCTTCTATCTGAGTTGCAATAAAAAAAATAAATCGGTCCTTTTAGAGAGATGCAGTTACGCTTGTAGGACCTCCTGGTATTAAGTAGAGTGTTTGTGCGCAGGGGCTGGTGAATTAGGTTGGGGGCAGAAATATCTCAAGGGGGGCAGAGCTGGGTGCAGGAGCTCCTGGCTCAGAGTGCCACATCCTGAGCTCTCGGGGCTTTTTCATGGCATGTAAAGACTTTTGAAAAACACTGCTGAAGTCTCTGGGGCAAGAGCTGATTTAGCACTGACCTAGAACAGCTTTAGCAGACTAAGGAAGCTTTGGCCCCAGTGCTCCCGGTTGACAGGCACAGGACTTGCAATATTCTTGCAAGAAATGTGAGGAATTGCTTTGGGAGTGGGAGGAGTGGCTCCTCCTTCGTTCCTGAAGCTCTAGGGGGAAGTTGGACCTGGTCTGCTCTAACACTGAAGGAAGCAAGATTAAAATGAGTGAGTGCAGCTGAGATACCTGTTGTGGATGCTGCTCTGTTGGGCTCTTTGGTGGCCTCCTGCCCTGAGCATCCCAAGTGACCTGCTCGTCCCTGGCAGGGATGGATGCTCATGTTGGGCTTCCTCCCTTGGTTGTCCCACCTCCACATGCTGCCATCTCTCCTTTTGGAACTGTTTCCTCTTCTCTGCCTCTTGATGCTTGGCTGCTCACACAGCTAGGGCTTGGAAACAGTGGGGATTTGGGGTGCTTTTTCTCCACTTGCCCTGTACTAAGAGGAATGTGAAGCATCTCTCTGACCGAAGTGAGCTGCATAAAAGGACTGTGGTTTTGGCCATCTTCTTGCCTGATTTTTAGAGCAGCAGGGGCATGCTTCATTCTGCTGAGAGCTGGATGTCGTGGGAGTGTGTGCATAATGAATGAAGGAATAGGCCAAGGGAGTCGGAAGTTACAGCCTCTGACAAAGACTGGCTTTATGACACTTGAACAAGTGATATGGTAAATAAGCAAAGATTTCCAGGGTGTGCTGTGAGAGCCTTTTAAGATAACAAATAGCTTTGAAATATAGTTTCCTCCATTGGTGCAGGCACTAGTCCCTCTTTAAACATGAGACAAATAGGTACCTTTTTTAAAAGCAAGCACCTCCTGACAAATCAGAGCTGTGGACTCATCTTCTCTCTTGACCAGGGATGCTCTGGGAGGAGGTTTTTGGGTGTGATGGGGGCTGTCCTGCTGTGTCCGGCAGGCATCCTGCAGCTGCTGCAGCTCAGGCATGTGCAGGCATGACACAAGCGTGGCGGATGGCAGAAACATGTGGGGAATGCCTCTGACAGCCAACGTCACCTCTACCCTGACCTCTGCCTTGCCGGAGCGCTCGTCTAGCTACTCCGGTGCTCGCCCCTCAGAGCAGGGAGAAACTGGATAAGTTCAGAGTTTAATGGGAGTTATGGAAACATTTATCGCCGCGGCTGATACCGGTTGTAAACATTTGGGACCTTCTGAACCAAATGTAAGAGCGTGGCATGTCCTTAGCTAAACAGAAGGGAATCTCACTCCGATCCGGGGCATCTCAGCATGCCAGTCCTGAGCTGGGCTTCCTCTTGTGCAAAGCGCTGTATAAACACACAGCCCTTACTGGGATAAGATCTAATTTATAAACACCTTAACCTCCAGCCGGCTTGGAGACCTGGAGCTTCGCTGAAGCTCTGCGTAGGCATGGGTGTTTGCTGTGGCCTGAACTGCCACATGTGCTGTTACCTTGGATTTGTAGGGCTTTGCTTGACGTGCTGCAGAGCTGCTTTGGAAAGCTGCCTTCATATTTCCAGTCAATTGAATTGTGGTGCTGTGACCATCTGTCAGCGGCGAGGAGACCTCAGTACGACTGTAAGGAGCGGTTATGGTGGGCATATCCCCTGTGCTTCCAGCAAATGGTCTCATCTAGGTCTCTCCAAAGACCCTCCGTAGCAAAAAGGGAACAAATTACTTTTCAGAATCCAATTTGTTGATCGCATTAACCAAGTGAACAGCAACTCATTTGTCACTCAAAATGGGCATTACTTCTATGCAAGCATCCATTGTGTGGTTTTCTCTCCTCAAATCAAAATAAGGGCAGGATTGCTGCAAGTTTAGTAATGGATATTTGCATGGTACATTACAAACCACAAATTAGGTTAATCCACTCTGCAAACCCTACCAGCTACCATCTGTGCGTGGTGAACTAATTAACCCTTGAGACATCTGCTAATCCTGATGTGGCTTGTAAAAGTGGTTGGAGTATGTTTCTCCCAAAGATGGAGTATGTTTTTCCCACACCCTCCTTGCTGGCTAGAGCAAGTTTCAGACTCCTGAAGTAAGATCATCTTGCCCTCTTCCCTTGCTGAGAATCTTTCTTGGCTGGTTTTATGCCAAAGTTGTTGTCAGATCCCCAGTCATGAAGCTGAAGGAAGCATCTGGGACTTGGTGTGAGCTCCACAGCTTTTCCACACCAAGTCTCACTGCTCCTCAATTTAGAGGTGGTTCTCCATGCTAACAGCACGGCCAGACCCAGCAGAAGAGATGCTGCTTTGCCTTTGCTTTCAAAGCTAAGGCCTGGATCTCTGCTACCTGCCTTGTAGACCGTCAAGCCCATGTGCTTGCAACCCCTTTCTGAAATCATAACAGAAATCCCCGCTGCTTGCTCATTCCCACTGCTCTGACTGCCCTGCTTGCTGCTGAGGGCACAGCTGCCTTCAAGATGCTGCTCTGGCCTTTCTCTGGCACCTTGTTACTATGCAGTAGGTTGCTCCCCCAGGTGAGGGGGAGTAAACTTTAAAAAATAAAAAGTGTATGGCTCCATCAGTACTCCACCAGTGTCTCCTTTCTCTAGTTGGTCAGATCCTGCCTGCATCGAGCTGGCTGTGCTCTGGCTGAGTGCGCCAGCTGAAGGCTATTTAAACAGCCCCTGTAATTGCGCACTTAAAATAGTAACATAACAATTTGGTCCAAGCCAGGGCTGCCTCAGTGAGGATGCTGATGAGGCTTGGCTTCTTCAGCAGAGAGAACTATCCTTCAGCTTGGTTCCCACATCGGTTTTTGGACTAGCAGAACGTGGCAGCACCCAGACAACAACTTCTGCTTCCTTTCCCTCCTGTAATCTAAAACTAGGAAGGATGTATCTGCTGGCAAGTAAATAAAAACTTCGGAGTCCATTGGAAGCTACTTCTCAGACTTTTTATAGAAACACACGTAATGCTCTCTTTTCCCTCAATGGGGAAACGTAGTGGAGTTGAGAGAGCTGCAGCAGTGACAGAAGCGGAGCCTCCAAGTTAAAAACAGGCAGATCATTGTAATGACCCCAAGGGCCCTCATGGCTGATCACTTTGTGGGATTGCTGCCTTGGGTTTATGGGTGGAGCTGACAGCAAGAGTTCCTTCTTTAGCCTAATTCTTCTTTATTTAGGGAAACCCTCGCTTTCACACGCTGAAGATGCGTGCACTGGCAGCTTCAGGGGGATGCCTTAATTGTTATTTCTTTGAGTTACCAGGGATAGTTTTTTCTGCTTCCTTTGCGATTATGAAGGGAAATAGCTTAACTCATGGCTTTTTCTGCCTGGCTATAAGTTCAGCTATGCTCAACCTTTCTTGTCCTGCCACACTGCACGTGTCCAGCCTGCACTTACAGCTCCATGGCATGGCTTGCTGCTTTTTTTTTTTTTTTTTAATTATTTTTATAAATGAGCCTTATTTTCTTAACTTCAGTTTGAACTGCCTGCTTTGAGGTGATACAGAGAAACTGAGTGCTGTGTGCCAGCCTTTCTGTGCTTAATCGTTCAGCGGGGTCACGAATATGTGAGCCATTAGCTGGCCCAGCAGGGCTGCGTGGCTGGAGCTGGCTCTACCTGCTGCGGGACTGAGGTGGTGACTTCAGGGACAAAGCTTTTTTGGTGCCACTGAGCGTGGGGGCTCTCTGCCATCTCCGTAGCTGTGCAGCAGGCACATGGGTACAGGGAGAGGAGGGAACCCATGGTCACCAGCCCTGACAGATATTTTGGCAGTTGTGAGATGGCTGTGGTGAAAGGAGGAGGAAGGACCTCTCCAGAAAAGGCACGGTGCTGCCTTTCCTCTGCCTTGAGGTTGCTGCAGCATTGATGGGATGCCACCTGGAGCGGTGGGTGCCTTTTTAATACCAGGAGAGCTATGGAGAGAAGTGCTGGCATGCTGTGGACATGCCTTAACTTACTCAGTTGACTGTTAAATCTGTCTCAGTTCTCCCCGCTCAGCCAGAGGAAGCCTGAACCTTTTAAATGGGCCCTCAAAGGGGCCAAATCTAAGAGTGTGTAACTAAAGATGTTGAAAAATCCAACTAACATGAATCCCACCATGAGTCAATGCATCTTCCTTGAGGGTGGTGACCGCAGCAGATGGCTTGGGGCTACGCACACTGAGTGCGTGAGGAGTGACGCAGACAGTGGGTTATTGCCTCATGAATCTGAGTCCAGGTGATAGCAGCAGAGCTAGAATGTCTGTTTGAGCTCTGGTATTGCTTTGGATCATTCTGCTCTTGTGGTGTTTGTCTCTGAAGTCTTCCATATGAAAGGAAACTTCATCATGGAAAGTTAATTTTATTTTTTTAAAGTGGTGAATAGGGACCTAAGTTTGTCCAAGCCCATGGCAAGGTCCCAGGAATATCTTAAACGATGTGGCTTGGTGTCTTAATCCTTGTAAGAAATCTGTGGTACGACATGATCACTGCAGACCAAGGCACGTGCTCTTGTTTGTGTCCTGATGAATCACGCATGGGTGCTGTGTTCCTTGCGTTGTCTTCTGCAATTAGTGCAGAACTGGCGATGGCAGACTGGCTCCTTGGTGCCATTTAGCCTGTTGATGAGGATGGTTGGACTAGGTAATTTGCCAGCTGCTATTTTGTAACTCCACAAACATGTACTGACAGGCTTGCTCTTGATCAGAAATCAGGATCTGTTCTTCCATCATACGATTAACCTTCTTGGCTCTATGTACTAATTACTGCATGGAATTTAAAAACATCAGATTCTGGCAGAACATTTTGATTCTCACGTAGCTTTCTTCCTTCTTTATTTTTCTTTAAACAGGAGGATAAAGGATTTAGTAATAAAAGAAGGATAGAGAGGGCAGATACATAGCAACCAAGGACCAAACAAACCTTAGCATGTAATTACTGGAGATGTACATCTTTGGGCCTGGTTCTGGAAGGAGTTAGTAGTTAATGATCTTAATGTGCATCCTTAGTTCAGTCCTTGATGACAAAGCTTCCTCTTCTCGTGATGGAGAGCTATTCTTCTTCAACTAGTGAAACTCTAACTTCAGTTTATTGGCTTTGCCTGATGCGATAATTCCCAAAGCAGCTCACTTTCTCCCATGGTTTCTTTTTGTTTTTAACAAGTCCTTCATAATAACTGAAGGAACACCCACTCTGTGACTCTTCCAAAGCTGGGCTATTGCTCTGTGCTCAGGTGCACTGGAACAAAGTAGGATTTGAGAGAGAGCTTCAGCTGAGTCAGGCAGAGTTCAGCTCCTCGCAGCATCTGTGTGTGTGTGTGACCCAATTCTGCAGCTTCAGTCAAGATGTGAATCTGTCCACTCCAATCCACCGCCTCCAAATCCAGAATCCTGTGGTATTCTGGCAGTAGAAAACTGGTCTCACACTTGTCCTTGTGCACCATATTTTTAAAGTCCCTGTTTATATTGAAGTGCTTTGGACATCTGCATGAGGCTACTGAAGAGAAGAGCAGATAGGAGACTTTATTCTGTACTGCTTCGATTTTCTGCTGACAAGACATGTGGCCCATTGGAGGTGTAGGATCACTGTCTTCTGGGTGGCCCATGTGCTGGGGTGGGACGATGACAGGATAAGAGAGCAAGAGCTGTTTGTGTGTTGTGTGGGTCTTTGTTTTGCTCCTTGGCTTTTAAACCAAAGTGTGGGGACAGGGTACAGGATTAGGGAAAGGAATGTGTTTGTGCTCTCGGCCGTTCCCAGTTCAGCATCGATGCTGCGCAGAGCCCCGTGCTGGGGAGAGGGCAGGGAAGGACTGCAAGTATGAGGTGTGTCTCCAGAACAGCGTGCATCCTTGCCAATCCCTCGGAGAGCCTTCTGCTGAGCCCCGAGAAAGCGCTCGGTACCTCAGGGGGTGTGTAATGGCATTTCTCGTGTTTTTTAAGGAGCTCGCTATTCCTCCATCTGCTCCTGTTCTGCCTTCCTCCCCGGTCTGTCGCTGGCAGATGGTATCAACACTGCCTGCGTGGGTTTTTCCTCTCTTGCACAGAGACAACTGCAGTATCAGATTTTGATTTTTGGCATGATTTTGATCTTTTAGATAAGGTAGGTGAGACATGCACTTGGGAGCTGGAGTGGAGGGTGATGATCCTCAGCCTTCACGGGAGCCCATGTGCAGCACAGAGAGGTCTGGCTGGCTGAGAGGAGCAGACCTCTTACCTGAGGGTTTTAGATACCTTACTGTCAGGTTGGTAAGCACCTGAAACTTGAATCTCTCTTGTGTGAAGGAAACTTGGATGGTAGAGCACGTGCTGTGAGGGTGGTGACACCCTGGAACAGGTTGCCCAGAGAAGCTGTGGCTGCCCCATCCCTGGAGGGGTTCAAGGCCAGGCTGGATGGGGCTTTGAGCAGCCTGCTCTGGTGGGAGGTGTCCCTGCCCAGGGCAGGGGGGTTGGAACTGGATGATCATGAAGGTCCCTTCCAACTCAAAGCAGTCTATGATTCTATGTCCTTAGGCAATTGAGAACACCCACCTCTGAAATAGCACTCCCTATGTGCCTCTGGCTTTGTGTGTGCTTTTATATCTGTCACACCCTGGCTGGCCTCCGTCCGGGCTGCGTGACGGGCAAAATCCTCACCAGTTGGCGCTGGATGGAGTGGCTCCTCTAACCAGAGGTGGCTGGAAGCATTACTTAGGTGTTCAGTAGGAGTTATAACATAAGCATCAGTTGGCTGGCTCAGTCTGCTGCTGCCAGTTAAAACAGGCTGCCTGGACATGCTGATGCTGCAGTACGTTTTCTGTGCTTGGCAGTGTGATTTCTTCACAGCTGGGACTTGACTCTTGTGCTTTTTTTATTTTGAGCCATGCTAGTGTACGTCAGTACCTGTGACTTTCCAAGCACAACGGCGGAGACTTCTGTGCCCTCTTCCTCAGCAGTGTTGGAGGCGTTGTTTTTTTTTTCCCTTGGAGGGGTGATGCTCTCAGTTTGTGCAGGTGTAGATATGAATTAGTGTTCAGATATTCTAGGCACTTCCCAACAAAACTGGGAACTGCTACAAAAGTGTATGTGCAGGGGCTGTACCACTGCGATCATGTGGGAAGCAGCCCTTGCTTGCCATGTGGAAAGAGTTAATGCGAGCTGTGGCTGCCAGAACAAAAAAAAAAACCCAAAACCTAAACAATCCTGGATACTTCTGGGTCTGCAAATGGGATTAGGATGGGGTTTTGCAGCAGTAAACAGAGTAGAATATGGCAAGGAAGTTTTCTTTAGGTTTGTGCCCTCAGAAAGGATGAAGAGCCCGTCACTGTGCATTTTGAGCACGCCACCCTCTCGCCCCGCTGCTCCATTCCCACTCGGGGAAAGAGCTCTCTGGCTGTGGGTTTCTCCCCTGCAGGAGGGAGTTATACAGATGATGAATTTCTGAGGCATGCTCGAGTCACGTGAAAGCCAGATGTGAGCATTTTTCTAAGCAGCGTGTGGGTCTAGCGTACGCCAGGCAGCTCTGCTTACGTGGCAAGTGGAAGTGGCGTGAGGTTGGTCTGTAGCCTGGTGCCGGGGAGGTGAGGAGCCCCAGCAGCTCCTGGAGCAGCCAGTTCTGGGCAAGGAAGATGCTTTGCTGGGCTCCTCACTGTGGCTCAGCGCATCTGCCCCCACCCCCTGCACAAACACAGCACCTCTTGCCGAGTACAGGCGCCGCACAGGCTCTTCGTGATGGGGCTGAGCTCAGTGAATAGGACCAAAATTAATGGCTTTATTTAATGCCTGCTGCCAACCCTCTTACTCATGCACTTCAGCTGGATTTGCATGTTTGGTAATCTACTAGTCAACTTTTTTTTCCGCCAAAACATAGCTCTTTAAGATACTACCTCCGGAGCAGATGGGCTGGGGAGTGGAGGTGTTCTGCTTCAAGTATATAGAAGAGGAGATATCTCTGCAGGGATGAGAACTTTAAAATGCAGACTCCCAGTGGGGGGAAAAAAGCCCTAAATATATCTTGGTATTCCTTTAAGGACTATCTTAAAACACTTTAAACATAAGGCATCAGCATCCCACGGGCATAAGAGCAAGGAAAACTTATTTGAGCTGCTCTGGTGAGGGACAGGGCTGGCTGCCCAGCAATCACAGTAGCAATAAATCTGTCCCTGTGGTACCTAGGCAGTGTCATGTCTGACCAGGCCCACCCTGGGTCAGGCACTGGGCACAAATGTTGGTTTTGTTTAGGAGCTCCCTGTGGAGCTTGGAGGGAGAAGCATCAATGGTGCCGTTCAACAGGGAGCCTTGAGCAGTTGTGTGTGAAAAAGATCAAAACACTCAGAACCTTTCTGTGCCACCCTCCCATTTCTCTGGCTATCTGTTGTTCTCTGCCTAATTGAATGAGTTAATTGTGGGAGCCAGGCATGTGTGAAAAGGGTTCCAATTCAGATCAAGGCTCATCTGCATTTTTTCTTTTTCCAAGTTGTTTTGCAGCCATATTATAGAAGCTACATGTAGATTCTGGATCAGAGTAACTCTCTGCTAAAAGTAACTGCTCCCATTCCTGGGGGAGGTTAGCAACACCAGGATTTCTCTCTCCCTCCCCTAGTCCAGTGCTGCTGCAACTTATTGCTTTCCCGTTCAACCAAAGGGTCAAGCCCCAGCTGAAGGGGTAGAGGAGAAAAACCTGGAGACAAGCTGATGAGGGATGGTCAGTAGGTCTGGGAGATGAAGGGTTTGGAGCTAGCTCACAAAGGTATGGAGGAACACTGAGCATGGTGTTCTGCCTGCAGATGGGAGGAGAAACAAACACCACAGTTCTAGGGTTCCTTGTTGAGCTTTCCGTTCTTGGTTGTACGGATGGCCAGTCTCACCTTGTCAGGTGAAGAAGATTGTTCCTCAGCTTGTCTGAAGAGGGCAGAAAGGAAGCAATGAGGGGAGAAGCGGAGGCAAAATCCCAGCAAGAAGTTCTGGAGGAGCCAGAAGAGGGATCAAGTAGACTAATCCCGCCTCCTTCGGTTCCTTACCTGCTCTGGGCAGTAAGGTGTCCCACCTGAGCACCCAGGACAACAATATGGCACTTCACTTATACCAACTCCTTGGCAGACTTGACCTCCAAATTCTAGATTGAACAGAAGGCTTAAATTCTGTTTTCTGCTTTGCTTTATGGGACAAACATTACAGTGAAAAAGGCTGTAGGCCACTTCTAAGGAACAGCCTGGTCAGCCCCGTTCTTGCTGACTTATCAGATACCTCCGTTGGGATGAGAACACCCCCATTCTTCCCTTAATGCCTTTTATTTGAACAGTGATGAGTAGAAGCAGCATTTACTTCCCAAAACTTCAGTCTGAGGAAACACTGCCAGTTACTGGACCACCAGTGAAGTTCACTGAAGTGGAGTGGAGCACTGATTGTTGACTTCCCAGAAAGCCAGTATAGTTTCCGTTTACTCTAAGATTGTACTGCTTAGTCTGTTTTCACCTTTCCAATTAAGACAGGAAGGGTGTATATCTGGAAAATAAATTGGCAAAATCCTCAGCTGCACTCACCACTGTGGTCCTTGAATAACTGAGCCAGTAGTACCTCATCATGGAGAGGACTAATGATCTACAGAATTGATCACTGTTGGAAAGGTGCAACCTTTTAGATCTCGGCATCTTTTCAGCATGGCAACTTGTTCTTATAATCCTTTTCTCAGTATTTTAAGGTGTACCTTAACAACTGCAGGAAGATTTCTCTATTCCCAGGTGATGCTTAAGATAGGGCTTCATGAAAATGGACCTAGGACTGTTATCTCCCATGGAATGCAACTTTCATAGAACAGGTCGTGTCTGTATAATTAAACTCTCTTTACCCTCCAAAGCAAGGTAGCCACATCCAGATGACTTGTTAGGACTTGTCTTTGGCCCATGCTAACTTCTCAGCTATGCCAGAAATCATTTGGGGCAAGGGCTGCATGGCCAGAACTACAACCACACTGAGACTCATGAGCAGTATGATCCACTTCCCTGGAATTACTGCAGGAATATTGTTGGGCAATATGTAGCTTAACAGGCTAGAGAGCTATATAGACACTAGTTTTTAAAAAAAGCTTGGTTTAAAGGTCCTTGGTAGCCCTGATGGCAATATGCAGCCCTGTGAATCTTTAGGAGGGTGCTCCTTCTGGTCTTTCCAGAAGCATTAGATAGTGGACGCCGGACTCGCCATTGAACCTTTTGTCAGTAATACTGCTTAAAAAGAAACCCGCACCAGTAGCTCCTACTAAAATGCCTGTGGAGGAGGAGTTTCTCTGCACCTGCTGGACCAGCACCCAGTTGGATGTGCAGTACCAGTGGGAACCATGAATGTGGCATCTCCTGGATGTCAGTAGCATTGAACTTGTGGGTTTGACTCTAGACTGACTCCAGCTTTTGCATTTTATTTTTTTTTTCCTTGAAGCTCGCTCTGCTCTAACTGCACACAAGACAAATAGTCTGTTGCTAAAATGAGATGAGTGGGGCTGTATCACAAGCGTAGAGCGTTGGTCCTCAGCAGTCTGGCGCCTCTTCTCTTGCCAGTGGTGGGAGGAGCAGCAAACAAACCAGTCTCCCTGGCAGCAGAAAAAAAATCTAAATAAAATCATGCATTTCATTTCCACTGCAGCAACCAGCCAAATTATGTCTTTAAATCCTTTGGTCCCCCCCCATCTCCTTCCTTTTCCCTCCCCACCTGAGGAGCCCAGCTGACCCATCTGGGGGTTGCCCACCTCCGTGGTGGGATGGGATGGGGTTCAGCAGCCGCCTCCAGCGACACGCCTGCCCCGCTGCTATTTCTGTGCAGTGCGGCTCCGGCGGGGAGCCTCCTCTCTGCTTTTTCACAACCGCCTCGCCCCTGCGGCCGAGTTGCAATTTATGGACCCGTGTTTCTCTTGAGCTTTTTACAAAAAAAAAAATAATTCCGATCGGAGGGGTTTGTTCTGGCTCTGGCTGAAGCCGGCGGCAAGGGCTGTGGGGGCTGCTGTTAGGAGCGGAGTCGGGATGCCGTTGCCTTAGGAGTGGCTTGCTTTGAGTGAGCAACTTTTAACTTCCCTTCCAAATACTGAGATTTCCCCCCCACCTCCGAGCCATCTGAGACCAGCCGGCGCTCGGCCGTGCGGCGACGAGGGAGAGGAGAGGCAGGAAGCGAGGGTTTGTTCGTTTACCGTTACCGATCCCATTGGAAACTGGCTCCAGGCCCCATGCAGAATTCCAGTAAAACCCTGTCCTGAAGGGGAAACCCGGGGCTGTGCAGAGCTTGTGTTTTGTTGGCTCGGGCACAGCGTGCTTCTGGGGCTTTTGACCTCCTCCCCATACCCTGGCTCCCTTCGCGGCTCTTCGTTTGAGCTCTCTGTGAAGTGGAATCCATCACTAATGTCTGATATTTTTATTATTTGTAGGGGGAACTCTTAAAAGCTGGTAGCAATTAGAGCTTAAACGTCTTGGAATAAAAAAAAAAAAAAAAATTAAAAAAAAATCCCCAAGAAGGAAGTTTAATGCTAAGCAGATGTGCAGGAGCAGCTGAAATATGCTGGCTGTCTTCTGCTTCAGAAGCAACCTCATCCACATCTAACTGCTGTCGGGCTGGGGCAGCTGAGAAGTTGGGGACCTATGGGATTGTTTACCAGTTAATACTTCCACTGCCCCTTTATTCTGGCATAGACCAATGGTTTTGACAAGGAGGAGAAAAAAAAAAACCACCCACTTTTTTTAAACAAGCTTTAAAAAAATTGATAGTAGCTTACGGAATTGGGGTTTTATGGTGAGTTTGGTTCCTTGAGATCTCTCATGGGGCGTTTGTAGGTACAGCTACTGCAGATCTAGGTTTAAACCCCCTTCCTTCTTGGACAGACAGCTCCAGGGTAGCTCTAACCTTGTGTTAAGCACAGCTTATTCTCTCTATCTTTAATTGTTGCCTATTTCAGCTTCTTCCTGTGTTTCAATTGGGGCACACTGTTTGAGATCTTCCTAGTTGTTCCTGCAATAAATCTCCTGCTTTATTTATCACTGCCATATTCAGGTTCTTCTGTCTGGAAAAAGATCTGACAGCTGACTGAAGTTCACAATCCTGTTTCTGAAGGCAGTGGAAGTCTAGTCAAAAGCTAATAGACAAGTTGCTGACAACAACTCCTTCACACCCTTTCCATGCGTGCCCCGAGCCCGTAATAGAAACATGCTGTATATTCCCTCCGTAAGCTAGAGCACGAGTTACTCTGCCAGATGATTTCCTGTTGTACTCAACCAATGCAGAGCCTTTTTCTTTTTTTCTTAAATGGCAATCCAAAATAAATTCTTGTAACTTCCCGCAGTGTATTTTGTACCGTGTTGTGACAGTGCAGTGCATGGGTTTGGGAGTTGAGATGGTTGGAAGGCTTCAGGTTTTTTCTCCGGGCTGCCTCTATTGAGAATTGACTGAAAAGTAAGCAAAACACCAAATCTGTCTGAATTCTGGTCTTGTTCTGATGATACAATGAAAATTGTGAGCCTGGTTCAAAGACAAGATTTCAAAACCTCACCATTCCCGTAGTGCTGATAATGCGGGAGTGTTTCTGGACCTCTGGCTTCCAGTGGGAAGGTTTGAAAGCTGTTTCTTATGCTTTGTATCAAGCTAGCGATTTCTCCCATGTCTATTACTGATTATTGGCTGTCTTCTTATTGCCTTTTGACCTGCAGAATGTCAAGTCAAATAGACAAGGCCACCGGTATAGCATGCCCCTCACTCCAAGAGATTGAAGAGTAATCTCCGCTGTTAAACTGATGGCTCCAGAACTGGGTTCCCCATTGCAAATGAGTTTTTAAAATTGCATTTTGGGATTGTTTGTCAGAATTTAGGAAATTCTTAGCCTTTCATACAAATACCTCTCCTCGTTCTTTCTCCCAGGCAATGTGGGAGTAACAACTGGCCTTATCTCCCTCATCCCACAGAAGGGGAGTGTTTGCTGGTTCTTATTTTGAAATGGGGGCAAACCTTCTAACTCTTAAAACATGCTTCCAGTGTATTCAAACAAAAATACCCCACCACTTAGCATTTGAAGATTATTCCCAGAATCCCAAGCCGAGTATTTACACCTCATTTCATGGAGGGGGAGGGAAATCTTTTGACCTTGTTGGTAGCAACTCTATTGGCTTTCTCCTTAATCGGGTTTCTGCCTCCTTCATTGGCTAAAAAAAATATATTTCTAGTTAAACTTTGAATGTACCCTTTTTTTGAGCTTTGTACTCTTCTCTGTGGAGTATTATTTGTCTGTTGTTATTTTTCTTAATGCTGTTCTAGGGTAACAAAACACAAACGCTTGTAGAAACTCGCATGTGTTGCTAAGCTCAATCTCCACGAGTTGCCTGTTGGTCTTCTGGGGATCATTAACAGCTGCAAAGCTAAATACTTTTGCAGGTCTGAGGCTTAATGAGTCAAACTGTCCCTTGGTATGCTTTCCCTGTCCTACTGGGAATGAGCTCAGAACATGTTTTTTTCTGAGATCTCAAGATCAGATCACTACAGAGCAGTTTCAGAAGTTCTGAAAGTCCCCTAAAAATTAACTGGGTAGTTCTTATGACTTGACCTTTAATTGAGTCCCCATAATGCCAACACCACTCTTAAAGAAAACTTAACATTTCTTTCTAAGCTGTCTTGACTTAACTTTCAATCTGTCCGATATGACTGTTTTCTTGTTTCTCTAATTACTTTCTCTTTTCATTGCTGCCCTCTTATTGGATTTCAAGTTTGGATGTCCAGTTTGTCTGAGACTCCAAAAAAGAGTGTTACTCAAGGTAAATTCTTGTGCCTTGCTGTTCTGCATGCTATTGAAAAGAAGTCTGTAATTCAAACTGTGTTGTGGTTTTGGAGTTGTCTCGAATGTGAGTCTCTGACAGTGGATATCCAGGGTCTGTCATCTACGTGTGTGTTAGTTTTTCATGATGCATGATTTCTGATAAGGAAGAGCTTTGCTTTTCTGCCTGCTGCCTCGCCTTGCTGTTGCTGCTAGAAGTGGATAGTAGTTTGCTGTGTTGTATCTTCCTTGCCCAACTCAAAGTCACAATCCAAAGCAGCTTCCCCTCTTGTGGTGGGTTGAGCCTGGTCACGTCTAAGAACCTACACAGCTCCTCTGTCACTATCCCGTGCGGGATGGAGAAGAAGAGGAGCAAAAGTGAGCAATCTTGTGGCTTGAGATAAAGGAGAGAAACGTGACTATGTGGTTCTTGTTCTTCTGAAATACTCTTTTGCTTTTCCACAGTAAGTAGAATGGGTTTTATGTGGAAAACATGGGACTCTGAGGAAGATGTAAAACTTTCATGAGAGCATCAGACTCCTTGTCAGATGGATTCAGGAAGGAGGAAAGCAACTTCTAGGTGAGGTGTCAGGGTCTGGGAAGAAGTAGTCCAATACAAGGCAAAACCTAATCGTTATGGTATAAGGAAACAAGACTTCTCCTGAGTAACCAGTGGATTCCTTCTGCAAACATTTGTCACCTGATGTGCAATACCAGAGAATAGGTCTTCTCTTCCTTCAGGCTTAAGATAAATGATCACGAGCCATAGGCCCTGTGTCTGTACAGGATGCTGGCCTGGTCATCACCCAGGCAGTTAAGGCCACACATAAGTCTCAAGGCATGGAAACATTCCTGCTGCTTTACCTGATTTCATAAATATTCAAGCTCATGCCCCATTCGAAGTATGTGAACAAAATCCCACCATCCTCAACGATGAGTGCTTGCTTGTCTGAGGTTTATAGTAAGGAAAACTACTGTGATTTCAGAAATACTATCCTTGACAGAAGTTGAATATATCCCTGGGGTGGTTCTGCCTGATCTTAGCAGAGCAGGTCTAATTTCATGGTGGTACTTGGATATAAAAGTGCAGAAATATCTGAAGTATTCGGTCACAGGAGCCTGATAGTTGAGAGGTCACCAGGGCAGAAAAACAGAATGAGACTGAACAGGGGAGAAACGTGTTGAGGAGGAGACAGAAGAGGTGGTGTCGCTTGGGAAGAATGACAAGAAGCCCTCAGATTATCTGGCTGGGGGGTGAGGTTGAGTTTCTCCGATTCTGTGTCTGTTGGGAATGTTTCACATTGCTAAATGTAAAATGACAAATTGTATGCCAAGGTTCTCACCCTCCTTGAAGGGCAAGGAAGTGAAATCTTTAATAGAAACAGATTTCTTCCCTTCTGTTGACTGCTTTTAGCTAAATGCATGTTGCTTGTTTGGCTTCAGAAATATATGTGCAAATGTCAGTGATGAATTGCATTGCATGGTACTCAAGAAGGTGAATGTTGAAACATAATCCTACTTGGAAGTCTTCTGGTGCATCTGACAGGTTCTTAGCTCCCCACGCTGCTCGTTCATGTGGCCTTTCAGTTTACTTCTCATCCAAACACATCCCAAGTTTCCAACAGCTACTTCTCAGTCCAGACTGCCACGGGCTGCATGCTAGTGTGGCAGGGTGATGGAGCAGACTTGAATTTGAATATGATCTCCCAGGCTGGAGGCTGGAGACTAGAACACAAGCCAATTTCGTGCTGCCCAAGATCCAGCTGAGGGTGTGAAACTGTTCCACAAAGTGGAGACTCTAACCAAGGACTGCAAGTGGTTTAATTTCCTATGTTGGAAAAAGATAGGTGCCATACAGCCAGATCCTGAGAGGGGCTGTGGTGGGACACCCCAACTAGCGTTAAATTCTTTGGCTAGTCTGCTTCGTGCCATGAGGAGCGATGTGAATGCGTTGCACCCCTGAGCAGGACTCGGGCAAGTGCCAGACTCTGTAGGTGACTTCAGCCTGGTGGAAGACCCTGTTTAGCAGCTGTGTGAAAATCTCCAAGCAGTTTAAGAGATTTGTGGGCAGGATACTTAAGTATTCTTAACCGTTGCTACCTGTAACCTAGTTGGTTGGAATCGCTGTTCAGAGTGCCAACTTTCCAAGGAGCAGAAAGAGGACTCAACTTTTTTTTTTTTTTTCCTTTCACCCTCCTGCCTCTAATTTTTCTTGGCTCTGTCTTAAAACCTAGCAGATCAAAAATAAAAATATAAAAATCCTGAGACTAACAAGCCCCACTTGGCAAAGGTCAGCGCTGAATTTGTCTGTTTGTCAGGATTTTGTTGGAAATGCTGCTGAGGACTGTAAAGAAGGAAGGACTGAACTGGAGCGCTGGCTTGAGAGGGTGCCTGCCATTTACCGTGGGCCAAGGAGCTCCTTCCCAACGCTCTCCCCGTGGGGGCTGTGTTTTGCTGCTGGTTTTAGCTGTGCATCGGACACGTACTGCAGTGCTGGAAGCCACCCTCTACCTTAAAGCTGCCACTCGTCCCAAACCCTTGAAGGCTTATCCAGATCTCGGCTCTTAGAAGCCCTAGAAAATACATACGTGTGCCTTATGCTGGGGAGTGAATCCAAGCATCAGGTTAACTTCCTGCTGCTGTGACTGGGGGAATTCCTGTCTAGCAGGAGGGATGGAGATGAATCTCCTTTCCTATTGTCACAAGTCTTGCATGGCCTTTTAATTCCAAGAACAATGGATGTGCAAATATAGCCTGAATTTTGCTGAGTGGGAAGAGAGCTGAAGTCAAGCCGGAGTGCGGGAGTATCCAGGAGATGAGTCAAAGGCTTGTTTGTTTAGGGCACACTACAGGGGGGAAAAAAAGAGGAAAAAAAATTATCAAAAAACCCCACAAACACCCCCTCCCCCTGCTGAATAGAAGAGAGATCTTAGGCTTAGAAACATGGGTTTGATCTAAATCCATGTTGTCCCCAAGGAGACTTGTAGGAGGCTTCCTCAGCCTCAGCCCGCTGCTTATTCTAGGAACTAGCTATTTTCGGAAGTGCTTTGTGGAGACCCCTGTGAGATCCTGTGCTCTCGTGTAACCTCCTGTGATGTACCTGGACAGTCTGCTCGCTTTCTTGTGTGCATTAGATGCTTAACCCAATTTTTAGGCAGACCTAAGCTCTCCACCTTACTATACTTGGGGATAGGTCTCTGGTGGAAGGCTTAAAGAAAACATGGAGTTTTAACATGTTTATTTATCATAGCGACTCGGTCCTTCTGATAAAAAATAACAGGTAAAGTTTTTAGGGGAAGAAAATGCCTTTGTTTAGAGCTGGGCATATGGCTGTTGTGAGGGAAGAGACAGACTGGGGGATTTTGAGTAGGCTCGCTGCTATTCTGGGTATTCTTTTTCCTTTTTTTTTTTTTTTTTTTTCCCCCCTCCTTCCCCAAAAGGAGTTTTCCAGAGATACATAAAGGCTTACCCTTGACGAATTGGCTTTAACGAGAAACCACAGCTCTAGATCCAAGCTACCGCCGTTACTCCTCCCTACGCGTGGAAAACCGTGGAGCTCTGACTCTAACGCTTGGAAAGCCGCGGGGTTTGGGGGTGCTTTTTGCAGGACAACCCCTCGTGTGGACCCTCCGTCTTGTCCTCGGCCGTTGTTCCCGGGTGGGAAGAGCCGGGATTACCTGCCAGTTGGTGGCTCAGCTGTGAATCATCCCCATGGCGTTCGCTGACCGTTTCTGTGGTTTTGGCCCCTTCTGCGAAGCTTCCACTGACCGGCCCAGCACTAATTCCTTTGGTCTGAATCTGATTAGCCTGATTGCTAATCGTCAAAGGGCAAGAGAAAAGCCCGTGCGCTGTATGGATTAAAAGAGCAGACACATTTATAGCCTGATAACAACACAGCGCTCTGGCAAAGAGCGGGACTCTCGGATATCCATATCCAGATGATTTTATTTTTGGAGTCCGGTTGGTGGTTTTAATTTTTGGCTGTTGCAAAACCGTCATAGGTCTTAGCTGTTGCAACACAGGAGGAGGAGGAGGAGGAGGAAGACGTTGCTTGGAACGGGTGCTCCCTGCTCTTATTTAGGAGGCTTTTTCACAGTAGTTGCCGGTCTCCGAGTCCAGCGGGAGGAATGATGCTCCCTCCTCCCTGCCTGGCGAGGGGGACAGGGTGCAACTGTGTCACTTAATAGTGCCGGCTGTGAGGGGCACGCACAAGCTCCGATGACATTTCTGCCCAGCCCCAGGAAGGGCAGCGCTGAGGTGAGGAGCGGGAGGATTGTAAAGTGGAGCCCTATGGAGAGGAGGAGGGGTATCCTCAAGACTTTAACCAGGAAACGGACTCGAGGCAAAAATAACCGGAGAGGCAAGCAAACTCTTATTTCAGCCGGCCATCTATCGTGCGCTCTGCTTTGGGGGGGCTTGCAAATTGAAGCTAAACCAAAAACACTAATTCTGCTTTTTTTTTTTGGGGGGGGTGGGGTGGGGGGGTGGTGTGTGTGTGTGGAACTTTAGCTGCCACATCAGCCTTATCCTCTCCTCTGCTCTCTGTTTCTCCTGCCTGGGGCTGAAGAGTCTTTTGTTATCTGCAATGAGATGCCCTCCCTGTCCCACGTTACAAATTAGACCTGAACTAATTGCCAGGGATACGGAAGCGCCCATGGCAGTGGGGGCACTTGGTGCTGTGCTCTCTGCGGTGTCGCTTGGCTTGGTCTTTTGAATTCCCTTTTTTTTTGGGGGGGGTCTGAGGGGCGGAACTGAAGTCTCACAATGCTGTGGGCATCCGGAGTGTCACTGAGGAGTAATTAATTTAAAGATGCTTGTGAGGGATGGAAGGCTGAAGAGGGTTAAATTTGGGGTGGTTGTTGGTTTGTTTGTGCTTTTTTTTTTTTTTTTTACCCTCCGAACTGTGCTTAAAGGGAACATAATGACAATCTAAACACGGCTATCCAGCAAATGTTTAAGGCTTTTGGTTAGTGGGAGGAGCTGTTTCTCTGTCTTCTTCCCTTCTTTCTTTCCTCCTCTACTGTTACTGAAGACTTCCCCACTGTGCAGTGCCTAATTCTGGGTAAGCATCACTCCAGGAGCCACAGGGACCCCACCTCTCCAAAGGGTGATATCCTCTGGGCATGATCTGCTGTAGCTGGAAATAAGCAGCAAGTTTGACCTCAGTTACTTCCTAGACCAAGGCATTTTTCACTCTTTTTTTTTTTTTTTTTTTTGTCTTACTAGGAGTCCTGTAACACTTGCACAAGCTGCTGTTAAAACAGTCTTTTAATTGTATATGTTGCACCAGCCACTGTAGTGACAAAGAAATCCTCCCACAGAGAGAACCTTGTCCACGGCAGGACGGAGTAAATGGCATGGTAAAGTCCTGCTGGGTTGCAAGATATAACTTATCTTGCCCGACTGTTGTAAAGCCACTTTTTTTGACTCCAGAGCTGCGGAGGTAGATTTGAAGTGCTGCTTCTCTGGGTTTCCTGGCAAGGTTGCTCCACTGGCACGTGGTCCCTGGTGTGGCCTCAGTGGCTGATGGCGGGGTGTTTGCCAACCCGGTCCTCTCCTTCCCATCAGGGTCATGTGTGACACACAAACACTGCTCCTGCCACCAAGCCAATGCTGTGGTTTGGGCTTTTTTTTTTTTTTTTCCCTTGCTCCCATGAAAACTGTCTAGGAGATTAGATGAAAGAAGACATTTGGGGTATCTGTTGGTAGCTTCCTGCGTGTTCCCTGCTGCTTTTGCCACTGTTTGATCCCTCCTTTTGTCTTCCCACAGGGTGAATCCTCTGCTGATGCACACGTGTAGACGTAAGGCCGTGGCAGCTTTTGTTTCTGGTTAGAGAACTGGTATTTATCTTTAGGAAGGAGGGGATTGTAGGTGTTACTGGCATAAGTGGGTTGAAGGCCGATGATATTGCTGCCCAATTGTGGACTGGAGCAGGGCCTGTGGGGAGCAGTGTGAAACCGGGAAAAGCACCCCATCAGGCTGTAGATAGCCCAATTAGCACTGGTTTAAACCAGAACACACAAGTCAAGTTGATTCATCACGACCAGAAACGTGATGCTTACTTGGAATGAACAGCTATGGTGAAAACTTCTTATTATAAATTTCAGTGTTGTCAGTTCATGGTCTTCTCCCCCTATTCCTGCTACTGGCTGTGGTTCAACTATCCATAAAAAAAGCTAAATGTCTTAAACACAAACTTCTAGAGGAGATGACTCCTCTTTAAAGAAAATTAACCTATGTAACCTGAGGAGAGTCAGAGGCACACTTAGGGAGCAAGGAAGTCTTCTAATTTTCTGGATTTCTTAAATCTGGTCCAAAGGGAGGCATTGTGATAGTGTTTCCTTTCAGGAAACAGTTGAATTAATTGCTTTTTGTTCTAGGATTTTCATTTCACAGGATGCTGTTTTAATGGCCGATGCACTCTTTACCTCTCTCTTGGCAGGGATGCTAATTTGTCTGTAGAATCACTTTGCATCTTCAGCCCAAACGCACATGAACACGCTGCTTTTGAAAATACAGCGCTGAGCATCCTGTGCTTTGGCCGTCAGTCCCCTGACTTGTCTGCTGGACACTTTCAGACCGTGCCGCTTCCTTCCCGTCTCTTGTAGCCAATTTGTCATCAAGAGATTCAGGAGACCTGGAGCCTGCTCCTGGCTCTGTCATCCCCCCACCCCACCCCCGCCGTCACGTGAGATGGGACTTGCGGCAGGTCCTCCATCTGCTGCCGTCTCCCTTTTCCATCTGCATCTTAATCTAGAGAGACGGGAACTGCCTCTTACTGCCTAAAATGTAGGATGATGCTGTTGGCCCAAACCACTCTGCCCTGATACGTGTTGCTGTAATTTGGGAAACCTGTGAAATAGTTTTGCGTTAAAGCACGTGTCTGGTGCCTCCTAGAAATTGTAGGTGGTTTTTTTTTTTTTCCCCTGGTTTGACGCTTTGAAGCCTGTGTAAGGGAGGGCAAATTAAGAGATGCTGATGGCCCAAAGGTTTTCAGAACTCTTCGAGGTGGTTTCCAGGCAGAGCACGGTCGGTCTGTGCCTGGGTTTAGGGGTATGGGGGCACTGGCCTCACTGTTTATGTCGACCAGAGCGTGGAGATGTCTCCTATGGCAAGTGGCAGGGCGAGGAGGTCCCTCTCTGCATCTGGCACGGCGTCATGCCTGACTCGCAGCTCCAACTCAAAAGGCATGATTCTGATTTGGGGGTAGAAAAGTCAGAAATAATAAAAAAAAAAAAAAACCAAAACAAAAAAACCTCCAAAACAAGCCAATCCCAAACCCTCCAAGAAACAACTCCAGGCATCAGGGGGAAGGGAAGAGAATGGTTATTTTGTGCCTTTTTATTTCCCCTGCCTGCCTGAGAGCCTACGCTCATTCATAACTGGCTCTGGCAGCCCAAAGCCCTGGGTCTGAAGAGGGACGGAACTGGAGAGGTTGGCTCCCAAAAGGGCGATGGGGAGAGGGGGCGGCCGGAGCTCGGGGGCTGCCCGGGGCTCCGGTCCCTCCGGGGGCTGCTCCGCCGCGGGGAATGCGGAACTGTGGAGCTGGCGGGGGGCAGGCGGGGGGGGAATGGCTGGGTTTGAGCGAGGATCTGGCGCTATAACTTCTTTTTTTTTTTTTTTTCTTTCTTCTGTTTCAAGTAAACACTCTTCCCCGCCCTCCCCTCTCTCTCTCCACCCCACCTCCCTCTTTCAATCCCGCTCATGTGTTTCTATTTAAGGGCTGCAGTGCAGACGAATATGATTGGCATCTACAGCCCCCTCTTGACTTCCAGCTCCAGCCTTTAGAGTGGAGAAGGAGCTGAGCCGCCAAGGGGAGAGCTGTTTTTTCTTTGGGTTTACTGGGGGGATGGCTCAGCTGTGGATTTATGCTACTTCTGCCCAGGATTTTTCTCTCTGAATGGGAGCAAGGATTGTGGAAACCATGTTGGGAAGAGGTTTATTTTCAGAATCCATCATGAAACTTTGCAACTAATTCACTGTTTTCGGCTCCTTCTCGTATTTTTTTTTTTTCCCCCCTCCCCTTTTTTCTTCTTCTTCTCTCCAATGTCCCTCTGTGCTGCTGGGTTGTGGGCCAGAGGAGGCTGTTTCTATATGGCCAGCCATTTGGGGATATGCTGTGAGCCAAGGTTGTTTGCTGATTCGCTTGGCTCTGGTGACAAGTTGGCCTGTCGTGAATCGGATGGACGGAGGTCGCTCTCGAGGAGCCATGGCTGGAAGCTGGCTTACGGCTTGCTTTTTCCCTTCCCCAGGTGCTGATGCTAGCTCTGAACCCATGATCCTGGAGCAATATGTGGTGGTGTCCAACTATGAGAAGCAAGAGAACTCTGAGATCAGCCTCCAGGCTGGAGAGGTCGTGGATGTCATAGAGAAAAACGAAAGTGGTAAGACACGTTTTGCTGCTTTTCCCTCTTCCAGTGGTCCGGGTGGTTGGTCGCTGGTTTTGTTTTTATTTTTTTGCATGTGTTCCTCTTCTTTCAGCTTCCTCATCACTACTCGTAGCTGTACGTTAGCTCCATCTGGTACAGTTACTACGTCTGGCTGAGGATGTTGAAGTTTCTGAATGTTGATTTGGGCTGGGGGCCAAATGTTGCCTTCTACTGTAAGAATGTTTCATGGGTTTTGTGCATTAATTAGCCAAAGTACGCTAATGGAAAATGAAGGTGAAGGAGAGAAGGATCTGCAGCTAATGAAGCTGATGTATACTAGGCTGATATAGCTGCTCTGCTGTCTCTTCGAGGCTCTGTCAGCGTTTCCATTACGAACTCCCTTTTTGGTGGATTTATAGGATGAGTATTTAAAAGTTGCTTGGGATGAAACTTGGCTTGACAGCTTAGCCTGTGGCCCAGTGCTCGGTAGGGAGGGGGGAGAATGTGCGTAGATAAATACGTGGCCGTGCACAGTTTCAGAATTTCTTGCAGAAGTGTTAATTGGGGAATTCTGAGGCAAGGAGGCAGAGCCTGTAACTTAAAAGCAAGATTAAATCCCTTCTGCCATCCCTGGAATAGCCAGCTTCCACTTGGAAAATGATATTTTTGGCAAGTATTTATACAGATATCTTTTTGTGTACTTTAACTCTTAGATGCCTGGTAGCTTTGAGCCAACCCGAAGAAACCCAGGAGACTGTGTGTATGTGAGTGGTTGGAGCGGGTTAGCAGCTGGTTTGAATAACTGCATGTCTCCAGCAGCTCCCCCTTCTCCTCTCCAGCACTCCTTGTGTATTAAGCCAAAGCTGTCGTCCAGGACTGGTTTCCAGCCCACTCGTGACTTGTGTATCCTCATCCAAAGGAGCTGCTGGCATCTGGAGCCATACGAGTGAAGGCTGATGTCGTGGTAGCTCCCACATGCAGGGCTTTCACAGCTGGCTCTGGAGCGTGCAGGGCATGCCAGAGCCTGGGGGAACCAGGGCACCCCGATCTGGGACTCGCATCCATCTCCCAGAGTTCTGAGTCAGGTTGTCCACAAGGATGACCATGCATTGTATTTATTTATTTTTCTTTTAACTTTTGTTTGCTGTCTGAAAGCCTAATGCTGGTTTGGCTGAAAGTGATGCAGTCAGTTGCTGGCCAGTGATTTAATGTGGTGTCCAAAAGGATGGTGTGTGGAAATGCACTGGCTAGTATGAACAGGAATGCTTGTCTCCTGGATACTGACTGTATGACTTGCAAAACTAGTAGAGGATAAAAATGCTTATCTAACCCGCTTTAAAGCAATTTTTATGATTGAAGGGGAGGAAAATGTCTTAACTTTTAAACTGTGTCTAGGCTAGTGGACAACCATCAACCATTCCAAGCCCGAGGGCTCCTCATTGTCAATAGTGGGTGTTCCTGCTGTCAGAACAAGCCTGGTTATTGTGGCAACTTACATTCATACCCATGATATCCCTGTCTTGACTAATGGCTTATGGAGCCAAGGGAATTGGGCTGTTAAATAATGCAAGAAGCGTCTGAATTCCAAATTACAGTTCCTTTGTATTTTCTTTTAATGTGGCCTCTCTGCCTTGCACAGTTCACATTGTATTGTATTGAATCACATGGTATGTGAAGATATAAATGGAGAGTGTCAGGGTTTGAATTTAGTTAGTGGGTCCAGAAATATGACTCTAAGGAAACATCCTTGAACTTGGATTATAGTTCTTAAGACCATATTCTGATGCTTAGCAGCCAGACTTCTTAGTGCCCATGTAAACAAGGAAGGAGATCTGAACCTCTGAACACCATGCTATGATCTTGCCCTTATATATGTGTGTATAAAATAAAGACATAGAATTTTTTTTTTTTTTAAAGTCACTGATTGGTGATGGAGAGAGCATCATTTGCTTTGGGTGCTTGTCTAAACTGCTCCAGCGGGGAAATCATGTTTTAGTTGTTCTAGGAGTGGGACTCCAAACATACGCTCTTACTCTCTCCTAGGCTAAGGATACCACAGGAATCACTTTCATACTATGACTGCTTCTCTCTTCAGCTGTAGCTGAACGTATGAGTAGCACGTAATAAAACTAGCAAAAGTTTCTCAAGTGTCAACTTTTAAAATTCATGAGTTAATGTTTGAATTTGGGTATCTATTTAGTGTAGGCAAGCAAGCCTAGAAGATGTGGTTATGACTTCTAAGAATATGGAGATATACTTTTCAATAAAATAAGATTATTGAATGATGCACATGTACTAATTCGTCTGACTATAAGCGTTGTGAAACTATATCTGTGACTGTAGAAATTGAGCTTGTTCTTCTGATCCAGACAAGCAAAGGTGATGTAAGGTGTTAGGGATGTCACCTGCAGCAGGGACTGTTTCTTCAGTTCTTTCATCACTGAGTGGGAAAAAGCTCGACTTGCCTCTCTTGCATGGTTCTGTAGGGAAGAAACACCCTCCCTTTGCTAGTCAAATGGCCCTATGCCTTTTACACAAGGAAGGTCAAAACCAGTTTCCAAACAATAGTACCTGTTTAATGTCCTGCTGGATGTTTTCTTCTGAACAATTCTATGGCCTGAGCTAGAGTTACCGTCTCCTGTGATGTTTGCCTGCAAATTGAGTACCTCCTGAAAGTAAGCTCTGCTTTTAAAGGCCAGTGTATAGGGCAGAGGTAGGAGAGGGGGGAAAGAATCTGATATTTGATTTATTGAAGCTCTATGTAGTTATCATCAAGTTATGTTAACTTCATCTCAAGTGAGTGTGTTGCATTTACTATATTGTATTATTCAGTGTTACTTTTCCCGTATAAAAAATGGTATTTAAGGTGCCTTACAGGCAGATAGGTGCAAGCCCATTTGGTAGGGCCTTGTCTCATACTTAGTTTTCTCTTTTGCTAAAAAAGTTGGATAAGGTTGTCTTCATTATTGGGCCAACAACAGTTAAGTCTTGGATGCCACTTGAAGTTGAAAATTCCGTTTGGTATTATGACTTAAAAGCAAGGGCAGAGTAGCATATGTGCTAAATGATTTCTGAAACCCTTCATCTCGGTTGTGAAGCCCACAGGTCACTGTAACCTGGCTTGCTACAACTGCCACGAAAGCAAACTTTGCTACACTGAACGAAATCTGGAGTATTTCTGTACTTCAGAACAAATTATTTAGTAATGTACCTGCTTTCAGACTTGGCACTTAGGGTTTTTTTCAGCAAATACCTATCTTGGCTCAATACAAATTGTCCTTCAGGCCTGAATTCTGGTTATATGAGCAGAAGACCCACAGTGTGCCTGATGTATCTGATGGATGTTTCTCTCTTCCTTTTTTTTCCTTAGCTGAGGAGGAAAATCTGCGTGTAGCAATGGTCACAAATGTGTCAGGAGAGAAATGGAGGCTTACAGGCTCTCCAGATGGTGTCTGGGAGCAGGCTGTAGTTACAGGGCTGGTGTTCCTTGCTGGAGGTGACTGTAATTTGTTTAAAGGTGCTGTGTAACCAACCTGCAGTGTCCAACGCTGTCTAAACATTTCTGAGCTGTTTGAGAATAACAATGTGAATAGTCAAGTCTTGTCTGTCAAGTCTGGTTTGCCAAGTACATAAACTTCTTTTAAATCTTAACTGAAAAAGCCTTGTGGAATGACTTCAAAATATATTTCTGCTGCAGAAAGGGAATGTTGTGACTTTAAAGCAGGGATCTGCACAGATTTCTTTAAGGTAGAAAGGGGAGGGACCGGGCTGGAGCAGCTCCCTCCCTGCCAAGTCTTGCGTGGATGTGGCTTGAAACGGTCAAGCTATAAACTGTGGCAGCAGTGTTTGCAATGGAAAACCTGACAGCCAGTGCAGTAGAAGCGTGTTCCCGAGCACCCCTGCCTCTCCTGCTGCTCCTCTGCTCGCAGGCAGGACGGGGGCTCTTCCCTGGCAGCCTCCAGGAGCCGTGTCTGCGGCGGAGGCATCGTGGGACGGTGTTTTCAACTGGGCTGAGCGGGACCGTAGCCATTTCCTTCGCCCTTACGTAACTGCAGACCGATTTCCAATATTATATTACTCACGATACGTAAAACAAAGCTATTATGGTTAGCATAATTTCTCTGGGACCCAAAGGGAGCTCTGAGAAGGGAAACTGCTCTTCTCCCCTTGCCTGGGATGTGGGACATGGCACCGAAATACCCATGAAGAAGGTCTCTGCTTGTCCCAGTGCCCTGGCTTAGGGGTCTTGAGGCTTGCTGGTTGTCCACGCTGGGTTGGGAGATCAGTGTGTGCCTGGCAATGTGCTCTGCATCACCGTTTGGCTTCACTTCTGCTGCTTGGTGGCTGCTGTAGGAGAGGGACATAAAGAGGCCACAGCTCTCTTGTGACTGTGACTCCTGGGGATAAGCTGGCTGCCCTGTTTCAAGCTCCATCCTCTTTGATTGATGGCTTTTTGAGTTTGATTTGTGCCTCTTCATGAGAAACGCAGCACCCTTTATATGAAGATGTTGCTTTCTGGGGTTAAGTAACTGGTCTGTCTTAGTACCAGCTCAGACCGAGTTCAGTTTCTTGATGAATTAACTGCATCTTGGCTAAAGGGGCACTGTTAAAGTGGACCAAATAAAAACCCCCATGTTTCTAGCATTTAATGGATCATCTTTGATCCCTATATCCCCTCTGCCATACTTGCTTTTGCAAGTAGCATTGATTTATTTCAGTGCCTTTTCCTTAGCGTAGTGGGTCCCTGTAAAGAGATCTGTTCCTGTCTTATATCTGCTTTCTGCTGCTTTACCCCTTTCTCTGGGCTGTTTTTTTCACGATCCCCACTCTGTACCCAGGGAGAGCATGGCACTGAGTGCGCTGCTAGCAAATGGCTCTGAGTATTAGTATTACCATCTGGTAAAAGCTGGCCAAAACCAGTGCACTTTGTTTATTCCAACAGACAAGCAACATGCTAGTGGTTTCCTAGGCTTCAAATGTGGATGTAGATCTACACAAAATTGCAAATGCACTTACTGTGTTTGCTTATGAAATGTCAATAGCTGTCTCCACTGGTTGGCTGGATGCATTGCCAGACACAGTGTGCCTAATTGCCATAATCATGCCTTATTTCAGGTGCAATTGTGCATGCTGGCTTTCCCTGGAAAGCTATTTTTTTTCCTTACAAAGCATTTCAAAAGTGTGGCACATCAGATGTGATTCAGGACTTGATTTCTGTCTGTACATCCATCTGTTTGCTCTGAGACATCTACTTTGCTGCTTTGCACTTCCATTTCTTCCCAGCACGTCTGTGTATTTAACTTTTAAACCTTGTAAGAGACCACAGTCGTGATATAAAAAGTAAATACTCCCTCATACAGCAGCCCCTTCTCTACATCAGTCCTTGAGTCCTGGAATTTGAGGAGAAGAAACAAACACTTAGGCTGAACATTGTTCCTCTAGCACCTGTGGCTTCATCCCAGAGGACAGGTTTAGGTAAGTGGCCACCACTAAATACCTGGGATGGCTTGTGTGACTACTCCTCTATGCACCAGGGTTCATAACTCGTCAGCAGAGCTGAGTTCAAGGAAGGATCACCCCAAACCCCTTTGGGAGAGGGAGGAAGGGCTGTACTTGGGTTGGAGTAGACTCCAGTGCCCGATCATGAACTTCTGGCTGCCTCGCTGTGTGTTCTGCCTTCCTGTGCCTGTCACCAGCAGAGCCTACTCCATCCACTGATGAATCAGTTCCTGCCCTGCTGCAGTTTTCTGCCCAGTGCGTGTACTAAAGCAGACAAACACAGGCCATCTGAGGAGGCAGGGTGGGTGATGAGGAATTTTTGGCTAGGAGTTACTGGAAAGTTGCTTGGTGTCCTAAAAACCAGTGTTTGTAGAAGTTTTCCCTCCAAACAGGGACAATGCTGGCAAAGCAGAGATGCTTTTCTCTTTCAGGCGCTTGCAGCTCAGGGGCTGGAGAAGGGTTTCTCTGTGCAGGCAGAGTTCCAGAGCCGTCTGTGGTGAGGGCAAGGATGCTCAATGGCACTTGCCTGTCTCACTGCAGCAGTGCCTTTGGAGGCACTTTTTGGAGACAGTGACCAAGGCTGGTTGCTCTTTTGCTTTGCAGCGGTGTAAGCAAAGCATCCTGTTGCTGTATCTGGTTGCAAAAGGTGGAATTTATTTAGATTTCAGCTGTCTGGAAGCTGGTGTCTGTGGAGAGAAGCCGAGTGCCTTGTTTTAAAGTAGTCAATGGAAATGGGGTCAATCAAGTATCGGTAGGATGGACGGGAACGTTTAGACTGATCCAGGCTCTGTGCTGGCTCCAGGGGAAGCCTGAGACAAGCTTAGGGCAGAGAGGTAAAACTGGATGGGATGACTCTAGCCAAGTTCTCACCAGAGATGAGCTCCTTTCTGGGAATGCAGTGCCTGACCAGCCCTGCAAATAGTGCGAACCGGCACTCCCTCTTCCAGTGGCCTGTTTGCAAAATGTTGAATGGATGGAGAGAATTTACACTCACACCAGAAACAGCCGGATCAGCAGGAGGTGAGGAGGAGCCCTCCTTCCTCTGCTCTTGCCCCTGGGAGCCCAAGGGTGGGGTGACACTGTCTAATGACTTTAGCAGCTGTACAAAGCTGGAAGCAGCCCCTGACAGCCTACCCTGATCTCTCTGGTGATTCTGTTTTGTAAGTATTTTCTAACTCCTTTTTTCTTGCCTTTTTTTTTTCTTCCCTAAAGTTATTGGATTTTACATGTGCGCCTCCACAAAGGTAGGGGAGATGGTGGCTGCTTTCTTTTTCTGACTTTGACTTTCACCAGGTGAAGGATGTTGATATGGTTGAAACCCTCGTTTAAGTTTCAAGAATTTAATTTAGATTTACTGTGCACAGAAAGGAAGCACACCACACTGTTTCTGAAGTGGCTCCATCCGAGGTACAGTTCAAGGCTGCCCTGTACCCAGGCTTGGACAATAAGTTATTTGGGATTGACCTTCTTAGACCTGTTATTGATTGAGCATCACCAAATCCTAGTCTCAGCTGAGGTTAGGAGGCTGCTGCACAAAACAAAATGCTTGAATTATGAATGTGTTGTGATATTCACACTGCTGTCTTGTGGTGTCTAAGTGGATTTCCTTTCCCCTGCTTGGTCACTTACATGGTTGTTGACATTTTTTTCTGTATTTAAGAGCTTGGAAGGTAATTCTCTATGCTGAACCAAAGCAGGGTTGTTAATACTCTGACGTTTGTAGCTGTCCTCTGCTGTGGAAAATGAGGTTGTTCATTGCCAGCTCTGAAATACCTGCAGGTTCGTGACTGTAAAGGGCTTGAGTGGGCTCCTGCTCTTCTGCTGAGAGTACTTGTTCCAGCCCTGTGACAGAGAGACTGTCCCTTTAATTGTGCTCTCAATTTCCTTCTCTTCTGGGAACACTCTGCGTTTGATAGACATCCTTGCATAGTTTTTCCTTTGCCCAGCTTTGAATTGCAGTGCATAACTTGCTCCGAGATCTTGGTGACAAGCTCATTATGAACACTTGAAATACGGCTGTCTTGTTACACTGTGCCCTTTGCAGTCCCTAATTCTGCTGAAGCTTTCCTGGGACACCTCCAGGCTGTTCTGGAGCTCTGCTAGTAGGGATGTTTTGGTTGTGGGGATGGAGGAGTTGATTGGTGGCTTGAATTATTTGGGACTATTGGGTGAGTTGGGAGCAGCTGAATGTCATACTAAAGTGACCTTCAGTGCATTCATAAAACCTTGCTACAGTTGACTATTAGTGCTGTTCCCTCAGGTTCATCATGGAAGTTTTCAGCGTAGTAAGAAGTTAACAACTACTTTCCAAGTAATGCTGCCTCATTTCATTCTCCTATCGAGGGAAAAGAGTGGTTAACCAGTACTAGGGACATGAGATATCATGGGGTCATATTCCTCTAAAGCATTCTCCTCTTTAATTGTACCGATCAGATCCCTTTTGTGTAGTGTTTACTTTTAAACTGTTTTAAAGAAACATCTCTCCAGATTGGAAGTTTGGTTTTATTGTGTTTCAATTTGAAATCATTCCTCTAGAGCATGTTTTCTCAAATGCTTTGGGCTTTACTGTGTGGTTTATATTCTTTTTTTTTTTTTTAGTCCCATTCCCATTGTTTGTCTTAATCTTGGGCAACTGGTATTCTGACGGGGCTAGTTCAGTTATGCGGGTTTGTTTTTTCCTTTTTATGGAGACCTTTGAAGTTCAACCACTTTGACTTCTACATTCATTTGCCTTTTTTCCTTTAGCTGATGTCATACGTCTGTGAGAACTCTCCCCTACCTCTAGATTTTCTCTAAGCTGGGGGGAAGGGTTATTGCTGTGAATAGAAGTCTCCAGATATATTAAATATGCATCTCCAGGGCTGGATTTCTCCCATCTGCTGTCTTCTGTTTACTTCAGTGGGATGCTTAGGTTCCTTTTACACTTCTGTCTGGCTGGCTTGATGTGGAACAAAGTACTACTTCACTAGTTCTGCAGTTCTCCTAATCTCTCAAGAAATGAGAATAGGAGCCCAGAGAGAGGAATCCCCCTGCCTTGCAAGACCCAGCAATGCAAGCTCACTTGCAGGGGTTGAAAGAGGTCCCACATGGTTGCCTGGTCAGTATGTGTAGTGTGTGCTACAAGAAGTATAGCTCAAAGAGGGGAAAAAAAATGTCAGCCCTCACAAAGATTGTTTCTTACCTGCAGCTGTTTTGATTTCCCCATATCTAAGGGGCTGAGGTCATTAAGTTTCCCCCCTAGGAGCAGGGGAGGAACTGCCTGGACTTCATGTTTGGTAGCCGTAGACATGAAATCTATGCCAGGAGTTCCGAGACTGCCCTGTTGGTCTGGCTGCTGGGGAGAGGGTGAGATGTGACCACTGAAACCACAGACTTGAAGACTCAGTTGTCTATAAATGTGGTTTAGTCTTGGAGGAACAGAGCGTGTCAGTAAGCATGGAGAAGTCAAGACAGCAAGGAATACTACCTCTAAGTTTGCTGTAGGACACAGCCAGGTACTTCTGAATAGGAGACTCTTTCCTGGACCTCTGAAAACTTAAATTCTGAAATTTCTAGCTGCCTGCAAGTTCCCTCCTTTTTCCCTTCTCATCTAATCCTGCTGTGCTAAGCCTTTACGTTCAGGCAGATAGTTAAATTCTCTGTTTCCACTGCATACCCTGGTTGGAGCCCAGGATGGCAGGCTGAAAAGGAAAAAATTTTACATAGCATCCCTGGTTGGAGCCTTTACTCATTACCTCCTCTGTTTATGCAGTTACTGCCAGTTTTGGGACCCTGAAACCTACCCCAAGAAAATGTTTCCAAGGAAAATCTGCTTTTCATATTAGGATACATAAACTTTCTAATGATTTGGTTTCCAGTATCAGCCAAATAGGTCACCAGCTCAGCACTGCTGCAAGAAACTACCTGAGGCCAAGAAGATACAAGGATATTACTGAGGCCTTCCAGTGAGTCCTGGTTGGACTAGATGATCTTAAAGGTCCCTTCCAACCTAGACATTTCTAGGATTCTGTAGGTTCCTTGTAGGCTACATTCCTTGGGATGTGACTACCTTTAAAAAAAAATAATTAAAAAGTATCCTTTACATAGGTTTTTGTTATTACAAAGCTTCTTTTATGAAAGTAAGTCACTGAAATGGCTTTAAATCCTGAAAATGCTAAACTTAATGCATAGTGACTAATGTCTTCTGCTCTTTGTTCTAGTTAATCAAGAAAGCAATTACACACAAAGGCTTTGGCTCTTGTGGTAACTTTCAGGCCTATTTTTCAAAGTAAGCAAAAGACTGATGGTGCGTTTTTGTTGTGTCAGATGAGGACAAGATTAATAAAGGATGGAAGAGGTATTTTTTTTTCCCCAAGCTGCACAGCAAATAAGCAGTTCTAATAATACTTTGGCAGCAAAATGGAAGCTGTAATCATTAGCAGACGCGTTTCAGTTACAACCAGCAACATAACTCCTTCCTTTTGGTTTTCATGTTAAGAAGAGTTCAGTTTCCCCACAAACCCATTTCTTGTCCACCTTCAGATTAAGCAAAACCTATAGAAGTAATTGCCTTGCTTAGGAGTTTCGTAAGGCAGTCGGATGTGACAGTCAGGGTGACTTGACAGAGGGGTGTACGTTGGCTCTTCCCATGTCCTCCTCGGGCTGGGGCATCTGACTTTCCAGCATTCTTGACAGGGGTTTTAATTATTTTTGTGGTAGAAAAATGTTGGCTCGTAGCTCGATGAACTGAAGCAGTTCTGGAAGACGCAGGGGATGAGATGGGCTCTCTTGGATCTCTGTTTTACTGGCTGGCTTCTCTTTACTATTTTTATTGGCTGGTTTGGTTTTTTGCATCTTGAAACTGAGTGACTTCATCTGAAAGTTTCACATGCAATGGGACATCACTTTACTTCAAATGAAACTGGACTGCAGTTGTATTGGCAACGTAGTCAAACTTCAACGTGGTGATAATGCCAAGTATTTCCCAGACCTTGCTTGAGTCCGTATCTCCTATTTCTCCCCGCAAAGCGGACACATGCTGGAGAGCCCTAGCCTGTTGCTTTGAAAAGTTGTTTAAATTCTGTTCACAGAACCACCTCCTGCTGATCTTTTCCCCTCTCCCATCGTGCACACAGCCTTTCTGGTAAGCGTGCTGGCAGGATGGGCTGTAATGCAAGCGTCTCTCCCAGCGGTCGGAGGAGAAGGGCGATGCTGGGCGCACTCAGGCTACACTGGAGCAGCCTCACTTGGCTGCTCCAGCAACACAGCTGCCATATGTTTGCTTAAGAACCCCAGGCTGGTTGGATACTTGGATAAAAGAGAAAATAAGTTGTTGCTCTCTCATGATGAGCAGTGGCTTGACTACCTAGGTTAATACTGGTGGGCATATGCCTGTGCTGTCTGGCCAGAGTAACATCACACCTTCGTGGTTTGATGTCCAGGTCTTGAGACTGACTTTCAAAAGGGTGCCGTCTTTCACACAGTGACCATACGTGCAGGTGAAATGTATCCTTCTTAAATGACAACAGCTCTTTGACTGCAGGCAAAAGCTGGGCAATTGGAATAACAAATGTCGGTGTGCTGAAACTGAGGTGAAGCTAAGGAAGCCCTGAGCACAGTCCCTACTCAAACATGATGGAGGTCTTGGGGAGGGATGAAGGGTAAATCTCCACTCAGTGGTGACTCTAGGATTGGAAGAACAGCATCTAATATTAATCCAGAATCATTGGCATGGAACATTAGTAAGTTGATAAACAGCATTTTAATCTCTCAGTGGGCTTTTACAGCATTTACTTCTAATTGGAAGCCTCCCTGCATGAGGACAACCTGAGCTGCTTGGAGAGACTTGATCCATTCATCTCAACTTGTGTATAGCTGCAAATTCAGGATGGGTAATGTGAACCTGGAAAGATCCATCACTGACCATTTGAAACCCAAGGATTAAACTTGAGGCCAACTTATTCAGTGCCCTGGAAACCACTTTGAAGAATTTGTATTTCTAGGTGCGGCAGGGGGAAGAGTGTACACACTCTCTCACGAGAGAGAAGGTGAAGTTTGCATGTTTGCCTGAAAACAGGATCAGGAATCTGAGACAGTTTCTTTGAGGTTTTGTTCTTAATACTGATTTAAATTCCTTATCATTACTGTGAAGGAAGCTCTCTGCATAGTATGAAGAACCAAAATTACGGGATGGCTATATGCTCAGGGTAAGCTTGCATATTATTCTTTTGCTTCAAGTAGACGTTCTGTGACCAAAATGTCCTTGAATAAAAGTAGAATGACCAGAAATGAGATGCTATTTCCATCAACAGACAAATGGGATAACTGAGCCCTATAGAAAATGCCTTTTTTTGCTCCCCCTGAGCACAGCAAGAACTGATTCCTGTACCAACTAGAAATTAAATTACACACTTGGTCATTCCAGATGTCTTTGGTGTATTTTTGGAGCTGACTATACGCTTCCTGGGCTGTTAGTATGTTGGTTTTAAAGTAAGAAATGAGCCTCTCGGGGTTGGTGTGTGAACCCTTCCACTCAACTGAGAGCTGGGAAGTTAAGTATCTCTTTTTGCAGAAGTACCCAGGTTTGAGAGCCAGCCACATGAAAGGGTGTTGCTTTCCCTGTGCCACCCCAGAGTCTCCCTTGCAAACAATCCTGAAGAGAAACCAACATCCCCCAGTGAGGTCACTGTCCGCAGAATGTGCATGAGGGAACTTGGAGACTGAACGGTCCTGGGGATGGCTTAAAAGATGCTTGTGACACTGGTTTAAATCTGGCTCAGGCTACCAGGAATTGTCGTGTAGTGGCATTTGAGAGGAAATGCTGGTGGTTTCAGGGAAGCTTCCATTACAGCTGAGATGTAGCCACCCTTTGCAATGCTGTGACAGATGACAGTGTTGAGACCTCCTTGCGTAGTGTGCTTCAATTGCACAAGGGCCTTTTTCCATCCATTATGTGCAGCCACAGCAGAGGCTGAGTGCCTGGGCATGTGCTGCTTCTTGGCAAGTATGTTCTTGGGGCCAGTGCAGCAACAAGAATAAAAACTGTGATTGAGCCAAACTCATCCACACCTCAGCAAAGGCTGCAGGCTGCCAGGTGAGCTACTCTGGCTTCTGTAAAATAGGTCCTTGGTATTTCAGGAACACCATCTGTTTCAGCTGAAACTTGCCTAAACTAGTAATTCTTCTCCCTATCCCCAAATCATAATTATTCCTCGCCTCTTGGTTAAGCAGACTCCAGAGTGCACCATCTGACTGGCCCCAGCTAAATTTGATAGAAATTTAAGCATGTGCAGGAAGGGAGGTCTGAAATGAGGATAACTGAGTGAAGGTACAGATTAGATACCTTCCTTCCTGGGTATCATTTATTCTGCTGTGTTTCTTGTTCCTTTCCACTGACCTTCTATATCTTCTGTGGAGCATCCCATGTGATTAAAGCTTTTTGATCTTTTGTGGTAGCTAAATCCTCTGTTAATTTCACCTGTCAGGACCATAATCTGAACTAAGGAAATGTAACACAGCATGTTCCTTGGTTTTAAAGAAATCAGAATCCTGTATTTCAGTGGGACTGAAGTTTTGCCTTAACTTCAACAATGTGATGCTGAGGCATTTTTCTGTGGCTGTCTCAGACTTGTGCCTTCATCAGCTCTTGGTGGATGGACCAGAATTGCACTTATAAGGTAGAGCTCTGGAGTCAGACCATCCATTGGTACTTAATGTTTTTTCTTGCAAGTCAGTTGGCAGGAGAGAGCCTTGATTGCGGTAGTTGAGCCTGACCTAGATTGGTAAAAGCAGCCATCACTTGAAAAAAAACAAATTTAACAACTGTACTCATCCCTGTTCAACTGGAGCCATAACAGAGGTCAGAACTGCTTATCTTTGACTTCTGAAGTTGAACAATGACTCTTTCTGGGAGGAAGTAGGCTGGTAAAGGCTAGTTCCCAGAGATAACAAAATTCCACTAAATGCCTACCGGTGGCCGGCTCCTACTTTGGATAGACTACTTCCACTGGTGATATAACAAATAACCACAGAAAGAATGGCAGAAGACAATACAGCTAATGATGTGAAGTGACTCTGGTGCTTTTATTTTGGTGGTATGAAATACTGTGGAATGTATCTGTAGCCTCAGCAATATCTAATTTATAACAAGTCCTTTGCATGTCTTTGGAGAGTCAGGAGAGAGAATCTGTTATGACAAGCCACTCTTTTCTTCCTTCTGGGGTTTAAATGTGGGATAAAAAAAGAAAGATATAGGAGTGATTCATTGCACAGGCTGCACTGTTAATCCCATGAGGTTTATGTGAGCAGTATGTGGCCAGCATCCTTGAAAACACTCCAGGTCCATTAGTTACAGGAGGTGTCCTGTGGCCTGAAAGGCAAAGGAATGTTAAAATTGACTTCTTTCTTGATGTTGGCTGCTGAAATGTATCCCTCTGTCATGCACTCTTTCTCTGTTACTTATTTTTTGCCTCCTGTGCTCTCTAGTGTTTGTGCTAACACATAGTGTGGAGGAGAAAAATGAATTGCATAACTGGTCATGTTTTCCATCCCTTTTTCTCTGCTGTTTTGCTGCTTTACATCCAGGGATGCCAGCAATGAGGCAGTGATTGACTGGACTTGTACAATTTTGCCGGTAAATGGGTGTGAATAACAGCTTTGCTTAAGTCAGCAAATAACTCTTGATCAACCCAGTTCTTGTACCTGGGTGCCCGATTGGGCTTGATATTTGTGTGCACCTTTCCAGAGAATCATAGAATTAACCAGGTAGGAAGAGACCTTTAATATCACTTAGTCCAACCATCAACCTCACTCTGATAAAAACCATCACTAACCCATGTCTCTAAGCACTATGGCAACCCGGCTTTCAGTCCCTCCAGGGATGGGGCCCCAACCCCTGCCCTGGGCAGCCCATTCCAAGGCTTAAGAACCCTTTCCATGGAAAAATTGTTCCTAATCTCCAATCTGAACTTCCCCTGGTGCAACTTGAGGCCATTTCCTCTTGTCCCATCACCTGTGACTTGGGAGCAGAGACCGACCCCCCCTGGCTACCCCCTCCTTTCAGGGAGTTGGAGAGAGCGAGA
>JAOQGH010000002.1:25660272-25700486 GCA_025769975.1 Gallinago jamesoni | reverse complement strand
TCCTCATCAGACTTCTTCTCCAGACCCCTCCCCAGCTCCATTGCCCTTCTCTGGACCCGCTCCAGCCCCTCAATGTCCTTTTTGTGGTGAGGGGCCCAAAACTGGACCCAGCCCTGGAGGTGGGGCCCCCCCAGTGCCCAGTACAGGAGGACAGTCACTTCTTGAGTCCTATTCACCACGTTAATGAGTTGAGACCAAGTCCCAATATGGACCATATCAGATTGCTTTTGGGGTTGGGTTTTTTTGGATTTGTTGTTTTGTTTGTGTGTTTTGTTTTTGTTTTTTTTTTAGCTGGATGTGTACAGCTTCATATCCTTCCCTGAAACGACAGCCCTGTGCCTCCTGTGGCACGCTCGTGACAGGATATTGCATTGGCATGGCATGTGGTGCCCCAAGTCATGCAGTGTAGAACCAGTGGGCATGCACTTGGACCTTGCTCCGTTCACTGACAGCTCATGAGATCTGTAACGCAGCAGTAGCCAGGAAGCTTCCGAGTGCGTAGGAGGCTGACCGCCGTTACGCAGCTATCCTGTTTTGTTTCTCCGTTATCCGGGGCTGGAGAACTTGGAAGTGGATGCTGGCAAAAGCGAAACCTTCTCACAAGACTCTTACTCTGTGCTTGGAGAGCTAAAGTCACGTTGTGAAGTCTAAATCTGTAGTGGAATTTGATGATGTTGATTTAAGGGGTCCAAGAGCCACAGTGGAAGTACATTTTAAAAATAAAAATGTAGAGTGTTGACTGGTCGGGAACTATTGGGACACTAGTGGAGTCTTTTCAGCAAGTGCTTTCAATTTGTATTTGGATGTTTGTCTGTCCTCTTCTGTTTCAAAGCCAGTAGTATCTTGTTAGTGGAATTTTGCCCCAAAGTGTTCAGAAGTTACCATTTGAAGGCTAGCAGGAGAGAAGTGAGAGGCAGAGGACTTCATGGTGTGACCGAGTAGGGGCTGAAGAACTGGCAGCAGCGCAAACTTGCCACTTCTGCTCAAACCTGGTTTCTGAATAGGTGGCAGAGGCTCTGGAAAATCAAAGTGCAGTTTCTCATGGAAATGAGGAGAAGGCTTAAGGTGAAACAGGAGCCGAGTGCTCGGCCTCCCTTCGTAGAACTGGAGTTTTAACGCTTGCAACTTGTCACTAAATTGCCTTTTCCCGACGGCACATCTCTTCTGTGCAGTGGAAGGTCCTTGGTGGGCAGCCGTGGTGTGAATACTGTTTGCTCCAGTTTATTCTGCGTTGCACTTTGTAGTACATCTTGCTGATGATTCTCACTCTTTTATTAGTGTTCTATAGCGTTCACAGGAATAAGCTGTAAATGTCATGTGGCTCCTGAACTACACTTTAAACAGCTACACATGGGTTCAAGATGAGAAATTAGATTTCCAATCCAGACTTTCCCAAAATAGGAGGAATGTGGGTTGTGTTCTGTCTAGCGTTTTTGTTTTGGATAGGAGGCTTTTGGTTAATGTCAGTCTTGGAGGAGGGGAAAGTTGTCAGATGCCACAGGATCCCAAATGCTCTTTGTACAGTGGCTACAGCCAGAGACACTGGAGTGTTGGGTTTCCGCTGAATTAGTGAGCGACTTCTTAATCATGTGACAGCAGCATCAGGGTTTCCTGGCGGAAAAAAAAAAAAAAAAAAAAAAGAGTAAGCAAAAACTAGTGTGTGTCCTGATAGGAATGTGCAGAAACAAATGATGTTTCTTAAGGCATGTGTGCAGATATCAAGAGGTTAACTTGTGGCTGTCTTTCTGTATCCAGTTTCTAAATCCCTACTGAAAACTTTCCTGTGGAGCATTAGGGATACAACAATCCTCTTTCCCATCAACTTCTCCTTCCTTCTGCTTTTTGCAGGGTTTCTACTGCTTTAGCCCATAGTAATCCAGCTTGAACATCATCAGGGATTTGATGCCTTCCTGTGGAATATGACAAAAGGCTTGTGTCTTTAGTTCCCCAGGCTCTGACTGAACAGCCTGGTGGCTGTTTGGGCAGGAGCAGTTAACGTATAGATTGGGTGTTCCTGTAGCAAAGGGAAGTAGCCCCTTCTCCCTTAAGCTGAGTGATCTGAAATGCATCTCTTCACACACTTACTATGAAGTGGCTGCTCTTACTGTGGCACGTATCCAAGCCATCGTGGAAAATCTGGGCACTTCTACTGATGGCTTTGGCATGCAGAGAGTGAAATTCTTGGAGCTCAGGACCTTCCTCTTCCTCCATCTCCTCTTCAAAGCCGGCAAAAATAAAAAAGAAAAAACCTAACCACCTGAGCTGTGAGCGGGATAGGCATTATTGCTGGCTTCTTTCCCGTAACTAGGATATACTGTATTCTGAAAACAAAATAGAGCCATTCTCCCCCTCTACCACCGTCCCCTATGATACCTCACTACCCTTCAAAAACCTGAGTGTTGACTTTTGGCTGAATGGCTTCTGACTTGTAAGACAAGCTGGGCTTGAGCTATTCTTCCATTGATGCCCTTTTCCAAGCTCCCCAGGAGAGGGTGAGTAGCTGTGTGCTGGCAGGGCTCCTCGCAGCGGCATCCCTGAACCCAGGGAGGGAACGGGCAGTACCTCAGCTGGATGGCCTCCTTGCAGCGAGCATTGCTCGGGCAGCAACCTCCCATCTCCAGCCTTGCAGGGGCTGTGGTTATGCTCTTGGACTACCCAGGCAGAGTTAAAAAAAAAAAAAAAAATCAAGATCCTAATGGAAAACTTCTTGGAAGACTGAAACTACTCCTGCACATCTGTCCTCCTTTGGAAAAGGTATTACGTGCTGAAGTTATGAAATATTGTCAGAGGGGAAAGTGCTCTCTGCTCTCCAAAGATCCAAGAGCATCGCAGTGAACATACACGGGTCAGCAGCGAGTTGCAGGGTTTGAAGAGCCAAATACCATATTCTCCAACTACACAGGGAACACGAGCACGGTGTTGCCAAAGACAGTAAGTTGATACCTGCTGGCCAGGAACTGATTTCACTGCCCAGCCTCGTCTAATTTCATATTAATGTGAAAAACAAAGATTTACTCAGGCTCAGTGTGACTGGCCTCACAGGATGAAGTAGCATATAAAGATATTTAATATAGCGTACAGCTTTCTGTAGTTCAAGTTTCTGTGCACTTCCAATTAATTTATTATTGTAGATGTTATGTACCCATTTGGAATCCCCCTCTGTTCATATTTAAAATTTGAGTGTATTGTTAAAGCACTGAGAACGTCAGGGTTTCTGGGGAGGGTTTTTGTACTGACTAGCCTAGCTTTGATGTACTTGCCAAACATCTGTGTGCTTTCTATATATTTTCCCCTTGCCTTCAGAAAAAGGATGGTTGCGTTTATTTGTGGATGAAATACTTTGCTAGGAATGGTTGTAAATCTGAAGAGCTGAAAATTGTCAAGTGAACTCACAGACAATAGTAACACAGAATAAGGAATTAAGCCTGGTATGCAGTCTGGAAAAACTAAAATTCTTTAGAATTTTTTTTTTTTCCACTGGCATGGGTATATCTAGAAATTGGAAATCCAGCAAAGCTTCTCATTTGAAAACTTGACACCACTGCAAAGTGTGAATGTTGTGGCGAGACTAGCACAAGAAGGATTGGAGGGTGCTGGAGTTCTTGTTAGCCCAGGTTGTGCTGTGTGGGCAAGAGCTCACTGCTGTTAGAGATGTTTGTTCTCCACCTAAATCTTCTGATGCCCCATCAAATAATCTCTGATTTACATGAGCAGTGATGTTACTAGTACTTACTAATGGTAAACTGGACACTCATGTTGTACAGTTGAAAGCTTTATTGCTAAATCCACAAAAAAGCCATGGGGTATAAACCCAAAAGAGCCTGGTACACTTGGGTTGGTTTTGGCCACTTGGGTTAATTGTGATTCACTGTGATTTATTATTTTTTCATACTTTCTTGATGGGACAGTTATGAAAAGGCTAAAGGAATGCCGATATTTAGTGAAATAGATAATAAGGGAACTCCATATTCTATTTTTTAAATTTTCCTATTAGATAGCAGTTTGTAATATTTCTGTTCCCTTCTAAAAAAAAATTTAAAACCACAAAAAAACATCTTGAGAAATTGGGCTATTTGGAGCCTTGTGTTTCTGGAGGACTTTCTAGAAGGGTACTTTGTCTGGAGTGGCAACAGATCGATTCCAGATGTACAATGTGATTGAAGTATTGGATTTTGAGGAAGGAGCTTGACTTGGGCGTACAGTTCTATCTGTAGGTCTGAGTAGACTTCTCAAGACACGTGTGACACTGATGACCGAGGGCTGGCTTTCTGTGAATCCATCCTTTTATTGAGCATTCCATTGTGATTCAGAGTAAGGATGCTTTTGGCATGTTTTCCACGTTGGGATTTAGCTAATCTGAGTGAGAATATCAACCCTTCAGGGCTATTTCACAAGTCTCATTCCCAGGGATCTCTATCTGCCAGCTTGGAAGGGCCGTATCAGTGCTCCGGAGACAAGCATCGCTGGTGCCTGCGGTGGTGCTCAACAGGCATGGGCTCGGCCAAGGAATGTGCCCTTAATACAGCCGGGGTGCCCCAGATGTATTTCACGTATCGGTACAAAGAGGAGCTGTCTGATCTGCCGTGGGTCTCTCCAGCCACGCGTGTGTTTGGCTTGGACACCGTTACCCCTGCTCTCAGAGCTGGAGTGTGTGTTGGCAGCAGGGAATCGTTGTCGCAGAGCAATTCCGAGCACAGAGGAGTCAAACCAAAGTTCATTTTGTTCTTTTTCTTCAGACTTACAGCTTGCTTGAGCGGGCAGGGGGTGCGTCAGCCACTTTTTTTGGTGGTTTTTGTTGTTGTTTTTTTTTTTTTTTTTAATCAATACCTCATCTCTGTCGTAAGAAGTCTGTTGCTATATCTGAATGAAATGTTGTGCTCCTCAGGCTTCTGGCTCTGGCTAAAGACGGGCATCTCACTTGCAAAGCAGGGCTTTCTGTTGGTCTCTTTTTCTTTTTTTTTTAATCATATAGGTACAGACACAGAAACAATGATCTGGGGCTCACGCTTTGCTTGCTCTTCTGCATATTTATTTCTGTTCTAAAAACAATAGAAATTGTTGAGGTAGTCTGCCCTAGCAATGCTTCTTGGAAGGTGAAGACCAAAATTAGTCTTCAGACCCAGTGCAGCCCTTAACTGTGCAGCCCTGACGCAGCTATGCTTGCAGTGCTTGAAGGCAGGGCTGTTGATCGATACTTTATTCTTGACTTCTGTTGCTGCTTGCTAACTTTGCAACTGGGTTTGCAATGATTACCAACATTTCACTGAAGGGATGGTGGCTTTAAGCAGCCGATGAGAAATCCCCTGAACTTCAACCTGAAACCAGTCCCTGATCTTAGCCCGAAGTTTGGGGTGGGCTGGTAAGTTATAAATTCCTTTATGTATTTGGGCTGGAAATGGGTTTTGTACCTTTTTCCTGAGCCACAAAGGCTTCATCCCACTTTTTTCCTACTTGCTATGCAATACTTGTGCCCCTTGCACGCCCTTGCTTAGTTTGGAGAGGATGGAGATGCAGTGTTCTTACTTCACTGTAGTGAAACCTTTGTAGCTAATTTCTAGGACCTCATCTGGAGAAGCCACTCTGCTTGATTGGCTCTAGCTCAGGATTTGAAAACTAAGCTGCATTTGCATAAGCATAGGCTCATCCAAAGGCCTGAGACATAGTTGGAAGGGAAAAGCAAGTGGGGCTGGAAGGGACAGCACAAAGCTGTGATGAGTTAAAGGCCTAACAGCTCCATGGCACAGGGAGGCCCTCAGCAAAGGAACAAGTGGCTCCTTGCAGAAGGGCTTTTTATCTCTTAAAGATGTTGCTCACTCCTTGGCCTCAGCTGAGCAAAGTGCTTGAGCCTTTGAGAAAACATAGTCTGGGGGCATTTCACTGTTTTCCTGCAAAATACCCCTACTGAACAGGAGACTATAGCCTACTCAGGTAATCCAGAGCAAAAGAAAGTTTCCTATTTTTATAAAAAAGCAAACTGCAGTGTGAATCTTCTTACAATTGTGAAAATAGAGGTGGAAATGGCATGAAAAATGAGGAACTCCATTCCTTTGTGGTGCCGGGGAACCACTGCGCTGCTGATGGAGAGGCAAAAGTGGTACGAAAGCAAAGTCAGCTGGTTAATGGGTTTGCCAGAATCCAGGAAGAAAAGGGATGTGGGTGTGTGGTTTCTGCATCTCCTAGGAGAAGAAGCAGGGGGAGAAACGGGTCCTGAAAGTAAGTCATAGCCACCCTGACATCTGTAAGTCACATCAGCAAATGTGTCAAATGTCCTACTGAGCTGTAAGGTTACTGTAATGAGTATTATCTTCTCCTTGGAGATCAGGACTTCAGAAACAAATGTAAGCAAAATTGCCTTCTTGCAGTGGGAAGGTGCTTTTGAGACCCTCTCTCTGTCACACCTCATTTGTCGCATCCAAGTAGAAGCAGATGACATCCCCTCATGGGGTTAGATGTTTTCAGGCTTCAGGAGAATATGGAGTTGTGGGTTTTTTTCTCAGACTAGAAAACAGGTCATGAAATCAAACAGTGCTTTGAAATTTCAGTGGTGGTGATGCTCAAGGCTTTGGCTTGATCACTCTGACCACGCTTGCCCATGTGATAGGCTGAAAGAAATATCTGGATCATCCTTTAGTTTTTATGGGACTCCTGGAAGGTATTCCCAAGGTAACTGCAGAAGCTTAAGTGGCAGGGAGAAATTGGAAAACCAAAATTAAAATCTAATTAGTCAAATGTTGCAGGGTTGAAAACTTCCACCTTTCTGTTACCTAAATCTTCACCAAGTATCTTGGGAAGCAGATTAGATGTCTGTATGATAATTCCTCAGATAATGGTGGCTGATGCCTGCATTTCTGGAATAGCCTCCATAATCTAACTTCAGCTATGGCAAAAGCCATGTTTCTCAGAGTGGTAGTCTGGTAAAGGCTATTAGGCTGGCACTGGTGAGCCAGGTGATGTGGCATTAACGGCTTGTGAGATGCAAGAGTGCAGAGCAGATGTTGAATCTCCGTTGAGTCTTCATTTTCTTTCAGCTTCAAGTGTGGACTAGCACACATGGGCATGGCTTAGAGCTGAGATAGTTTACATTTGTTGGTCATCTGCCAGCATGTACTTTTTTGAGGCAGAATTAAGCCCTTAACTTTACATGGTGCTAAAATTGACTTTTTCAAATTTTATTAAACCAATTCCTATTATTGCTTGGTATCTGGGTGAACTTGTTCATTAGCAGAGCATATTGGAAAAACTTTTTTTTTTAGAAATGAAATTAATGTTAATACTGCGTAATTAATACTAGCTAATAATTAACATGAACTACTGCAAGTGTAGTTTGTGTCCATTCCCAAGATAAGCACATCAAAACGCTTGCTTTATGTGTGTTGATACCAGGGAACCCCACTGACGTACCAACACCTGGTGACAAATAAGTCAGTTATATTCATGGAGATCATGCTTTTTTGGCTTGCAAGCACAGAAGACCATGGGACTGAGGAACATCAGGAGGCAGTTTTGAACCTGCAGGAGCAGTCAGTTACTAGCCAGAAGATTGACAAAGAAATTCATAAAGGGACTAGCGTGCTTTGGAGGGGGCTCATGTTTAGTGTTGATGGTCTCTGCATAAGTTAAAAGGGGATTTGGAAGTGATGTTTGTCATTCCCCAAAATGTGTGGGTTTGGTTGCCTTCTGCAGGCTGCACTGCATGATATTTTGCTGAGCTGGAGGCCGAGAACTTGGTGTGTGTTGAAGAGCTCATGTAAATAAGGGGCAGGGGAGTAGATACATATGAAATGCAATTGGAAATCCTCTTCTCCAGTAGGGATTTAGCAGCTACAGGAGCATGTACTTTTCTTCCTACTCGGGCTGGGTTCTTCCCACTCTGTAATCCTTCCCCGTAGCCCTCGGGAGGGAAGCATGCCGAGGAAGCTTCAGTTCATTAGTCATCCTTAAATGTGCTAGTAGTCCATTTGATCTTGCTGGAAGTGTGCTGTTGCATATGCTTCAAGCTGGTGTAACAGTGAACTCCAGCTTACCCTTCCAAATGTGTGCACATAGTCACTAAATGGGATGTTTTGGAATAAATTTTCAGGCCGTATAAGCTTATGTTAAACCAGAGCGTTCCAACATCGTAATTAGTATGTCAGCTAACGGACCTATCCAAAGCCTTATTTACTCTCCAGGCTGTTTTACATAGAGAGAGCTAGGCTTCTGTGACCTGTTTGTTTTTTATGGCAGTGCCTAAGGCCCAGCTGAGATCAGGGTCCTGTTGTGCTAGACATTTAGGCCTTGTCTCCAGAGAATGGAAGCCCACATAAGGGACGGACAAAGGGAACACTGTTCAAATTGGGGTGGTGGGGGAAGGGAAGGGAAGTAACTGAGACTTGGAAATTGGGGATGGGGGAAAAACTCCTCTCACGAAAAAAATAAAATAAAATTGGCCTGGTTCTCATCTCTCTTGGAGAGAACTCCCCAAAGCTAGGCCAGCTCCCCAGCAGCAGGACCGTCTTCTCTCTCAGCTTGCAGTGAATGTGCAGCCCCTCTGCTCCATCACTGACCTTTCCCAAAATAAGAAGGGAAATCAATGCATTTTGGGGGAAGGATGGGGGAAAAAATACGAAAAAATAAAAATAAAAAAGGTCATCAATCTGCCAAGAGTGAGATCCTGAAAAGCACAAGGTTGCAAAATGCCTGAACTCAAGGTTTTCTATGACGTTAGCATCAGAGTAACTGGGGACTAGCAGTTGCCTGCACAAAGAAAGGAGATCTGTGGAAAGAGTAGCCCTCAGAGCAGAGTCAGGCCAGAGGCAGTTAAAGGCAGTCCAGCGTGTCCTCTTCTGGTGGCCTTGTGCTGGGGAGAGGGAAGGGTTTAATCTTGCACACACTCATGGGGTAAGCTTAAGTGACTTAACTGTTGAAAAGATAAACACTGTGCCTCTATATCATCTGTCTAACAGGTTTAGGTAATCCCTTACTGTGCTGCTTATTTATTTTAAATGGTGCTGTATTGTATAACGCATGTGTGCTTGTAACGGAGGGTCTGCGAATCTCAGCTTTTTGCCCAAGGACAGCGTTACTCTTGCCCTTGTTTCATGGTTGATTTATTCCTAATGGGAAGGAATAAGCCTCACAATGATGTATTTGTCTTGTCTCAGCTCTGCGAAATGCATGGAGATTGACAGTTCTTCTGTATCTCACATCATTAATTTGACTTGCTAACCTTTATTTAGTGTCAGAAGATCAGCCTCGCTGATTATCGTCAGCAAATCTGTACCTAGTGCCTGTTCTGGCTTTGTTTGATTAAACAAATCGGAGTCAGAAAATGAAAATATTTAAATATTGGGACTTTGACTTACTGCACACTTAATGGTGCTGCCTGGAGGCAGGCCGGCAACTGAGGCCACCAGCAAGCCAGCCTTTCTCTATGAAGGTGTTAATAGGAGTGTTGCTGCTGATGTTCCCGTAGTGCAAGGCTGCTCAGTGGGGTCTTTCTAGCCTCTCCAGGCAGAGCTCCCAGTTCTCTGCTCATGGTCTGGGCTGCCCTTCCAGTCTGTAAGGAGCACCAAAGGTGAAGTATCACAGTGTCCCAGGTGAGACAGCCAAGCAAGCCCCAGGGAGACAACATGCTTACTGCAGTGTAGCAAAGACCCTTTAAAGACTCTTGAGGAAAGTGCAGCCTCTTTATCCAGGGGCTAAACCAGAACCACCAGAAACAAATGCTTAGGTGCCTGCCTGCATGCTGAGTGTTTTCTGCAAAGTAAGAGAAGCGTGGTTTTGCTGAAGGGGGGAGAATAGGCATCTTACCAGAGGTTTTTGCCTCATTAGCTGTCCTACATTCACCTTCTCTTCTTATGCTGCTGATGCACCTTTTTGTTAGAGCTGATGGAACCAGATACCACAGCAATTCCTATTTGCTTTTTTGACATCTATATATGGATGAGCTCAGTTTTCCCCCTTCCTAAAGGTGAGTGTCCCCTTGTGTTTCCACTGACACTGGCTGTTCTCACTCTCTGGGTCTTCATGATGGATAAAGATAAAGGCAAATTTCCTTCCCTTTTTTATTTTTTCCTTCCAGTTTTCCATAACCTGCTCAAAATGGGTCTGCAGTGTCCTGCAGCATAAAATACAGTAGCAAGCCTAAATCCCTAAATTTTAGAGAACCCTGGAAAAACCCTTCAGAAAACACTGAATTGGGTTTGTAATCTCTTGTGGGGAGTGTCAGTGATCCTACTGGCCCGTGTACGTCCTTGTTCAATACAATGTAGTTCATTAATTGGCCGCCCGCTAACGCACCAGCTGCTCTCGAAGCCTGCTATTCATCACTCCGGTACTCATTTCCGAAGCTGTCATTTCCTGCAGCCTGGTGCAGGCAGCTCTGTGAGGCTCTCTGCAGAAACACAGCCTGAATGGAGCTCGGGAAGCAAGCAGTGAAGCGGTGTCAGAGGGAGAGCAGGGCGTTTGGTTTGGCTTACATCAGTATTTGCGATTACGTACCATCTGGGCTACAATCTTGCCAGATCTAGCTAGTAAGTAAAGCTGGGCAGAAGTTGTATTTCGACGGCAGAGCTTCAAGGAACAGCCAGGATATGGAAATGGCAATTTGTGAGATGGTTTTCCACGCGCTGCGGAGCTGCGCTGTTCTCCACGTCGTGCTGGGCAGCAGCAAACCAAGGGGGCTCCCTTCCCTGGTGGTTCCGAAAGATCCCGTAAAAGCTGTTTGTAAAAGGCAGTGTTTTTAATCGGGTGACTCAGCTGTGCTTCAGACTGAACTGATACTGTTGTTTGGTTGCTTTATCCCCTGACTTCTGCTGGATATAGTATAGCCTTTGTTCCTTGCTTCAAGCCCAGTGTTGCTCTGTTCTGCAATGTCAGTCTGCCTCAGAGGTGGTAGATGCATTTTTGACTGAAATACGGGATTCCTGTACAAATTTTACACCAGCACCTGGAGTGCTGTTTGATACTTTGGTCTTTTCCCTGATTCTGTGTGGTTTTGAGGATTTCCCTGTAAGCAACTGACACTATGTTCAGTACAGACTTCAAAATAAGAAATTAAAACAAAAGCAACTTTTGTCAATCTGCAGGAAGTAAATATTGGCTGTCCTCTGCTGCTTGTGAAGGCTGTTTCCTATCAGCTGGAGCTGGGGGTCTGTAACTTTTTTAAACCACTAGGAAGTAATTTGTAATCTTTGGACAAGATTACTAGGAGGGCCATCTGAAAGCTTATTCATGTTTTCCTAAAGAAAGCTTGGACACAAAATGTGTTTGCTTTAAGATTAAGTCCTGTGAATGTAAAGGAAATTACTTGTGAGCTTGACTGTTGCACCCTGTTGGCTGACCACAGAAAACACACAACCCCACAACTGGTAATGACTAATGGAGAGTCTCCTTTGGCTCCTGGGGCTGAGCTCCCCATGCCCTGTGGGATGGAAAGCCATCTGTGTGCATGCCTCTACTGCAATCTGTTTGTGGCTCTGGAAAATCTGCTGCAGGAGGTGGCTGTGCTGGCCTGGCCTTTCTGAAGGTGGTGGGTTACTTGTCTGCTGCCACGGGCTGGGTTTGCCCACCTGATTTCTATAGATTTTGCTCTGTGTGCTGGAGTCCTCTGTCCATGCCCCAGCAAACCCACTTGTGGTTGGGAGCTCTCGTAAATTATTGATTTATTTAAACACGGTGTCTACAGTATCATTTTGGCAGGTTCATTAAAATCTCAGATCTATAGATTTCAACCTTTAAATGATGAGCTGCTGGAGAGGAGGTGGAAGGACAGGGTTTAAGGAGGACGGGAGATGGATTTATTGCTTAACTTTGATCCACAGCTTATTACCAGTAGAAACACTAAAGGAGACACAGGACAGAAATCCGTTTGGAAGTAGAAGAGGAAAGATTCTGGGCTGTAGCTGCACATGGAGGAAGAAAAGTGCCCTGTGACCAAGGGAACTGTATCAAAAGACATAAGCACCAGTTGGTATCCTCCTTGGTCAACTTCTGAGACCTGCTGAAGTAAAGAAATCTTTGGGGAAGGGAAGAAGTGCTGCTTGTAGCCCATAGAGACATAATGCACAAGTTTTTATACTGGTTGTGAAGTCTGTGTGCCCTCTAGCAATCTTACATCGCCTTGTGGTTACTCAAATCAAACAAACTTCATTTTGAAGTGTAAATCTATCACTTTCCAAGAGGAGAAAAGCTTGCAAGAAAAGCTGAAAATTAATATGTGGTGTGACCAGAACTTGAGGTCAGACAGGAAATCCTGTTTCCAAGCAGATCAGATGAAAAAAGGAAAATCTGTGATCAGTAAACGGGTATTTTCTGTAATAACTGAGTTGGTACTGTGGGTTGGATGGCAGAACCATGTTGGCCACTATCCTAGTACAAGTCTGTAACCTCTTGAAAGCTACTGGGATATGGGTGGACCTTGTTTTACTCCAATTGCTGTAAATACCCAGCATTCATGGGCTAGCAGCTGCAGCCAGGCTGCTTGTACAGTATTAAAGGCCCACCTAAGCATCCCTTTGTTCCTTGTTGTGATTGATGAGATATTTCCTCTGAGCAAAGCCCTCCCTCTCTTAGTTTTTGTTCCTGTACTGAACAAAGACTGAGTCGCAAACACGTTGGGTTATGTGGAATGCAGCTCACATTGCGCAGGCAGTTTCACAGTTAGGTGTTCTTGAAATCAAGTAAAGCAGGAAGGGAAAGACTATTTCATATTTATTTTTAAAAGGCTTTAGGATGTTTGAGCCTTGGCAAACTTTTTTTTTTTTTTTGTAACTTCTTGGGTGCTGACTGGCCTGTAGATCTGGCTCACTTTGTTTTGTGGATCCCCTAATGTCAGCCATCTGGGGATGCTGGCCAAGACCTTGGGCATCTCGACTGTGTGTGTTTTGGAGCTGGCCATGGGCAGGCTTAGCAAGTGGTGCTTTCATCTGCTTCTGAGGGAGCCTGGGGTACTTGGCAGTTTAGGGGAAGCTGGTGACCTGGAGCGTGATGGGACTTGATTTGGGATTTACAGGCAATGTCCAAGGTTGTGCATTTACTCCCTTGCCTTAAGGACACAACTTTTGTGTAATTTGTACTGGATTATATGATGGCTTTGTAGACGTACGTGCCAATTCTTGAGAACGTGTTTGGCAGATTCCTCCATTCCAGCTGTGTCAATACACAAATCTGAGGTCCTTTTTTGAAACAGGGAGGGGAAGCCCCTGGGTAACAATCGGGCCGTAGCAAATAGCTGCAGACACAGCACTTGGAGTTTGTAACTATCAGTTTGTATTATCAGAACCCAAAGATAAACTGTGTGCTTTACTTAACTCCACGCACATAGAAACAAGAAGTCACAACTGTAATAAGAGATAATATGTAAGTATTTTGCCAAACAGGCACCTCTGGAAGGCTTGTTACTTCCTTGCTTATAAGATTTGAACAAATACAGTAATGTGGTATTTCCTAGCTGTCTAATACTCTGAATATCCATCGTCTCTACTAGTGATGTAACTCACAAAGTATTAGAGCTGAGTTGTATATTATCCAGTTTTCTCTTTTCCCACGAACTTTTCCCATGTTCTGAACACTTCTACTTTTTCCAGCAGTACGAGAAAACATGGTTCCAATCCCAGCAGAAGACTAGAGTAATATGTATTTGAATGCAGAGGTCAGGGTGTGAATTCACGTTTATGCATATAATGTGATGTGAAACCAATCCAAGAAAGCTAGATGTTTAAGCCAGAATCCGAGAGGCACTTTGGGACTCTGTATTGAGCACTTATGTACACACCTAGTCAGCTGCTTTTGGTCCAGAAAAAACTTGTGTGGCAGCAAAAATTAGCATATTTATTCACATGTAGTGGGCCCTCTGTGCCAACCAGCTCTGTACAGCAGCAAAGGGATATGTGAACAGCACAGCTGAGAAGTCTGTATCTACTGACACCAGGTGTTTTGTAGTAGAGGTGGAGGAAGAAGACAGACTGGAAGGATTAGGATAGCAAATCCATAATCATATAAACTTGAAACAACTAGTTACCTTAATAGCCAGTCTTTGCCGGAATGAAGTCTGTTCTCTCCCTCATACATTATAGCACCCAAATTCTGGGATTCATTTCTATTTTACCGGAATTTAGTAACACCTAAAGCAGTGCGAGGAATGCAATTCCCTGTGCTGCTGCTGAGTCCTAAGCACTTAACGGTTTCTATCAAATATTGGTGGAGGACAGCAAACTGGTTCTTGGCTGTTTGTTCCAACTTTTAGCTCCGTAAGGCAAAGCACTGTTCTGTTAACAGCCAAAAAATGATATCAACAGACTCCAGCCTTCCAGAAGTCCCCACCTCCTGCTCCCTATCTTCTCCCTCACCTCAGGAAGCCCTCTTCTCAAGTGTTTCCATCACCAAATTAAGCAAAAACTGCTGCAGCCTGTACTCTGAGAACACAACTCATCTTTCAGACCTTCCCTAAGGAGGGAAATAAAAGCATTTCCAGGGACACTTCATGTGTGCTTTGGATTGTCAGGGTTCCAATGTGATGCTTTTAAAGTTGTGTTCCTATTATGGTTTTATAGGGACTCCTGTAAATTTTAGTTGAATGCTGGAGCAAGACACAGGAACGTGTAGCCTCTCTTTCTTCCTCTTTCAATATCTTCTCTCTGCAATAAATAATAAAACTCTCACTCCGGTTTAAATATTGAGGGTAGCTTGCTGGGCAGAACGTAGTCTGTGGCTGTGTGGCTGCTGCTGAATAGTAGTCGTGTGTGGTTTCTAATGTATGTCCTCTCACATATTGTGGCATATTTGGTACCAGGAGCAAAGTGTTTACTTATTCCCCTTCAAATCTTAATTCTTTTCTTTGAGTAGGAAAGCTCATGTTTCTTTAAAAAAAAAAAAAAAATTCATCTCTTAATGCTATGGTGGAAAACCTGTTTTATGACCCATGTAGAAGCTCTAATTTCCCATGGTAGCCTACCAGGAAAGGAGTGACAGGTCCTCTTTTTTCCTTTTTTCCCCTCTTTTATCTCACATGAGAAAGCTAACAACTCTGCCCCATCACAGTGCTGTGGGTTTTTCATTAATTTCATTAATTAGGTATTTATTATTTCATTAATAAACCTCTTGGAGTTAAGCAGTAACTTGGGGTGGTAAGTTTTATTTATGAATTCCTAAAGCAGTACTTGATACCTGGAGCGTAACCACAGTTGCAAGCAAGATAACAAATGTCACTCTTGACCGAGAGCAGGCATAGACATTTGGGGTTACCACACTTTGCAAAATGAGGCTCCCATGGGATGTGGGGTTGCCCATGTGAACGGTTGGTGGCTGGTTTAGATGATCTTAAAGGTCCCTTCCAACCTAGACAATTCTATGATTCTATGCTCCTGGTGTGTAGCTGTAGGACATGAACTAGCTGGAAGGATCATGACACATGGTTCAGCTGGAATCCTCATGTGGCCCAGTCTGCTTTGGGTATGGCACATAAAGGGCTGTGAACTTGTGCTGTGGATCTTTACTCTGTTCAAATAGGGTGTCTGCTACAAGCACATCTCTATTCCTTGGGCAGGGATTTGTTTGAGACCCACTTCCATCTTTAAAATGAGACAAACGTTGCTTTGTGGTTGAGTGGTGGCTGCAGTGAAGTCTGCAGTACACACAGGCTGGGAAACATTATGTGTTTTAAAGATGAAAGCTGCCTTTAATATTTCACCAATCTTAATAATTCATCCTGAGAGGACAGCCTTAGTCTGCTGTGCAGTGACTCATGCGCAGACTTCTGCACCCCAAACTATACTCAGCGCCATGCTAGGAAGACCTCTTGCATATATTGCCATTTTTATAAGAAAGATGCTTCTTCTGTGAATTGTAAGGATGAAATGCTCAGAAATCATGCAGTGACTCTCATACAACTGCAATGCTTTAACTCAGCACCTTTGCCAAGTGTGTGGGACCAAAGGAGCCTTTTACAGAGAGCAGAGCCAGTATGTACAGTGATAGTCTAACAGCTTATGGACACTGCAGTGAATTTTTAGGAAGTGAGTGTGAGAATATGCTTACTGCAGAAAATCCCTCTTGCAAAACGCTACTTCTGGTGCCTTTATATTTCTGCTTCTGCGTATTCTTTGGAGGTCTGTCTGAGGCAATTACAACTGACTTCCCTGTGCGCATCTAAGATACAGGTACTGTGTGGGGAGAGCTCTAGAGAGATGAAAAAGCAAGCACCTTCATCTGCGCAGCAATGGTCTTAGTGATTTTTAATGAAGCAGATCACATCTCTGAAGGAAAGCAATCAGCTGTTGGCATGAAAAGGCCTGTGTGCCGCTATGGAAGTGACCTGATTGCATGTAATACTGCTTTGTAGGACTACTTAAGTTGTTGGATTGAAAAAAAACTCAAGAGTTTTACAAGGCAGAAGGCCTTAAAAGGGAGCAGCTCTCTGAAGTCCAAAGAGCACATGTCAGATGTATGGACTACTACTTGAGAGGGATTTTTCCTAGACTCTTGGGAAGTGGCGTGTTAAGTATTTGTTTAGAAGAATGTGTAGTCCACTCATGCAGGAGAGATTCCCATTCCCTTTTACAGTGTTGTTATCCTTCTTGTTTACTTTAGTTAAGCTCATAAATTGACGATCAAGGTCTACAGAGAACTTAATAGTTAGGAGGAGACTCAAACCAATGTTCAGCATGATCCTGAATTAATTATTATTTTTTAAAGTGGTTTGCAGCATCTTTTGATTAGGCAGACTTCGACACAAATAGCTAGTCTTCCTTTTGATGTGGAGAAAGGGGCAATATTGGAGCATGGATGAGTGAGGATGCATATAAATGTACAGAAAAATTGCATAAAAGATAGCCCTTGATGTTCTGGTAGCTTCCCATGGTATGGGCTGTGGGTAACGCTTGCTTCAATTCTTTTGCTTTCTGGGGAGAGAACTGGAAATACAATTAAAAGAAAGATTTTTAGAATCAAAGTATTTTTGTCATTTACTGACTTTCCACCATGACCAATCTATTTTGTAATCATCATCTTGTTGTGTGTGTGTATGTGTGGCAAGTGGAACCTTTCCTCTCTTGGAGTGTTGTAGCTTCATGTTAAAAATGCCCAAATTATTAGAGCCTAGATGGATTCTGTGAGCGTGGAGACATCTTGGCTATTTCCGCTAGGGATCCTGACAAACACCATATGTGTGAGAAAATTGTGCTCCTACCTTAAAAATTAATATTCTTCATTTAGTATTAAGGCAGGATTTAGAGCAATGCAGCAAAGCTTGAGCTGAGCTTGGTCAGGGTGTAGTGGCCAGAACTCCCTGTGGTATGCCTTCTGTGAGGTTCTTACTCCCTTTGAATCCTCATCAGGGATGAGGGCTGATGAGTCTCACTCTCAACATCCATGCCACATCAGCTTTAGAGTTGAGTTTTGATGCCTGAAAGATAGGGGCATCTGTAAGGGTTAACTCAAGCTGTAAAGCACTGCCTAATTTTTACAGATGGTGTGAGTGCAAGAGTGAACCTCAGACTGGCTTGGCAGCGCACAGAGATAACTTTACATAATTCCCTGCAGATGTTGCTGCAGAATGGTTTTAATAATGAATTGTGAAGTTGAGCTCAACTCCAGCATAGAGGGAGAACTCAAAATAAATGCAATGTTTTGTTCTGTGTTTCAAAAGCAAGTTTTCTAACAACGTTTCAGTGATGCCCTGGGTTGGGAAAGATGGTAGGGGAGGGGACAGGGCATAGTTTGCACCATTATAGCCTTGACTTTTCTGCAAACAAAGGCAAATCTGGCTAATTGGTCTGCAAACCATGAACCCCCCTGAACCTGGGGGTGGGGAGAAAGTGGTGGGACCAAATGGCAGCTGCCCTAGTGCTTCTCATGAGGGGATGGTGCAGAGCAGATACTTCATAACCAGCTGGGCAGAGTTCTGCAGTTTGTGGCTGTCATTCATGGACTGTGCTGTGGAACTTGTCTGTGCTTCAGCCATTTTCTGCTAGGAGTTTGTCAATTCTTGCACTGTGCTGTAATTTCCTTTCAGTAGTGTTATGGCTTAAATGTGCCATCATAATTCAGGTTTTCGCCTCATAAGGAGTGAGCTGCCTCTGCAATGGTTGCTGGGCCACTCAAAGATCTTGCACCTCTTGCTTGAGAGCATCCATTTTTTGACTTCTTTGCTGCAGGGGGCTGCTGCTGGAAGTTTCTTAGGCTTCTCAGTTGTTCAGGCTGATTAAGTAAAACATACTTTTTTTTCTGTGGACATGCTATTCCAGTGAGCTTCATTGAAGCCTCTCTTTTGTCGTTCTGAGAAGCAAGCTTGAAATGGGAGGAGAGAATTTCAGAGCAGGGACTTGTTCTCTCTGAACCTGGACAGATGCTGCTGATTACTCAGTAGTTGCAGAGGTTTCTTGTTTATGCTTTACCCTTGCACATAGTTTATAAAGGAAATATTTAGAAATAATAATCGCCACAGCTCATGAGCATTAGGAGCTTTAATCTTAGTGATGGCTTGAAGAATCAAAGCAGTTTAAAACCTCACTTAGACCACTATATGCTCTGCCTGCATGTTGCAATGGATTTGCTTGAGTTACTTGACTGTAACCTACCCCAAATGTGACTTGAGCTCCAGGTGGTACGTGGGTCCCTGTTCCTAAGATCAGCGGAGTCGTGAGGTTTCATGAGGAGTCGTGATGCCTTTCAGGAGCTGGGAATGGCAGCGATGGGGATATGGGGGAGGCACTTGTATGCATGCCCAGGTTGCCTTTTAGCAGGGAGCCCTGTTTAGATGGATGGAGGCTCAGCTGCCCTGTGGTAGCACAAGACCTTAAACTGGGCTCCAAGGCCAGGATGCAGCTCAGTGAGCCAAACCAGAGGAGCTGCATTGCAAAATGGGCTAGCACTGGGTCGGCGTCAGAGCTGTGTGATCCAGCCCTCCAAAGATGGTTTTACCATAGTTTGAATTTGGCCCAAGCACACGTTCGTGGTTATTTTTTTTTAAGTGTAGGCAAGTCCTTTTTGTGCAATTGTGTTTAATTTCTTTCTGAGGAAGAGTTTACATAAACTATTCCAGTCTAATTGGGATCAGCTGAAAGCCAGCTTCTGACATTTTATGCCTAATTATAAGTGTATGTTAAACTGTGTTTGCTACCCGTGTCGATACGTTACTAGTAAAAGAAGGAACAACCATGAAGATATGTTTTTGAAACGGTCTGGCAGATCCTGCGTGTTCGCTGCTGTGGGCTTCGTGGCAGGAGAATCCACCTCCTGCTGAGGGGGAATAACTAAATTTAAACTTTCCAACCATGAGCCTTGTGAAGCAAAGTTTCCAAACCTCTGCTGGGCCAGAAAATGGAAAGCCTTGTCTGAGTTTTGAGAGTAAATAAATAGAGCTACCTAGCAGCTGTGTGGTGGCGAGCAAGGGGCTTGTTGCTTGGCTTACATTGTCTCCCGGCCATAGGCCCCAGGGAGAAAAATGAGGGGTTGTAACTACTGTCCTCTGGTAAAATCTTCCGTGAGACAATTTGAAATGGACTTGGGTGACTTAGCATGAACATGTGGGCATTGTTTCAGTTGTTTGTCTTTTTTTCTTTAAAGAAAGTTGCGTGTTGCAGGGCGGCAGAGTCTGGCAAAGCCAGGCCCAGGGCTGTGGCCTCCCAGCTGTTGGGGGACTGCATGGCCACCACACAACCTGGCGCTTTGCTCCACCAGAAACTCAATAAGTTTTGTGCCCCATCTATTTACAGACTAAGTTGTCTCATCCCTGCCTTTGCTCATCACAGGCAAATTTAGGAGTGAAATCTGTTGAGTTTATGACAGCCCTTAAAGTCTGTAAACTGTTTTTGGGGTGTGTGCATAGAAATAGCTATTTTCTCAACTCCCTTTGGGGAGGCTGAAAGACTGGTGTTGAACAATAGTTTGCATTGTCCTGACAGAGCAACTTGCCTTTTTGAGGTGAGACTGGGAGATTATAGAAAACAATAGAAATGGTTTACCTGCTTGGCTTTCTATTGTCCTGTGTCTTAAGCCTGACCTTACCTGAACAAAGGAGTTGTGTTCATATTTGAGAGCAGCAAGCTCCTGGGTGAGTCTACGTCAAAACCAGTGGAGAATTCAATAAATCAATGTTGCCCAACAAGAAAAGAGGCAAGGATAGTTATGGTTGGAATACATCTAACCTAAAGATGGGTCACCTACAATTTTATTTGTCCATCCATGGATGAGACCAAAAAATTATATCCCTGTAGTTGGTGAAAATTTAACACTTTTGTAGATGGTGATAGAAACGGGGATGTTCAGGTGGGAAGCCAAATAACTGGTGCATATGGCCTGAAGTCACATTTCAGTTAGCTTTTGTCTCTTTGTCTGTGCTGTGCAGTACTCTCCAGCTTCCCAGGTCATTGAATTCAGGTTGTGTTTGTTAAACACTGGTGACAAGTGCTCTAGAGTGCTTATTAGTTTGTATCCTGTTCTGAAACCTGGGCCCTTCTACTAAAATCTTTTCCTATTTCTATCTTTTGACTTTTGTGGTACCTTATACTAGGATTCATCCAACATTTGTGCTATTTTCCATATGTTCACAGACACATACAAATACAGATACAAAGTGTTTTGATACTGTAGATGTACCTGTTACGAGACTTGCTTTGAGAAACTGAATTGGAGAACTTGGATCAGAGTTGTCATGGATAGACTTCAGGTTTCTTAAATTAAACTATTTGCTCTGTCACAATGTCACAACCTTTTTTTTTTATATGAGGCTGGTCTGCACACTTATTAACTCTGAGAGTATCTGATAGAAATGGTATGATAGGAGGCCCTTCTAGGAGGCTGCAGAATAACTCAAACCTGCATCAAAGATGCTGGCTCTGTGCTGCTTTTCAGTAGCATTCTGCTATTCTTGTTCCTATTAACGTTGACTGAGCGACTCCTTTTATTTCTTTTTGTAGGTTGGTGGTTTGTAAGCACAGCAGAGGAGCAGGGCTGGGTCCCTGCTACGTACCTGGAATGCCAAAATGGAACCAGAGATGACTCTGACATCAACACATCCAAACTTGGGGAAGGTATGGACAGCTTTTTGTTATCAAGGGGAAACTGGTGTTCACTTGCTTTATGCTTTTTTCACCCCATAGGAAAACTCTGAAAATTCTTGCCGCCGCTTGTGGCTGTTAATCCAGTGCAGTAACCACTTCTCCCATCGTGAATCATTGAAGAAATTAAAGTACCATGCCTGTAATCCCTTTGTGACCAGCTTGGCCTGTTCAGTGTGACAAAAGGTTTAAAAGCTGAAATGATGCTCATTATAATACCCTTTAAAAGCTTACAAGCAACTTATGTGCAAGTCCAAGCAATATGTTCTGATAGAGGTCTTGAACTCTTATGTCTGTGGAAGGAGAGAACTTGCATGGCTTGTTTGCAGAAATTGTACAAATGAGAGCTCTTAATTGGAAGAATATGCTTGTTAGAGCTACAGGCCATGAAAAGGAGTGAGATTTAACTTTAATAGTTGCTTCTTATTACAATTTGCTTCTCATTACAATTTTTTTTAATTAATCCTTGAAACTAGTTTCACTGCTGTTTGCTGTGGTCTATGATTGTGTGGAAAGGTAATTTCATTTGGTGTGGTCTCATTTTGTTAAAACTGAGATGCCGTTTGTCATGTATATGTATTTAGCTGTGCTGGTTTTTGGCTAAAGATGCTTAATTCAGGTTCCAGAAATGGAATAGTACAACCTCACATGTTTCTCTGTTCCATTATGAAAGACTAACCACATCTTAATGGACTTCTCATGTAGCAACTGTGTACAAAGGACACTTTTAATATGATTTGCTCTATTCTAATGAATCTCTTGCTAAATTTCTAGGTACTTTTGACAGAACACTTATGTAAAACGTATGTGAAAACTCAGCTGACCTTTCCTTAGCACAGGCAAGAGGCTTAGACGTGTTGGAGTAACCATCTGCCCATTAAGATAGCACACAGGCAAACCATAACTTTGTGCTGGGCCCCAGGGGTGACATCTGTGGCTTATTGAAATCTTTGGCTCTAATTCATTTTTCCCCTGCTCAGAGCTACCCATATCCTGGGTCACTTAGGGTTTAGAGACAAACTGGCTGTAGACTGGTAGGCCAGGAACCAGTCTGGTATGATGCAACATCTTAGTGGATGCAAAAGCAGTTAATAAAGAACAAAAACTTGCTGCTCTTTTCTGAAAGAATTGAAGAATGCCTTGTCTGTTGGTCTGTAACTTCCTCCCTTTTCCTGACTCTTAAATATGGTGCATGCTTGACAACCTTATTGCTTAAACTGCTTTCATTTCAAGCTGCCCTCTGCCTTTCATGTTGCCCTCTGGAGTGCACTCTGCGCAGGGCTGTTGCCACACAGCAGCCTTTCCTGGGTAATGGAAAATCCATCAAATGTTCCTTATCTTTTTCCTCTCGGTCCCCTTTAATCCATTACCCTGCTCTCCTCAGCTATGGTCAGCAGTCGTGCCCCCAGCCTCCTTCTAGTTCCAGATATGCTGAAACCTGAGACTGTTCTTCCCTTTCTGTTCAGTTCCATCTCAGTGACAAATCTAATTGCATTACCTCCGCAGCTGCTTTGATGTGCTCCAGCTTTCCCTTACTTTCTGTTAACTTTGTTTTATGCTATTAACCACATAAGCTGAGACTTCTTTTGTTCTTTGTTTTCCCCCCTTCAGTTGTTCTTTACTTGTGCTATTCTCCCCATAGTTATTCCATAAGTGAAGAAAGAGCAACTCAGATTCACTGTTAAAGAAAAGCATATAAAAGTGAATATACAGAAAAGTTGTCAACTCTGTCTCAGTAGGCAGAAGAAAGGGGCTCCAAAATAACCGAGGAAGGCACTTTTAAGGGGAGTAAGTGCCCTAGCCCTGGGCTTCAGAGCTCATACAAGTTTGATGACTCCTGGAGATGTTGACTTACTGCAACTGTGCAATCTGTGCTCTGCCTTCTTTGAAAGGGTAGAAACACTGATGTAGGGAACTTTCTGCATCGACCTCTTGGCCTTCTGCATTTGTAGTGGGCCTGGAACAAGCTCATAAGCCAGGCAGACCCAGAGGTCTGCTCTGCTGTGTCAAGATAAGGAGGTGCTGAATGCAACTTACTAATGATGCTGCCTGTACATAGCAGTAATATTTCCAGGTGTCTGTTTAAATAGTCTGTTCCCTGAGAAAGACAAAAGGGTTTCCTCCCTGCGTTGGAGCCTGCACAACATCTTTTGTCAGGGTGAGGGTAGACAGTCGACTGCTACCTGGGCCTGTGTTTAGACCAACACCATCTTACAAGGTTTGGAAAACATTCAGAAAGCAATCTACAGAAACATTCGCAGCCACAGGAGCTGTTAAAGTAAACATCTTAAAATGGTCTCTGGAAAGATTTAGACACTTGTTGATAAATATCCTTTCTGGTGAATAACTGGGGCATGACCAACCAAGTCCAAGTCTGGGATTGAATGGCAAAATTCAGTATTGTTGAGGAGAAAAAAAGCCTCGCTTGTACAAAAGCATCATTGTGATATAAAAGGGTTATCACTGGGAATAGTCACATGCTGTGAGGACACAGTGCGGTGGATCTGTGACCCATGGAGTTGAAAGGGTGCTCCTGGATGGCTGAATCCTCCAAAATCCCAGTGCCAGCAAGGGGCTGTGTGTGACCCCTCTGGTGACACCCAAAGCAAATTTCTACCCCTTCTACACCCCTCCTTCCTGCAAGCCTTTAAGTTCAACATCTATCACTTTCTCCCTTCTTGTATACAAACCTCCTAATGCAGGCAGCCTTACTGTGAGTTTAACTTTAGCTTCTCCGTCTGCTCCAATCTGTATGTCTAGTGAGGTGTCCTGTGTTTCCTCTGGTGTAGTGTAATTGTTAGTCTTGTGTCCTGTCAATTTGGAGAAAGCCAGCAGGCTAAAGCAACTGGTAAGAAAAAGACTGCCAGTAAGGAGCGAAGGCAGCTCCTCTTCTGTGCCACCATGGGCTTCTAAGAGGATTGCTGACTTTCATTAGCCAAAAAAACAGTGATCTATGAATTTGAAATCCAGCTCCTCTGAAAATTTGTGGTGGTTCTTTGACCCACATGGGCTCAAAAAGGAAGTGCAGAGAACCACAAACTGGACTTTGTGTCTGTTCAACACCACTCGGCACAGCTCCCTTTGGGGTGACTGGGGAAGATTTAGACCTTACAGCAAAGGAAAAATTGAGAAGAGTGAGCTGGGTGCAGTAGTCTAGTCTAAGCCCCTGACAGATATAAAGGGCAAAACCAACTTTTTTGAGAAGCTGTTAATTTTTTCACTTGTTTAGCTAATTGTTTCGTAATCAAACCTATTTTCTTGTGGTGCTTGATTGCCCACAGAACATTGTTCTAGAAGACAGCGGTGTCTGCTCTCATGAGTGTAAAGGTATATTTCCCCAAATGAGTGCACATAAGCAGAATTGAGTGATTATTAATGATGTGATATCAGAGTTTATGAACAGCTTCACTAGCAAATGGATGTTTGCACCCTAATGGTAGCTGAAGTATAATATTTTGCATTGCATTGTGGCAGCACCAAGCTCCCTTCCAGCAGTTGCCAAACTACTGTGGAACCCCTTGGATTTACGAGGGGAATTGTTTGTCTGTGTTTCTGTGCTGGTCAGTGATTCCTGTGTTGTTCATACCCTCACAAGCAGAAGGAGGAACTGAGTACAGTTCTACATACACTACCCAGAAAACAAGTGGTGTCCTCTGTGCACAGCTGTTCTCCCAGTGCCATTTCCATAGGTGTCTTGTCTTTGTTTATATTTTAAGCATAAATTATTGTTTCAGTGTGTAACTAATTCTCAGTTCTGGCTTGTTAGCTTCTTGAGCCTGTTCAATAATTGCAAGGTTAGGTTTTTCCTTATATTTGTAATTAGTAAACTATAAATTTGGATCCCAGGAATTAGCTGTGGCAGTGATTGTGAGTCACGGGTTGCAAGCAAGGAGGCGATGGACACCTTTTCATTTGGGTTCTGCTCCTGAGTCTTGCTGTTACAAGTGAACTCACAAGAGAAGCTGCCTCTTCTCTTTTTTTTTTTTTCTCCTAAATTTTGTTTACAGTGTGATAATTTTGTTTAGAGAGGGTTAGTGCCCTGTTGGGTTTGACATCAGATAAATTAGACCGAATTCTCCAAAGATAGTGCAGCCTAACTAGGAGATGCGAAAACAATGATGTTGGTCTGTCCTGCCACTGCAGCCTACTTGGACAAGTTGTCTTCAGCTTGTTTTGGGGTCTGTGTATGTTCTTGTTTGGTGGGGTTTTTTTCTAAGGAAGGCCAATATCAATGGTGGCGACTTGTGACAGTTCAAGGGTGGTTCCTGTTGCTTGGGCTCAAGAAGCTAACTTGTTCCACTGTACTATATAAACTAACGCAAAATGTCTGCATCCCACCTAGCCCATTCCTGCTAACAAGACCAGTGCTTGTAAATGCCATGTTTTGTTTTATTTTGTTTTTATTCCTCACCCTCCCATCATTTTTTATTTTTTCTTTTTTTTTTTTTGTTTTTGTCTCCATTCATGTTCCAAACTAGTTTCTAAGCGACGCAAGGCTCACCTGAGACGCCTGGACCGGCGATGGACACTAGGCGGGATAGTCAACAGGCAGCAGAGTCGAGGTGAATTAATAGCTTCCTATGGCACCAGCCCCTAAAGGTGCACCAAAAGCCATGCTGCAGCTTTGGCACTTGTGCTCTGGGGTCTGCATACCCAGCACTGTGGTAGAGAGAGGCTGAAGTTCCAGAGTTCAGCTGTGGATTTTGTACATGACAGCTTGGAGGCAGGGTTAGGCACCCCAAGAACTGGAGGTTAATAATCAAGGGTAACCCTGCAGTCTGACTCCTCATGCTGCTTGCTTGGGGAAGCTCACATCTGTTGTGCTTTAACGTTGGGCATATTTGTACTCAGTCTTTCCTACCTCAAAAAGGACAAGTGATACTTTCAGGGCTATTAAAATGAGGGGGATGCCAAAAAGCCATGGTCAGAGGCGTGCGCACTGGAAAAGTGCTTGGTGTGGAAAGATGAGAATCCTTCCAGTTTCAGTCCCCTCTCTTCCTTGCAAGCAGTGCTTGATACTAAAGACAGACTTCTTCAGAACTTTTGGGAGCTTTTGGTGTCAGTCCTAGGTGTTTAAAAATACCATCAGAAGCAGCTTTTTTTTTTTTTTTTCTCATTATGGTCTGACAGCATGGCAAGGTGTTCTGAAGCTGCATTTGAGTAAAAACTGAGGGATCTTCCAAACCAAACATTTATCCAGTGCATGTGAATCATCTTTCCCAGAGTAAAGGTGTCCCTTTCTATCCCCCTCTGCTCTTCTTGCAAGATTGTCCAGATGTGGCATTCATTGCACTTTGAAAAGGAAGGAGCTGGGTGGAAGCACCATTTGCACCTCTCTTAACTTCCAAACAACTTTACTGAGGGCATGGAACCGAACGTAAGCACAGGAGAAGTTTTGGAGATGAGGAAAAGGTGCCTTTTACTAAGGAGAGAATGGACTTTTAAAGTAACAGATCTATCTTCTCTTGCATTTGGTGGTGGTTCTATGGACAGACTTGTCTGTGTCAACCACATACAACTTTTCAGTGACCTTGTACCTTTGCCTCAAAGTATTTTTGAGGAAACCAAGATAATGAGGGGTTTCTTCCTACTACCCTCAGAAGACAAGGTCTTGCTTCTCAGCCACCAAATGCACCCTGAAGGCACCAAAAAGAACCTCACAAGCACACATGCTGGCTTGTGAAAAACAACTTCTGCTTAATTCTGTACCCTAGGAGTTTGTGAGCTAGTTATTTTGCATTGTCAAACTCTGCCAGATACTTCTTGACAGTGTAACTGGGAGAATTCGTGGGAATCGGTTTTCTAAACAATTTGTTTACTAGTTTAAACAAATATATCCTTTCATATTCATACAATATGGCAAACAAAGCTCCATAAAATAGGAGGACTGCAGGATCAGCCTCTTAGTGTAGTTGACTGGTAAGGGTCAAGGATCTAAGCTGCACTCCCAGGTGTTTTCTCTTGCACTCTTAGCCCCACCATCTGTGCATCTTCTCCAGACCAGCCCTCTGACCAGTGTCACAGTGTCTTCCCTGGCGGTTTTCCCTACCACAGGCTCCCCTAGTCTCTCTTCTATCCCTGCCTTTTTCTTGCTACATGAGGTTTTTTTCCTATTAGGCCTGAGCAATGCACCTAAATTGAGTGTGCTGAAGAATATGTGCTTTATCTCGGACTAAATCTAGGCACTTGAACTTGGCACAAACCGCAGCATCTCAAGGTTTGGGGCACCCCTCGTGGCTGAGCTGCTTCTATAAGCTCTCTCCAATGCATTTCAGCAACTGCTAGCCAGGCTGGCTAAAAATAAGCTTTTTAATGTTGTCAGACATAATAGGCTAGGGAGCTTTTACAGGAGCAGGCTGATTGGAAGTAAGGAAAGTGACCTGAGTACTTGGGGGGGCAAGTTGGAGACAGTGGCTTCATCATCTGTCATAGCTGCAGCCTGTAGAGACATCTACCCCTTCCAAACTGCAGTTGTTGAAAGTATGAGTCTCTCTGGGTGTCCAGCCCACTGCTCTCTAACAGATCACAGTTTATGTGAGGTCAGGACAGACTTTTTTTTTTTCTCCCTTCTTTCCCTCCCATCCCAGCCCAAAAGGCTTCTAACAAGGCCAAATTTGGGTGGATTTGCACAGAAATGACAGAATGCATGAAGTGTGCACACACACCCCCCTGCCAACCTTCAAGTCCCTGCTCCAAAGCCCAGAAGAACTAGAGCTGCTCAAGCAGGAGGTTGCCAGAATTGTTCAATGCAGGCAAAACAATTTCCCTTCCCCCCACTTGGCCTCTTTCTTGGAAATAAATTCAATTAAATGTTTTGGCTGAAATTCTTCCCACCCAGCGATATTCTGCTTCAGATAGTCCCTGCTGTTGGAAAGGTTAGCTCCAAGAGCTCTCTGGAGTTAAAAAGCAAGCTGTAAAGGATGTTTCCCTTTATATTTGTGCTTGGGTACCGCTAATAAGCATTTTTACTAGCTATGTCTATGCTAGATACTACTTAAAAGCCATAACTGAAGGAAGTAGGCATTGGTTTAGAAGGCCAGGATTTTCTAAGTGACTTGGATATTAAAAACTGAGTGCAGAAGGGAAGGGAGTTTGCTTCCCTGTTTCAGACTGCCTTATCGGGGAGAATTGTCAGGGGTAGCATATGGCTTATTTATTTCTACCCTTTCCAAAGCCATTTCAAGAGGCTAAGCATCCCTGAACTTCAGATACTTGGGAGCAACGTTACCAGGTCTGTGAATAAGAAACACAAAACAGAAATTATTGAATATCATGGTAGGGCTCCTTTTTTAAAGCTAAAAAAAAAAGAAAAAAAATCTGCAAAGAGAACAGCTGTAGTCTGTTTTTAAAAAGAGAAACAGATGACATTTGTTGCTGAACTTTTTTCTTCAAAATGGTCCGTGGTGTGCCCAGATCTAAGAGATTACATTGGTTTATGTTTCTTACGGAGCTGCAGAGCTTGTTTTTTCAGAATGTTAAATGTTTTTAAATGTGAAACATTTTGTAAACTTTTGTCTATGCTTTACAAAACTCTAGTAATACAAATATGGATTGTGAGGGCAAGTCTGAGTGTTTGTAGTTTTCCTTAGTCCTGCCACTTGTTAGACCTGCAAGCTGCAGAGCTCATGTTCTCTTGTGACGGGTAAAATGCTAATCCTACGCATTGGTTTATTGGGAACTTCCCTGGAAGAGGATTTAGGATTGTTTATAGGCTAATTTCATGAGAAGTCATTTGTGCTCTTACAGTTTGATTGGGAAAACTAGGGTTTACATGCCTGTTTTATATGCCAAATATTTGTCATAAGTTATTGCTTCTCTGGTTTTGTGCCCAACACTTTCAACTGGAGCTGTGACCATGCAGGAAAGTACTTGAAAGTTATTCATATCAATAGTATGGTGACATATGGGCTGGATTTCTGCCAAATGAGCCTATTATTTAAGAGTAGCTTCTAGCAGGAAAAAAAACCACCCACAAACCCTATTTAGTGGAAGAGTTAAAGGTAGAACTGGGAGCTAGACGTCTTCCTGTTGCTTGCCTAACTTATGGCGAGAGGGAGCTTGATGGGAAGAGATGGGACAGGCTGTAGTGTGAAGGCAGCCATGTAACCCAGTGGTCCCTTGAACCTCATCTTGAGTTGGTCTTGATGCTGGAACCCCATCTCCTAGCTTGGGTGGGTTGTTCTGCAGCTGGTTTTCTAGCTGTGGAAAGAGCCCTTGATCAGCCCGACTGGTGTGCTCGTGCATTCTTACCCTTCCCGGCATCCCACCAGAGCCACTTTGTCCCCTTCTGCAGCCCCTTCGTTACCCACAGGACTTCTCTCTTTGTTTTCACTCTTTTTCCCTGCTTGTCCATGACACTGATGAAATGTTTGTCACTCACAGCACAAGGCTGCTTTGCTGTGCTGAATCAAACCAGCACAGAGCAGCTTCAGACTTAAGTTTGTTCTTTCTTTTCTTTTTTTTTAGCTTTTTTTTTTTCCCCCTTCCTCTGTGCTCAAGGAAAGTAGTAAATGTTTATAGCTCCTTGCTGGTTAAAGAAAGAGCATGTGCAATACAGAACTGTTTAGAAGAAATGTCATTATTGTTCTTTTCTATCTGTTGGCATGAGGGTTTCTGTTATTAAAAAAAAAAAAAAACCAAAACCAAACAGGGCTAGGGGGAGAGGGACAAAGCCTGAAGAGCTCCTGTCTGCAGATGAACACATTTGATAACTGTGGACAGTTATTATTTTCTCTGCTGAATATTTAGACAAGTAAAACAAAGTCCATGTTGAATTAATGCATCGCTTTCTGGAACAGCGAGACTTTTTCCAGAAGCAGGTCTGACAAAGGGGGGGTGGAGCGGAGGAGTGGGGGAGGGCAAGCACAGACTGCTGACTGAGGGGAAAGTATTTTGAAAGAAAATTCTTATGTGGTTTGGAAGATGTAGGGTTGGGGCTCTTGCATTTTTGCTGAGAAATCGTTAATTGGCTAATTTCTAGCCCAATTCCACGCTATCCCCACCCGTACCGACATCTCAAGCAAGGATGGGGTCACAGAAAGTTGGGGGCATGTACAAACACCAGCTGAGCAAAGGAAATGACTTCCTTGGTTGGCTCCTGAGGTGCTGCAGATAACTTCCACGCTTATTTATGGAGGCAGAAAAGAGCAAAGTTATAAAATGTAGGTGAAGGAGAGGTATGCGAAACGGGGCGCTTAGAACTTGGAAGCAGAACCGTATGAGCGCTGGCCGTTCGCCTGGGAGAGATGAGGCTGATTATGCAGGGCTGGAAACGTGCGTGGTATTTTAGCTGCTTAAAGGCAAGGTTCCTGTCCTAAATAGTTTACAGCCTAAACAAAGAGAATGAGATTCGACCATCAAAGGAGCCTGAGCAAGTGGCAATTCGGCATGCGTCTTATTATGACCGAAAGGTTTTTTGCAGTGGAAAGTGATATTTATTTGGTATTTTTAAAAGGTTTCAGAGAAGGACTATAACTAAGCTTGTTTGGCAAGGCAGGAAGTCAGAGTAGGTAAGGCTTTATTTGAGGAAGGATTTGAGGGTTTCGGGTTATTTGATACCACAGAGGAGGCAGCCTCATCAGGTTGATGAGGCATCATAAGAAAGGCATGGGGCTGAGTAGGAAAAGATGAAAGGATTTGGAGGAGTGGGAAATCTAAAGGGGGCAGAACATGTGAGAGGATATTAAAGCAAGGCACAACACACAGGCTTGAAAATTCAAGGCTGAATTGGGTGTACACTTAGTGGGAGCCTGGCTGAAGCACCAGCGTGCTGCTGTGCCAAGAGCCTTGGGCCAGAGCAGTCTGCTGAGGCTGGGAAGGGAGCAAAAGAGGCAGGAGGTGGCTGTAGTGGCTGTGCAAAACAGGCTGAAGGGCCAGATCAGGTCTCTGGTGGTGAGGAGCAGCACTGATGGAGGATTTTGAAGATTTTGGGGAAAGGAGCTGTTACCTTGGCAATAGACTGAGGAATCTGAAATAACCAGTGCCAAAGGAATCGGGAAGATTGAATAAGGAAGATTTGGAAAGTGCTACTGAAGCTCTACGTTGCAACTTGAGCAGTAAAACCATAGGTCTGCTTTCCTTGACCTGACAGTAAGTATAAATCCAGACAGCCAGAGGAGAGACCAAGTTGCCTTCTCAAGACACCTCGTAACTTTAATGTGTAGTATGTGTGTGCATGAGCGCACGTGTAAAAACTGAAATTCTGGTTTGACAGATGGGATTGGAGAAGCCTCACGGGCTGTCACGTTCAGTGTCTTACTCTGTCAGACAATTAAGTACAGGTTCTTCAGGAAAGGATGGACCTTCATTTTAGCTGTTCTGAGGTTTTTTCTGTGGAAGAGGTGTCTTAGTGGGTCACCTGATACAGAAATGCCCAATGCCTAAAAATTCTTTGAGGTTCCCATTTTTCGACTAGGCAGAAATATAGTAGGTGAAACAAAAGAAAACCTATTTTGGTATATACTGATTAAAGGGAGTGTGATGGGATGGACACATCTGCTGGGTCTTTAATTACAAGCTTATAATCCTACTGAAAAGGAAAAACCACAAAGCACTGTTGTCATGGTCTGCCATTGTCCAAAAATAAGTATCATTGTCATTAAGTCCTCCTGAACTTTAACAAGCTAAACGTAGCATCCCTACTTTTTCTGCAACCAGTATGTTGTATCATAGTCAATGAACATGCTGGGTGAGATGGAAGAAATATTTCAGTCCCCATGACACTATGGCTGCAAAGGTGACCTTTTACTAAATGAGCATTGCCAAGGTGCCTGCAGGTCTTCTTGCTCTGCTGTAAATCATGTAATGGTTTAAGAACTGCATTATAAATCCTACTTAGGCAAAAAGCTGCACTTTATTAAGTTGCATCTTGAAATAGGTGAGAGATGCGTGTGGGGGAAGTTGTTAAATTATCCTAGCCTGGTTTTAGATCAAGTTTCCTATGAGTTGTTCTGACTCTGCTTCCAGCAGTCTCAGTAGAGGCATCTTTCCTCAAAACTAAGTGAAGCTGCCTTGAAACTGGCCTGTCTCAATACAGAGTAAAAGTTCTACGTGGAGTTTGTGGTGCCACCACTAAGAGAACCAGTCTCACTTTCCCCATGCTTTCCCTATATGCTTTGTCTTGTATATATGCACACCTCTCAGCAGGACTGCAGCAAACTCTTCTGTGCCTGCTGGGGGAAATCTCAGTTGCACAAAAAGCCCTCTCTGTAGTATTAGGGGTTGTTACAAGGACACAGGAACTGTCCTCTGCTGCCCACACTATTTTCCCAGTGATCCACCAGCATCTCTCTCTATATTTTGACCCTAAGCCTCTCTACAGAAGACTTTAGGTAGATCCATAGTTAGAGAAGCCTTCCTTTCTTTTGGGCAGGAGAAAAAGAAGTAGGAAAAAGAGGAATAGGGAAGAGAAGTTTTGGAATAACTGGTGGACTGAGTGCTGGGCTGCCAGGGTGTCTGGGAGGGCCAGGCAGAGCACAGCTACAGGTGGGTGGTGTAAGTGGGGTAGTCCAAACAGCGCAGAAATTCTTCCTGTGGATGTTTTAAATAGTGTCTGTGTCCACGGAAGGGGGAAGAATGATATGTACTAATCCTTCCCTTCCAAGTGAGGTGGATTGCAGTTGGATAATGCATGATGTGACAGACTTGTAGCTCTCTGCCAAACGGGCTTTGCTTCTTCATGAGCGTGCCTTGTTCAGATTTACTGGTGCAGCTGAGTTTCTGCTACAGGTACCTCTTTCAGTTCAGCTGGTGAAGGTATCTTTAACCTGCAAATTAGAAGTAAAGAAATATTAGCGAAGTTGGCTGATTGAGCTATTAAGAGGCCTCTGGGTGTCACCCATTAAGAACAGAGGTGCCTCTATGCCATTTTGAGCAGATCTTGAAGGTGGGCAGGACTCTTTCTGTCATCCCCCTTAAAGTACCTCAATCCTATTATTTCTAAAGGGTACCCTTTTAGCTGATGTATGTGCTTTGTAGCAAGTAGTGAAGTTTATTCTGCCCACTTGACCTCAATGGTGAAGTTGATGTAATGGAAGCTGCAGCTGGGGAATACAAATTATACTTTTGTTTGCTTTTTAGTTTTTTGCTGGTAATTGTTAAGTCAAAACTTAATGAATCAAAATTAAACACTTCTGTATTCTCTGTGGATCTGGGCATATAACTTCGGTAGGTCTGGGATGGTTCACTGACGTGTTTTATACCATTGCCTGTTGTAGTGTCTGAATTGAAACCCACATGATGGCTCAGATTTGTCAGTGTAACCCAGAGCAGTGTCTTTCTACTGGCTGGTGCTCTGCTGATTCTCTTATGAAACCACTCATCTGTGCTAAGTCTTCCCAGTAACTCTATATATCATCGGTGAAATGTCAAATACCTTCTCCTAAAGACTTTTGGATAGTAATCTGATACGTTGAATGCCGCATCAGTCCTCTTAAGCGGCATATCCACTGAAAGCTCCACTGCTCCCTTCAGCAAATCTTGCCTTATACAAAACATCCACTGGCTGGAGATAGTCTTTGAGAAGCAGGACGGAATTACACTTTGGCTGCAAGGGGGCCCGTATCTCCAGAAAACTGTTTGACTTACAAACCTCATGTATGTTTGTGGTATCCCCTGCACCACTGAAAGAAACCCAACGTGTGTAATCTTGGGAATGGCTGTAATTTTTGCAGTGAAAGCACTTTGCAAGGGGAAATTGTAATGGTGGCTTCCTGTTTTTGATCTGTAGGCTTAAAAATAGAACTGCTAAACAAGAATATTGTAGGACCCTCTTTTCTAAGTGAATTTTTAATACTATTTTGGTTGTCTTGCTTTGTGGAAGAGCTTTATTCCCCCTCTTTTCTTCCTATTTCCGTTCAGGCTCTTTTTCTCCTCCTGCTATGTAGGGAAGAATCACCTGAAGGCTCTCCTCTCTGAGAGCAGTAATCTTGACTTGAAAGCCACAAGACTGAAGATCTAAGCAACAGAGGTGCTTGTGGACAGGCTAAGCCAGTGTCAGCTCAGAAAAGCCCACCGGTCTCAGCTGTGCATCCCGGTGTCACAGTACTTGGACAGGGCTCCATCCTCCTCAGCAGCTCAGTGTTTCGGTGTCTCTGGCCATTCAGTGTGGTGTGTGCAGGGCAGCAGGGGAAGAGCAGCAACACACAAGGCAGTATCTCAATATCCAGGGGACAGGGTGATGCTCAAGGGCAGTCTCTCTCCTCAGTAAACCTGAACAACGGTGACAAGCTCAGGAAAGAGGCTGAAGCTCTCAGCTGAGGATGCAGCTCTTTCATGCAGCTGACAGCTGCTTTTTCAGCATCCCACTTCAAGAACGTGATCAGTTCTTTCTTGGCCTTTTTCAGCCAGAATAAGAGGGGTTGGAGAATGCTCTGCTCTCCTGCCTCACCTTGAAACTATCTGGGAGGGCAATCCTGGAGTTGGTGGCTGGGAGGAAGGCAGTCATGAGCAGGTGATGGCATGCCCACATGCGTAGCTGCAGGCCCAGAAGTTGTGTTTGCAGAAGTTGCTGGCTATTGTAGTCACTTGTATGGGTTGTTGTCCTTTTCCCTGGGAAGCCACTTGTCTGTATTTGGGATGGAGAAGAGAGGGTTTGTGTCAGGGTGGAAGGGATCTAATGTTTGGAAGGTGATTGCATCCTAGTTTGCCAAGGACCCTCACCCCAAACTTTGATTTCCCTCGAATGATCAGACTCAGAAATGCTGTTGGGGTTGATGGATGACCACTGCCTCAATTCCTTACAAAGAAGTCGTCCTGCTGGAGCAAAAGTTTGGAAATCTGTATTGAAATCCAGGAGTGAGCGCCTGACTTGTGGCCTCCCAGCCTGTCCCCCGCAGAAGGAGGGAGGTGGCACCCCTGAAGAGTGAGAGCACTCTGCCCAGCAAGAGGAGCTGAATAGCTGGCTTTAGCTGCAGCAGGGGCTGCTGTTTATGTGGAGGAAAAGCAGGATAAACAGAGAAACTTCTGTTCTAGCTGCAGTGGCAAGGGTGAACGCAGATAGCCCGGTTATAAAGCAGCTTTGATATCGGGGAGCGACAAAGCAGGGCCTTCTTCCAGTGCTCAGCAAACACATGGCTTAGCTCTTTATTGCTGTCCTAGAAACATCCCAGGGAGTGTGTGAAGCAATGTGTGTCTCTACGGAGCTGCAGCTCTGCACACCTGGATTTTCCCTTGGCCCTCTCCTTTGAGGGATGAGCTCTCGCTGCCCCGGGATCTTCTGTGGTTTGGTTTAGTGCTTGGGGCTGCACATGCAATGGAAACTGGGCACCTAACTCCTTCAGCAGCACTCGCTTGAAATAGAGGAAAAATGAGTCTGCCTTCACCACGCAAAGCAGAAATCCAGCTAGGAAAACTGTCCTGTCACTTGAAAGCCAGGTTTCATTAGCTGGGTTTCCTCTGTCAGGCCCCATCTTGCAGCAGAGTATTTCTGTGGGGAAGGTGTTGTATCCTGATGGTGCTAATTACAAACCAGCTGGAATTCCTTAACAGTGATAAAACAGCTAAAGCAGCCTTCCTTGAGGAGAGCAGGAGAGAGTATTTGGCTCTTGGAGGCAAAGGTTTTGACAGGGTTTTACCCCATCAAAAGGATCTAAATGTGACCTGTTGAGGAAAGTTGACTTCAGAGATGTAGCTTTGCTGAGTTTTCTGCCATCAGATGCTCTGCCAACATTTCTTTCCCTCCTTTCTGAGGTACTATTTCTTTCTTTGTCTCAGTAAGGTGTTGTGGTTTTTTGGTGGGGTTTTTTTTTTTTCCTTTAAAGTTTCCAGGCTTTGCCCAGCAACAAAATGCAGCTGAGCCACAAAGCCAAACCGATGGTTGGATCTGCATCACTCCCTCCGAAAGTGCAGCCTCGAGCTGCTGTGGCCTTTCTGCAGCTCCTTTGTTTTGCAGCGATCGGGAGCTCTGGATTCACTTAATTTCCTGCCTGTTCCCGTGCACTGACAGCCCTGTACTTGTTCCTGGCCGTGCCTTGTTGCGGCTGCCAGTCGAAAGTGCTGGGAAGGCCGGTTGGGGTGCGCTTTATTGCTCGCCTGCCCTGCCTTTGATCCAGCCACAGAGCCTCCTGCTGTTACATGCACTGCAGCTTGGGTTCAGGAGAGGGGTTTGCTAACACTTTCCGTGGCTGCTGCTGCAGAGCAAGGCTGGCAGTTCACGTTTTCAGTGCCAGTTGTAATTTTTTTTTTTTAAGCTGACAGAGGAAAAGGTTGACCTTCACCGTGGAGATGCTGCAGTAAATGACTCCTGGTGGGTGGAGAAAGATGCTGTGAAAGTGTCTGTTCTGCTCTGCTCACTGGCTTGCTCTTAATCAGTCCGTCACTTCTGCCCAGCTGGGAAGGGGATAGCTGGTGGAGATGAGTAGGGATGCTAAGTTTTTGGCTGTAGCCTGTGCTTTTGAAGTATGTATCTTAGCTCTGGCCCTCCTTTCCCACTGCCACCCGTGCATCTCTCTGAAGTGAGGTTCTGCAAAAAAAGCACGTTTGGAAAACACTTCAAACCCCATGAATGCAAGATGCTGTATGGTCTCCTGTGAAATGTAAACCACTTATTTTCTTCCCTCGCTCTTTCAATGCTGTTTCAAGCCCGTTGCTGTAGACCCACAGCGTCTGAGAGGCGCAAGGAGAGCAGCGTGATGGGCCAGCCCCTCCGAGCTGGGGAGGATCAGTCCCTCTTGGGATGCAGGGCTGGGGTTTCAGTAACACAATGCTTCGTGCAGCCATGTGCGTGTTTAAAAGAGCCAACTGGCTGGAGCTCCCGTGGTGACGCTTGGCTGATTTGGCAGCCAGGTTGATTCTGTCAAGTTACAGTATGGGAGTTAAGTCCAGCTTCAAATCCTCTCTCTTACCCGCTCGAGGAACTTTGGAGGGGGGCGGGAAGAAGGGGGGTGAGGGGGAATTTCCCTGGGGACTTTGTGTCATTATTGGCATGGAAACATTTTGTGATTATCAGCAGCAGGGTAGTGGCAAGGGGCTGATTATCTATCATGTCGTCAGCATAAATAATCAGTGGGCCCCTGAGCAGGGCTCCGCCTTTTGTAATGGCTCCACGTAATCACTGCATAACAGTTTAAAAGGAAGCAGAACAGAAAAACAGCTGGACTAATTCTGACCCTAACTGATGTTGCCTTTTCTCCCTTCACTAGAAGAGAAATATGTCACTATCCAGCCGTACGCCAGCCAGGGGAAGGATGAGATTGGGTTCGAAAAAGGGGTCACCGTGGAGGTCATCCAAAAGAACCTGGAAGGATGGTGGTACATAAGGTAAAGAAGCTTTGCAGCCAGATTGCTGCAGAACCTGTGACAATGAACTTTTCTGGTCATTCGCTTAACGTTAGTGTTTAAATAATTCTGTATCTGGGCAAAGAAGGCCAAATTGTTCATAATGCCTCTTGAAGAAATGTAAAGAAAAGGCTAATACGTTACAATGGTGATTAAAGTAACATTACAGTGTCTGCAAAAGCTGTGGACCATTCCATGGGGGAAATTCCTGAACTTGTAGATTTATTTTTTTCTTCCTTCAAGTTAAAAGGCCATATCTGATTTAAGATCTGTGAGACCTAACAAGGCTTTCTGTTGTGTGTAATTTTAATGTGTTTCCAGTGTAAGAGTTATTCTGCAACACATTTAAATCTATTTATAGCAGTGCTGAAAGGCTGATTGTGATCTCTTGGGCTGTTTGGGGCAAGTAGTGATATTTTCAGGGATATAAGAAATCGAGTTTGCTGGCTATAGCCTTTTTCAAGCCTATCAATGGTTTCGACTAGTTTGCCTGATTAATGCCAGTCTATGCTAGATGTTACTAAAGTAGAGGGACTGGATTCTAAGGGCAGGCAAAGTTATTGTGTATCCAACCTCCTTATGTAATTGAAACAGCGGTCATAGAGGAAACCTGTGACTTAAAAATCTCCTTTTTAAATACTTATGGGGAATATGTGGGCTAGATGTCTCAGTGATACAAGGTGTCAGGATGAGTACTTAATTTCTTCATCTAGGTTCACACACTTGGGTTTTATTGCTCTTGCATGATTCTACCTCTTATTTTCTATTTGTGTGAATCCAGCAGTGCTGTGACCTCCCACTTCTCTTTAAACAGGTAGCTTAAAAACAAAGATTTATTTCTCGGGCAGTACAAAACATCTCATCTAGTCATCATTTTCCATTCAGCCTGTAATTATAGTGATTATTTTTTCCCTTTCCCTCCCCAAGCTATAACTTGCTTTTGGTTGGATTCTGCTTGATTTACCAGCTATGAATGAGGACTATGAAGATGCTGAGTGAAGCAATGTTGTTTTTCTTGACATTCCTTACTTAAAAAACCTGATTTTTATTTTTTTTTCCCCTTCTATCTAATGATCCCGTAGAGAGAACAGGTTAATAAAGATACCAGTGGGGCCAGAAAGGCACTCTAGATAGGAGGAACTTAAAAATTCCTGGGTTTGGTCAGGTCACATTTTTTTCTCCTTTAATCATTCAGAAAAGTGGAATCCAAAGTTGCAGATAGAGGAATCGAGAGCACATAGGCTTTCTGAGGGCAGAAACATTGCAAGACATCTTTAGTTTATTTTGGTGTTATCCTTCTGAAATGCAGCCTTTTTATTGCTGTAGGTTAATGGTTCTATAATAAGCAGCACTTCTTTTTTTTTTTTTTTCCTTTTCTTCGCATGCTCCTTTGGGCCAACCCAAAATACACATTTTCCTTTATAGCAGAAGTGCATTCTGGTGGGCAGTGATTGACACTCACTGCAGTGGCTTAAGTGGCTTGTTTATGGTGATCTGCTGGAAGGACAGTGGATGCCCCAGCCACCCCATGGTAGCTGGGGGAATGCAGCATGCCCTGGGCCTTTCTGCAAGAGGTATTTTGAGTTGAGCAACCCCTCCTCATGTTGAAAGGTGGGTTATGTGCTCCCCATATGTGTTGGGTGTCAGCCATCATCCTCTCTGCTGCTCTCCAGTGCTGTGCTGCAATCTTGCTGAAGGATTAAACTGCTCTTACAAACAGGGTGGTTTTTTTTTCTCCATGGGCAACACTTTTGGAAATGTCAGTGCAGTGACCCATCCCTTCAAGCTGGTCCTTTGCAGCCTGGGTAGCTATCTTCAACTTCTTGTGCTGGTTTTTTTTTTTGTTTTTAAACTGCTCTGAATGCTGTTAGGTACCAGTCAGGAACGGATTCCCTGCAGAAATATGCTTTTCTGACTACTAAGTGCCTTAAAAGAAGCCACTCCTCTGGCAGTGAGTTTGAGGGGAGAGGGAGTAGGAAGAGACTCTAGTTGAATCCTGCTGCCTTGTTGTCTGCTGGGCTTGGGTAACAGAGACCGAACACACACATCAATATGTTGAAATAAAACTAAATCCAGCAGCTTGCAAATGGAATCCACCTTAAAGACATTAGCTTGTTCCACCTTAAATATGTAATTTCCCCAAATTCCTGGCCATGTGCTGATCCTCATTTCCTGTCCATTTTCTTTTTCTTTTTTTTTTTCTTTTTTTATTTTTTTTCCCTAGTTTGCTTCCCTCTGGAGTAATTCCAGTGCTCTGGAGCTGGAAAGCAGATGTGACTCTCAGACTCACAGAGGCACTTCTGACTTTTTTTTTTTTAACATTCCTATGGTTTGAATCCATTTTTTCCTTCATGTAATATAAACAGGGAGGGTTTTTGAACCACTGAGGAACAAAATCACTGCACCTAATTCTGCAACCCTCCCAGTTCAATGCTGTCAAAACTATAGGCAATATTGGTGTCTTTTGCCCTATGTGCATTATGACTTGTTAAAAAATAATCATTGGGACTCTAGAAAAATGAAAGGAAGGCTCTGACCTGGGATTCTTCTTACTGTTCTACTGAGTTCAATGGATCTGTGTGCTTCCTGGTATCATCATAGCCAGCATTAGCATCCATTATTTAGATCAACTACTGTCACTTGGAAGTAATCCCATGGTGCCCAAGTGAATTGCAGGCTGAGTAAGTAGCAATATGCTAGGTAAAGCATTTGTTATTTGCCTGCCTGTCTTCATTTTGTGGTTTGTTCTAAGCCTCAGTCCATGTGAATGAAGTGCAGTTGGGTGGTGGTAGTGGCACTGAAATAGGGAGGAATCTATGATGGCGTTTGAAATGTTTCCCGTAGGTGGACAATATAAATGAAGGAAAAATACTTGTGATTTAGTTCTTAGATGTGAAATGG
>JAOQGH010000002.1:25645552-25660172 GCA_025769975.1 Gallinago jamesoni | reverse complement strand
TTCCTGGTATCATCATAGCCAGCATTAGCATCCATTATTTAGATCAACTACTGTCACTTGGAAGTAATCCCATGGTGGCCAAGTGAATTGCAGGCTGAGTAAGGAGCAATATGCTACGTAAAGCATTTGTTATTTGCCTGCCTGTCTTCATTTTGTGGTTTGTTCTGAGCCTCAGTCCATGTGAATGAAGTGCAGTTGGGTGGTGGTAGTGGCACTGAAATAGGGAGGAATCTATGATGGGGTTTGAAATGTTTCCCGTAGGTGGACAATATAAATGAAGGAAAAATACTTGTGATTTAGTTCTTAGATGTGAAATGGAGATCATAACCAGTTCAGGACTTCTCTGGAGCTGATATGCAGTTGCCCTACTTCTTTCACCTATAAAATGGGGAGCTCAAGTAGTCTTGTAAGGTGATGTTTGCAAAGGGCTTTGAGATTGCCGAGTTCAAGGACTAAGGTGAAAAATGTAAGCCTGTTTGACTTACATCAGTAGCTTTTATTTGTGAAGTTGCACAAATAAACTGGCAGCTGCTGGCAGCTACTGCTCAGCATTAACTTCAGGTTGAATTTAGTAACTCAGAGGAAGAAATAACCAGCAACAGCCTCTCTACTGAGGGTAAGTTGCCCAGAGTTATTGACTGTCCGGCTATTGCTGCTACTGCTCGTTGGGAGAAACTATGTGAGATCAGAGGTGTCTGAAGCAGCGGGGTTTTATGGGCTGATCCAAATGCATACAGTTGGCAGGAGAACTAACGAGCCAGTACAGAACCTGCCTGTGGCTGCCTTTCTGATCTTAAACATGTTAAGTCTCCCACAAACTAAGATGGATGTAAACTGTTATTTCTTTGCTGACTTTGCACAATCAAGCACTGTTGAAAGTAATCGTTGGAGCTGGAATGCTCAGTGCATGGGCCAGTGTGGCTTTCTCACAGATGAAAACCTTTACATCTCCATATCATGTAAAGTTATAAACATCCTTAAAAAAAAACAAAACCAAACCTTCCCTGACGTATAGGCAGGAGAAAGCACTGGTCAGTAGCTCTGCAAAAAGGCCATCTGCTGCAAAAGGGGCTGAAGCCAAAAATCTTCAGAACCTGAAAATGGCAGAGAGGTGCCTTGCCACAACAGGGGATGTGGCACCTATCGAGGCCTTCCTTTGGTTTTTGGACTTGGTTTGAGGCTTATCAGAAAAGCCTCAAAGGAGACAGGTATGCGTAAATCCACATTGCGTCTTGACGTAGTATCAATGGCTGGATGCTGTGAGTCTGTTGGAAGCTTAATCAAGCCATTACCATTTTGCTGGGTTTTAGTCTCCATGCAGTAACAAATTTCAGAGCTGTTGGGATGCTTTCCTTTGATACCAGAATCCTGGGACAAACATGTCACTAAGGTCTGAGCAGCAGAGATCCTATATCTTTTTCTTTGTGTGTGACAGAAGGAGGTATATACAGAGAAGCAGCATCACTGATGTCCTGCCTGACCTAGATGGGAACGGAGGAAAAGGCAAGATTTGGAACCTTTTTGGACAAGAAAGGTCCTTGTGGTCACTGCTAGAAGTACAGAACTGTATTTCCTCTTGTAAGTGAAGAGTAATGAAGAAGCCAAGGGAAGCAAGGCTACACTTTTCCTCTTCTCCCCATAAAGTCCCAGTGCCACTCTTGTGTCTGGATGTTGTGAATGAGCCCAGGGTGTACCCTGGTGCAGAAATCTCCCTGCCAATCTCAGAATCCAAGAGTTGCTATAACAAAGTTACTCATCTGCTGGGGAACGATTTCCTGATATTTCCCCCTCCTCCCCAGCTCCTTCCTCTGCTGTCTAATGAGTCCCCATTTTCATTAACGAGCCTTAGAGTCCTACTCTTTTAACCTTTGTATTTTCTGAGCACCAGGATTTTAATAGTGTCTGCTTTCCCACTTAGAGTTCAAGCGCCTGCTTTGGGTATCTTGAGAGATTAAAGCGAAAAGGGTTTCAGTGACTCACTCTGTAGCAAGTTAGGGTTTCATTAGGGAAAGCAGAGTTCATCCACGTGGTCCTCCCTGGAGCCTGATTGTAATCTGAAGTCCCTGCTGAGGTGTTAGGAATGGCAGGAGTTAGAAAAACCATCTTCCCAAAAGCCCAGTTGTGGAAGAATGACTTCAGTCTGAAGTACAGCATGAGCGGCTCAGGCTGGTGCTCCGGGAACACATACTGGATTCAGGTGTCTGTTCAGATTTCCCAGTTTATTTCTTCAAATAGCCCCTAGGTTGTTCAGGAAAATGAGTCTTCATCAAAGCCATTTTTCCTTAGTCGAATTGTTTCTCAACTTTGTTGTGCTAGAGGAAGCTGCAGTGGTTTGAGTCCCATATTCTGGGACTGGGTACATGAGCTGATTGTACAGGACTGGGAGTTGTGGGAGGAGGGGTGGTGTTCGTTATTGTAATTGGAAGAGGGGAGGTTTTCACAAGGATCTTATAAACTGCAGACACAGGGGCTCTGTACACCCTTATTTTAGCCCTTTTCCATTTTGAGCTGCCACTAGGAAGTATTAAAACTATTAAAATATTTTACTTGCTGGTTTGCCTCTTTGCTGTATGGGAAAATACTGAGTTTGTATAGTATTGTCTAAGTGTGGCATAAAAGAAACCGTGGAAGCCCTTTACCTTGTGAGTAACTGTATTTCTTATCCAGAGAGACTCCTTCCTTAGGATAAGTGGCTTTAAACAGCAGTTCACAGTTCACTGCTAGCTCAGCTGGACTTTTAAGTATCTAATCAATAGGTAATGAATAGAGACCACAAAAGCTTATCCAAGAACCGCAAACTTTGTTTTATGTTATCACCCATCACTTTTGCATAAACTATTATACCTGAAATGCGTGAGAAAGCTGTGTTTGATGTGACGATGTTTCCTTTTGTATCTGCAGGTATCTAGGCAAAGAGGGCTGGGCCCCAGCTTCATATCTGAAGAAGGCTAAAGATGATCTTCCGTCTAGAAAAAAGAACTTAACTGGGCCAGTGGAAATCATAGGAAACATCATGGAGATCAGTAACCTGCTGAACAAGAAATCGTCCACTGACAAGGAAACTCAAGCAGAAAATGAGACTGCAGAAACCCATATCACCAAGAAGGAAATCAGTCTGCCCATCCTGTGCAATGACTCTAATGGCAATGCCATGATGGCCCCAGACAAGCAGGCTTCCAAACTGGCCCAGGGATCCCCAGCCATAGCAAGAATAGCACCACAAAGAGCTCAAATAAGTAAGGCAGTAAAGTAGTCTGGATTTCCACTAGCTTGCAATGAATTCTTGGGTTTTTTACCTTTCAGGGCTGACATTGCCCAGCAGCTGAGGTCCCATGTGTCATGGAATTATAACTGAGTCCACATGAACAGATCTTTGTATTGTCTGTACATTTGCAGGGACTCCCAAGACATGGTCCTTCATTAGTGGTTATACAGTTTAACTTCCCTTTATATGAGGGCTGACTGGTTCTTCTTTATCTTAGCCATATGCTTTTCCTTTTCTTTTTTTCTTCCCAAATAAGATTTTTTTTTCCTTTTGTACACTCTAAAATGTACTCCCCACCCTCAGTAATGCAGATGATATGATGGTATGTTAAAATCAAGGAGACCACCTATGTCTTCTCTTGCATGTGTTCTGCTCTGTTCTTGGGGGCAAGTTGCTATGGTGTTTTTACTACTTCATCTACAAAAAGCAGATGCTAACACTAGGCTGTGCAAGGAATGGCCAGATACTATGATAGAGGACAGCGTGAGTGTTATTAATTTAGTGGATTACTTTTACTGCTGGGGGGAAAAGTAGATACTAGGCCAATTCTCTGCTGGCCAATCTCCAGTGAAGCTGGTCAGTTCCAACAGAAAATACAATCCACTACTTTCTGGCAGTGATTTCCTCTTAAATTTGCTGGCTTAGCTGAGATGAATAGCTAAGCTACCTTGGTATTTCTAATATACCCTCATAGTTTCCTATCTTGTTTCATAGAGATGCCTTAAATATTGCAAATACTGATTTCTAATATTCTCAAACTGTGTAACAGCAGAGAGCTGCTGAAGAATGTGTTTAGCAGTACATACAGAGTTAACTCTCCCCTCTCCCTTTCCTGCACAGGTTCTCCAAATTTAAGAACAAGGCCACCCCCACGAAGAGAATCCAGTCTGGTTTGTATTGTTTTATGGTATATGTTAGCAGTGGGGGGTATGTGGGGGGGTAGGTGCTTTATACGACTTCCTACAGCTGTACAAGGTGTGGGGAGTATCAGAGATCCTTTATTTGCATGCCTCTTCATTTTATTGTTTACATGTTGAGCAGGCCTCTGGACATCCTAACATTAATTGAGATTTTATGTTTTTCGAAATACTGACCCAACTAAGCAGATATTGAACTGAAGGGAGGACATCCTAAGCCCATTTGGCTGACTGAGGAGGTTTAAAGTCCCTCTGGGTATCTTTAGCCCAGACCTGATCTTTTTACCTTCTCTTGTCTTTAACAACTGGGAACATCTCCCCTCCTTCCATTGCTGCCATCTTTGAGGTGGCTAAGCTTCACTCTTGTGTACATTTAACGTGACTTGGGATCTTATGGAAGGACACGTACTACAGGAATGAGACCTCCTATGACTGGTGATCCTCAAAGCTAGGATTCTGGAAGTTGGTACCAATTTGAGATTAGGACTGTCATCTTCAGATAGGAACTACTCAGTAATCTATTTACACAAAACTCATGCTAATAACTTATTTAGAACTAGGCAATACATAATGTTTGATCTTTGCTGTACCCTCCATGAGCAGCGTGAGACTTGTAATTCTTCTGTGTCATCTGAGATGCCTCTAGATAAATCGCATATTGGCATTTTCTTCCTATTTCTCTTTGCATTATTTTCAATTAGAATTTGTTTTGGCAAGACCACTACACTTAATCCCATGCTAAAAATAACAATGATAATATATGTGAAACCCTGAACAAGTCTGCTGTTTCCAATTACCTTCATTTAATCCAAACCATCCTATTATCTGAAGGCATTTTATTATGCTGCACTTCTGCTGTATTTCAACATTTATAGTGTAGAAACATCCAATTATAACATTGTTAGACATGGTTCCTAAGGTGCAGTGATGCATTCTCTGTGAAATGCCACATGCTGTGCGTGATGAAACGCGGATCGTTAGTTGCACTGAGCAAATTGTGGAGATGGAGGAGCGTGTGAATAAAACACAGTATGCCATTTGCCTTTCTCCCATTAATGGCTTGGGATCATTTTGTGTGTTTAGTTGTCCTGTGGCAGGTCTGACCTGTGTTCAGGAGATGCTGATGTACTGCAGGTCTTGTGTTAGAACCATAAGCAGTGAAGGGCAGAAGCTGGGCAGCTTTACCGTTATCTAGTCATTCTGTAGATGGAGCAATGTGCTAATCTGAAAGCTTTCAATACTGAAACCCTTGAAAGGACTCTTTTCCCATTTATCACCTTAAAAAATAATTGTAACAAACTCTAAAATGTGACAGCTTAATGTAAAGGCACTTAGCTTTTAGAGGAATCTGGTATGCTGCCAGAATGGCTGTAAATAGCAGTGTCCTGCTTCTCGTGGAGCCTCTATACAATTTAAATGCAGGTTGTGTTGGGGTTGAACAAAGGTTCTGAATCTGGTATGGGGAGGAACTGGCATCTGATCCTATAGTAAAGTCCTTTTTTTCTTACTCTAGCTGAGCAAAGCTCTTCATAGGGGTCTATGATATTATCCTTGCTTCTTGCTATTGTTATCTCAGATGCTCGTTATCTCAGATCATTGAATATTTCAGGTTGTTTTTAAAAATCCAGCAGCAGACTAAGAGCAATAATTCATTAGGATTAGATTTTAAGGTAGTATATTTGATGATAGGCAGGCTCTATTATAGGGGCCTGTTGCAATGCAATTTTCTGCAGTTGTGGCAAGCCATCCAGAACTGAGCCTTTCTGAACAAAATCTGAGAGTAAGTGGGCTGTTGTAACTGCGACTGGAATGGCAGCTCACGCTTTATGACCTATCAGTAAAATGTTTTACTGTTCAGTTAAAGATTATCACAGTTTTAATAGCTGGTGAAGGCGGCACAAACAGTGTGTATTTTGAAAGGCTTCTCTCTTGTGGCCCATCTCAATACATCAGCTTCCGCTCTTGAGAACTGGGAAGTTATCATTAGGAAGTAGCACAGGAAGAAGGAAGAGCTTTAGTGAATAAAAGGGAATGTTTTTTCATACTGCTGTTCAGCCGGCTGTTCCTTTGTTTTAATTGAAAAAAACTACTTCTTTGCCATAGGGTTTTCAGTTGCCCAAACCACCAGAGCCACCCTCTGTGGAAGTGGAATACTACACCATCGCAGAGTTCCAGTCCTGTATCTCTGATGGCATAAGCTTTCGGGGAGGACAAAAAGCAGAGGTAAGTCTTAAAAGTGCAGCGGGAAAAATTGTAATATTTGGCTATTGCAGGGGACTGGATTGAAAGGGAAGGAGTGAAAAACAATTATCTGAGATTTTTGTCTAAGTAAGATGTTCCTTGTCATCTCCCAGGTTATAGAAAAGAATTCTGGTGGCTGGTGGTATGTGCAGATTGGAGAGAAGGAAGGATGGGCTCCAGCATCTTACATTGATAAGAGAAAAAAGCCAAATTTAAACAGAAGAACCAGTACTTTAACCCGCCCAAAAGTTCCTCCCCCAGCACCTCCCAGTAAACCAAAAGACTCTGAAGAAGGAACAACTCCTGGAACAGTTTCTTCAGGAGATAATCAAGACTCTCCCCACAAGCTCAAATATGAAGAACCTGAGTATGATGTGCCTGCCTTTGGCTTTGACTCAGAGTGTGAAGTGGGTGAAAGTCATCGTGAAGAGGGCACTCCTGAAAAACGACTCTTTCAGCCCCTCAAGCCCTCTCCTGTGTCATCGCTTCAGAAAGCAAAGTTTAAGGTAGGAGAGTCTTCAGAAGATGTGGCTCATGAAGAGGAGACCATTTATGAGAACGAGGGATTCAGACGTTACGTGGAAGAAACTTTGTCCAATAAGGAATCTAGTGGAGACTCAGATTCTCAGAAGAGCTCCTCTCTCTCCTTGATCCAAAGGAATTCTCCGTGTTCCAGCTCTCCTAAGTCATCACTCATGAAGCTCAAGATGGACAAAAACATCCAGCCCGATCTTGGAAAATGTCACTATTCCAGGAGTGAGGAGACCAAACCAAGGTCAGCTTCAGATGTTGGCTTACGTAGTATGCCAAAAACAGGCTTGAAGAAAGAGCCTGGGCAGAGTCCTTCCATTAGAGCAAAGCCAATTGTTAGGCCCAAACCCTTCCTGAACAAGGCAGATTCTCAGAGCCAAGAAAAGATGGATATTAGCACTTTAAGGCGTCAGCTGAGGCCAACTGGGCAACTCAGAGGTGGACTTAAAGGTTCAAGAAGTGAAGAGTCCGAGAGCCCCCCCCCCACAGCTTCTGACAACCAAGATGATCCTGTGAGGAGGAGCTCAGCTGATCTCATCACAGCTCCTTCCCGTGGCATTTTCTGCTCTAGTCATCCAGCCAAAACAGATCAAGAAAATGACTCCAGATGTTTCTATGTGACCACTGACTCATACCAAAAGGTACAGGATTCTGAAATTTGCTTCCCAGCAGGAGTAGAAGTGGAAGTGCTGGAAAAGCAAGCCAGTGGGTGGTGGTACCTGAAATATGGAGACACAGAAGGCTGGGCTCCTTCCCATTATTTGGCTCTCCCTGATAACCAGCGAGAAACCACATCAGCAGAGACTGATGCCTCATTTGCCAGGAACAGGAAAAACGAAAACAAGTCAAACAGTTTAGAGAAGATAGAGAAGAGGGTTCAGGCTTTGAACACCATCAACCAGAGCAAACGTGCAACACCACCCATCCCAAGCAAACCTCCTGGTGGTTTTTCAAAAACATCGGGGCCAGTCAAAATGAGGAATGGTGTGAGGCAGCTTGCTGTCAGGCCGCAGTCGGTGTTTGTGTCTCCACCACCAAAGGATAACAACTTGTCATGCTCCTTGCGCAGAAATGAGTCTTTAACAACTACAGATCATCTTAGGACCGTCCGTCGGAATTCCTCCTTCAGCAATGGACGGTCGCAGCCTGGTGACGTGAAGGGAAAGCAGCCTGAGCGGTCGGGTACAGAGGGCTCGGAGACCACCTCCAACCTCCCTACCCAGAGGAATGGGATTCCTGTATCCACGGTCAGGCCAAAGCCCATTGAGAAATCCCAGTTCATCCACAACAATCTCAAGGACATCTATGTTTCCATTGCAGACTATGAAGGGGATGAGGAGACTGCAGGGTTTCAGGAAGGTGTCTGCATGGAGGTCCTCGAAAGGAACCCGAATGGCTGGTGGTACTGCCAGATCATGAATGGTGTGAAGCCATTCAAAGGTTGGGTGCCCTCAAATTACTTGGAGAAAAAGAACTAATATTGCAATATCTTTAACCTCCCTAATTTATACTGTTCCTGCTGTGTACATGTGGAAAAAAAAAAAAACAATTACTACACAAAAAGATGTTTCCCTGTGCTCCAGTTTGTACAAAGGGACAAAGGAGTCTATGCTGAGGACAAATCTGCCATGTTCTGGAGAGGTTTGTGGGGTTAACATGTCGTAAGCAACTATGAGGAAGATGCAGCATAGTCAAATGCCTTTTTGTGAAGTTGTTAATAATCTTGTATGTGTAACAGGGTATGACATCCCATCTTTCCCGCTGTTGATAGGAAACCAAACGTGTGCCTTTTGTGAGAGAGAAATACACATGCATCTACTTGAGGAGTTTTGTGCCAAACTCTGTTTTACAATCTTGGCTCCCTTTCTCCTCATTCTTGTCCGTACGTGGAATACCCACGAGTTTTGGATGTGTTTCCACAACTTACAGTGAGAAGCAAATGGGAGTTTCTGAAACACAGAGAGACTCTAATCCTTTGGAGATGTTAGCTTTTTTTTTTTTTTTTTTTACTGTGCTCAACAGTTGGTTGGTCCGGAGTTGGAGCCTTTTCCTCATGGAGAGATTTGGTCTCTGACTTCAGCTGTGTGTTCCTGTAACTGCTAACTCACCGGAAAGGGCAATCAGGTGGTGTTGGTTGGGGGCTTTTTTGTTTCCTTTCATTCTGTCTTGTTCTTCGAGTTGGGATTTCAGGTGTTCTTGGGCAGCGATGCCTACTGGTGCTTGTAAAAACAAACCTACAAACCCCACGCTTAAGCACATCGATTACTTTGTAGGCTCTGTATTTGGTTCTGTGTCTGACTCTTGCCAGGTGATCCTGGTTGATTCTGAATCTCTTCCCAGAGTTGGGGTTTCTCAAGACTTACCATAATATCAAAATGTGCAAAAGTCCCTTAAGACACTGAAGACGAAGCTGTCAAATATGTTACTTCTGGTTTTGCCATCTGGTCCGAATCCAAGCGTGCTGACTGCTGGCAGGGCCCACCAAGGTATTAGCTAGAAATAGCCAGAACCTTCTGCAACATCAGTGTTTACATTTGGGGGGGAGGGGGGGAGAGGAAGCCATCAAACTCAGTCTGCACATCCTTAATTTGTATATTTTTGGGGAATTGTTTTTCTGTGTTTTGTTTTTGTCTTTTCTTTTTTTGTGTCTTGTGTCTTGTTTTACCAGAAAAAGACTTAAAACTGAAGTAGGAGCCAAATACGTGTTTCTGTTCCCACTTGAATCCAAAAAGTACAGTTGTACTGGAAGGTTTGCCTGGGCTTCTGAGGCTCAGAGATTTAATATTGAAGCAATTAGGTTAAAATGCATCCAACCGGGACGCCGCCTCTTCTAGTTCCATTTCTGTTTGCCTTTCTTAACTCGTGCTTTGAAACGTGACACACAGTGGGGGTCGTGTGGTGGGAAATGGAAGAGGAGGCATCCATTGGAAAAGGCTAGGAATATGGAGTTATTCTTGAGGTAGCCAACTCTTGTACTGTAAACAGCATTGGCTACATCCCTGCTGTACTTAAGGAAGTCATGCGCTTTTCTTTTTAATTCTAATGGCCTTATTAATCACTCAAGATCAAATTTAAATAATAGGCAGTGTCGTAAATTGGTTTAAGAGGGAGGGGGCAGACCCTTTCACTGCTGGTTTACACAGAACAATATGTGCTCTTTTCACAACCAGTTTCACGCTGATTTGTATTGGAAGGTAAAGGTTGTAAAGACTTTAAAGTAGAAGGGATCAAGGGGCTGAGTAAAATAGCACAACAATATCATGTGTTACTGGGGATGTTTCTCTGCCAAAAAAAAATTACACAATTTATACATTGTTCTTGTCTTTTTTCTTTTTCTTTTTTTTTTTTTTTTTGGTGGTGTTGTTTGGGGGTTTTACCGATTTCCATGGTAGCATTGAGAGAGTTGCCTACAGCTAACCTGATGTCCTTTTGGAAACAACATCCAGGTGCCACACCTGGCTACGAGCAGCGCTGTGGTTTGAGCAGCTCTCTGCGTGCGAGTGGGGAGGGGGGGGTGTTTGGTTGGAATCCCTTTAAATCGTGGTGGCAGGAGAAGGAGTTGTATCTGCACAACAGCTCGTGTCACAGTGCGCAGGGTCCTCTTTGTACCTGATGTCTTACCATACGATACCTGTGTGTGTGTATCCAGTTAGCTACACCCTAACTGGATGTGTATCTGAGGCATTGTGACCCTGTCTCTCATACTTCTCCCCATTTTTAGTTGTACTAATATGGTAGCAGCCATAAAAGACTGCTGGAGCTGTTGTGAGATTATAATAGAAGTATTATATTCTTCTGCTGGACAGTATTAAATAGAGCAATACATAGAGTTATCTGCTAGATTGCAGTACTAATAGTAGTGACTTAGTGACTCGTATTAATGTTGTTATGATTTATTTTAACAATAATGATGCGGAAGTGGTTCATTATTTTGAATTAATGCACTTTAACAATACAAGAAACCAAAACGGAAGCCAATGCAGAGAACTAAGTGCATTATTTAAAGGTGCAGTATATAATTATCATTTTCTTGAAGCACATATTTATTAAGAATTAACTTATTATTTAAAATATTCTAAAGTTTTGTTTAAAAACATTCCCACTAGGTCATCTCTTTGGGGGGATGTAAAAGCACAGCTCCCAGATCTTCTGCATTGAGCCACTGAATTCTCCGAGTACGGTGCGGCGTGATGTGAGCCCCTACCCAGGGAGAAGAAAGCAGCACGGGGATGGGAGAGCCCGGACTACTATAAAAAATATTCACATTTGCATTCAGCAAAGCCGAGACCGGAGCACCTCTGAACTGCAGGAGTCCTTGCAGGATTTGGGGTGGCAAAGCCGTTTTTGGCAGATGGTTGCGGTTCCTGGATGCCACACGCCGTGCGTGAGGCTGGTCCGTGGTGGATGCGGGCTCACTGCAAGGCTCAGGTTAGTGCGAGGGCTTTGCCATCTGCCTGTGAAACATGGGGCATCTCCATAACAGGCATCAGTCTGTCCCACAGCTCCCTTCCCACCTTGCTGGCTCTCTTCTCCAGGGCTTTTGCAGGGAGGCAGTTTGCCAGGCTGCAAGCGGTGCAGGTGGCCATATAGAATGTGACAGTGTCTGCGTTACTGCTGGGGTTTTCTCCAGCAATAGCCCTTTGCCTCTGGTTCAGTGGCTCCTGTGCCATGTCAGGCTTCATGTCCCTGCTGAGGAAAGGCTGGAGCCTGTAGATGGGCTGTAAAGCCACGCTTGTGGTTTCCCTCCTCCCTCCACCCCCACGTGCTCCAGCAAAAACGATGGGGAGCAAAGGACCTACTTGATGCTAGAAATGAATGTGGGCCATCACCTGGCACGCTGGGCTTCCCACCCCGTGGGAAGGCTTGGGCTTCCCCCCTAGTTTGTGGCTGTACTGGTTCTTGTGTTTAAAAGGGCACTTTTAAAGCAAATTCCCCCCCAATGCAGTTTTTTTTCCCCCTTCCCCATTGTCACAGGAACTCTCACTGATCTCTTTTTTGATTCTTTCAACTGAGAGATATCAGGGAAGAAAATAGTTTTTTTCCATTGGCAAGCAGCTGGTTCTGGTCTGCTCCACTGATACCCGAAATAGCAAGCCCTTTCCACTCTTAGCTCTGAAACGGAATGAGAGGGCCTTAAGCTAAATCAGAAAAGCTGCCCGCAGAGCAGCAGAACCTGGCAGGATGCTGCAGAGGACAATGTAGTGCTAGAAGTGTTTTAGCTCTCTTTACTAAAATGTTCATGTCGCCTTCAGCTTTCTTGACTAAATTTGCCAAAACTGACACTGGATCAAGAGCAATATTTAAATATAACGTACACCTCAGTGAACGCTCAATGCAGAAATCAATAGTACTGTTTAAAATTTCTCTTTTTCTGGTTCGTTCTTGAACCAGATGGGTAAGAGGAAGAGCTCTGCAGGGCTTGGGCAAAGCCGTTTGCAGCTGAAGGGAGCCCTCCTCCGGGGGAAGAGGCGGCTGCTGCCACCGCGATGCTCTCACCCGCTATCCGTGCTTCCCAAAAAAAAAAAGTCTTGAATTTGGACCAGCAGAAAATCCAAACTCCGATGCCAGGGATCGAAATTAAAGAATGTGAAAATTGTGTCTTGCTGTATACTGCAACTTTAATAATAATGAGCACTTCTGAGTTCGTTATTGAGGTTTATATAATGCCTGAAAAGTTTAATTGCTGGTTTCCCTTGTCTCCCCTCTCAAAACGCTTTCTCGTAACAGCAAGAGTAATAACGTTTTTGTTAGCAGCCCTTCCCTGTGGGAGGCAATTCCTGTTAATTGTTTGAGCTCTCACGCCTTGCAGTGGGTGGATGTAGTCACGCCAATCCTTTGCAAGCCAAACTCTTCAAGATAAAAGATAGGACGGGCGCGTGTCCGGATACTTCACTGGTGTGTCGACAGGAAGGTTTTTTTTTTTTTAATCAAAGTGTACAATAATAGCAAATACACAATAATGAAGGATTGAAATTTACTCACCGTTAGACTCTTAAAAATAGAATTTCACGTCTGCACGGGTACAGCTAAAAAAAAAAATAAATGGATTTGGCCCTTGTGGATACACACCCCAAAGACCCCTTCTGTTATGAGGCTATAAAGTTTGACGAAGGCATTATATAATTGTTTTCATCACTTTCAGATCTTAATGAATCGTATTTTATTGTAATATATATTCATTGCTTTCCTCAGTTAAAAAAAAAAGTTACTGCTTTTATCTTGTATGAAAAACAAGGGAATTTGATAAAGCATTCATTATTTTCATATTACTAGTATTAACAGAATAGAACTAGTACTATTTAATTTTAGATCTTCATAGCTAGCTTGTTAATAACTCATATTTTCCTGTGTTGTATCCTACTAATTTTTTTCTATTTTTCCCAAATACTCTGCATTCTTGAGAAAAAACAAATCCAATGAGTGGATAAGTGCAATATTCATAGAATAAACAGGCCCCTCATCCAGGACTTGGAGTGGAACGTGCAGTGTGAAATGTTTGCAATTCTCTATTCGTGCACTCTTAGGGGAAGGGGAGACACAGGGGAGGGGATGACTGAATGAAAACGGGGACCCTTGGGTAGGTAGGGACTGATAGCTGGGGTGGTTTGGGGTGGGAATGGCTGCTTTTCACTAAAAAAGCATCACCTCTTACTGAAAGCATAAGGCTCATGCAGCATGTTGCCAGGATTATGTGTAGAATTATATTAACATCTTTATCAAGACAGGACTTCTGAGCTCTGCTTGAAACACTCTGTGTGGCATCCCTGCATGATGCTGGCTTCTGGTCTGGTACGTCTCTGCCGGTTCTGTCCTCTGTCACGCTTCAGAATCCGTGATACCTTCGGAAGGGAAACCCATTCTGCTGATGCAGCCCCGAGTTTTGATGCTGTATTGTTACTTGTATTTATTGCAAGAGCTACGGGAAGATTTTTACAGGTCCTCATTTATTATTTTTTTTTCCTTTCCTTATTGTTAACCTAAGGAAAAAAAAAAAAAATCCCCGCTTTGTCTGGGTTAGTTCTCACCTGCAGAATTTCACAGCTGATTTGGGTATTGATTTTGTATTCCTTGGCTTGCAGAGGCTGATCTCTCGGGCCCAAAACAAAATTGGGCAGAAACTTTGCCCTTCAAAAGAAGGTTTTTCTTAAATTCCATTTGAATGGAAGGAGAACTTCGTCTATCCAAAATAATGTGACTTTTCAGGTAGCAATAAAATCGTCTACCTTTGAAAAACTGGACTGTTTTCATAAGATGCAAGAAATGTGAAAGCCGGAGCGTTTGATTGTCTGAGCTCCAGGAAGTAAATCTCTTGTGGCTCTATTTTGTGTCCCTGGAGAGGGGTTATACCTCAGTTTTCTGCTTAATTTTTGTCCTGCTGTTCTTAAGTTTGTCAAAAAAGCCTTAATATTACCAGAGACCTTTGCATTCAAACAGGAAAAGCTGAATTCTGCAGCTGTACCGAAATAGGATCGTTGACGTGATTTTGGAAAAACCTCTCTCATTTTAGAAACGAATCTGGTTTGGAGAAGCCAACTTAATTTATTCACGTGCTCTTGTCTAAACTAGCAAGAAATCCACGAGCATCAGTAGAGTTACACTGAGAGAAGACCCGCAGTGGAGCAAAGCACCTTGTGGGTGCTTCGAGGAGCGCTCTTGGCATATTCCT
>JAOQGH010000002.1:25624716-25645452 GCA_025769975.1 Gallinago jamesoni | reverse complement strand
CCCGGGACCGCTGAGCCTCGGTGCTGCCGTGCCGTGAGCCACTTCCCTGCAGGTCTTGCAGCTTTTTGGAAACCAACTGGAGCTTTGCTGCTACTTGCTGGTGGCTTCCCATCAGCGGCGGCTACTTCTCTGGCAATTTCAGATCCAATTTAGCCCCGTAGCGATGTGCTGTGTACAAATGCAATGTTCAGTAGCTGCCAACAGTACTGATATGATGGTCTGAGAGCAAATGTTCGTGTAAGTTATTTTATTTTCATTTGCTTTTAGTTGCTTGCTAGAAGCAGGGACCACCAACGCGGCGATGCATGGGGGAATGTGTCTGCACACTTGAACTGTTCGATGGCCTCTGCTAGCTCTGCCCGGTGCTTGTATTTCTCTTCCTCTCCCTCCGTGCTGCTCAGTAGTCACGTCTGGTGTGTGTGTCGGTGATTTTCCAATAAAGTACTGTACGTAGGGCTGGGTCCAGAAGCCCCCGCAGTCAGTTGACTTTGGGTTGGGATGTAGGGTGCTCTTGCTGCTTTTCCTCCTCCGGCTTAGACCCGACTCGGAGCAAAGCACGGGTGTCTGTAAAAAGTCACCCATAACTCTACTTTGGGGTGTCACTTCTGTGGGGAATGCATGCATGGCCAAGGGGGAATTTTTTCTCTTGGGTGCTAGGGCTCCATGGCGGTTCCTGGAGCGAAAGCCGTGCCGCACTGCGTGCGGACCTGACTGGCGTAGGCAGAACAAATTTTAGTTTCTCCCATTTTATAATGTCAGGGCTGGGCTGGTCCCATCAACAATGTTCTTCATTTTTTTTTTCCTTGCATCGAGGTAGCATTGATTCTAGTTGGAGAGTGCAATTTTTTTTGTTTTGTGTTTGTTTTTGGTTTTTAAAGTAAATAAATTTGGTTTAAAGCTTCACACTGGCGTTTTACAGACCTGTTCTTATCAGCATAAGCCACTACTGTCCTGAGTTGAGACTCCTGTTTGTTACTGAATCAAAATAATGGGAATTATGTTGATAATTTGGAAATAAATGAGAACTCTATTGGCAGGGGAAGGTTAGATAAAATATGAGGAAAAAGGTGTTTCTAATAAGGCCATAAATTATTGGGTCTGACACTGCAGGTGCTTTCTCTGTATAGATGGTTTTAATACATCACTGCTCTGTGTTAGGATTTTTTTCATTATTGAGAAAAGTTGAGTTTTTCACTCCGTGACATACGATGACAATCTGTTGTCCTGAAGCCAATGATCCACCAAAGACAGACCAACGTGGGATCCACGTCTGTTGTAGCTGAGGTGGTTTGTGTGTCTGGGGGTCTGCATATGCTGAGGTTTGGCTGACGGAGAGGGCAAGGGTGGCTGTTCCAGTCCTGCCTGTGCTGGCCCTCTGTGGGACAGCCCTGTGCTAGTGGCAATTCTGGGAAAACACTGGGTTCTGTGATCTTTCCCTGATGCTGGGGGTTATTTGGTTACAATAGTACCTGTCTGTCTTGGTCCCTGCTTGGTGGGGGAGAAAAAACAGAGGGGAGGAAGAATCACTTGGCACTGTAGGAGAAGCTTAAAGATATAACAGTTAACGTTAAAATAAATATTTTGGGCTTCTCCAGATATTCCCCTTCAAAGCTGTATTAGTGACTCTGTATTTGATGTCTGAAATTCAAGCAACACGGCAGCCTTCTCTGTGCAAACAGTTTTGTGGCTTGAGAGCTTGTTCTTGAACTGCTTCTGGGTCACCAGGTAATAAATCAACAAAATCCCATCATCACCCTTGGGGTTCAGACGAGGGGGAGGACGTCATACTCTGTTCTGACTCTGCATCCCCCTGAACATCTAGTTCAGTTTGTTTCCATCCCCTAGAAGCAGGACAGCTGAGAATAGTGCAGTCACTGGAACTTAGCCTGTTAAAAAAAAAAAAAAAAGTAAACTGAACAAATAGAAAAAGAATTAAAAATAAACCTTTTAAAAAATGAAATAGCTGACTTAACTATTTCCTGTCTTCTGTCTTGGACTTTCAGGGGGCGGAGAGAAGTTATAATTGTTTCCAGTCTCTAGGAGGAATTTTTCTGCAGCATTGCTGAAAAAAATCACTCATTACTCATGGCGAGTTCAAACCTGGAGTACTGCACGAGTGGAGTGTGTGTAGCGTTACAATGACTCTTCTGTACTGAGGGGCCAAACCTGAGTATTGGGGGGTCAATAGTGCACGGAGTAGGTGCGTTTCTGCTGTCTGGCTCGCTTCATGGTAAATCAGTGCTGTTCCTTTATTGCAGATTTAATTGCAGAGAGCAGTGCTCGTTCCTCTGCTTGCTATGTTTGGGGAGAATCAAGCAGATGAGCCTCCTCGGTTAAGACTCAACATCAAGTTTCGCGTCAGGAGAAGTCAGCAGATTGATTGGTGGGTAGGCAAATAACGCAAACAACTCGAGGTGAGTACTGAAAGCACCTCAGTTGGATGTGTACATCTGGAGCTATTTCTAGAGCTGTTAATTACCCACCATTTTAGAGAGACAATTTGGGCTAGTCAGTGATTTGGAACCTAAATCTGCTGCTGAATGAAGGCTGAAACCTGTTTGAGGAGTTGTCTCCCTTCCGTTAGCAGAGCAGTTGCACCTGGCTGGATTGGAACCCCCTATGGGTTTTGCTGTTCCAAATTTGTATTGGGGGGGGGGGGTGGTGGTGGTGTAAAAGTAAAATCAATCTAGGCTTGGTCTAAGTGAGTCTTTGCAATGGGTTTCCCGGTGGTTGATGTTCTTGATGTGACCTTGAATATTAGATGCTGTTGTCATTTCTGTGTTGGTGTAGCGCTCCATTTTCTAGTGGTGAGGTGGTGGGAACGTACCTGGTGGGAGCTTGGGAGAGTATGTCGGTGACCAGAGATAGAGAAACGTGTGGCTGGTCTTAGTGCGTGTGGTCAGGTTGGTGACATTTTATTGTTTTTTGGTCTTTTGTTTGTTTGTTTTCTTTTTAACATGGGAACCATTCTGCTTGGTAAAAGGTCTAGCAATTGGGTGTGGTTTCTGTCATAGTTTATATAAGAAGGAGGAACTGAGGGCTTTTTTTTTTTTTAAGAGGGTTTATGGGCAGGAGTCCATTCAGTTTGTTTTGGGATGCAAGTTAAGCCAAAAGGGGAAGAAAATGAGTCTGGGGAAACCCTTTTATATGGTAACACCTTTGGATGGTATTTTCTTGTGGGCTCTGATCCAGCTCCACTGAAGGTAGTGGACTGACTATTGTTGATCGTTCAGATGTTAGAGCTTTTGGCCAAATAATGATTCTTTCAGAGCTGACAGATATTATGACGCTCACAGCGCCGCTCCTTAACGTACCTATAGCAAATGTGAGCTAGAGACAGAAATAGTAACTGCAGCCTCACGTGTTGTCCACTTTTTGTTTAATGAACCTGAGATGGTGACTGGTTGGATAAAACTGTTTGTACAGTGAAGAGCTCCCACGAGGGTCCAGATGTGCTTGGGTGGCTGAGATGCTTTCCTAGAAAAGAAAATCATGTGCTTGAAAGGATATTTTGCCTTTCTCAGTCATCCCAGTAAAACTGAAACCCAGAAAAGCTACATTTGTTTTTGCACTTAACAGTACTTTTTGCCATTGATGGCAAGAGTTATTGTTAATGAGGGGTTGGAAGCCCCAATCTGTCTGAACTGGCACAAAACAGAAGACCATTTTGTGACCAGTCACCAAGTCAGCATGTCGATTTGATGCAGATTAGTGTTAATAAAGATGAGTTAATTTGTGATGGGCCAACACAACAGATCTGTTGGGAAAACATAGCTCTCCTTTCTGCCAAGTGACCCTATAAAAATGTCCCTCAGGCTTTAGCACAGATCACCTGAGGACCTGTGATGATTTAGCTGATGCATGCGGTACTGGGGGCCTGGTTCTGTGACTGGGACGATAGAACTGCATCTCTGTCCCAGTGAAAATTAATGAGAGTGCCGTAGCACGATGTTCTCATTGCCCTGGATTTGCCAGTGGTGGGGAGAGACACTTGGACAAAGCATTATCTTCCCCCTACTCCACACTCGGAGACTTTACTTGACTTCGGTGCCCAGTCCAGAACTGGTTTCAGAGCGGTGCTGGTGGTTATGTCGTAGGCCAAGTGGTAATGGGAGTTTGAATATCACCAGACCAGCCTGTGTCTGCTCGTGTGACAAGCGTGGGTGACAGAGGCCAGACACGGGGGGGCTGCCTTCTCTGTGACTGCTGGCCTTGCCCAAGGGCTTGCTCAGAGAACTGCAAAACAACGTGAAGCGATTGAGGTTTGGGGTTTTTCCCTAAAGCAGTACGTGCTGGAACAGTGAAGTCAAAGCAAACGTTTGTTTGAGGGAATGTAATCGTGTCTGTGCCTGTAAAGGTGAAAACTCTCCTGGGTCACTCAACTTGGGGGTGAGGAACACAAATTCGTATCGGGCAACTGTGCCTGTGAAGATGCTGAGCAAAAACTTCAGATTGCTGTGCCCAAAAGTAGAACTCGGCATTTCTCCTCAGGCATTTATAGAGCTGGTATTGTCTTGGAATTGAACAGCACTTAATAATGGTTAATTAAGGCTGCTCAAAATTTCCTGGAGAAGAAGAAGAGGCAAATTGGGTTCTGGATGACTGTAGAGGAGGAAGTGGCAATAAATGTAAAATATTGCCAGGTGCTTTATCAACTTAATTATTTTTTTCTTAGGATTGTCACAGATCCTTGTGCCCGTATCCTGGCCCCCACCAGAGCTGTGGCACAGACACCTCTGCAAAAATTCCTAGCCGTGCATGTGTGTCTTGGAAAAGATGACCCTAAAAAGGGCCTGGAGTAAAAAATTATACTCGATCAGAGGTCCCGATGTGCATGTTCCAGGTATGCTGAAATACCTCGTGTTCAGGCAGCTTGGGCTCCTTCCAGGTGTCTGCCAGCCGGCAGGCGTGCGGGCTGACGGGCTTTGGAGGGTGGCAAGTGCTAGTGGCGAGGGAAATTCGGGATGTGTGCTGTCACTGCCCTTCCTTTTCTTTGGTCGTGCCCAAAATCAGAGCTCTGCCAGGCCAAAGCAGGACCAGGCCCTTGGCACAGCGTGAGCCCGGTCCCGCGGGGCTGAGCTCAGCTCTGCCAGGCGCTTTGGGGGATGTCTGCTGGCGCGGATGCTCTGCTCTCTGTGCCCGCAGGACCAGGGCAGGGAGGCTCTGAGGGACTGCCGGGCTTCCCGGGCTGTTTTCTCCAGAGCTATTACAAGTTCTTGCAATGTGAACCTCTAACGTTTTCAAAGACTCAGGCAGAAAGGACTTGCTATATAAACAGACTGTACCTGTCATCTCCCAATTCATTGATTGCTTGGACCAAAGGTGGTGCTAAATCTAAATCTTTGTCTGTAATATTTATATTTTGTTGGACTTTTTTTTTTTTAAGTGTTTGATAAAAACAGATGCAGTGTCCTTCTTACATGAGAAATTTAGTCCCGGCTTGGGACATGGCAAAATTTACTGGACTTTCAGTGTCCAGAATTGTTGGTGGTTAACATTTTGAGCAGGCTTGCAGTGTTTTGGGGGGAGGTGGGAAAAGGGTACTCTATCTTCAAATGCTTGCAGACTGTAAGAATTGACTTGTGATTTTTTTTTTGTTTGTTTGTATTTTGTTTACATTGCCTCTTATGCCCTAAGGAAAAATAAATTTTTGACCTTTTTAATTGTGATCCACTTGGTTTATTTTGGTTCTTTTCAATTATTTTTTTTTTAGTACTGTTTTAATTCTACTTGTGTTTGTCTAACCACTGAATTTAGTTTTCCCAGAATAACTTACAACTCCTGTACGTGCAGTTGCAAATTTCAGCTTAAGTTTAAATGGATAAAGGAGCTTCTCTCGTCCCCTGGTCCTGACTTGTTATTATATGCTGTATTTCTGTGGATTTTCTAATCCACGAGGTTTTATGGACTGTACACCTCCGCCCTCAAACATGAAGCCTTTTTGTCTGTGGTGAGCAAGGTCTAAAGGTTTAAAATACTCTGTCAGACTGTTTTTTTGGAGAGGGATGTGGCATCAGATGTGAAATAAGAAGAAAAGCATGCTTTTGCATGAGTGGGTGGCCCTTTGGTTCTGTGATAGAAGGGTTGCTCTGCCAATTGGGAGGAACCCTTAGCCCGGAGGGCAGGCGTCACAGCAGAATTTTTCCTAATTATCCTCGCTCCTTATGCAGGACACCTTTCGGGTGTGCAGAGAGCAGTGGATTAGGGGACCTGATGGGGGAGTGAGTTGTAATAGTAAAGAGGAAATGAAGTGGTTTTCTAGCACTTCAGTCCCTGACTTGGCCGTAAGAGCCCTCTGTAGTGTGTTACCCGCTTTCTCATTGTCTGTTAGCACTCTGCAAATCTGTAGGTAAAGGGGGCTATTGCCTGGTGCCTGCCTTCCCCTTCAGAAAGCAGACCTGCAGAGGGGCTCTGGTGGTCCCCAACTTTGTGTTCCTGCAGCAGAGAATGACCTCGCAGGAATGCAGCCTTCCTATTAGCACGAGGCTACCTCTTCACTCCATGATGTGGCATTTCACAATGAGAAAGGGCAGAGAAATGAGTCTCACCCGGGCCCTGAGATGAGGCAGTTTTTGTTGGCGGCACCGTGATGATCTTCATCAGCAGCGCCGCCTGTGAGATGTTCCTCCTTCCTGGCACGTCAGCAGGTGATGCAGGAGGAGTCCTGCTTGGACATTCCTGGATGCCACGAATTAGATCTGAGGCAGCACGTAGTCCTCAGCATTTTAAGGCACAAAGTTAGTGACAAGGGACCTGTGTCCCCTCTTCCCCTGTGTGTAGAGCGACTCAGCCAGTTTAGGGTTGAAAGGGTTTTTCTGGACTGGTGCAATCGCCACATGGATCCCCCTGTGTATTGTAACCCACCCTTAATTGCTCTCAATTCCTCATTTTTCTTTGAGAGCTACCACCAAAGCCTAAAGATCTCTGGTCCTGCTTCTGTGTGTTTGTAGTACGTGTGAAAAGGAGTAAAACTCAACCTTAGGAGAACGAGGGTGGAGAGGGTGAGGTGGAGAGGGTGAGGTGGGTGGAGAGGGTGAGGTGGGGAAAGAATAAAAGGAAAAAAAAAAAAAATTTTTAAAAGCGGCGTTAAATGCTGTGTGCCGCCACCAGGTGGCGACGCTGGACCAGCTCTGCGGCTCCTGGACCACTTTAGGAGCATCCTCTCCCCTCCCTCCCTCCAGCTCCTCCTAGCCCCCAGCGCAGTCCGCTGGCCACCGGCCGAGAAGCCCCTGGGGATGGTCCAGCCTGGGGACCAACGAAGGGGGATGCCCTCTGGCTGGAGAAGGTCTGGCCTGTGCCGTGCTTGGTCTTGGTGGAGAAGCGCTTGGGAGTGATGGTGAAATCACAGATCTGGTTTGGATTTGGTGCGGTCAAGGGCAGGGTGACTTCAGTGATGCTCAGCAGATGGGGGGGCAGAGCTCACAGGGGCTACTGCACATGGCAGAGGCAGGAGGGAAAGAACAGGCTGGGGCTGTTGGTGGGGAAGCATGGCAGGGTCCCACTTGCTGATGCCAGGGTCTGAGCTTGTCCTAGGGTTAGCACTTCACGTGTCCTAACATCTGGCAGTGCTTGACCTCGGCACATCTCACAGGGGCTGTCTGGCAGGGCTGTGTTGTGCAGTTCTTGCTCCTGAGGGGATGAGGCGACTTCCCTTCTGTGGCCAGAAGGGACTTTCCAGACCCACTAGAGGGCCTCCTGTCCCTGGGAAAGTAGGAGCTGGGCACAGCTTTTGGAGTGTAGCACAGGGGTGTGCAGGCTTGCCTTGTCCCAACAGCCCAGAGCTCCTTGGGGGGGGTGGTGGTGGTGAAGAAGGCTGGGTTGCAGAAGTGGTTTTGCTTTATGCAGCCTGAAAAGTTTTAGGCCACTGGGGAGCTGTTAGAGTAGAATAGCTTCAGCTGGAGAGGCTGAGGACACCTCTCCTGGAATGTCCCTGTCCCTTGGCAGACGGATCACCCACACTGAGGGTGATGACGACAACTCAAATATGTTCTGTGATGGGAGAGAGTGATCCGGCCAATCTCTCATCTGCTGAAGAGCTGAACAAAGGGCTGGAGGGGAAATCTCACATGGCTGTGTGGTAGGCATGCTCCTGAGCAGAGCCCTGAAGCTGGGGAGCTACTGGATTTTGGAGGAGCTGTAATCACTGTGGAGAATCCATATCTCCGTTGAGTCTGTGTCCCTTGCTACATGCTGAGGCAGCACATGCGTCTTACCTCGGCCTCTCCCTTAGCCCAACCACAGCTTGTCACTGGATCTTCTCAATATGTTGCTCCGTTCAGGGCTGCGATCATCCTGTGGGGGTGTTGGACTACAAAGCTGGGATGGGGACACCTGGCTATATTGCCACTGCTCTGCCTCGTCTTCAGCCCCTTACCTGGCCCTGCCAGACTGAGCAGCGTGGTCTTAGGTTTCCTTGCAGCACATTTTCCCTGTCTGGTGGTGGTGTGCATGGGGTCCCTCTCATCCACACATGCTGGAGGAAAGCGTGGGCTCTCCAGCTAGCTCCCTGCAAGGACTGGGCTCTCACACCACTGTTGCTCTTACTCTTACCTCTTGTCTTTTGCCACGCTTGTGGAAATGGTAAATACTCAGAGGCCCGTGCTTCTGCAGGATACCTAATCAACTTTATTCACAATCACAGTTATCCAATTTTTCACAATGAGTTATTCTTCTCTTTAAACAGAACACAAAACATCTTAAAAGTAAAGCAATGAAATGCAAATGACACAAGAACACAGAGGTACGTGGGAACCTACACCAGTCAAACAAAACAAAAGGTTAGGATTGTTGTTACTGCTTTTGCTGGTTTTTTTTTTTTTGTCTCCCTGGAGAGAGCCTAGCCTTCCTCCCTGCTCACAGCCAGAGGCCAGGTTTGCTGGGAGCAGGACTTAACCCCAATTTTTTTTTTGAGCTCAGATGCTGGGGGATGCTTTCAGCTTCTGCTAACTCCTAGAGTTTGGTCCATAGTAAAACAAACACAGTTATATATTAAAACACTCTGAATTTGGAAGGTGAAAAGGGAATTCACACCACTGTACCGGTACCCATGGATGGAGTTTCTTGAAAAATAAAATGTACCCCTTGGCTTGCCCTGTGTGGAGGGGAACCAGTCCCACTGGCGTGGTGAAGGCTCGGGAGGCTGCTTATTGCACGTTTCCCCACATCCACTGTTTCACCGGCACCTCCCTACCCCTTAGGTGCCGCCTTTCCAAAATCTTTGCATGGGAGGTTGTGTCACTACTGGACCAGCCTCCCTGCGTCTGTCAGTCAGGGCTCTGTCCTCAGGCTGGCATGGCTGCTGCCATGGCCGCTGTCACCCCCCCAGCCTGTGCCAACCTGGCCTCCTCCCACCCCTCAGTGAGGGCACCTGGAGCCATGGCCCCCCGGGGCTTTCGTTGGCAGGGCTGGGTTAGGGGTGTAGGTAAGAGGTATGCAAAGAAACAACTTCAATCCCTGTAACCAGAATATCAGCATTCAAGTTAGTTGCTGCCCGCCAGGCCGGGCTGGGGGTGGCTGCAGCCCCCCATGGTAGGCTGCAGTGATGGCGGCGCCTCCAGAGAAAGGCTCTACAATGCATTCTCCAGCTAGTAGCCTTTTTTTTTTTTTTTTTTTTTTTTTTTTTTTTTTTTTTTTTTTTTTTCATTTCAAGAGGACAGGGCAAGAACATGTTTTCCAGGTGCTCTTGGGAGCATCCTCTGCAAGTGCTCCTTCACCCACCTGCTACCTTGGGTAGACATGATGCCCCTTGCAGCAAGCAGCTGTGTCTATTAAATGCTTTTATCCCTATGCTGTGCTGTTCCCACACATCCCATCTGTGGCCAGATGCTGGGGTGCAGGAAAAGGCTCGGCAGGAAGGGTGCAACTCCATGGCTTTCCCTGGCCTGGCCTCAGGGGCAACATGGCGAACGGCCCTGCTGCTGTGCCCCAGCCCTCATCATCCCTCAGGGTCCAGACACCATCTCCTCCTCCCTTGTGGCCCTGGAAGGTGGCAGGATGGGGCTGGAGGAGACACAGGCAGCTCTGGCTGCTGTGGAGACACCCTGCCTGGGCTCCAGGACTGGCAACCCGGGGCGGCCATGGCAGAGAAGTGGTTGTCACAGCAACCATGGAGGCCACCATCACAGGCACCACCATGAGGACAGCGGGGTTTCCAACCGGGGCAGGAGGGAAGGGGAGTTGTTTAAATAAACCAAAGCAAACCAAACCCCTCAAGCTATTGTTGGGGTTTGGTTTTTTTTTTTTTTTTTCTTTCTTTGCTCTCTTCCTAACACTTAAGGACAGCCATGTCCTGCCAGCGGGCTGGCTGTGAAGGGCTGAGTACCAACTGGCTGGTTTTGTCATAAAGCACAGTGATAAAATTACCAGTAAATGAAACCCGCAGACATGTGGGTTTATACATTCTTCCCCAGTGGGGTTGGAGATGTTTGTTTCTTTTTTTTTTTTTTTTTTTTTTCTTTTATTTTCTCCTTCACAAGTGCTGGCTGGATGGTAGGGGGAGGAAAGGCGAGGGAGGCACATCTATCTCCCTCTAGCGCAGGCCCATGGGGGCAGAGGTGCTGCCGATCCCCTCCTGCTGGGTGGAGAGCACTGGGGACAAGCCACAGCAAACGGGGGGTGGTGGGGTTGGAGAGCTGCTCGTCGTGAGACAGGATGGTGATAGGAGGTGGCTGGACGCTGGGAGGGAGCAATGCCAGTCCCGGTGCTGGCCGCCAGGCCTGCCATGAATGCCTCCCCCAAGGAACAGCGAGGGAGGAGCTGGGGACAGTCCTTGAGGGGCTGCCATGGGGCTGCTCTTCTGCCTGCAGCCATGGGGTGGGGGGTTGTCTCACAAATCCTGGGTCATTTTCTGCACTGGCCAAAACCCTTCCACTATGAATGCGCTCACTGGGTCAAAGCTTGCCTTGCACCATCCTGAGGTGCTTCCTACAGCCAGGCTCGTTGTACATGGAAACATGTTGCTTGTTTCTCCTCTTCTGCTAAGATGTCCTAGATGTCCTCTGCACCCACGCTGTCTCTTGAAGGAGATGTGTAGCACTGAACCTTTTACTGCCCCTGCTAAACATTGGAGACTCCCCTCCACTACGTGTGGTGTAGAACAGGGATGATTGCACCATCTGGGTTTTTTTTTTTTGAGATAAAGTTTAAAATCCACAGGGGAGAGTAGTCCATCGCAGCTTCCCTGACACACTGGAGTTCAGCACCAGGGCTTGCTTGGAGGCTAGAAGAGCAGCGTCTAAGCTCATCTCATCTGTTGTCCATGGAAGAGGGGATCAGGGTGGTGGTGGGTGATGGTTGTTGAATCTCCTGGATGATGAATAGAGACCAAGACCTGTGGTGTTTCACAGCCTCTTCCCCACCTGCCCAGTCCCCACCACCGCATCTGTTGCTGCTCTAAGTGCTGCGGTATGTTTTGATGATATCTTTGATGGCCCGTCTGCAAATGGGGCAGCAAGCGTTGGCCATCTTCTTGAGCTTCAGCCCACAGGAATAGCAGAGACACATGTGTCCACAGGAGTAAATGACTGTGTCTACCATGTTCTCATAGCAGATGGTGCATTCATCTCCCCAGGGCCCTGAGACGGACGGAGAGACAGGTGACTCAGGCAAGCTGATGGGAGAGTTGGGAGCTGTGCCTGAAACACAAACAAAAGGGTCACTCGTGCTGCTTATAAAAGGCTTCTTGACATCCCAGGGTAATTTCTGCCCCAAGGGAGGAACCATGCCCTAGCAGAAATGGGTGCTCCAGGATCAGGGGGTCCTCCCTGTGACCTACTGTCCCACTCACTGAGCCCTGGGTTCACAGGCTCAGGGCCACAGAAAGGCAGCATCTGCTGGGATCTGCTGCCCACGTAGAGCAAACCAAGAGACAGCTGTTCCCACGCAGCTGGGACAAAGAGCAGAGTCACATTTTTCAAAGCACTGTCTTAACGTTAACAAAGGAGGAAAAATGAGGAGGGGTGGATCACATCATCTGCTTTGAAAAGGGAGAGGCTGGGTGGCACAAGGTAGCAGCAGCTCCCAAGACACGCAGTGCTTCATCTCTAGGGCCACTCCAGGGGTGTGGAGGAACCCGCATGGACAGCATCTAGCTCATAGTGGGTCATTGCTTTGAGAGCTGGGGGGGCTGAGGGGGGGGGGGGAAGGTGGGAGGGGGGGACTGCAGTAATTATGCTCGTGGCACACTTGTAATGGGGTCTCACCAATGAAGCCAGATGAGGTTGCAAGATACATGTCTACATGTACATAAGCCTTGAAATGGGCTGCCCAGGGCAGGGGTTGAGGCCCCATCCCTGGAGGGATTTCAAAGCCGGGTTGCCATAGTGCTTAGAGCCATGGGTTAGTGATGGGTTTTATCAGAGTGAGGTTGATGGTTGGACTGGATGATCTGAAAGATCCCTTCCAACCCAGACAATTCTATGATTCTATGATAATGAGAACATTTCTATTTCTTTCTCCTCAAACCCATTAAAAATCTGAACATTTGCTATCACCAGTTATTAGAGTTGAGACCAATGGGTTACCCTCTCAAAAAAAAAACCACACTTGGTTTGGACAACAATGACAAGGATTTGTTAAGTTGCATATCCCACCATCAGTGCCTTAGGATCATGCAGCTGCCTGGGGCTTTAAAAATGCTGCAGAACAGCCTGTCATTTTCTACTGCATGCATCTAAATCTCACTGGAATTCATCGGCATATTAGGAATATCAATACTGAAGGTGTGCGGAGAGGGAAAGGGGGGGCCTGAAGGCACAACCGTAGCTCCACTCCCAGCTAGCGTGCAACTTGTCACTGCCACGCAGCCCTCCAGAAGGAGCTGTGCGTCACAGGGACACGCACATAACAGAAACTCTGCTGCGTCCCTCGGGACCTTGCGTGATGAAAAGGGTTAGAGAAATATTGCTGTCTAGGCATCTAAGCAGCTTCCACGTAAAACGGACTGAAAATAGCCTCTGCAGAGGCTCTCCCTCCCTCCCCGAGGGAGCTGACGGGAGACTCTGTTGATCATTGTGGTTTTAGAGTCCTCCTGGGACATGAGCCCGAGACGGGCGAAGGGAGGCAGCGTAGGAGTGAGCAGAGGGAGGCAGAAGGAGGAGGGGGTGTCCCTTCTGGGGGAATCCCACCACACTTACCACTGATAGAGCTGCAGAGGGGGCCAGAGCCACAGGTAGACAGGATGGGGTCGGAGACACCGCTGCAGAGGACGGTGGGGGAATTGGGTGTGGAGGTGGGCGAGCTTGGTGTGGACAGCCCCAGGCGCTCGGCTAATATGGTGGAACCTGCACCACGAGAAAAGAAACCCACAGTTACTTTTTAAAGCTCGGGGCTGACGAGGCTCTGGGGATATGCGGCAGGGAGTGCAGCTCTCAGCACTTGTCAGGATTTGTGTCTCATCAGCACGAAATCTAGGGAAGACATCAAGGAAAAGAAACCCTCATACGCCTTTTTAAATGCTAGCAGCTGGCCCTGACGAGACATTGAGCTCCCACAGCCCCCCGAAAACATCCTTTAGTCATCATAACCCTTTGTTTCTGTCCTTAAATGTGTCTCAAGTCATTAAGTGCAGTTACTTTCCTTATGGTTTCACGCTCCCATGCCCCCCCGGCACTATATCCAGTGATGGGCTGGTTGCCAGCAGAGGACACAGCCTGCGGTAGGGTGGGCTGGACTCCAGCACGAGAACGTATCACCTTGTCAAAGCACTTCACGCTAACCCAGCACAAAACTGCATCATTCCAGGCTAGGACAAATTCACACAAAGACACTCAAGGACTTCTTAGGGACAAGCACGAGGGTTTGGCAATCAGGAAAACTTAGCTCCTCTCACTGCTCTGCCTCTTCTGTAGGGTGGCCTCTGTTGGATGGAAGTCCCTGTGGTGCATTTGGCCTCTGCGATGAACAAAGACACCTCTCCCACCATTCAGGAATGTTTTCTCCAGTCCTTGCATGTCTGAATGTGATGGCTCAAGAGTGCAGAACTCCTTTGAGTCCCTTCTAGGTGTCCCCAGCTCCACTGCCTCCTGCCTTCACTGCCCACCATCACCCCTCGGTTAGTGGGGTCTGTCAGAAAAGCCAGCTCTGCCCCACAGCCTTCTTGGCACCCTCCCTCCCACTCAGCCTTTTTCTTCTGCTGTTATAACAACAAGTATCTTAAAACCCCTTCCATAAGGGAAAAAACCAACAGGAATGCTTAAAACTCTAATTGCTGCAAAGGTTTTGGAGGGGAATTCCATGGTCCTCAGTAAGACAGTGGTGAGACAGCAGCATGAACCAAGGTATGGTGTCCTGGTGGTAAAAACTAGTTTGCCTATGGTTTTCAAGTTAAAGTCTCTAGTTCCCCAGCTGAGAGGACAACCAGGGTAAGTCCAAATCACAGCTAAAACTCTGAGACTTCTTCGTGTTACCATATAAGGAGCCGAGAGACACAGAGGACTTGGATCTGCAGTGTCCCTGCTGAGTCGGAGGCTACTCTCCAGGGAAAAAGCAGCAGTAGGAGGCCAGGAAAACCCCACGCACCAAAAAGGTTCTTCAGTTCCTATTTGCAGGGAGGCTCCCAAGCCGAGAAGGACCAAACCTTGGAAGAAGGGACTCCAAGTGCCAACTGTGGGTTGTACAAAAAAAACCAAGAGCACAGCACATTCACCAGCACCAGATTCACCTGCCCTTTTTAGCAGGACAAGACTGAGCGGTTTAAGTGTAGGACAGGGACGTGTGTGCGTGTGCGTGTGAGAGAGATGTTTGGATCAAAAACTTCTCTGAGGGCCGCATATGGGAGAAGCAGCAATTAGCTTCAACCTCCAGCCCCTCAGTTTTACTCCTCTTCAAATGAGGAGCGCTTTCCTCCCAGGCACAATCTGAAGTTGACTCAGCCTCTGTAAAGGTCCTTGGGGCTCTCACGCTCGAGACGCTGGAGAGAGGCACCTCCTTTATCACACAGACGGGAGCTGAGGCTGGAGTTGAGCTCAGTAAATAGGCAAAGAGGATGATGCAACCTCTAATGACAGCCACTAGCAATGGCCCTTCCCCTCCCATCCGACAGATGCCCGACCGTGGCAGAGCTCTTGCCTGTGGGTAACACACACTGTATGTAAACAGGCCCGGCAGGGGCACAGATTTCAGCTCTGTTCACCACACACAGAACAAATATGAACACAGAGCAGCTGAAGAAGTTTTTCAAGCCTTCCCTCTCCTCCCCGCAGCCTGGAGACACCTCTTCCATTTGACTGACATTGCGTTTCTAACACCAACCCGGCCATTTCATTAAATGCGAAATAAAGACTATTTAGGAGGGTTTTTTTCTTCCTGGACTAATAGGAGGATTTGGAGGTGCCTCGAGTGTGAACTGTGTGAGTCTGAACTGATGAAGCATGCTGGCCTTTCCACAGTGCGAGGAGAGCTCGTCAGTGCAGGATCTTTTCTGGTTGTAGCTGGTCTGATTCCCAAAATGGCCTTACCCAAGACCCGGGGGCCAGCACACACCTTCCCACCTCTTTTTCCCAAGACAAGGCGCAGCTCTTGACTTCTCTCCAGCCTAAGTCTAGAGCTTTTGTTTTAAAACGATCCGAGTTCCCTACCAGACAAGACACACTTCTCCCTTGGTGACAGAAGAATCAACATAAGACACGTTACTCACGCTGCTGAGATATTGCTGGATGGGCTGCAGACACCACGACAAGGAGCACGGAATGAGATCATGTGCAGGGCGGAATGAGTGTGGCCAGCTTGGCTTAACTCAAACCAGATACGTGTGCTCAAGGCCAAACATGCTCATTGTGTGTACAGAGCTCCCACCAAGAGCCAGCTTTCAAACCGTGATTTCAGAAAAACCCGAAACAATTCTAAATAAATTAATTCAAATATTGATTTAGAAACATTCTTCCTCTCGAAAGCTCCCAGATAAATTATCTCTGCTGCTAACTTGTCTCGTGTCGGATCTCAAACATGCTGAACACGCTGGAATCACCTTTAAATGGAATTTGAATCAATTCCATTTGCTGTTTTATCTCTGCAAAGTCCAATTATTAGCAAAATATCCAACGCAGATTGACTCTTTCTCTCCACTTCTGTCATCACTCTGGGAGAGGTGCAAATAAATGAATCTATACATCCACCCACAAACGGAAAGAGAGTATTATATTTTCAGTAGACAAGAGCATTACCAGGGAACGTAGAGACAACATCATGCCAGGAAAGGCTGCTAAAGGTTTGTAATTCAAAATGGTCTTGCCAAACTGGAAATAGGATCAGAAATAAATGGGAGGGCATCCAATACCATCAAATGCAAAATGCAGCACTTAAGCAGAGATAATTGGCTACCCAACTGCAGGACAGGGAATTAGTCCATTCAATTAGAAATACAGCTGTCTTACAGAAAAAGGCCTGGGGGTTGCTGGAGGTCACCAGATGATCATAAATCAACAATGCTGTCCCGTTATGAAAAGGTTGCACCAATCCAGGGTCATATGAGGCTGGCTAAGGACTGGAGCCGGAGCCTGGCAGCACTGTGGTATCTCTGTCCCTGGAAATACTCAAAATTCGACTGGACATGGTCTACTGCTAACTTGGAAGTTAGCCGTGCTGTGAGCAGGAGGTCGGATTAGCTAATTCCCAGGGGTCCCTTCTGACCATGTCTACCCGTCTTTTAAACACCTCCAGGGATGGTGCCTCAACCACTTCCCTGGGCAGCCCATTCCAATGGCACCCATTAACTTCTTGGGATTTTACCAGGACATTCCTCATGCTGTCACAGTGTGGGGAAGAGTCTTCATGTTCATAAGGAGACAAAAGCAAGACTCAACTAATTTTACTAAATTTCTGTCTTCTTCTCTTAGCCCTTTCTCTCTCGCAATTAAATTCAACATCATATAGTCCCACTGCACTTTTTCAGATTTTAACCCAAAAGGCCTGTGAGCACAACGTTTCTGTCAGGGCAGTGGGACTGTGCTTGTGGAAGTCTTGCAGACACCATGCTCCACAGGCTGAAAATGTCTGCTGCTTTGAAGTGGAAATGTGGTATTGCATAGTCTGGAGACTTTGCCTTCAAGTTAAAAAAGCAACTAATGAGCAATACCCAATGTTTGCCGGCTGCAAATCGGAATGAGTATGATGACTTCTGCCCCCGGAATGTTGTCTGGCAATACCAAACACCTTCTTAGGCAGTTCACTCACCTCCTGCTATTTGCATCACCTGTCTAGGCTCCTAAGGATTATTTCACAAGCATTATAAAAATAATGCATAACCATTCGGTCTACACTCCACAACTATAAGTTTTTCCCCGGATTGAACCCATCCAACTCAAACTTTATTTTTCCTGTCTTACAGGATGCTGTCAGTAAATGACCACTACTGTCCAACTCACATAGTTTGAGCATCTTCACCTTTTTAATGGGCTTTCCTTGCCCATACCCATCTTCAGGACTATGCCAGGATCTTAACTAAACATTCCACCTAAAAGACAAAATACGGGAGCTTCTTGCCATAGTTTCTAAGGGACATAAAGTCTGCAACTTGTCCATACTGACTTGTCCATAGGCTGAGTATCATGTGGAGCACACTTACAGCCCCTTCTCTTTTTATAACACATTTGCTGCAGAAATAGGACAGCTAATAAAGATCAGGTAATTCCCAACAGTAATCACAGATTTTTGATGTTGTTCCATCCGTCCAAAGGTCCCAGATCTTCCAGCACACAGTGGAAAAGATTAGAACAGCTGCTGAAATCTGGCTGAAGACTTCAACTGTGATATTAAGGGTGCTCAAGAGAGCTGTGCACTTCTCATACGTTTTAGTCCAGTGAGCACTGGGCACCTGACAGTCGTAGTCATTTAGATGCCTTCCAAAATTCTCAACTTGATTTCCCTTTGTTAGGAGCCAGATTTTTAAGCCTGTCAGCTGAAATAATTTCCCTATCTTAAAAACTGCTCCATTCTCACATTTAACACTCTGAATGAATCAGGGCCATTGATTTTGTTATCTAAATAGGATCAAGGTTCTTTCAAAAATCTGGCACAAATCACACTGAGCTCATGTGAACATCTGCCTGTGGACGTCCATCCCATAACGTGGACTCCTGCAGTGTGAGAGCCATGATGTTACCGAGACTGAATACTACAGCAACTTGACCACGTAGAGATTTGTGTCTTTGCTTAATGTTATCTATTCCAGACCTTTGGCTTTATAGTGACCACTAGTATTGTGAACACCCTTGATATATAACCATGTGCAAGAACCTGGACATCAATTTTGTTCTTACTATTATTTTGCTGGAAAATTCCTATATAAGTCTTTTGTTTTCTGCTCATGGATGTAGCCTGTGTAGAACTTTTCCTCTGTTCGTCCTCCTATTCCAGAAAAAGGTAGAGAGGTACTTTATTAGAGAATGCAGACCGGTGGAATTACACAGCTATTTTGCATTTACAAGAGCAAAAGCCCATATTGAAGACACATTGGGAACTTGGAACAGTACACTAAACGTGTATTCTCTTGACCTGGTGGCGAGACACAGTGTACTGAGATCTCCTGGGTGCTTTCCTCTGTCTTCTTCCATGAAGGAAGATGAAGTTTCTTTCTCTGATGTTCTCCAGACAGATGTCAGACCAGCACCTCTCCCTTTGCGCTGACACTGGAAACCTTGGTATTCCATCAGTGGCACATCCACTAAAAGGTGTGTTTCATCAAGACAAGCTTTGCAAGAGCTAAATCCTTCCACATTTTATTTCAGTAAATGCTTTTCGCTAATGCAAATGTTCCACCAGCTGTAGAGAGGGCTACAAATTCCACAATGTTCTCTGCTCCAAAGAGCAGCCCTACACATTTCTGCACATAATCAGATTTTCTTGCCTCCAGCCAAGTCTGCAAGAGAGCTATTTGGTCCCCCAGGGCCACTCAGGTCTTGCCCAACAGGGACTTTTGAATCCATCATGTTAAAACAAAGGAACAAAGCACCTGTAGCTGCCTGGGCACATGGTAGTTAAAGATCAACAATAATGGTAGGGAAGGATGTAAGCATATCCATCATTTCTGAATGCTATAAAATACATGTATTTACACAGCCATTTGTTATGTTCCCACGGTGATGGGAACAATACTGCATTGACTAGAAACCAGTGCTTCCTTCCCCTTGGGCTTGATGTTTTTTGGCCAATCATGCTCTCAGAGCCCAGCCTCTATGTTCCAACTCATCTCTGCCTCTCAGGTGACCAGCATCAGTTGATGATCCATGGGGTTTCTTGCATTCAAGTACTTCCTGGGGGATTTAAAAACTGCTCAGAACAGAACAATATTACATTTTGTTCTTTACAAGCCCAAGAAAACATAAGGGATTTTGCATTATGCTACAGAAATGTCCGGAAATAGGTCAAATAGGTCAAATAGGTCAAAAAGCAGATTGTGCAGGCAAAACCATAAGGCCTGTGGTTACTGATGGGTGTCAGACAACCACTGTTCGTGGAAGCAGAAGGTAGATCCAAACTACAAGGAGAACAGTTCAGACTTTCGTGTGGATCAGAACAGGAGGGTACTTTATGGCTTCACTGGAGCATTGCTATCTGCTGTGTCCAGAAGGGCAGCAGGCCACCAGCACATCTATTGCCATCCTGCAGTTAACTCCAGTTAAGCAGGAGAAATATGAACGCTCCAGACACCACAGAAGTTTTTGATCCAGCAACTCTCACAGCCCAAGCCCAATGTGCCGTCTGAAAGCAAAGAGCGCACAGCGAACTTAGAAGGCATCTTTCCTGACCTGAAAGGTGAAGTTCAGTGGCTACTCAGCACTTCATCCTGCAAAATCCTGGGGACATGGACACCATGCAATGAATATCTAGCCAAACTGAAGCTAAAGAGCCTCTAACGGGGCTCCATCTCTCAACTTAGCTGCTTAGATCAATAACAGGTTAAAAAAGAAGCCTGGATTGTGTAGCTGAACTGCATGAAAAATGAGAGTTGGAGCTTTCATCTTGTTTAAGAAAAACAATCAACAAAGCCCTCTAAAAGATCACAGATATTAATTACCCTGATGAAAAATGGTTCTGTTCACAACAGCACCTTTTTCAGCTCCATCTCAAAAAGGCCATTTGTCTCCAAGTATCTAGGAGACCACAGCAAAAGTGGTTCTGTGAGCAAAAGTATACTGCTGCCTGCCCCAGCACCCCCAGGCTCTGTGCTTCTCCAGGAGGGACATGTATGAATAGGGTGGCAGATGCATGCAGGAAACAAATACTCTTACTTTTCTTGGCCAGCCCTGCTCTGAGCTTCTGTGGGATGAAAAGGCATCCGACAAAGAAGGAAAAGAAAGAGTTTAGTCCCCTATGTCACTCTCACAGTAGCCAGAATAACTTGCTCATGCCAGTGCTAGTTCAAAGAATAGGCAGGTTTTATCTGTCCTGACAGACAAGCTGCGATTCAAAGAGGCTGGTGTATGATCCCAACCTGCATATTCACTGTAGGCAGGCAAAGGAATACGAGATAAGGGAGATCTCTACATCACTTGCTATGAACATCTCACTGCAGCCAGAGACAGCTTATTCTCCTAGTGATGGTGATTTCTGCTCTTGTGGAGGGCAGAATGCAGAGGACAGGACATTTGCAAGCTCTGTGGTTTTCACTTAGAGGGGGTCCTCTTGCTGTGCCCAGCCTCTTCCCAGGTGTGGGCCGATACCTCAGTGCACAGGCTGATGCTCACTGACTGACTTATCCATGGCAAGTGTGGGTTAATTATGTGTCACCTGTGATGAGAC
>JAOQGH010000002.1:25606720-25616801 GCA_025769975.1 Gallinago jamesoni | reverse complement strand
TTTTATCAGAGTGAGGTTGATGGTTGGACTAGATGATCTGAAAGGTCCCTTCCAACCCAGACAATTCTGTGATTCTAAGATGAGGCAGAGGACCAGCGGGGATCGTTCCTAACCCACCTGATGGGCCCTTGCAGTGGGCACCTCCTCCTTGGGATTTTCTTTTATGGCAACAAAAGAGCAGCACCTCAGGTTATCTGAGGATTTTCCCAATGAGATCCCCCCTGGCCCAGTACACCAGAGCAGTGGCTCTGTACTGGTATGCCAAGGAAACATGCCAGCTACTGAATAACCAACATCTTCTGCAATATCTGAGGTCTGACTAAGAGCCTTCCCTGCCCTCCTCTTCTGGGAGCCCTGACAAGAGCACACCCACACACAGTTTGGCTTCAGTAGAGCTCTTTGCTTTGCTTAAACTGGATCATTCCAGGCTCCTCTTTAAATAAACTGCTATTACAAGGGAAGCACAGTCTCAAAATAAAAATGGGCTTTGTTTCTCATATTTGATTTTCCCCATACTTATATTTTAGCCTCTCTTCCCAGGAGTTAATTAAAGAAAAGGAGGAATAAATAAAATCCAAAATCACCCCAAGTGATTTAGAAGTGGGTTGCATTAATGCTTTGTAATATATGGGCTAGCATTTGCATTGCAAGTGCTCCTGCTGGATAGAATTAGACTTATTTTACCCTCCTTTGGCTGGAAACCCACGTAGGAGAACAAATTAATACTGGCAGCTGATGATGATCCTTTGGTGTAGGTGAATGGGTAGAGACCTTTCTGAATAGGAACAGAAGGTCCCCTCCCTGTAACTAAGCATGTGCAGCCTGGCTGACAACTGTGATGTGTGGGTAGCTTGCAGCCAGGGTTTTGAAACAGCTTGTTTTCCACCAGGATGCTTGCATTTCCCTTTGGCTGCTGGACAAAATATCTTTTTCCATCTGAAAAGAGGTTAAGAGAGATGGAGCTCTTCTGCAGACGAGACACATGGCAGCGATAGCAATCCAGGGTTACACATCCAACTGTTTTACTTAGAGCCATCAGTAGCTCAGATGCCTCACCACATAAGGGATAAGATGTCTCAAGCATATGGGATTGGCTGTGAGACTTAGTTCATTAATGTTTGCAAACACCCACGGAAAAAAAGGGTTGCATTTTACTGGTATCTGAAGTGGGTTGGCGAAAATTGAGAGAGACGAGTCTCTAGGAGATGCTGGCCTCCTCCAGGGCTCCATGTTTTTATTAATTATGACATACCCAGCCAAAGAAGAAGAAAAATCCCGTTGAATATGAAGTAAAACAAATGTGGGATTCATCTTCTGGGGTGGTACGTAAGTTGGAAGAGATGTGAGATATCATTCATCCAGAATGACTGATAATGGCCAAGGACTACGAAAGAACAATTCTAGTGAAATGTGAAACAAATGAGGTGACTTTGAACAGTTTCTTTCACCAGAAGATACACAGGAACAAGTTATTTTCTTCTCCTAAAGCTTCAGTTGTCCCTTCTTAAACACAGACCAAGCTGTTCATGCTGGAGTGACCTTTAACGCAGCCATGCTCCTGCAGAACATTTACAACTGACCTTTAGCTCCTACAAAGCAGAGACTGTGTAGGACTGTCCAGGCACATTTTTATTTGCAGAGACAAACCTGGAGCAGACATCAAAAAGATGGAATGGCTTTATGTGACAAGACTGTAAAACAGAAAACGGGTCCAATGGCCAATTACCAAGGAGATCGCACAGCTCCAACCTGAAGAGTTTCAAAATCATCCCTTCTTATTAAATATTCATGCTTAGGAAATTTCCTGTATAAGGCAGTTGGCAGTATTTCTTTGGGAAAAGTCAACTGGTGAGAGACCTCCTTGGGTGAGAACAGATGGACTTGTGAGTGAAAACCACAGCTCTCATGGAGCCACCAGAGCAAACTTTAACCCAGGCGGTCGGGGTACCACCAGCAAGGTGGCCGAGACCACGGCAGCTCGATGCAGGCTGCCTGCCCAGGTAGATTTCCAGAGAGGTTTTTCTGAGCTCTGCATCAGTGCAGTTATGATGCCAACACTGGATTTAGAGACTTAAAAGTTTCTGGTAGCAATCTAGACGTAGCCAACACGGAAAGGATTTCTAATACAAAATTTCTGCTCCTCAGTTGGAGAATCGGAGACACTGAATTTTTCCACAGGATGCTTATCTTCACAAATCCCTATATATCTTTTTCTGGCTTTAAGAAGAAAAGCGAGCAGGAGTAGCAAAGCAGAACTGAGGGGCACTTGAGAAGTTCAGCCATCTTCTGTTTTCTGCTCGTCTTTAGTGGAGGAGAAAAATATCTGCAAAATTTAGGTTCTCAGCAGCTGATGCCTTACACAGAAAATTAACTTGAAGCATCTTCCTCAAACCAGAGGCTTCAAAGCTCTCCTTTTCCTTGCTCGGAGGGCATGGAAGAGCCTCCTGCTTTGTGCAGGCTCAATGAAACTGCAGTAACTCTTCACAATAGTGCTTGGAAGGGGCTGGTGAGCGGCCACATACAGCCGTAAGAGCTGCAACCAAATCAGAAGTATTTCACTACCACCTTTTGGCTTGTTTTTTTTTTCTTTGAACCGCTGCCAAATGTTGTCTTCTTAAAATCATCTACTTCCTTAAACATGGATAATACGTATAATACTTCCCTATTATAGATATCATGCACGTGCACATTTAATACAGCCACACGCGCATCCCATCACAGACCCATTTCTAACCACCAGCCCCACACAAACCCGAGGGGGATGTGTTGCTGTCAGACTGTCAAATCCTGTTTTCCTTCCTCTTTTTTTTTCTTTTTCGGTACTGTCTGTTACTGCCTGAAGGCTTGACTTCCCAAGGTTGTGAGCAGCCAGTGTTCCCACACCTGTACAGGATCTGAGAAAGCAGAGCAAACTCAGTGCAAACAGAGCACACACACATGCACACACAAATGCTGGGAATTTGAGGAGTCCAGGATTTAACAGTAAGCTCTAGGGACACAGATCTCTTCCTCTTGATGAGTTTTCTGAGACTGGTGCAATCGTATGGCCTCACGTGAACTGTATTTCTTCAGAGTATGAGGGCTGCAACCTCTCTCCAGAATGAGCTATGGAAGAATGGACAACCTAGTATAAATAAACCAAACTTGAGACTTATTACGACAAAAAATAACTTACAATTTAGGGACTGATAACCTACGAACCTATCCTATTTCTAATGTTCTTCCCTCACAGGAGTGAGAAATGCTGAGAAAACAAGGACCCTAGTGATTTCTTGTGTCTGGAGAACATTTTCGACCTCAGCTCCTAAGCAAAGAGTGAAACATTAGCAAGGTCAGAACCTTGCTGGTGCACTCCTTCCCTTCCCATGCACAGCCCCATGTTCTTTCCTTCCTTCTGTTCTTTGCTTTACTTCCCAAGTGCATTTTTCTTCTCTTAATCCCTTACTTCTTTGGGTAATAGTATTTTTGCAAGTGCTGGTGCTCATTGTATAATTTCCATGACCAAGGAACCTCAGAGATGCTAAGCTACCAAAAACCATCTTGAAGTGAGTGTCCCCTACGAGACTATTCTATGTAAATGTACGACTGCAAAAAGGTATATACTGTATTATTCCCACCAGGCTGGAGGGGCTCCATTCCTACTCAGGAATGCAGATGAAGGCTCCTTTTCCCACCATCAGCACTACCTGTCACAAGGGGTTATGCAGGAAGGACAGCTGGCCTTCCAACACCTGGAATCTTGCACTATCTCCTCCACAGTCGACAGCAGATTTACGCAGGTAACAGCCCGTTTGGCAAGACTTTGACATTGTGGGGACACGTGTTTGAAATACGAGGCAGATGTACCATGCTGTAAAATAACATCGCGCTCAAAGGCAATTGGGAAAGGCAACCAGTCACAAGGCAAGAAATAAACCTGTGCTTCTGGAAACCTTCTGTCACTCACAGCCTCGTACTCCCCATCCTGGGAGTGCAGGTATTAATCCCAGCTCAGCTCCCTGTCTTGCCAACCCTGCCCGTGCCATGTCGTGCCGTGGCAAGTGTTCTTCCCTCGCTGGCTCAGTCCAAGCGAGCTGATGTGTGCTGCTGGGGAGCTGCCAGGCTTCAGCAAGAAGTAGCCAGAACAATTTCTAGATGTTGTTTCTAGCTCAATTTATTACATACTTTAAGGTGACTTGTGGCCAAGAAGGACAATGGCATCTTGAGGTGCATCAAGAAGAGTGTGGCCAGCAGGTTGAGGGAGATTATTCTCCTCCTCTGCTCTGCCCTGGAGCTCTCCAGGTCAAGAAGGACAGGGAACTGCTGGAGAGGGGACAGCAGAGGGCTACAAAGATGATGAGGGGCCTGGAGCACCCCTCTCATGAGGAAAGGCTGAGGGACTTGGGGCTTTTTAGTCCAGAGAAGGGAAGGCTGAGGGGAGAGCTGATCAACACCTATAAATACTTCAAGGGTGGGTGTCAGGAGGATGGGGCCAGGCTTTTCTCAGTGGTGCTCAGGGACAGGACAAGAGGGAACAGGCACAAACTGGAACATAAGAAGTTCCACCTAAACGTGAGGAGGAACTTCTTTGCTGTGAGGGTGGCAGAGCCCTGGCAGAGGCTGCCCAGAGAGGTGGTGGAGTCTCCTTCTCTGGAGACATTCAAACCCCACCTGGCCACATTCCTGTGGGACCTCCTCTGGGTGGCCCTGCTTTGGCAGGAGGTTGGACTAGATGGTCTCCAGAGGTCCCTTCCAACCCCAGGTGATTCTGTGATTGAGGACTGAAAATTTGCTAAAATGGAAATAATTATATTCTCATTTATCCCTCCTAAAATTATGATGAAGATCACTGTGACTGGTGGCAAGGAGCAATTCCCGTTCCCAAAGCCCTTTGGTTACCAGCTTGCCCAATGTGTGTATGGCACCCAGTTCACAACACCCCCTCCATTGGAAAGAAGACGAGTAGCTGTGACTGGGTCTGGGAAGCGAAGGACCTCTGTGTGGCCCTGGGTTCAAAATCCACCCAAACTAATGGGTGACTGGAAGCAGCTCTTCATGCAGTCTGCTGTACTCATGGTATTAAAGATGTCCTCACCACTGGGGGATTCTTTGCTCTAAGCTCTCTTGGTCTCTGCCACGTGTATCTTAACTGTTTTATTGCACCAGGAGGAGGTAAGCAAACAGGAGAGTGAAAACTGCCCTTACTTAAAATAAACACAGGAGAAAAATTGCAAAGTGAAGAAAGCCGAGGCCACGCTCACAGTCATTAAGAAGCAAAGCTCCACTCACCGAGCATGTCCAACGTGCTCTTGCCTGCTGGCCATGTGTCTGAGCAGACAGACACTCGTAAAATTATTTGTTTTCCTGCAAACTTGTACTCTCCATGTGAGGTCTGGAGAGGAGGCTGGGCTCTGCCGTGCTCAGCGTAACGCTGCAGAGACCCACGCTCCCGGGTGGATGCTTCTGCTCTGATGCTGCACACATTTTTTTCCCCTCCCCTCCCTCCTTGTTACTGTTAAATCCTGAATTTATATGATCCGAGACCACTCCATCGTGTTTATTTCTCATAAACCATCAGGCGCCAGAATGCAGCTTCTCAGATCATACAACGAAGGCACTTTCAGAGCATTATTGTAGCATGTGGGAGGCAAATGTTTAAAACCCCTCAAAGGAGTGATTCAGACTAAAAACCTCCTTTGCCATATACTTAGGAATTCACTTCCACAAAGTACATTTCCCTTTATGAACAACTGAGAAATCAAACTGCCTGAGATACTGCCTCAGACCTACCATTCCTTCTCCTTGAAAACACCCACATCAAATCAAGGACATCAGTTAAGTAAATACCCACTTATACAATACCTACATATGTGCATGTCTCTGTTTCATTGACAGTACAAATACTCCGTTGCAAATAAAGCTGCTTCCTTCTGCTCTCACTGCTCTGGCTCCTCTCTTCTTGCACACACTTACAAGAATATATGCAAAACTACAGCCTACAGACAATTTCACGTGTTCCTGCTGTCTGTGTAAGATGCCCAGGCTGCTCTTTAAGAGACATTAAAATCTGCTCTGGGGCAAACAGCATCTGAGATCAGGGCTCAGCTGCTGGCTCTGCAGCAGAAGACAGTCCTCACCACATAAACAGAATGGATATGGAAGTGGTGAGTGGGAGGCAGGAAGAATTAATGTTCTCATTTTATGGACTGGGAACCACGGGATGGAGTAATCTGTCCCAGGGGATAGGTGGCTCCTCTGGCACATCTCTGAAATGGAACCTCCTGGGCTTTAGCCCAGTGCACGACAAAACCACCCCATTTTCCACAGTGCCCCCTCTCATTTCCTAACTCTGCATTCAATGCCTTATGCTCTACCTGATGCTCCTCTGCTTCCACATGCAGATCGCTCCTCTCACCTCACAAAACTCAGCCGACCTGGGACTCCTCATCCATTATGGGACCCCTCATCCATTATGAGACCCCACCGGTCAGCACAGAAACCACTGGCTTGGTATGACCACGCAGTTGATGGACCAACACAGTCCAAATTAGCTCTATGATGAGATACTTGGGTGTTTTTCCAACACTGCTGAAAGCATTTGAGAGAATTTCTGCTATAACCAAGGGACAAAAGTCAAAGTCCAAGCCAAGGGTTACCAAGAGCCCAAAGCTGGACTTCGTCTGTGGGAGAAATCAGTCATGTTTACACTAAAAACTGTCACCAGGTTTAAAAGCTGGGTTACAAAAGAATCATGGACTCTGTGGAACCAACTGCAAGGCTATAAAACATCTGCGGCTTTACCAGAAATGACTGGAAATCAACAGTGCTTAACGAGCCTCTCCCTGGACTTTGCTTTGTGTTTGCAGTTGCTTGGATAAAAATCAGCATTTCTTTCCAGGCATTTTGGGAGAGACTGAGCACCAAAGCTATTTGGTTTGCATGATGCAGTTCTGGAGAGGTGATAAAAAATGGGATGGAAGAGCAAAACTTCTAGTTGTTCTAGGGGTTTGATAAATTTATCGTGCAAATCTGGTGGCTTCATGTGGCCCTTTAGCACCGAGTCCTGCTCTGACGGAATGGTGCCTTTGCACCATTAGGCACAGAGCAAGTGGTGATCTGCCTGGTGAATCTCAGGAAACCCTTGGGATCTGCTCAGAATACTTTACTAGGGATATAAATACCCTCCCCTGGCTTACTGGGATTATTATGGATCTCTTGGCATGGATTGCCGATACTGTACCAATAGTACAGACAAAATATCACAGCAAAACGAATCAGAAACAAACAAAAAAACCCCAGATTCTTAAAGAATGTCAGCTCGTGTACTGCCAGCCTCCCAGATGAAATATTCAGAAAGAAAAAACACAAACCCCTGAGCTTTAGGGAATTGCAGCTGTTTTTCAGACAATTTTGGTTTCCAGGCCAGCTTAGGAATTGAATTGATCATCTGCATATTCTTCAATAACATCTAAAAGCACACAATTTCATACATGAATAAGGCTATGGTTGAAGGTACAAAGGTTGAGTACCGACTGATAAATTGTAGTTCTGGGACGTGCTGTATAATAAAGTTATGCTCTGAAACAGTCTGGTTCATAACAAACATTCATACAATTCCGAGTAACATCTGTAAGCATGTAAAATGGATTTCAACATATGAAATGGCACAAAGAACATAACTAGCCTCATAAAATTAAAATAAATTACTGTTTTCCTTAGCAAATATGAATGTTTTGAAAGAGCCTAACAGTAGATTATGAAGAACAAACTTCCATGTGTGTTTTACAGTTTGGATTTGTTTTCTTTTCCACAAAAGCCGAAGCTGAGAGAGAGTCTGCAGGGTGCTGGCAACATCTGTGTTACAAACAACACGTTTTGGGTTTCGTTCAGGCAGGCTTGTCATTCGGGGTAAACTCATCCTCCCCAGCCAGTGGTCCTGAAGACCGACAAACGCCCTTCAGGTTGAAGATGTGCTTCAAATGGTTTGAGGAGAAAAATGGTTTGAGGAGAAATCAAGTTCTCTGGGTTTTGTGGAGACCACCTAAACCCTGTTATTCACCCCTTAATCGATCTCCTGCTCACACACACGAAGTCTCTGAATTTTACTCCCCTCTCAGTGCAATGCTTTCCGTCTCCGATGCCCCAAGCCTGTCAGACTCCATGATTAGCTATTATCATCCCACGTGAAAACCACAGCAAAATGATCATTATTTTTAGGACCATACCTATATTATTTTAAACTCAGTCCTGTCTCTCTCTGTAGAGTGCCCCATCTTTTCTTTCCATTTCCTCTTATTCTTCCTACAGCTGAAAAGTCTTTCATTACTTGTTTTTGCAAGACCTAATTCTTCCTGGAGACTGTCAATTGTCACTGTATCTGATGCTTCCTGATCTTTAAGAGGCAAAATCCTCTGTAGAATAGTTTTTGAGTTTGGTGTGGGGGGGTTATTTATTTTATTTCTTCATGGGAAATTAAAGCAATAATTGCAATCCCTGATTGTCCAATAACTGTATAGAGCCCTCTTCTCACACCCAGTGACTCCACTGCTTACTCCTGGCACGTCTTCGCTTTTATCCTCCTTCCCTCCTAGAAATTTCCACCCTCTTCCCTCACCTATTCAGGGAAGGCAGTAGTTCACCATCGCACGCAGTGCTAACCCCACAATTTTACCTTCATGGAGGGTGCTGTAGTTTGCTATGGGCTTCCAACAACTCTATTTCCATTCTCCTTACCTTACTGTGCAAATGTTTCCATAGCATCTCAGCATTCACAGCCAATTCCCAAGCTACATCAGATCCATCCCTTCATCCCATGAATCATCTGACAGCAACTTTCTTCAAAACAAGAACATTCTTCCTCCTTCCCATCCATCATCCCCTCCCATGGTATTTATGGATACTCCATTTATCCTTGTTCACTTGCTTTCATTTACCCCTGTGTCTTCACGCAGGCATGGAGCTGATGACTCCTTCTTCAGCTTTACCCCACATTTTCCGGAGAAAGGCTCCTGCCTTCACTGACAGTTTTACAGCCAAGGATAATTCAACACACCAACAACCACCTCGGCCCTGCCAAGGTCTCCCCAAGCTCCAGCATCTTACCCAGCACCATTGCTTATTGACCTGAATTAATGCCATTGGATCTTCCCACTTTTCCTTAGGAAACCCAGGAGCGCTGCTGGCAGTCACCTTCCCGGGCTCCCTGCAGTCTTGTTTGGTTTGGCAGGGCTGCCCCAAGGAACTGCTAAGTGATAAATTACATGGACATCACAAGGGTTTTGCTGCCCCACAGCTGCCTCCCTACACAGAGCTAAGAGCACAACATTTTCTAATGAAGATGCAACCTGTGAAGGGCAGTGATAATACATAATATTTCAGTCAACTGCCTGAAGGGAAAAGAAAAATTGGAAAGAGACACTATTTTGGGCTAACTCGAAACAAAGTGCTCAGTTTATCTCATTTTCTTTTATAAAAGCAAACGAATACTGATCCAAGAGCTTCTCCAGCTGATTTCTGGGGCATGTTTGGAAATCGCTGTTGCCATTTTCGGGATTGAAATGGTATTTTCAGACTCAAAATCGAAATGTATGGTTTGAAAATAGTGAAAGAAAACAGCTAGAGTTTGCCAAAAGCGTTTCAATTTTTCAGCCATAACTAGTTAAGTTTACAGATCATCTCTCCTCCTCCAAGTTCCTCACCTAAAGATCCACCAACTGTATTTCCCCAACATAAGAAGGACATGGAGCTGTTGGAGCGGGTCCAGAGGAGGGCCACGAAGATGATGAGAAGACTAGAGCACCTCTCTTATGAAGACATGCTGAGAGAGCTGGGGGTGTTCAGTCTGGAGAAGGCTCCGGGGAGACCTTGTAACGGCCTTCCAGTACCTGAAGGGGCTACAGGAGATGGGGAGGGACTCTGGATCAGGGAGTGGAGCCACAGGACGAGGGGTAATGATTTTAAATTGGAAGAGGGGAGATTTAGATGAGATACCAGAAAGAAATTCTTTGCTGTGAGGGTGGTGAGATCCTGGGACAGGTTGCCCAGAGAAGCTGTGGCTGCCCCATCCCTGGAGGGGTTCAAGGCCAGGCTGGATGGGGCTTGG
>JAOQGH010000002.1:25593194-25606620 GCA_025769975.1 Gallinago jamesoni | reverse complement strand
GAGCAACCTGGTGTGGTGGGAGGTGTCCCTGCCCAGGGCAGGGGGGTTGGAACTAGATGATCTTTAAGGTCCCTTCCCATGCTAACCATTCTATGACTCTGAAAGTATGTACGTAATGCTATTATCTTTGTTTTAATTCCTAAGATCTCTTTCTTGGAGAAGTTCCACCCAGGAAACCAGCATGAAGACGCTATCAAAATTTTTCCGACTTATTTTCCACATGTACAAAGCCACAGTGCAGCCATTGCACCCCATCCACCCCACTACTATTCCAGCTGGTGCAGTCTGCAAGATGAACTCTCGCAGTTATGCACGGAAACACTAAATCAAGGCTTTGTTTGATGAGCCTGTCTTAAAGCAGCACAATTATTATAGTCTGCACCAATTCAGAAAAGTTCAGCACGTGTTTAGGTCTGTTCCATTTCATGACGGCGCTTAAACATCCACTTCATCTAAACAAGTATTTATATCCCACTGAACGCAAGGGGACACAGGGTAAGGTTTAAAAACTACATTTCACATTACAAAAAACCCCACGTTCTTATTGCGAAAGTCCACTCTCCATCGCTGTCCCATTGCATCCTGCCAGTAGAGTGAACAGCAAAGAAGATTACATGGAATAGTAACCCTATATCAGTCACTCTAGCTGTCACAGTGGGACAAAATTTGGGGGGAATCAGAGAGTCAATGCCCACTTCTGCCAAGGTATGTAGCTGAAAAGTTCATCTCTTCAATAAATTCTTCATATATTCTGTCACAGCAAGTGCCAGTTATACTTGTGATTTCTTTATGAATTATTTTGATGCCCTGAACTAAAGAGCTGAATCTTGTTACCGGAGCACCAGCTAACTCCTTAACAAGCAAAAAGACAAACTCCCCTCTCACTCACCCCAGGGGAAAGCTTCGACACCTTGGCTATCAGTAAAGCTAATTTAAATGCACAGATCATAGAATGCGGCCTCAAAAGCTTTAGACAGAAAGACAGGAGGCTTTTCTGAAGCTGCAAATTGAAAGCATAAACAAGAATCAGCCAGAGGGCCGCAGTCTGGCTGCCAGTCAGGGCAGCGTAACCTTGCCGAGGCCATGGGATTCACGTGGAAAATAAGGTCCAGCTGCAGCCCCAGCAGCCAAACCTTCCTCAGCTCCCCCAGGAAAAGGACTCGAGGCTTCGGTTCCCAAAGGTCCCTGCTCTCCCCTCATCCCATCTTCCCACAGCACTGCTTTTCTTCCTCTTCCTCCTCCTCTCTCTGCCTTCCCCACCTGACACTCTAAGCACAAAGAAGCTTAGTCCTGCTGGGATCCTGGAGATGGAGGATGGTCTGTTAGGGGAAACTGGATCCTACAACTGGGACCCAGCTCCTGTGCTGAGAAACAGCAGGTATCTGCCACAGAGGGCAGATAGAAGATAGAAACTTATACAGGTGTGACTCACCCAAACTCAAGGATTTCTCATCCCATTAATAAACACATTTCTCTTCAGCTTCTGCCTCCTTCAGCATCACAGCTTAAAGCAATATTTGGTGACAACGTTATTGTGAATCTTTCTGCACGTACTCTGAACTGCTGTAGGGAGCTATCAAACCCTTGCTACATAATAATAAAAATTGCTGGGCTTACATCAACTGAAATGTCATCACCAGCACCAGTGATGTCTTACTCAGTCTGAGGAATCTGGGATCAATCCCAGGACTGTCTAGGACCTTGTTATCAGAAAAAAACAGCCCCTCTCCTCAGTACAGTCCCACTGCTCCCGGTACTGTAACAGCTTTGGCTTTTATTTTTTCATTTACAATTGGGAAAACATTCTTTGTTTCCAAGCGTGGATGTAGTCCAGTCATTAGAGAAAAAGCTTGGATAATTCACATTTGCATTCATTTTCACCCGCCACAGGATGGTACTGGGAAGGCACATAGCTAAACCCCATGTTTTTCTGAAAGCAAGAAGAGAAGAAAAAGCAGATGTGCTCACATCTAATATTATCCTAATACCTAAAACAGAGAAGAAAGGGTTACTACTGGCTGTATTTCTGTTCTGCAATGCTTTTTCATATCAAAGTTAGCAAGGGGAAAAAAAAAATAGATCCCAAAGAGGAGTGTAGATGACTTATGCTGAGGAGGAAGCCAGGGGATACGTGCAGAAAGGGCCCTGTGATGCTGTACACGCTCTCCTCCAGCCCCGTTTGCTCCGTGTCCACAGGAGACACGAAGCACCCGGACAGCTGTTGCCATGGCCACCCCTTTATGTCCCAGGGTCGAGTTTCCCTCTGCACAGAAATATTATTTATAAGGTGGCTTAGGTGTGCCTGGCGCCGGGCGGATAGAAAGGGCATGTCCCATCCCAAGGGAGCTTAGGACCCAACTTAGCCATAACACAGCAAGAGGGTACGATAAACACACACAGGGAAGAGAGGGCCAGGGCGAGATGGTGAGATGCTGCATGGTGGATACCCTGTCAGCTCTTTTATTCTTCCTTTTAAACACTGTGAGGGCTCTGCATCCCGGCTCATTTTTGCCAACGTCCTGCCGGTCTCCTGTGCTGCAGCCACCCGGGGATGGCTCCACAGCCCCTCCAGGCAAAGCTGAACCCTCCACACTGGAGCTAAACAGATCTTTTGGGAAGCTGTCGGTGCCGCCAGCCCCGTGAAATCCCCCCTGGCCAAGCCTCGTTCCCTCCACTAGGTCGCAGTGAAGCACAGGCACCGTCCCTGCCCAGCGAGGAAAGGGGGATGCTGGAGGCAGAGCTGACATTTCCAACGGCCTGGTATCTAAGGGGATGTAGGGACAACATTTAGTCCCAGAATTAGCATGGAGAAATCATGAGGCTCGTTAACAACTGCTGGAGTAGGCATGAACTTGGCCTTAGAGCAACCGTATTTAACAGCAAAGAGAAAACCGTGGTTATGTAGAATCCAGGTTACTACAGCCAATCCCTAACCCCTACAGAATCCCAGAATGATATGGGGTAGGAAGAGACCTCTGGCATCTAGTCCAATCCCCTGACAAAGCAGGACCACCCAAAGCAGGTCCCACAGGAATGTGTCCAGGTGGGGTTTGAATGAATGCAGAGAAGGAGACCCCACCACGTCTCTGGGCAGCCTCTGCCAGGGCTCTGCCACCCTCACAGCAAAGAATCTCCTCCTCATGTTTAGGTGGAATGTCTTAGGTTCAAGTTTGTGCCCGTTCCCTCTTGTCCTCTCACCGGGCACCACTGAAAAAAGACTGGTCTCATCCTCCTGACACCCACCCTTGAAGTATTTATAGGTGTTGATCAGATCCCCAGCACCACCAACTCCAATCCCCACACTGCACCAACTTTACACCGATTTGGCCAGATTGACGGTGCTGAGAATAGAAACTGTCTCCATCTGCCGTTGTGCCGACAGCCAGCGCGGCACATCCCCGGCCCCTGCATCCCCCCAGGGAGAGGTGAGGTTCCTCTCACCCACGCTCCCAGCTCTGCCCTGATGGCCACCTCACCGCTGGGAGAGCTGCCCAGGGCAGAAAAACCTGCCGTGTCTGCAGAGAAATGAACAGAGATTGCCACCATGGCACGATTCTGCAGGAACGGTGACACAAATTCCTTCCTGAGAGAGGTTTGCAATGTTTTGAAAGTTCGTATTTATGGGCAACATGAAACAAACAGAATTTAATAAAGAAACACATTCGAGGATGGCTTCTAGGTTCAGAATGACATCTACTACAATCAAAACACCTCTGGGGTTAGCAGGCTCTTTAACTAACTGTAGGTGATGCTGCTGCAGAGCTGAGGGTGCCAGCTCGTTGCTACACAGCCTGGGGCCCTGCCGGCCGCAGCACCCATGGGTGCAAGTCAGAAGGGACAGTGTGGCTCATGTGTCCACTTCAGGCTGTCCTCTCCTTCATTAACCCTGCCAGAAGCTCCCCAAAGGCTGCTGATTAGAAGGCATCATCCTCCAGCTCTGTCCCCAGGACACGGTCACCTCTACACCCGTATCTTCCCGCTGGATGCTGCCCGTGTCCCAGCACCCAGTTTTGGGAGGTGAGTCACAGCTTCAAGAGAGTGTCAGGGTGCCCCTTCCCAGAGGCACCAGTAGGAACAGGGTTTATGGTCCATTTGAAACCAGCCATCCCGAGTAACCTCTGGAGTCTACTTTCTCCACCTCTCAGCCCTCCAGGAAACCTTCTCCTCCCCAGAAATTTGACATTTCTTAATCTCAGCCTGTTTTCCAGGTCAGCGGTCCCACTCCCCAGCACTCCCCAACGTTCAGCACAGAATGTGTCTTACGCTGTCACCGTCTCTGTGCCGTCACCGTCCTGCCCCCCGCGCCTGCCCCACGGCCGGCCGGAGGAGAGCCGCAGGAGCCGCCACGCACCCCCTCGGAGGATGCTCCACCACTGTGGTACCTCCCAAACCATCTCAAAGCCATCCCCAGCACACATACTGCCGCCCCCAGAAATGAGCAGGAGGGGAAGGATTCAAGGGAGAGACTCAAGCAAGCCAGGCATGGCCAGAATTAGCCACTGAGCCCTGCAGCCTCCTTCCTCTCTCATCCCTGGCCTTCTGGGTGCCGTGGCTGTGCACTGCCTGTCTGTCTGTGCTGCACAGCTGCCTCCACCTCGCTGGAGCTTGCAGCCCCTGCGGCTACATTCAAGGCTGAGCAAACCCAGCACCACCAAGAAAGAGGATCAGGATGGTGCCAGGCAGCACTTGCTGCAAAACTGACACCCCTGCGACGAGAGCACCCAGATCTCAGCCTGCCAGATCTGGGGAAGGGTCGCGTTTGGATTCACTGCTATCTCAAAACTGAAATGAAAAGGAAAAAAATGAAAAAAAAATTTATTCTGCCCTAAATTAATTGTAGTTAGCACTGGCACCATTAGCCTGGGCAAAGCTTGTTGTGAGAAGCCATCTAACACTGGTCTGCTGTAGACCCAGGGGAGTCTCCTGCACCTAAAACCAATTGCTTCTTGGTGGGCTTCTCGGGTAATATAAAACGGGCCACTTTCCCCCATAAAAGAACCAGGTGCTGGTGAGTACACACATCCCATCACCAAACTGCACATCATCTCTCAGCTTGGGCTGCAGTTGACAGCAAGGACCATTTCTGCCTTGCAGCAGCTCAGCATCGGCTTTTCCCCGTGCACATGGAGCGAAAACGCTCACAACTATTTGGCTGGTTCTGGGGTTTTGCACGGAGAATATGTTGCTATGGAGAGCACAGCCCGGGAACGTGCAGCCACCACCGGCCCACAGCTTCTGCTGAGATTTGCAGGCTCTCCACTGCCATCCACACGGGGGCTGAAAATAGACCTAAAGCTCAAACGACGCATCTGTAATACTTCATTTATGCCTGTCCCCCCCCCCGCCCCTCCCTGAGGCAGCGAGACTTTTCACAAAAATCATACCAAGCATCCCACATACGCTCTGGCGTCACTTCACCGGTTTCTATCCTGGCTGTGCACATGCCTTGAAAAGGAAATTCCTTCCAGCCCCGTTTTCAATCTATGTCCTTTTTCCGTCTGGGAAGCAGGTTTCCCTCCAGAGCCACCCTTCTGCCGGTACCCACAGGTGCTGCTCAGTCCTTGTCACTTTTTGGCCACAGCGTTGAGCAAACCCCCTTGTGCTGCTCCACCTCCCCACCCTACTGACCATGAGGGATCTGATTTCTGTCATTTAAAGCCGATCTTAGCAAAGGTCATGAGTATTCAGCGCAGGAGAAAGTGTCTGTACCATTAAAGTCCCAGCCTCCAGAATGGCTCCTGGAGGATGCTGAGCATTTTTCCATCTCACTGACTTGATGGGGCTCGGGAGAGCTCAGCCAGAGCAACGCGGACTTGAGCCCGCAGCCCCGTGAATGAAGAACACCTTGGGGTTTTCTCTTTCCTATGAATTTTTAGCATAGCTGAAATACCGTTTGTTTTCTTTCTCGTATTCTGGAGGAATTGCTAAATCTTCGACTGGGCCATAAACATGCAGTCATCAGCCCTTGATTTCTAAAAATGTATTTGTATTAAGCTATGAAATTATTTACAGTGGCCATAAACATTCTCCCAGCATCTGGCAGCTGGGAAAGGGCCTTGGAACTCACTAATTTACTCACATTGTAAACCACTTTCTAATAAATAAATAAGCTCTCAATATCTCACCCCCAAAAAGAGGCACACTGCGTACAATACTATATTTAGGGGTCCTTTGGAGGTCAAGGATTCAGCAGCTGAAATTTTCTGAGGATCTTTGGTGAGTGTATGTTTATGCCCAAATGAACGGTCAGCTGAAAGTCTTTATTTTGAAATCAGTTGAAAATTCTCACGTTGCTTCGAATGCTGGAGAAGTGCCTGCTCGGTTCTTGTTTTTCCTGAACCCGGAGTTAAATTCTGATTTAAGGGGCAGAAAGGGGCACTTAAAAAATCCAAGTAAATGCTTGATGATCCTATAGTAGGGATCTTCCTGGGAGGGACTGCGGAGGCTCCCAGGGTGGGGATGCTCTCCAGGCCAGGAAGATGCCCAGTGCCAGAGCCCATGGAGAAAGGAGAAGGTCATCATAGCAAAGAGGTTCAAATGGCCATGCTGCTCTAGTGCTGCCTCCGGGGTTTTACTGCAGAGGGGCCATCAGGACACCCTCCCTCCTGGCTCAGCATCCACAGCCCAGCCACTGCCTGCCAGGGGAGACAGAGCAGGGAGTCAGCCAAACAAGTATCCTACATGTCCCCCCAGCTGCTCTGCAAGGGATGAACCTTGTTGGGCTCCTAATGGATGCTGAGAGAATTTCAACCAAAGGAGATGTGATTTTCAACTCCTGTGAAATCCAGCATGGTACCCTGGAGGACAAAGGAGGATGAGTGGCCGGTTCAAAGAAATCCTGGACTTAAAAAATATATTGTCAGATCAAACTTGGTCCAAAATTTGTGCTTTGTAAAACACAGAAATAGCATTTTACAAAACCTAAGGTAAACGAGGACTGTCTTCACGTACTGCTTCACTTATATAAAAATAAAAATAAACCCTCCTCTAATTTCAACCAGTGTTGGTTAAAAGAAAAGGTTAACTAGAAAACAGGAGAAACAAACAAATGTTTCACCCACTCTCCCTGCCCCAAGCATGGAAGACAGGGAGGAACGAAGCAGTTATTAAAATCAGTCTTGTTTTAATCATGTGAGGTGATATTCACGGACAGCCAGAGATCTGAATGAAGAAGTTTAAAATAGCAGCCCCAGTGTCCCAGTATATCACCAGTGCTCTGCAGACAGCCTCTGTGGGAAGGTTCATTTATCCCATTTATTTACAATTGGAAATGGCTTCAGAGATCTCTGACTAACCGCAAAAATAAAGCACCCTCTCCTCCTCCTGTAGCCCTCACCTGCTCCGCTGGGAAAGATGAAGCTGCACCAAAACCTCCCCCTTCCTTGCAGAGCCCCCCTCTGTGCATGGAGAGGGTGCTTGGCACCCCACCTTTGTGGTGGCACAGCCAGCCCCCCCGGGTGCCCTGGAGAAACCCTCCCTGCAGCACCGCCGTGATGGTCTCTGATGTCCTCCCAGCCATCCAGGGAGGGGAGAGGGGAGCATGTCACCAGGATGCTGGCAGCAACCCCAGTTGGCCATAAAAACATCACCAGAAGGCAAAATACCTTCTCCAGATGCCCCCTGCTTCCCCTGGTGAGTTGTCTCCCCAGCGTGTCCCCCCATTCAGGTTTCTGCAGAGCTCCTACACCCACCTTCTCAAACACAGCGAGCTACGTCCTGCTACGTTTCTTTTTGCTGTATAGCTAGTAATTTCCAGCCAGCGAGGGACTATTCCAGTATCACTAGGCAGAATCCACTGTTTTCTTAAGAAAGATAAACAACAGGCCAATGCAATGGGGTCGCTGCTGGTTTTCAGCAGAAAAACCCTGCGGTTTTGCGTGTCGTTACCGCAATACTTGAGGCAGCACAGACTGCCTGCCGTTGATCACAGAGATTCTGGGAGGAGGATGAATGGAAGAGCTGCTCTGTGCCTTCAGGAGCAATGGTCTAAGTTCACCCCTGTCGTAACCCCGCTCCGCTCACCCCAAACAGGAACTTAGCCCTACAGTTTTGAAACTACGCACGGACAGCCTGAATAAATCTCATCACCGAGGGTTTCCTGCCATTCCTGCTGAATATCCAGCCCTATTAGTCAATGTCAGGCTCTGGGCAACATGAAAAATTGCAGAAATCCATCCTGGCTGTCACTGGAAACCAAAGGTCAATCTCAAAAACTGAGAGACTCTTTCCAGCTTTGGAAGGCAGTCACATTTCAAGAATATAAATGCAATTGTCAAAGCTCTGCACGTTCATGTGAAACAGGAAGGAAAAATAAGACCCCGGACAATGGGACCCTGGTGAAATGGTGGAGGAGTCAGGCTTTCCCCGGGAAGCCCTTTGACAAAATGTTAAAATAGAATCTATGTACACAATGGATTGGGAAAATGTTAACAGCCAAAAACGTGTTAGAAAACAGGATTTCGGATTAGAAACACTGGGCGGGTTGTCCCATGAACGTGTGCTAAAATAATTTATGGATTCTCCAAACTGATCAAAATGAGTAATGACCCTTTTGGTGGGGTTTCCACCTCTGCTTTCACCATTAAGTTTCCCTCCTCTCCATACCCACAACCATCTGCCTCCATCTCATCTCATTCTCCTGCCTCATTCCTCCTGCTCTCTCAGCCCTTCCCAAAGCTTCCCTCCCCCTGCTCTCCCACCACATCTGTGGCCACCAACTGCACCCTGTGAACAGGCTGTACTTTAATTGTGCTTGAGAACAAGAGGCGGAAAAATCAGGCTCCCCAGTTTCTATTCCTGTCCCTTGTCCTCCCCGCAGAGCCTTCGGGAGGTCATTTCATCTCCGTGATCTTGAGTCCTCCTCCGGCAAGCAGCTGGCGATGCTCGGAATAACCCCCCGGGAGGGCTGCAGGGAGAGAGGTCCCGGAGCCCCCAGCGACAGACCCTACGCTTGCCTTGCTAAACGTTGAAACATTTTAGGTGTTAAAAGGGAGAAAGGGCCCTTGTAAGCGTTCCTCTGGGGAGCAGATGGCCAGCAGCTGAACTTCTGGAAAGCTGTGCAGTTTTAAGTGGGAAACAGGGCCTATAAAACTTTAAATAAATCTATTGCAGACTGCGTAGTAAGTTGTAGCAGTGACAGTTGCTTACAGGGCTGTTTCAGCAGCCACCTTGTGGCTGAGCATGAAGTGCTTTCAACACACCTCCCAGCCTTCCCAGGGCTACAGGGGACCCTTACTGCCCATTTTTGGCGGAAATCCTGGGATCAGCTCTCCCTCCCCAGCCAGCTCTCTGAAGTTTCCACAATGGCCAAATTTGTCATCCCCATCCAGTATCTAAGTAAAATCACCAGAGGCTTCATGAGGTGACTCAAATGCCCAGACCTGAGCCTCTGCATCTAGCAGGCACACACAGAGAGGTATCTCCTGGCTCCTCAAGAGACACACAAAGCGCTGGCTTAAACACATTGCTGCTCAATTAACACGGTGCTGACAGACAGACAGCAAGGAGACACTTGGCATAGCTTCTAAGTGCTTCTTCATTGAGGACCATCCTCAATTGCAATGCTGCAAACGTGCTTCCCAACACGAGGGTCTACCCTGCTCATGCTTGTGTGTTCTCCTGGTAGATCATTTTGCAATAGCTGATGGACTCAGTGATGGTAGGCAGATTTGTGGTGCTGAATCTTCTCCCCACGTTAAAAATAAAGAGTAGCTATGACCTACAAGCCTATGGGATGCCCAAAATTCAAAAACATCATGTCCTGCTCTGATTTTCACTCCCTGCAATGCATATGTTCAGCTGAAAAGGTTTCATCTCAGGCCCAAAGGGGAGCAGGGCAAGGAGAGGACATGCTCTGTAAGACGTTTGTCTTCGCACTTGCTCCTTCTGTAAGAGCCACCCAGGTGGAAAAGTCTGAATATTTCCATACACCTCCAGCTCTGCACAGGCTCACCTGGAAGTGCTGGGTGTCCCCCTGTCTGGCCTCTGATGCTTGGGGACAAAGAGGGGGAGGATGGAAAGAAACACAGAATGATATGGGGTTGGAAGGGACCTCTGGAGATCATCTAGTCCAACCCCCTGACAAAGCAGGGCCACCCAAAGGAGGTCCCACAGGAATGTGTCCAGGTGGGGATTGAACATCTTCAGAGATGAATTCACTACCTCTCTGAGCCGCCTCTTCCAGTGCTCTGACACCCTCACAGAAAAGAAGTTCCTCCTCATGTTTAGATGGAGCTTCTTCTGTTCCAGTTTGTGCCCATTCCCTCTTGTCCTGTCCCTGGGCACCACTGAAGAAAAGACTGGCCCCATCCTCCTGCCACCCACCCTTGAAGTATTTATAGGCGTTGATCAGATCCCCCTCAGCCTTCTCTTCTCCAGACTAAAAAGACCTAACTCCCTCAGCCTTTCCTTATGAGAGAGGTGCTCCAGGCCCCTCATCATCTTTGTAGCCTTCTGCTGTCCCCTCTCCAGCAGTTCCTTGTCCTTCTGGAACTGGGGAACCCAGAACTGGACCCAGTGCTCCAGATGGAGCCTCACCAAAGAAGCAGCAAGAAAGAACACCAAGAGAACCAAGGAACAAGAAGAGCATGCCACTGCATGTCCAACTGGAGGAATTAAGAGGTATTTAAGTGGTCAAGGGAATTGCCACACTTCCCCTTACACAGAAGTTGCATCTTGTGCTTGTTGCGCAACGCGGGGAAGCACAGGGCCAGAAGAACAGTCCCATGACAACAGAAACAACAACAAATTCACTCTTTTCCTTTTTTCAGATCCTTAAAGTATTGTGAATACGTAACCTTTAAGAGCTAAACCCCTTCCTTTGTGGTTTTCCTTTACTTTCAACGTGGCTGATCCTCTGTTTTTCAGAGAAGCAGAAAGGAGGCCCATGCTCCTGCACCAGTTGTGTTCTCTGGATGTGCTGAAGATCCCAGCTGACCTCCTCCTTCCTCCCACAGATGCGGTGCCAAGGATGACACCGAGGGGTAGGGACAGCCACCTTCAGCCACAGCACCTCTTCTGAGACGCAACACCCAGGTGGGACAACTTGCTCTCATCGTTCTCCAAAGCTTTTCGACAATTCCTCCTGCCTGCAAGGGATCTGAGGTCCTAAGAGAATTCTTTTTGCAGCCAGACGCGCTGTTATTTCAGTATAGCACTGTCCAGACAACAGGAAAATTGTGTGAACAGTTTAATGTACTACTTTCCCCTTGTTTTTCATGAGAATTTTGAAAGTCTGAAAGATTTCTGGTCTTTGTGCAGCGTTTGTTTCGGGAGGTTTTTGTTTGCTTTTATACATACATACACATATAGAACTGTAAATATTTATACAGAGAGCTTCAAAAAGCCATTATTATTTTCAGTTAGTGAGAGGGCTTTGTATCACAATCGAGATTTCTACAAGATTCAGTAATTTCTCTTTATTCAGACCATTCTGTGAATAAAATGGCCACTGTAGGACCAGACAAAAAGCAGACACTACCCTGCCTCCCCCTGGAAAGCAACCGACGGGCCTCAGAAACAAGCAGCAGCAGTTATTAAACCCAAGAGAACCATCCCTTTTCACCCTGCTGAACTCCATCCAGCCTCAACATTTCCTAAAACTGAAAAAAAGGAAAAAAAAAAAAAAAGATGACACTGCAAAATGTCTTACATAAATTCTGCTGTCCCAGGAGCCTCCACAGCCGATCCAAAGGGTCAAAGCACTTAAAGAAACCAGATTCTGATGGGATCCCTAGCTCCCACTTCCAGACCTCGGCGATTACACAGAAGGCAGCTCGCATCACCCTCGACAGGTCCCCACCACCGCAACAACTGCATGTCCAAATCTGTTTGGGTGCCCGAGCCTCTTGCAGGAATCCTCCAACATTTTCCAGTGAAGTCTAAAGAGGGAGAAGCCAGCCAGCGGTGATAGCATGAAAACAACCGGAATCTATTCAATTCCTAGTATTTTTAAATTTTTTTAAGACCACTTTGTAGCAATTTTCCACTAAATACTGGCAATTAAATAAGCAAAACTTCTTGGTGTCCGTGTGAAGATACATGGACAGGAGAGGAAACCTAGGGGCACCCCCAAGCCTTGAAGCCACCACCGCCCTCAGCACCACGGTGAAACCTGGCTCAGCGCTGGCTGGCTGGGGACTTCCAGTGCAGCACGGGCCACTCCAAGAAACATTTAAGGTCACAAATTCCCTTTCCCCGCCCTGTTGGAATGCCTGTGGTGTTTCTGGGGGGCGGCTGTGCTCCACGCTGCAGTGCCAGGGCAGGGGGGATGCAGAGAGTGAGCGATGGGCAGAGGGGCTGCTGCCACGTGAGAGCCCAAGCACACGGATACTTTTCTCCTCTGCATCCACGTCGACTCAGGGGCAGGAGCTCCCAAAAGTACACGCTTTCCGCTGATATTTCTGCTTCTCCCGGCTCATCATCAGGGCCAGGAATAACAGGAGAGCAGGCTCTCCCCCAGCCTCTCCTTTCCTGGTACTGGACACGGCCAGTGGCACGAAAAGCGGGGGCTGAGGAACGCGCTGGAGTTACTGAAGCAAATATTTTTGGTGCCTCTGGGTGTTCCAAGTTGAGCTCGGACCGTGCCGCACTTCGCTTGCATGATATCCAAAACTAGTCCAGCAGGGCCTAATCCTTATGAATAGCTGGGTAGCTATTAAAATTGTTTTCCTTGAACAGCTACATGGAAATGTGAGGGCTTGATGCTTGAGCAAGCATTTAAAATGGGCTCAGGTAATCAAAACACCAGATCGGAGAGCACTGGGGGTTTTGGAGGAGCTGAGATTCAACTCAGCTTTGACCCTTCCATTTATTACACTCGCCAATTCCCACTCCCAGTAAAAGAAACTGGCCCCAGCTCCTTGCGGGGACTGGCTGGACCCGATCACCCGGGTTCACACTGGCTGTTCATCCCTTTTTTGGCCAGCAGCGCTTCTTCTGCAACCTAACTCCATCTGCCCACCGTTCTGTCGTGTCACCTCGGGATGCCACGTGGGAAGAAACACATCACTTGGTCAACTCTTGCTGAAGACATCCGAGATGCCAGCATCCTGGATCGCAGCCTTCCCTCCATCCGGGCAGCAAACACCCAGCACAAATTTAGAGCAACAAACAGCACGCAGTCGGCGCCGGTACCTGCGAATTATTTTCCTGCACACAGGGCCAAGCTGCAAACCATTATCAGAGAAAGCCTGGTAAATAGGATATTCTGTGTAAGTGATATCCATTATCAGAGAAAGCCCAGTAAATATGATATTCCATGTAAGTGATACAAGTAATTTTTAGTTGTCACACACAAGCGGCGCAGATACACAGGAGAGTGATGGATAAACAGGCTAAAATTATGAAGTTTTTTCACTGAATTTCACTGAATTATTAGAGTTGGAAGGGACCATAGAGATCATCCAGTCCAACTCCCCTGCTGAAG
>JAOQGH010000002.1:25568130-25582119 GCA_025769975.1 Gallinago jamesoni | reverse complement strand
ACCTCCCTGGGCAGGCTGTTCCAGGGCCTGACCACCCTCTCAGCAAAGTCATTCTTCCCAAGATCTAATCTAAACCTTCCCTGCCCCAACTTCACATCATTTCCTCTGGTCCTGTCATTATTCCCTCAGGAGAAGAGGCCAACCCCCACCTCTCTACAGCCTCCCTTCAGGTAGTTGTAGAGGGCAATGAGGTCCCCCCTCAGCCTCCTCTTCTTCAAACTAACCATGCCCAGTTCCCTCAGCCTCTCCTCGTAGGACTTGTTCTCCAGACCCCTCACCATTTGACTCAACATCATCTGGCTGTTGGGCCTTACTGAGGAAGGATGCGCCTTACTGGGTATTTGCCATCTGATGGCAGAGCCCGAAGCCCCCGGGGGTGGCAGTGGGAGGGCAGGGCAGAGCCAGGAGATGCTGCCTTCCCTGGCGGGTCAGCCCGAGCTCATGGGCACAAATTCTTTGCTGTTTACAACCAAATGTGAAGAGAAAAAAAAAAAATATGCAAAAATGCCACTCACTATGTTCATGCAACCGAGACGAGTTCTGGCTGGCTTGAAAGTGCAAGCTGTCTCATCATAACCCATACCTAATGGATGACCTGCAGGACAGACAGACCTTCAAGCCCAGGGAGCTGCCTTTGGGCTGCGGGCTAACTTTCGGGTACCTGTCACATCTGGAAAAGTACATCTCTCCGGAGGTGCTAAGGCAAAGCAGGGATTCATTAAACTGGCAAGGGGTGAGTTGTTTATTAAACCGTTTTCACATTGTTAGCCATGGTAGAGAGCTTCCTGCAGCTGCCATAGAGACAACAGCCACAGACAATAAAACTTTATGAGCAATTTAAAGTCTCTCCCCCCTTAGGAGATGCGGAAAAATAATGACAACTGACTGTTTGCAGGTCGTGTATATCTTGCCTTCATTAAGCAGGACTCTGTTTAAACACGTATTATTCTTTTCCATCAGATAGGCACAGACTTCCACAGAGAGGGTAAATAGTTTACAGCTTCCACTTTCAACAATACCCTATAAAAATACACTGCAGTCATATTTGATTATCCAATTTTGTTTAGTGCGGAGTGTTCTGGGCAGATCAGTCTGCTTTCTTCCATGTGTTCAAACAGCAACAGAAACGGATTCCCGTGGGCCATGGAAAATAAGTTTTGCACTCGGAAAATAAAATAGTAATAACCACACGGTAAAACTGCAGATGCATGTGATAAATTAGATTTATCATCAGTCTTAGATCATTCGCACCTGAAATTTGTCCATAAATCCACCTCATTTGAGGCTTATTTAATGTTTCTTCTAAAGGTGCCCTGGAGCTAGAGATTTAATTTACCTAAGAACTGACAAGGGTGAAGAAAGAAAAATGTTTCCTTCTGTCCCCACAAAATGTGCAACTCCCTTGTAAAATATAGACTAGATTGAGTCCCAAGACAGTTACATTTCCATCCCTGAGGAGTTCACATTTTGACTTGATACTTTGCAAACAGGAAGCAATAGGAATTGAGGAAGGGGATCTGGAGAAAGAAAAGATTACCCAAATATCTGATATAATGTGCAGCACTACCAGTTCATTCTATTAGGATCTATATACACATTTATGACTGAAGTATATATTTATGCTGTTGCTAATTCAGGTAAATCTACTACGTGCACGTTTAATACATACACATTTAAAATTTTCCCAGTTCACAAGGTCTTACTCGTTTTTAACATATTTTATATTTACAAGATGTGGTGAAGCTTTGCTTTCAACAGGTGCCTCTCACTGTGCCAATCTAAATAAAATTATCCTTGGTTTTCCAAGTCCATGCTGGTAAAAGACCAGGACCACTTTGAAATATTGCACAAATGAAAATATAGATGGATTGGAAAGGAGCATGAACAGAGTAATAAACAGTAATGGGGTTTGGTTGCTGATCATGTAAGTGAAGAGTGGGACTAAAGAAAATTAACAGACTGGTCCTCATGTTACCCCACTGGAAATACAGGGTGAGTAGAAGGGTATGCTGATATCATGATTTCTTTGCAGTCCCATTTTTTCCATACTTTGAGAGCATATGTGTCGTGCTTTGAAAGAAAAGACACTAGAAGGTAGGACTGGATGATCTTCACGGGTCCTTTCCAATCTTAACCATTCTAAAATCCAGTGCTACAACGCCGCTGCCAAAAAAAGGGGTCAATTTTCCAAAAGACACAGGTAAACCTGGAATTCCTTGCCAAAAGGTATAGGATAATGCTGAAAACATACCTTATACTTTAAGGTACATCTCACTGAGGAATGATGCCACCCTTGCTGTTCTGCAGTGAGCCCAGGGGCAATGTACATGAGCATTCCTTAATCCATGCCAGGCTTGCTAGCCAAGCGCTTGAAAGAAGCAGGCTAATGTCAGACACCACCATTTGGTTCCCCTGAGCTGCCCACCCTCTTCCTCCAGGGCTCTGAAGACCCCAGGATTTCAACAGCTGGTCCCTTCCTTCTCTTTTTCTGATGCTTTATTGTAGCAGCCAGGCAGCAGATTGCTTATATTCCATTTTCCCCGGACTCTTTTTGAAGTGTGAATGAGCATGTGTGTATGTTGAAGTGATACCATAAGGCTAAGCCACATTTCTAGTAAATATTACTTTAAATTACCCTGGAATGTAAAAGTGCACTTGTGCAAAACTAGCTGCCCAAAAAGGGAAGCGGAGCTGTAAACCATCCTGCCTGCAAGTGGAGCACGTTGGCAGGAGAGTCACTGTATAAGGGCATGTTTAGAGGTCACATAAACCCGCATCGACGCTGAAACCCATGCCCTAAAACCACCCATGCACACATGCGTGCACTCAATAGTGACAACCTCCCCTCCGTGGGGCTTTACCTCGTGGCAGGAAACCAGCTGGGACCCTGTGGTCAGAGGAGGCCAGGTTCCTGGGTGAATTTAAGCCTTTTATCTCTACAAGGTGGGTAGAGGCAAGGAGAGCCAGGAGCAGGCTCTCGCCTGCGACCGAGCACGCGAGTCAGTCCCCGACCTCCCTGAGATGCAGGATGAGATTGCAGGACCACACAAGCCCCTTTTTACCCATCTCAGAACAAAATCAAGCAGGCAAAGAAGCTGCCTAAGAAGCTTAAAGCTGCTTCTGATTATACAGCAAGGGCAGTCAGAGCCAGGAACATCCCTGACAGCCACATAAACCTGTGTATTGACAGCACTAATGACATGGGGGTAATTACCAGTAAGGCTGATGCTATGGGTAAAGCTGTAAGCAGAAGGAAATGAAAAATTAATGTACAAACCAGCTGCAATTTAGTGATGCCAGCCTGCGACGCTGACAGAAGGGGAGGCAGGACTGAGCTGGGCAACAAGGCTGCTGGCATCCCTGAACGGGGTGACACTGCTGGGTAACCTCTGGCAAATCATTTAACTCTCCCAGGCTTTGGGACCCTTTTGTTCAAGTCTCTCAATTTTAAAAATCTGTAAGACAGAAACAGTGTCACTACGCTTGGGCATTGCCCTGCTTTACTTATTTTGGCTATAACTGCTACTGCAGTGCAGATAAGCAAAACAAAAATGTGAAGTTTTAGAAGTTGTGCCTTTTGGGGACATAAATGCACATTGTGCACTTCCCCGCAGAGCTGGGATCCTGCAGTGACACAAGACTTACTGCTGCACGTCTTGCCTTTGGACAAGTCTGATTTTGGAAGTAAAGTTACATTATTGGGAGTGGGGAGGGACTAATTCTGCAATAAACAGAAGGACAGTCACCAGAAACGGTAAAGCTTTTGGTCAGATTCTTGGGTGAAATACACATAAAAACAAGTGGAGGCAGCGCAGAGGTGCAGTGTGACCCTGCAGCCCTATAGCCTTCAGGAAAACAGCTCGAGGCTCAAGAAAAAGGAAGACTTTTGGGGTTGGGGAGGGAATAAATTACTGAACTGGAATCTGAAATGCCAGACTCTTCTGTTCAACGTACCGCTCCAGCATCCCCAGCCTCCGTCAGATGCCCTGCATGCCATACCAGGCTCAATCCCACCATATGTTTGTAGCTAAGCTATGAAATTCATTTGTCAAGTCCCGGGAGGTTTTGGCAAGTTGTCCTGTGCTATATGTGTGGTCTGCTACACTCCCAACAGGCGCGCAGAGCCTTGCAGTGGGTACGTCTATAGGATCCAGAGGCAGCGCAGCCGATGGTTCCCCAGCTCTGACTTTCAAGCGTAATAATGAATGGAGACAGGGAGGACTCAAGTCAAAGATGTTTCGGCACAGTTGCTAGGCTTAAAGCCTGCTGAAGGCTGCTGGAATGAGCTATAAATACATATCTGAGCTCCACGCCAACTGTGTAAACTCAGAAGCAGTCCCTGCTTCATTCAGGGACTTTATACCCACCCGAGAGTCGGGAGCCTGTTAGGCTGGAGGCAAGGCAGTGGCTGGCAAGAGTCACATTTTCCTTGGGAAAGGGGATGTGGAAGGTGCTAGGACAACGCAGGGGCGGATGATGGATAGGAAATGGTTTCTCGGGTGTTTTGAAAGGAAACACATAATCCAGAGTTATGGGCCCTCATTAATCAGGCGGAGGAGTCCCGAGGTGCCAAATCTCCCAAGAACAGCCAGAAGACTTGGAGTCGTTCGTAAGCTCTTCCTAACGAAGGCTTGGCGTCACATTTGCCCACATTCTAGATCCCGATTCAAATATCACCACCTTGGCCCACGAACAGTTGCCTAGTGGCTCTCATTCAAGCAGATTCACCACAAAAGATAAATCTTTCTGCTCCTAAAAGAAAGCAAAAAGCTGCTGAGAAATTCTTTAATCCCTCTGCCTTGTGCAATCTTGGGCCCTTAGTTTTTGCAGCAAGATGAGGTCAGTCCCATGTCTTCACCTCCTGAACCCACATCCCTCTATCCTGCCGCGTAGGTTGCTATGAGCAGTCCTGCCACCAAATTTAATACAGCAAGCAGTGCAGAAAGGAGACAGAACTGTCAGAAAAAGGCTTCATTAAAGATTTTTATATATAGCATCTATATATAGATGTCATTTTCACGGAGATTACCAGGCTGCACAATAGGGAAAAGCCAGGATCCCTCTCAGCCTAGCAAGATCATCTCATCTTCAGAAGGAACTTCAGCTCCTGAAGGTCAGTCAGGAGGTATCATCTAACCTCTTCCATGGTGAAAACAAAACCCGTGAAACTACTGTTACATGGAGATGTGCTGAGAATTTGCCTTCCAGCAACAATGTGGAGGCCACCTCTAAGGTTGCATGATGACACCTGTGGTCCCCCAGCAACCAAGCTGCCCCTTGAGCCCGAGTCCTTGAAGAAGATTCAGTTTTTCTAAGACGTATAAACTCGAACAGCCCAAACCTTGACAGCCTGCATAGGTTGAGCTAGATTGAGTCCTCTCCAATGCCAAACTGTTTCCATTTCGGCTGAGGATGGCAGAGGACACAGGCACTCATCACTCCTTATCCTCCAAATCTATATGCAACCTTCGAGCTCCAGAGGATGAACCAAACTCCTCTGTGAAACCAACATCCTGGCAAAAGCAGCCACAGCTTCTCCCAGGAAATTTTTGAAGGTACCCGTGTTTCAAATCTGCCCACTAAACCACCCAGAAAGTCATACCAGTGCCATTCAGGAAGGATTCACCCATAACATGTAAAATGCATTTCCCCACTTCAGCATGGGGAAGGCAGCAGATGAGATAAAAGGCAAGTTTGACAAGGCATACGCCACACTCCAGACTATGCTCTGATAAAGCAACACCTCTTGAGCAGAAACCCACGTATTTACAGGTGACGTCTATCTCTATACCACAGTGGCTGTTCCCCACCTCCCACCCATGTTATGTTCACATGTTAAGGTTTCAAGCTCCCACTGATGCAGGCTGAGGTTGTGGGATGATCCAGGGAGGAACAACGGCTGTTTCCCTGCGCCTGTCCCAGCACGGCGAGGGGGATGGGCAGCCTCAGGTTGGCCTTTCGCCGGGGACAACTCACCCTCATCCCTACCCTCGGACCCCAGGTACTCACCCAAGAGCTGGACTCCGCGGGTGAGTCCGTAGACGTCGATCAAAGCCCAGAGGGGCTCTGCCGTCCTCACCCCACTGAAGAAGAGCATCGCGGCGGAGTCGTTCACCCGGTAGAAAACCCGTCCTTTCTTGTCCACCCAGAAGGCTATGATGTTTCCCTCGTTGGCGAACTCTTCTGGCAAAGCCTTGGCCCAAAAACCGCTTTGGGAAACCAAGTCGGGGCACGCGTACTTCGGCAGAGTGTCGGGGTTAATCCTCGACGGATCCTTGGAAGTAAACCCAAGTCGAAGAGCCCCACTCCAGCAACACTGCTTTTTAGTGATCTGCAAAGACAAAGGCAGCAATAACAGCGTCTGGCACCTGAGCATCTCCTTACACACTACAGGCTCTGTACCAGCCAGCCCCAGTGGCCACCACACTGTATTTAGGAAACATTTTACCCACCAAACACTGCTGTAGCTTCTTCAGCTGCAATGCTGAATGCAACGCTTAGGATGCGAGGCACATATTTAAAAAAAAAAAAAAAATAATCATCAAACCTATGCAGAGAGGTGAAATGTAATTACAGCTGCGTGATGACTCTCTTCTATTTCTAGGGTAATTCCCTCCAGCCTAAGAATCACCCTCAGCAAAATGTGCTAAAAAATGGTCGTAAGAGCTTTTATCTCAGCACCCACAGCAGCAGAGCTCTTTCCCCATGGTGCTCAGATGATGGAGTCTCATGACCTGAGGGAAAAGCACCAGCTCCAGAATCCCAGTCACCACCATAGGGTTTTCTGGCTTTCCCAGCCAAGAAAAAGACAGTGTTACCCCTGCTTAGCTTGTCAGATTGGATGAAATCACAGCCTTGCAGCCCAGAACTCCTGTGTGGGAAAGCACAATTTAAATAATTTTACTATATTAAAGACACAATTAGGAGGCAATGATAGAAGTTGTCTTAAGATTGGGGAAAACTTATTTATTTCAGCTGTGAGTGGTGTTCTTCAAGATATGTTGCACACATCTACACCCCACCTTACTGTCTAGGGTCAGGAACATCTGTCATAGTTTTTGGGGTGGTGCATGTGTCATATCCACCCTTCTACACCTGAGAGACAGCAGGACAAAGAATCACAGATAGCTCCAGAGTCGTCAGCTTCTTCTCACAGGAACTGAGCCCTGGGCTGAAGGGGATCCGAGGGGAGCAGGCAGCAGGTCCTAAGAATCTGTAGCACATTTGAAACACCATCCAGTTAAAAGGTGTCTTTCTTCCCATGGAAGCAGGGAGTCTTCCAGGCTCCATCCCCAGATGGAGATGATGCCCTTGGATAATCTTTTTCTCTCATTTTGTTGTTTTGAGTATGAACCTGCTGGGAATTGTTCCACTCAAAGAGATTCAGCCTGTCAGCATCCAGACTATGAAATGAAGGATCTAAGGATGCTGGATCCAGTCCTAATGTGGACACCTAATTGGTGTTTCTGTTCATGCACTGGACCTGCGACAACCATGACTGCACTTGAGAGAGCCCTCTGCCATCAAAGCCTTGGCAGCCTCCAGCTGAAAACTCTCACCCGCAGGACAAGGGCAGAAACACGAATAGGTACCACAGGCCATACAAAACTTGCCCCCTTACTATAATTTCTCCCTCTGTCAAAGTGCTAATGGCTCAGAAGAGCGGCAGTGACAATGACCAAACTGTCCAGGACTGCAGGACTTTGTTCTTAAAAGCCTGGCAGCTCCTCATGTCCTGGTTAGGAACCCGACAGCACAGGATTTCTCCAAGGGATTCTCCAAGACATTTTCTTTGGACTTGTGAATTCTCTTCTAATTACATTTGTAAACATTGCATTTTTCTTTCACATACTCCTCTCCAAGGCAAATCTGGAACGTGTGCCCTTGGGGACTCAACAGTCTCACAACAAAGACAGTGTTCAAAGCCTAGGGATTTCTGGTTTGTAATTGAAGTATCAGAGAAAATAACTTAGAGCTTCAGAAAAAAAGCTTATCCACAGGCAGTTCCTCAGTTAAGCAAGTGCTGCTCTTTATTCCTCCTCAGTCCAGCCAAGCACCTGAACTGCTCACATGAAACACTTGACCCCAGTCCCAGGAACCACGGGAAGCTCCGACTTTTGGGATGGACACTTTCAGGAAGGACTGAAGCAGATTTTCTATTTTATACACCTGGCCAGGATGGGATGGGATCACGGATGTCCCCAGTGGGAAGCATGGGGTGGATGGGGCATGTGTGTGCCAAAATGGGGAATATATGCACAATCCAAGAAGCAGCCTGGATTATTTATTACAGCAAGGTTACTGCAAGCCCGAAAAGCTTTGGGGTCTGAGATAAATATGGCCTCATTGTTATTCGCACAATTTACTCTTTCACAGTCCCTTGCCAATACTTCACAGCCATCACGGGCTGCATGGAGTAAATATTCATGTGGGAATCGAGGCTGCATATGTTCCATGTATTAATCAGCACCTATAAACAGTTCTCAACACAGTCTGACCACAGGCAATCTAATATCCAAATTGAAATCTAGTATAAAGCCTCCCAAGAATTAGGCACAGCTGGACAAAGGGTACACAGCTTTGCTAAAAAAGGCAATGGTTAATGGTGGACCCAATTCTCTCTTCAGCAGCCACTGCTAGTAGGAAATTTTGGGAGATCCATTGGGTGTCAGAAGGGGAGGAAAAGACAGAATCCGCATCCAAACTGCTTGGCCACGGCTGCTTCCACAGATTCAGGCTCCTGCTCTTTTGTCCCCTTTGACGACCTCACCCTATCAGTGAGCCGAGTTGAACAGAAGAAACTTTACCAGGACACGTATCTCAGAGGTAAAGAGAAAATTTTCCCCAACCCCCCTCCCCCAGTTCTGGCTGCACAATAGCATTCCCAAAGCTGCAAAGAAATCTCAGAATAAAACCCAAGGTGCAAGATACAGAATGGTATCTCCTGATTTCTTTATTCCAGTTTTTCAAAGGGAGTTTAGGCTTTACCGGGGCTGAAGGCTAGCCTTTAGCTGGTATGGTTTAAGACACCTTTTTCCACAGGCACACACAAAACCAAGGCAATTGCAGGATGGATTTATGAGAAAAGCAAAGATGTTTTCACATTTCCATCTATCCCTAGAGTACTGAAGCCTGTGGATTATTCCCCTGAGACCTTCCCACTGGACTCAGCAGGAGCTCTGCTCATAAATCCCCTGTGCAGAAATGAAACATTTGCATGCACATTCGTCACATATGCTATGCAAGCCAAAATCCTAAAATATACAGTGATAAACAAATGTGAATTTCCTGAGATAGCTACATTGTCTCAGAATGAGGAAGGAATAACCCAGAACCTTCGCCTAAACCACTAAACCCACTCACATCTTTGATGGCAATTTCAAAAATGAAATGCTGCTTTCATCTCCTCCCAAATAATTTCTTGCAGTTGTTCGTCCAAACTGCTGGCCAACGCGGAAAAAAATCCCATTAGGCAAGGAGAGGGAGTCCTGCTGGGTTTCTATTCTTAATGGAAGCAGCAAGAGCTCCACGGGAAACACAACAAATCTGTAGGAGGGATTTTCTCCCTACAGGCCCGAGCCTGAAATCACTGAAATCCCTCTATATTTTAAAAAAAAGGAGGCATATTCCTCATTTCTTGCTCCTTTGCTGGCTGCGAGGGAGGAGGCAGGGAAGGCTGATACACTGCTGTAGGTCCCACCTCTCTAGGACCTCTAGCAACGGGCAGCAGCAGGACCATCCAGACCCATCAGCTATATGCAGATAAACCTCCGGGAAAAATCCTTGTGCGTAAATGAAGGATTAGCAGGCGGATCTCTCGTGTGAACCACGAGCTAAGATCTGCCAAAGATGACGACCTACTTCGTGCCAACAAAATGCACGCGATCAGCTAAGAACAGAAAAATGTAGTCCCACAAACTAGAGGGCATAAAGATTGGGAAAATATCCGTGGATGAAATGCAAGGGGCCCCAAGCTCCATCAGGGTGCTGAGAGCCTAAAAAGTGCTTCAGTTCCTAAAGGGGACTGATGAATTTCTTCACTGGGAAGCAGCTCCCGGTGCACGTGGAGGCTGAACCTCCCACACTAGCTGCAGCACGAGGGGTACCCACTCCATCTTCTTGGCTACCACGGATACAAAGGAAGTGAAATCAGCCTCTGCTGGAGAGAAAAATGTGATGCCTGAAGCGTTCTCTCCTCTGACCTTAACGCTATCAGGTGACTGATCCAACAAAGCAGTCAGCAGACCTTCAGAAAGATCCTTTTCTTAGATGGCAACTGCGACCACACTGAGTGCTCCTTTCATCCTTTCAGCAAAACCCTTTTATTTTCCCGGCCAAGCACAGGAACCAGCACCTTCTCTTCCACGTCCTTTTTGCTTGTGTTTTCCCCTCTCACCTGTTGGCTGTGGAGAGGCTGACTCCCACCTCCACGGGACCAGCCCTCATTGCTGCCTTGTTTGCAGGAGAAAAGGGCTTGGTGTGGAACTGAACACATTAACCAATTCCTCACCCTCCTCTCAGCCTGCACACAAAGCCTAAAGGACATCAACAGCTGGAGAGACACTGAAGCTGATGCTTTTCAGGCTGACCAATATGATCGTGGGTTTTTTTCTTGCTATTTTTCAAGCTCTCTCAACTTAATCTGTTTTTCCTCGCCTAAAGTCCATCTAAACTCTTTTGAAGAGTGGATCTCCCTTTTCTCCCTCACTTCTACAGCAGCCTGTGCCAATGGCTCCAAGAACTACAATGACAAAAGCAGAAGCACCAACAAACACCACAGATCTTTAAGGCCAAGATCTGATTCCTGTGCTTTTCAAGGAAGGGCTAAAGACCTTCAACGCCCCAACATTCATTCTCAGCAGCTCCCGTGGCAATAAGGGAAAAGGATCATTTACTCACCTTAAGCCTGACTTGTTCATAAATAATGATGGGCCTGTTGCTGAAGGTAATGGCGTTGCAGAAGCTAGCCTGGCGCTTCACTGCCTTCTGTGTCGTGTCCATGATGATTTGGGATCCCTTCGTGTGGGGATGGAAAAGCAGAGGGCTGATGGACAGAGCTGCACACTGTGGGATGGGAAGACAGTGCTTCTGTTTGTGGTGGCATCGGTGGGAGGAAGTTGAAAATGACCCACCTATGGAATCTGAAAGCAGAATGGGGAAAAAAAGGGTTTCAAATCTGCTGGGAGTAGTAAGTAAAAAACTTTCAATGAAAAAAAAAAAAAAAAGCAGAGGTACTTCATAGGGGAATTATAGATCAAAGTAAAAGTTAGTCAAATCTCCACTCTGCAAATCACCAAGGGTTTCCGGAGCATCTTGAACAATAAAAGGCCACAAGGATGCAGAAGGCTCCCATCTGAATAGTACAGAGCACAACACGGAGAACGCAGCTCAGCACTGAAATCACAGACCATTTTGAGGCCATGTATCAGAAGAGAAGGCAAGAAACGCTTCTAAAACTGGAGCAAAGCATAAACAAAGTTGCTGTACCAAAGCTGTCACATTTAGGGAGTATCTTCCACTTCCAGAGAAGTCCCACACAGCTTGACCATTTCTCTCACTCCTCCCTTGTTGAGCAACTCCATCCCCCCTTGCCTCCAGGTGCCCTCTCCACCTTCACCAAGCGCCGCCTCAGGCACATACATCACTAATTTATGCTCAGCGATAACCCACCTGGGCTCCTCCACCAACCTCCATCCGTCCTCCTCCCTTCTGCACCCACGGGAGCCTCAGCTGAGACCCCACTTGTCAGGAAGGCACTGAGGAGCACGCAAGGATTACGGCGAGGGAAGGGAAGAGGGAGAGAGGCCCCGAAGCAGGGAGGAGATGACATCCTTCCCTCACCAAGGCCCTACACAAAGCCTCAATGCACGATCAAGACAGTCACGACAGCAGCTTTGTTCACCAATTGAATGGATGCGGGAGTGTCTTTTCAGCGGGGAGCCTGCAGCAGCTCGAGCACAAAACGATCATTACACCGAACACAAGTCATCTGCTTCCTTTCCCTTGTGTGCACGGAACACGCCGCCTCGTGCACATATGTTTGGGAGGAGACACTTGTGGATTCGGAAACGGTATCAGCAGAATAAAGGGGAATTCCCTGATAGACTCGGGTCTGCAACAAAAGCAAACATGACCTTAACAATGCGCCAGTTCGCGCTGAGAAGACGCGTGACTAAACAGTAGGGTTGAAAATTCTCTTCCCCTAACACGCAAACTATAGAAACTAATTATCTACATTCTTCACGCAAATTAGCTGCTGACAGTTATGCCTTTATATAGCTGCTATAAAATAACGCTTACGCTTCTAATGTAACTCTTGGCTTTGCAATAAAAAGCCCGGACCCTATTCCTCCCAGCTCTTGGGGGGTAGTTTTAGCTTGTGGTTACATGAAGCTGTAAAGGCACATCGTAAGGGTGAGCTTGAATAACTACCAACAGAACTTAAAATCTTGGTTTCTGAAGAGAACATTTTAATTCAACTTCAGTATCAGTCACTCCAACCCTCTCCTCTTGTCTCCTTGCTGGGTTTTTTGCCCTTGCATTTTACAGAAATAGTGCTGTCTCTTCGGAGCAGAGCAGGGAGGCCAGACAAACAGAACTTTAAAAACTTACATGAATGCTTTAAGGGAGAGATGAGCCAACTGGGAGTTATTTGATACTAAAAACTATGTGGAATATGAGTTGTCTTCCTTCTCCTGTTTCTCACACATGCAGGAGGAGAAGTAAGGTGCAGAGAACCAAGAAAAAGCAGAGGTTCACCTGACCAGGCAGGTCAGAGAAGGAAACCTTCAGGGGGAACAGACTGTATGGAAGAGGTGGCTTGACACGGGAAGATCAGGATGCAGTGGCTCACACGAACCTGTCCTGTTCCCTCTGGGCATGCTACTGATCCAGCAAAGTGCACCCTCCCTCTCCCCACAGCCCAGGCTGGGTGGTCAGCAGCCCCATGGAGAAAACCTTCTGAGGTTACCTCCTAAGACCTGCTTAATTAGAGGCGCCCATGCTCCAGAGAACCGGAGGCTGCATCCCTTCCAGTGTCACTAGCTTGTTCCAAACCACCACAAATGGTTAGGAGCCAGAGCCAGCAAAAGTGGCCGACTTAACCTCGCTCCACTTCACCTCCAGGTGGGTCATGCTGGTCCGTAGGGGCAAGACTGTTGACATCCCAGCTTCTCTTTTGGCAGAAATTTTTCAGGCCGCCAGGTCTCCCCATGGCTCATCTCTTAACTGCTCTGTTTCTGCCAAAACACCTTTTTTTTACAAGTAGAATGACTAAAAGTAAGTATAAAGTAAGTAAGAAAGTATAAAAACTTTCATTCTTAAGTGTTCCAGCTTCTCTACAATACATACGTGAAGTCACAGTCATTTCTGAAACATTGACAAACATTGAGGGATACAATCAATCTCTAGAGAGAACAAAGTCAAAGGATCCATAGAAAAATAAGAAAAACTCTTTTTTCTGGTTATTTCCAGTCTCGTTTTCTTCAACACCTCTTTGATAGTTTCTAGGGGTGCATCTGTGTGAAAAAAGCAGCTGCTGCCAGTGAAGATACGTCCAATTTATGCTGACTTTGCATCCAGATCTGAATGTTGTAGCTCAAAACGTTTTGCTAGCACTCACTCACCAAAACAAACCTGTGCAGCACAAAGGCACACACATTTTAATTAGCTTCATTTAATATCTCAGGGCTCTAATTTTACTGGCTAATTTGGCTGTGATTGCAATCACTGCTGCACCTCTCCACAGAGGTGCGCCCCTTTTAAAATGCGGTCACCAAAACTGCCCAGAGCTTTCAAAACAGGCTCTGATAATACTACCACGTATGTTCAGGACATCTGCTGGAGCAGCATTCCAGAGCTGTGGCATCCTATTTGATCCCATGGGAAGGATGTTAGAGGAATCACAGAATCATAGAATCACCTAGGTTGGAAGGGAGTTTTTAAGATCATCTAGTCCAACCAATGAAAAAAAAAAAAAAAGAAAAGAAA
>JAOQGH010000002.1:25536777-25557659 GCA_025769975.1 Gallinago jamesoni | reverse complement strand
AGCTCCCTCAGCCTCTCCTCATCAGACTTCTTCTCCAGACCCCTCCCCAGCTCCATTGCCCTTCTCTGGACCCGCTCTAGCCCCTCAAGGTCTTTTCTGTGGTGAGGGGCTCAAAACTTTACGTGTTCTCATTTGAAAAAAAAACCAAAACAACAAAAACCACACACCCCTCTCCTAAAAACACAACAGGTCCTAGTGATGAACTAAGGTTCTCCAATCTCACAAAATTATAAACAGCTGGATTTATTTTAGTTGCACCCTCTAGTTAATCTGTAGTGTATTCCTGCAAAGTAACTTGCACTGGGTACTAAGTGACATTGCAGAGTCTGTAATCAAGGCGGTGGCTTTTCCCAGTGCATTGCTGGCATTAAGGCACGGGAGCTCCACGCCTGGCACCCACCATGGAGCTGCTAAGCCTTCAGCCTACCTGGTAGGGCTGGCACGAGGGCACAGGAGTAGAGCTGCCAACCCAGCACAGGACACCAGCCCTGCCCTCCAACAACTTCTTACTGCACAAATAGAAATTATAACCAAAAACTTTTGCCCAGACCAGAGTGGTCTCCAGTAGCACTAGAAACATTAGCCACTACGTGATTAAAAATTATTTTTTTCCAGGCAAATAATTCCTTTACGCAAGATTTTGGCCATCCACGCATGCATTCCTTCATTAATCTGCACTTTCTGTACCACAGTCACAAGTGGAATCTGAACTACTGACTTTCCCGCTCTCGTCTGGCTCTGCAGCACATCGCTCCCACCAGTTTAAACATCCTCTACCAGTAAATTAACCCTCTTTCTTTTGCAGGTCAGCGTCTGAACCTGGACCATTGAATTAAAACATGAAACCTCAACAGCCAGTCAGGGCATAAAGTTACAGTTTGTTTTAACAAAGATAAACAGCATCCCTGGCGTTTATTCCAAAGAAAAAGCATGAATACTATTCCATCATCCTTCCTAGCAATTCCCATGCCAGACCCATGAAGTTATTACTTAACGTTTTGCTATAAATAGCTGTGGGAGTTGTCCATACAGGAACTTGTTTTCCTTAGCATCTGCTGCGACAGGTCAGCCAGTAAATGACCAAGGGTGTTGAATCCTTATCACCCAAGGACAAGAGCATGTAGAGATGCTTTATTGCTTTAAAAGTGATCCTATCTGCTAGCCACCCCCTCATGCTGAATTTCAAAAAAGATAGAAAGCAGAGATAGGCCCTGCCCCAGGCTGTTTACAGTCTGCAAAATAGAAAATAAAAGTAAAAATGGGAATACGAGGAAGAGAACTTTGTTAGTATGTTTTATCTGAGTTTCAGGTGATTTGAATGAATCAGCACATGTGCTGTTCAGTATGCACGGCTGATAAAACTCTTTGCATTAGAGGACAGCGGGAGGTGACTCCACACCTCTTCTGTCACCAGAACAGCGCATGAAAGAGCTCCAGTCCCCCCAATTTGCTTAGGCAAAAATACACTTCAAACTGCAAGCTTAAAGCCCTTTCATTATAACTCCCATGAACTTTCGGGGTTATTTTCTTATGACCTGGGTAACAGAGTCGACCTCTCAAGTCATCTCTTAGAGGAGGCTACTCCAATATTTCTTGTGAGAGGGTATCAAGGAAGCTAGCTTTTCCTAGCTTGGAAATTGTGTTAACAGCAATGTGGGCAAGCTGTGCAAAAGAAAACTTACCAATGATTTCGTCTTCAGCAATTTTATATTGCTGCAGACTTACTCACAGGGCCTTTCCTGACTTGGATGACCCGTTATCATTTACTGGCGTTGGGTGACACAAAGCAGGTGACCCAGGAGGATCATCATGAAGATAAAAAGACAACTGCATTTCTAAGTAGCTGAAGGAGATATGCTAGAAAAGCAAGCCAGCTTGGAACAGGAACAACATGCCCGCTTTAAAATTCATGCAAAATAGCATTGTTTGCATGTTGGGGTATTGATAAAGAGTAGAAAGAGGAAGAAATGCAATGTCACGCGATTCAGAGTGTTGTTCCCCATGTAGCCACACTCATGGCGTGACTGCCTTGAAGGTCATGTACAAATAGGAAACAAGCCTAAAGGGGGCTTTATTCTTTTGGTGGAAAAGACACCTACAGAAGAGCAAGGAGCAATTAAGTGTGGAGGGCAATTCATTCATCCATTTTCCTTGCTCTCTGTAGCTTGAAAAATTGTGGAAAATCCTTAAGTCTTTGTCCAGCTAAGGGGCATTTCTTCTGGCAACAAAGACCACTGGAAATTTTTTTTAGTATGTAATTGCACCTGTTTCCTCTAAGCCACAGCTCTAAATTATAATTTAATAAAGACCACACTGTACCCCTGACAGATGCTCCTTCCTGCCAGCACACAGAGAAATGCAGCTGTTGAACTGGAGCCTGCAAATCCAGACCTCTGGGCAATGAAGCATTTCCCTGATTAGTTTTCTGCACCCAAAAGCAGATCTCAATGCATAATCTGAACTAACTGCTTTAAATACAGTACATAGAGTAAAAACCCAAAATATTTGTCATCAAGCAGAAATTGCACAAATCCAAAACGGCTATAAATCTTTTTTTTTTTTCCCAGAGAGTACGCTGCAAAAATCAATTCTCTGCAGTACTGAAGTTATTTAAGGTAAACTGCCCATATTTACACTTTATTACAGCTTTCCACACAATACTACACACCTCCTCCTGCATCAACTGAGCCAGCAGTACCAGGCACGTGTCATAAAACTACTGCTTCTGCCACACACTCAAGACAAAATGGATAAAGTCTGCCCACGAGGCTTCAAGCACAGGTTTCCCAAAGCACAGGATTAAGAGAAGATGGAAAATGTATATTGTCACATATATATATAGCCAATGAATCTCAAAGGATTCCATTTATCGTATGCTGAAGAACTTCTCAGACTCCTTCAAGCGATTGCCTTTACGCTGGTCAGTCTGAAAATGCGACCAGGTTGTCACAAGGCATCACCTGGAGCCCCCAGTGAGCAGCCTTGCTGGGTGAGGGGAGCAGAAAAGTCACTGAAAGCGTGGGATAACTCACAAGCAGAGAGTAGAGAGTTCAGGCAGCCACTTCACAGATAACGGGTTAGAAACATCTTCCAGCAAAACAGCTGAGGTTACAGGAGATCCGGTGAAGAGCATTTTAAGAACCGCAATCATCTCTTGCAGACATGCTGAATGACTTTAGCACTCTTTCAAATCTATTTGTAGAACATTTGAAGGCTATTTCTCTGCATTTTACCCTTTCTGCCATGGGAGCAGATAGCCTGAATGTTTTATGCTTTGTATGATAAATGCCATTGCACATCTGCCTGGAAAGGATACAGGGAGCTGTAATTGTGGCATCTCCATTTCAGGAATTAATTTCTAACATGATACAAGATCTTCTACTGCATCCCTAAGCCTGACTACTAGAATCCATGCACAGATAGCATAGACAAAGGAGAGCAAGAGCATTTTACAGTCAGAAACCATTCAAAATCCAAGCAATGAGATACAGAGACACCTACCCTTTCTCAAGAAATAGAGCCTTGGGGTGGAGAGAAAGGAGACAGGTTGTCCAGGAACCTTGTCACAGACGTGCTGCTTGATCAAGATCTCTTTAGCCAATTTTGCAGAGCCACCAATGGACAGAAGGATTAAGACTAGCAGGGCAGTGACTCCCTACCATGCTACACCTCCAGCCCCATGTGAGATGGACCAGCACCCCTCAGGACTCCCAAAACTGCATTCCCTCTAAATACAGAGCTTCACTCAGAATCAGAAAACAAGAAAGAAGGCAGCACAAGTGATGTTCTCTTCCCCTTTGGAGATGAAAAAGCAGAGGGAGGCATTGAACTAGCTTGGGATAACCAGAAAATAAATTGAGCCATTTTCCTTTTCCTAGTTGCATGAACTTCATAGCATCAATAAAGCCTTTGTAAAAGGAATTAGATTTTTAAGGATCTATTTTATATATTTAATAATCTGATTCTCTTTGTTGTCCAAAGACAGAAGTCATTTTGATCTGGGATGCTTCAGCACATTACAGGCACATACATATTTCTATCTTCCAGAAAGGCTTTTTTTCTTTTAACTTTTTTCTTAGTCTCTTTGTAAGTTGCTATTTTTTAGCCTTTGACAAATACCAATTCTTAACAATCCTTATGTCTCCAGTCAGTGTTCCAACAGCTCTAGAGAAAAGTAAGGTCTTCTTTAAAGTACTTTTAGTTGAGTCATTGAATGAGACACACAGATCAGAGATGAAGTTGTAGCTTCCAAAAATCTGCCCCCAAAAGCCCTTTCCTCTCTCTCTCCTCTTCCCCAAAGCCAAAGCAAATGAAATATTTCTCTCTGTCTGTCTTCTGAACAGAAATCTGATCTGTGCAACAGAAATGAAAATCCAGGATTTATTTCCTTCCAAAGCCATATCCCCAATGCCATTGCCACCGAGTTGCCATTTGGCCAGTTCTCCAACATTTAGCTTCTCCAAACAAGAAAAAGTAAAATCACGGAGGCATTTTCCTTAAGCAAAAGATGTTTACAGGAAATCTTCCTTACTTTAAAGCAGCAACCAACCCAGAGCGCGTATTGCATTTACGCCAGAGCTGTGACGAATGCCTGTTGAGCTGCAGCACTTAAACCACTTGCATTTTAAACAGCGGTTTGTCAAGTGATGTTAATTATTTGGGAGGTCTCTGCTCCTAGAAACATAAACATTTCTTTTTGTACCGATCACATTTTCTTTTCCGCGTGGCGTTTCCAGCGGGGACTGAAATTAAAATGGGTTCTTTGTGTGCCACGGTGTGGTTTATGGCTCGATTCCCCCTCTCTGCTTGTGAGCCGGGGGTAGTGTAGTGCCGGGGCTCTGCACAGCACCGTCCTCATCCTCGCTCTGCAGGTGGAAACCTCCTGTCCCCAGGTGGGAGAGCTCTCCCAGACCCAAACCCACCCACCCACCCTCCTCAAGGCCACACAGCTTCCCCAAGGCTGGTAACTCCTGAGGATCACTTGAACTTCGTAGAGCAAGCAAAGGGCTTGGTTGCTAAGAGGCACCACGGGTAACAGAAGAAGAATAGGCTCTTGCAGGAGTCTGAGTCAAAAAACCCACAACCTCCAGACCTGCCGAGGGGCACCTCCAACACGGGCATGTGCTTCCTTCAAAGTGCCCCCCGGTTCAGCGGGCACTGCTTTTGAGGCCGAGGCTCTGCGGATGCCAGGCCACAGGCCTCGCACTTCCTTCAAAAACCCCTTCTCAGTCCTGCCCTGGTACCTCACAGCAGGTCTGGCTTTCACTGGCAAGTCTACTCTCCAAAAACTTCGAATCATAGGATGGTTGGAGTTGGAAAGGACCTTAAAGATCATCCAGTTCCAACCCCCCTGCCCTGGGCAGGGACACCTCCCACCAGACCAGGTTGCTCAAAGCCCCATCCAGCCTGGCCTTGAACCCCTCCAGGGATGGGGCAACTTCCAGTGCTGTATCCATGCAGCCACACAGCAAGGGTCGTCACAGAGAAGATATGGCAGGGGCAGCCAGAGAAGGTTTCCTGAGATCACAGCAAGCCAACCAAAGGCTTTACCTGCAGTGAGACTAAACCTGGCATTTTCAGAGCCAGACTGAAAGTCGGTTGTGGGCACTTTCTCTTCAGGGCTCTGGGTGCTTCCATCCTGTGGTGGCGCAAGCCCCTGCCCTGGCACAATTTCCTCCCCACCAGGGCCACATAACAATACAATGGACCAGAACATTACACAGTGGTCCCACATGACAGAAAGAAAAGGTGTAGAGCAACAGACTAGAACAACCTCTCAGTGTACCTGGTTCCCATGGCTCCTACCATCTGAAAATATTAACTATAATCAATCACTTGATTAATGGGCCAATCATGGCCACCGAGGAAGGGGTACCAGGCCCCCACGTCCTAGCAAGTCTTGCCTTGTGTAACCAATGGGAAGTACAGAATATTCCATCTTCTGAGCTGGGATGGAGTGGAAAAGTACCTGATGAAAGTCAATTATCTCAGATCCCATACGTAGTGATTTTAGTGAAGACCCTTTAAGATCTTCTGGATCGCAGGAGGCTGTGGACAGTATCTCCCCTGAGCTGAGATACCTCTCAGGCTGACATCTCAAGGCCAGGGCAAGAAAAATCTTTCTTAAGCCTCAATTACCACCCGCTGAGGAACGCTAATGCACTGTATTTACCCAAAATCTAGGAAAGTGAAATTTTGACTATAGGCTAGTCTCTCCTCCATCCACCTCTCCACCTATATATTTGTAAGATACACATTAGATTTATGGATGTGAATGTTCTTCCATCCATCTATGCACATGTAGGACTTAAAAGCAGTACCTTTCAGCTTTCTAAAGTTGCCTGCTATTAAGAAATTTCCAATCCAATGATCTGAATCCTCTGTGTGTGTGTGTATGTGCTTATATGCTTTGTTTATGTGTTAATCTGAGATTTGTGCTTTTGCTCATATATATGTACTGATTTGGGATACTTTATAACACGTTAGTGTGAATCTTGCCATCTTTGAATCTGTAATTAAGTCACTGTTCAATTATTTTTCTAAATCACTTTGTAAACCTTTAAATCGGTTAATGATTAAGTGCTGCTAAAATTCAACCTACCTCAAATCATCATTAGATTTTGAATCATTGCTAAACCATAACTGTGTCAAGTATTTCCATCCGCAACAGATCCATAAGAATTTCTCTCCAAAAGCAGTCAAAGATGGGAACAGCCTCTGCTATCCAGGCAACTTTCATAGACAGGTCACTGAGCATCCAGCCACCCTGCTCGGATCAAGGGTTGGGTCCTTTTCTGTTCTCCAGACTTCACCAACAAAGTCTGCTGTGGGCAACTTCTTGAGCCCTGGGGGTAAAACCATGATGCCTGGGTAGGTCACCTCGCGTGGACCAGCCTCACAGAACTGCCCTATGAGGTGCAATGGGATGGGGCAAATTCAGACCACGGGTACTCAGCATTAGTTGACCTCTCGTGCTTCCCCCTCCGTATCAGGGTGCGTTTACTAGCATAGGCAGAAAGGGATGTAAGTCGAGCCACAGAAAGGAGCTGATTTTCATAGCAAGGAGCCTTGATTTATTGCAAAGGTTTCTCTCTAAAAAGCAATTTTAACTTGAGCGAGAGAGTGAGAACTGATTTCTGCCTATCCTGGCTGTAGAGGGGAAGGCAAGCAGAAGCACGCCGTTTACATTCCGTATCACATTCATTAATGTACATGGCTCTTATTTTGTCTCCTTTTTACTACTTTCCCTTGTTCTTTAAAATAAAAGTGCTACCAGTGTTTCCAATGGGAAAAACACATTCCTGCATTTGGTCAATTATGGGGCGCTCTGAGCCAAACCCCTTTGCTGTGCTGTCAGACCCACGGTAAACCTCAGCAAACCAAAGGCCCATAACTGCAGTTATCTTGAATTTTATTTTTAATGCCAGAGAATAAACGGCGTCCCTTCAAGAGACAATCAAGGACAGAGTCAAGGAAGGGAAATAGCGGTGAGACTAACTGGAGAAGAGCTACAGAGAAGGCAGCTCTGACTCGTTTTGGACCAGCTTCACTCAGATAAATAACATTTTCAAAGCAAAACACTGTGATTTAAAGGGGGGATGGATGGCGAGGAAAAACGTAGGGGCACCACCACGACTAGGGATCAGCCCTAGGGCGAAGCACAGCCACAGGCAGGGCTGCAGCGTATGATCTGACCCTGGGGACTCCTGTGGCAAGGACTGTGGCCGGCAACCATGCTCTCTGGCCAGCCCCTGGGCGAGAACGTCTCTCCTGACCTCCAGCTCCATGCCCTGCTGTGCTGCCAGTAAATCCCTGCCCGTTCCCCAGGGCAATCGATCAGCACCAACTCTTTGCTTCGCTTTCACTTTACTCTCCAGGAAACTCCCCTCCCGTCAGGATTAATCCTTTCTCAGAGTGATCTCAGTGCAACCCTCCACACGGATGGATATCCTTAATGCAAAATTCTTTAATGAGAAGAAAGCAGGCCTGTCAACTTTGAGATTATCTGGCTAGAGACTGCCCCTGCTTGATCCCTGCTAGATGTCAGCAACAGCAGTTGCATTTGTTTTGCAAATTTATTTGATACTATTAACAATATGAGTCTTCTGGCTGTGGGAGTACTTGTTTTGATTAAGCATGCAAATGATTCCCTAGGACATGTCAGGGGATCCTAAAAACCTTCCTGAAGAGACACCTGTTACCTCTAAATGACAGCTAATGATAATGAATGATAGCTAAACTTGTCACCCATAATTCTTAAGAAAACAGGAATTAAGTAAGGAAGAGGCAAAGAGGGATCAGAGGTAAGAACGCTTCCTCATCAAGGAGAGAAAGGATCAGTCAAAGAAGAGACATGTAAGACAACAAAGTCTGATGAAAAACATCAGTCCCTTAGTCCCACTGGAACAAGAGCATCAAGTCGATACAGAAAAGCTGAGAGGAAAATGCCATGGAAGCAAAGGACAAAATGGGAAGGGGGATGCTCTTCTCTCTCACCACTTGTAGCCAGACCCCTACAGTCAAATACTGCCACAAATAACAAAACCCCCATTTGTCTTCCACAATAAATAGAAGAGTTTTCAAGTATAAAGGTGGTTACCCGTGAAATCTCTATCTGCAGGGGCACTACACGCTCCGCTGTCAGCAGCTCTGTCAGCGGTCAATATCTGTCACCATCAGCCACCTGGGGACGTTGGCCGGTGACCCGCAGGTCAGGGGCATAAACTGAAATAATCTCTGGGAGCCCCACTTTTCGCAAATGCCAACACTGCTCTGGCACCCTGCCCAGGGTCTTCTGCACCAGTTAATCCAACTCTGAGCAGGATTAATTTCTCATACACACACACACACACGCTCGCTTGCTCTCAGGGCAATACACTAGCCGTGCTGAAAGCAGAGTGAGTTTAGAAAGCACCTCTTCTCCCCAGTCCCATATTGGTTCTCAGCAAGCAGAATATGGGAGATGTTAACCCCCTAGTGAGGCTGATTCCATCACAGAATCATAGAATTGGAAGGGAACTTTCAGATCATCTAGTCCAACCATCAACCTAACCCTGACAAAAACCATCACTAACCCATGTCTCCGCACACTATGTCAATCCAGCTTTTAAATCCCTCCAGGGATGGGGCCCCAACCACTTCTCTGGGCAGCCCCATCACACAAGAAGCTACCCCAAAATCTAGACAAATAATTTACAGATTAAAAGAATATACAGTAATACTAATTTGCAAAGAACTCTCACTAACGATTGGTGTTGTCAGGTCTTCATTTTTTCCCCCTGCTTTACTGTTTCTTTTTTCCCCACTTATTGTTTCTTATTTCATCTGGAATATTTGCAGGTTTAGTTAGGTGTAAGAAGAGGGAAATTATGAAATTTGAAGGTGTGTACAGCAGTGTGCCCTGAGGTACAATTCTGCTAGTGACATTAACTGTGAGGGTGAAATGTGGAATTTGGAAAGGTTATTGTAGTACAGGCAATGAACGTACAGGGTGGGAAACAAGGCACGGGGCTGATTTCAGCACTTGCATATAGATATACCACTCACCACACTGCAAGGAATTAAGACAAAGCTAAAAATAGAGCTCTATTGTGCAAAGTAAGAGTAAACCAAGTTGCATACAGCAGCTATTCTACACCAGGGAAATGACCCCCACCCTTCTGCTGATCCCCAAAGCCCTACAACAGCAGCTCTGGCCAGGGCTGAGGGCTTCCACGCACCCGAATATCCCAGTGTGAGCAAGACCCACACATTGCTCTCCCAAAATGTGGAGGAAGGACAGTGCCAGCGCTTCACACCTCTTTTGCACAGGAATAAACGACCAGCCAGGTGCAGGGAAGACTACGGAAAATAAGATCCCGAATGCAACGGGAAGTGAATCCAGCCAGCCACCCAAAAACCTCTTGCTATGCAGCGTGGACAGAGTCCTGCTCCATCATAACTCCTGCTCCCTTCTCCTTTTCAGTGGTACAACCACACAGCTAGGGCTGCGTGGCTCACCAAGCCTTACGTATATAAGGTACGTATGGTAAGGGGAAAATCTGGCCATACATAATACTTAGGTATGCCCCTATATGCCACACAACAACACAGGAGCAGTTATTTCTATTGTATCCACAGCGCCCAGAGCACCTTCTACCAGCAGCTTAAAATCTCAGCTGTTCAAACTGGAAATTCCATCGGTCAATCAGCACAACTTCCCATGCACTCTCACTAGGGATTTTTCACTTACACCCATGCGATACAACCCCAGTTTGGCAAATGTGGCACGAGACACCTTTTCCCCTTCTCCTCGCAAAAATTATTCCACCGCAAAACACCGATGAGTGGCTGTGACATGCGAGAAATTGAAACAAAAATGAAACAAAGCCCTGCAATGAGGAACTTACTACTAGTAATTATGACGCGTAGGAGAGGAGGTTATGGAGCAAATGTGCAGGTAGGCACAGACACACAGATCCCCTGTACAGGAATTAATCCACTGCGTACCCTCTAAGGAGACAAAAGCCCTCTGAAGAGATGTGCACGTGTTCATCACCAACCTCTGCACGTCTGCACACACCGATTCCCTCTCCCAGCACAGCGCAGCAGGCTCCTTAGCTAAACCATCACTTTATGTTACTTTGGTTCTGAGTGACAGAGAAATTAAAAAAAAAAATGCCCAGGGTTTTCCTTCTCACACAGAAACTCTGGGATTTGGCCCCCCAAATTTAAGAATAGGCTCTTCTGCAAATAGCATCTCACTCGGAGCTGTGAGGAAGAATTAAAAACTAATGCAGCAGGTGACAGTTGAATCAAATGCATAAGAACATACATACTATGACATACGTATCTATTACAGATGTGTTTGAAGCATGATTAGCTAGCAAGTAGTTTAAAATAAATATTTAGTAAACTCTACCTATGTTATAGGAATACCACAGTACATAGTACACAGCCCTTGAAGAAACCAGCTTCAAATGAACCACAAGCAACTATATGAACAATTCCTGGTTTAAATATTGTTAAATAAACCATGAGCAATCATATCAGCATATCCTGTTTAAAATATTGTCAAAGTAAACACCACATGTATGGATATTGCCTTTTAAATAGCAAGTAAACATCCTGTCCATCAAGGTTGCGTTACCTTTGAACTTCCTATTTCAAATTTTCTTCTCTTTATGCAAAGAGGGCTCTGGAAAGCAGCTCGGGACTTCTGTGGAGTGTGGTGGGAAAGGGAGAGGGAATGGGGAAGAGGAGCCGTGGTGCCAAGTGCAGGGACACAGATGGAGACTGCACAAGGACTCCTGGGCGATACATGTGATTCCACAGAGAAGAGGAGTGACCAGCTCCCATGTACCAACAGATCAAGCCACCAGATGTCTCTTTTCAAAAACAAAGGTGCTGCCTTTCATGGCACCAGCCTATTGGGGCTTGTTTGCTAGCGAAGACTGAAGTCGGAGGTAGGTCTCTCCAGGGAAGCTCAGGCAACTGATACTTCAGTGCCCTTGGTTCAAAGCTTGTTGTTCCTCCCAGTCCCATCAGGTGGGAAACTTTCCTTCAGGTGACTCAGAGCCCATCCAGCACCCACCAGCTCCATCATCAGGACAAAGTAGCATGGTTCTCCTGCTCTACCACTGCATGGGTGGGAAAGCAGCGTTTTCACTCAAGGAGTTGCCTGCCCACGCAAACATACGTGTTCCTCACCAGATGGCTCTAACAGGATCAACACAGAACTGGCTTCACACAACAGACCCGAGCAGCAGTGTAGCTCTGGGGACATCAGGCATCACAGCCACCAACCACCATCATGCTTCACCCACCCATGGCTTTCCCCGTGCCAAAAGACACCGGGACTGCTCTGCCCAGCAAGAACGCTGCATGACTTGACCTTGCTGCTTGAAAGCAGATTTGTGGGTGAAAGAGGGTAAAATGATGCCAGGTGTTCCCCATCACAACATGCAGTTGCCAACTATAAACCTCTGTCCTTACGTCAGGGCACCCACAGTTTTTAAACATCACCCCCCTGCTTTTATGTTTTTTTTGAAAGGGTGCTCCCCCATCTTGATCCGCTTCAGGAGCTTTTATCTCAATTTACTTTTCTGACCTTGCCAAGGTCAAGGTGAGCCCCGGAGGAGGAGGCAGGACCCGGCCCATGGCTCTGGCCACCGCGTCTCGGGGAAATGGGCTGCCTGCCCAGGACTGGCTCAGTGGAGCCACAAGCAGCCAGCCCGGGCAGTATCGCCCCACCTGAGCTAATTTTCAGCAAGGTTAAATTACTCAGGTGCTTGGGAAAAATCCCAGCCCCTCCTTGCAACACGGAGAGGTCACCAGACATGTCTGGAGGACGTGAATTTATACTTTACCTGTGCTTTCTAAAAACAAAGGATGTCAGCCCCAGGGCTGTCAATACCACCCCTCTCTGTACCATTACATTCATTTTCAATTATCCTTCGGAGAAATGGGGACGGTTTCATTTCTCTTTACCCAGCTATTTTGAGACTCATCTGAAATAGAAATATTCAACAGAAAGATGGAACTGGAGGAACGGTAGCCACAGACAAACCACAAGTGCAGAGGCAGTCTATTTTTGTTAAATGTGCTTTGTTGCATGAATTTTAATTATTTAAATTTTTAAAACATACTGCACGTCCCCCTTTTTTTTTTTTATTTCTTTTTAAGCATCTCTGTGCTTCACCTTGGAATATAACACAGCCTGTAGCCCCTCTGTATGAAGAGGGAAACTTGAGTTAATTACCCACATCTCCTCGTTAGTTTCCCCTCTCCTAACAAAATAAAAATTGAAGAGAACCGTGCTTGCTGGAGCAAAAATCTCTGAGAGGCAGAAGTTGTGGGGTTACTGTGCAGCGCGCTGCCGGCTGCGGGCAGGAGAAAGCCCCAGCAGGAATGCCAAGCCCCTGGCACACATAGGAAACATATATAGCTATTTTTCTTTCCCAGCCAGTTGTTCCTCTCTTTTTTTTTTTTTTTTTTCCCAAAATTCATTCAAATAATGCTTCAAAGGGGAAAAGGCACTTACAATCACAAGACAACAGCCAGAGTCCTTTTTTTTTTTTGTTGACTCGACAGAACTGTTATTCTGCACGTTACACGTATATCATGAGATTAGAGAAGACATAAGGCCAGAGCACAGATGAAGCTTCTGAGCAGAAATGGTGAACAAATAAAAATCTCTACTGAGACCTGCTTGCCAAACACCTTTAGGGAGAAAGCCAGCCACTTCCTAACTATGCCCATTTGTTCCTTCAACTACAGGGTTTGGACCCGGTGGAAAACAGGAGAAGAATCAGGACTGTAATGTGAATATTCACAGCTTAAGTGAATAACCTTGTGCATCTCTGTCCAAAGATAAGGATAGGAGATACTCCGACTCCACACGATGCTCTACCTGCATCTGTCATGCTCCTGTCTACTACTACTACAAGGAATTCTCACTGGGAATGCATTCCTACCCCACCGAACACGCCGCACGCTCACAACGTGCAAAGTTAAACGGAACATTTCAGAGCAATAGGCGAGTTGGATATTAAGGAGTGCCATATCCTCACCAGTGTGAGATTTGTGCTGCCCGGAACGAGGCTAGTATCACACCATGCCTAGAGATTCAAATCCTGGTCTAACGTGGCCTGTGGGGGATATTCCAGTCCCTTTCCAGCTCCCCCCTCTCCCCTGCTTTAGGTCACCCAGCAAAGGCAGACAGCAGGCTGTGCTTCACAGCTTTAGCTTCGCCTGAAATCAGCTGAATTTGAACCAACCTTCGTTCCGATCCCTATTCCATTTAAAACGAAATAAACTAGAATTTAGGCTAAGAAGAAAGAAACCGCTGGCGGAAAGGAAAAAAAAAAATAAAAATAAGGTGACTGCTTCGAGAGGCTGCCAAGCTGCCTTGCAGTAACCTGTACCATCGCCTCGGCACTTCTCCCCGGTGGGAGCTGCCGGGCAACACACACACACACACAACACATCCCCCCAACACGAGTGACTTTCTTTCCCCCCCCCCACCCCCTGACACCTCTCTGCACGCCCAGCACAGCTGATTTTTCTCCCTCCTCCCCGGCCATACAGCGAGACCAGCGCACCCCCAGCCCCCGGGATGCTCCGGGAGGACCAAGGGGGCAGATCCCGCATCCCCCCGCCTCACCTTTCCCAGCTGCATCCCGCTCCCCCCAATTTTCCCCCCACCCCTATCCCCAGCGGCGGGTCGGTCCTTACCGTAGATCAGACTCCTCGTTACCTGCCCCCCCATATCCCCGCAACCCGGCGGGGCCACGGCCGGCCCCGCTCCGGCAGCCCCCGGCCCACGCGGGAACCGGCTGCCCCGCACCGGCAGCCTCCACCCACTCCCGCCGCGGCACCGCCGCTCCGAGCTGTCATGTTTATTTACATAAGAAGGAGGAGACTTTCGCAGCTTCCTGAAATAGCTGCCGGCCTTTCATCGATGCGGGGTGTTGTGTGTGTGTGTGTGTGTGTCCCCCTCGCCCCGTATTCCCCCCCCCGCCTCCTCCCCGCCACGCACGCACAGTGCGGGTAAAGGCATCCCCGCAGGATGCTACCGTGGCCGGGTGCTGTTGGAGGTTTGGGGCGGGGGGGGGGGGAGGTGATTGGGGATGCTGGCCCGGGGAGGGGGGGTTAACACGCGGCAGAACAAAGCCGGAGGCAGTGCCAACTCCATTGGAAAAAAATAAAATCAAATAATAATTCAAGAACTCGTTTATGAAATGGAACGACTTCGGCCATTTGAAACTTTTGCCACCCAGGGAGGGGGGATTTGGTCTCCTCACACACAGCCCTGGAATAAATTAGACTTGAAGGAGGGGGGAATAAATAAAAAAAATTTAAAAAAAAAAGAGTTAAAAAAAAATTATTACCAGACATCACTGCACCGGAGTCTTCAAATGGCCTCTGCTGGTTAATCATTAATTATTTAATAGCAAAAGAAGAAGTGCTTGAAATGCAGAAAGGCTGGCCACAGGCTGTAGTAATAAAAGTGTTACCCCCCGTAAACTCTTTTGTGTGAGGTTTGCACGCCCAGCCCAGCAACAACGCCTCCTGCACCCCAGCTCGTTACCTCTGCAGGTGGCCGAGGGCCAGCGGTATTAAAAAGCAAGGGGGGTGGTGAGGGGGGTGCAGGGGGGTGCGCAGGGTACCGCAGCCAAGCTCCTTCCCTCCTCTCCATCACCTCCGGCCCCGCACGCCCCCGGCCCGCATGCACAGCTCCCTGCATCTCTGCTCCCCGCTGCTCCAAGGGGTAAATGAACACAGCAGCCGGCCCTGCCGCTAAAACTACTTCATTTCATGCATCTTCAGGAGATGCGAAAGAGCAGGAGTCAAACTTCAGCAGCCCCAAAGTGCAGCTCTTTTGTGCCTCCCAACTCTTACCATGGTGCTGGGGAAATCCTGCCATCCCACTGCCTCCACTCTGCCAACGGAAAAATAAGATTATTTTCTTCAATTTTTTTTTTTTGTTGTAAGGATTATTGCTTAAGGATGGTGGAGTGCTGAGGTCTCAGCACTTCTGAGGGGAATAAATAAATAAAAATAAATAAATAAAAGCGGTGCCAAAAAAAAAAAATAATAAAAGCCCAAACCAAAAAGCACAGTCAGGGTGTTTGCACTACCGCTGTGTGCCCGAGGAAAGCTGTGCCCAGCATTTCCAACCTGCGAGAGGAGCCTCTCCCGAGCCCCCCAGCAGCAGGCAGGGACCACCACCGGCTCCTGCCCGAGACTTGTACCCGGACCCAGAGCCAAGCAGCAGCTCTTCCCCAGCCGAGCAGCACGCAGGCACCACTCCGCTCCTCCCTGCCCAAAGTCACACTCTGCAGAGCTTACGGCAGCTTCTTGGCAGAAGATTCCTACTACTTTTTTTTTTTCCCCCCTTCTATTTTATTTTTTTTTCTCCCAGACGATGCTGCATTTACAGCAGCAGCAGTGCGGGGTGAGGACACGTCCACCAGGACCTCAGCAACATGACCTCTGACGGGTGCAGGACATCTCTTGGGTCACGCCAACCCATCACAGCACCTGGCTCAGCTCCCAGGGCACTGGGGACCCATGGATGTCACAAGGACATTGCAGGTCTCGTCTCCTGGGGGGCAGGCCACCCGCTCGGGCTGACGGCAAAGGCTCTGGGTGCTCACGCCACCAACCACCACGTTCCACTCAGAGGAACGATGATGGAATTGGACGTTCAATCCCAAATTTTCTCTCCCTCAGGTTCTCATTTCAGCTCAGCTTTCCACCCTTACCTTAATCTTGCTACAGCTCTGTGAATAATTGACTTCTTGGTTCGCTGCCTCAACCAAGAGATTGCTAGGGAAAAGAATAAAATCATTTCATGTTGGCCCAAAACCGAATGCTTTGTGCGTCTCGCTGAACAAAATGTTTCTTTAACTCAAAATGAAGCATTTTATTTTTAGAGTTATTTTTACCTCATTTTTTTCAAGTTACGGTCATTGAATCCAGCTCCGAAATGATGTCTTAAAAAAAAAAAACCCACCACATTAAGCTCTTTGTTTTGAATATACCGAAAGGAAAATTTTGAATCGTTATCTTTTCAGATTATTTTATTTTTTGCAATTTATTGGCTTTGTTTATCTGAGGGGGAGGGCAGGGAGGGCAGACTGCCAGAATGAGTCATCCCATTTGGCAGAAAATAATAAACAATTTCAATTGATTTTAAAATTGCATTTTTATACATTTTTTTCAGAAAAAAATCAGCACCCTCTCTCCTGAATTTCCCCCAAAACCGTGGAGCAGCTCCTGGGGGATGCAGCCCCACAGAGCCATCCATGGTAGTCAAACAACCAGTCCACTCTGTTCCGTGATAATTCCTCCAGGATTATTTGCCAGATGGCAAATCTTCCCTTCACAGCCATGTCACACTGGAACTTGCTCCTGATTTGTTCTTAACACCTCCAAGTCCATCTCAGACCTTGCCCTTTTCCAAATTCCTCTTAGCGACGTGGTTTAGGGATGGGTTTTTTTTATCAGTGAGGTTGACGGTTGGACTAGATGATCTGAAAGGTCCTTTCCAACCCAGACAATTCTATGATTCCATGTTTCTAATTTTTCTCTAGACATAGGTAAAACGTATCTGGAACCCCGTTCCTATTTTACGGTTCCCTATCCCCTCAGAGTATTTCTTTACCCTTGCCAATATGGGTAACACCTCCCATTTTAGCATCAAGAATAAAAATCGATAAAATTGCCATTTGTGCTCCCTTCTAAATGACCGACAAAGGTATTAGGGCTGGACCCAACAGAAACCCAGCCCCTAAATCCATTCTCATTCATGAACAATGTCCAGCAAGCTCCGGCCAAGCAGCAGCACTGCTGTCCAAGCCGGGAGGAATCTGCTGCAGGAACATCTTGAGGCAACATGCAGTCTTGCTAAATATACTTATTAGCCACAAGAATAGGATGCTGAGGCTGCAGAGGACTTCAGTAGAAAGATTAGCTCATCAGGCTGTATATTAGACTAAAACCTTGGATTTTTCCAAACAGCCTTGAACAGACAACAGGGTACCTCTCCCACCCCTCCCAGGAAAAAAATCCTCAGCCCTGGGCATTGGGTTTGGGTATGAAATCGAGGGGTCATGAGCATCTTCACTGCTTCCCTGGTGTCGTGGTCAGAAGGCTAGCAGTCAGCAAGGAGGCTGCTAGAGACCCACCATGGTCTAGGAAAAGACATCCCAACATGGCCCAACAGCCCATTCCACCCCAGCTGATGGAAAGCAGCAAAGATACCAGCAGGGTGGGGAAAGACAGCTCTGCAGAGACCTGCCTTATGCAGGAGAAGACAGAAAAAAAAAAGGTTTGAGGAGGTAGAGAGGGGATGAAAAAATCCTTCTCATGAGGATCGAGGATAAAATTATACACATGCACAGGCCAGGAACATGAAATTCCAGTTCAAGCAAGCCTCGTGGTTCTATGGAGAACTGGAGTTTACTCTTCATAATCAAGACAAAACAACCAATAAAACCTCTCGTTGGGGGTTTCAGTCACCTTAACAGTGCTGCAGGTAGAGACATCCCACTAAGATAATGGTCCTTGAATATCAGTATAGGGGAAAGACGGGAACTATGGAAATCCATCTGAGGGTTGCCAGGGTCAGGGAATCTTCTCTCAATGATTTTTACATTTAAAAAGGCGCCATCAGTTTCTCAATTACCACTTGCACTTGGGAACAAACAGATTGACTGGAAATTGTCCCTTTTCACTCAGTACAGTAGCTCTTGGCAAAGAGCTGGAGATCATCTAGGAAGATGGGAGAATTTAGGGGAACGCATTCTCACGTCCTTTTCAGCACAAGTCCCTGACTGTTGTCGGGGGGAACCTTCACCTGTACAGAAAACAGATTTCCTGCAGGAAACCTCTGCCCCCGTAACTCCAGAGGAAAACCAATGCTCTCAACAGGAGAGAGAAAACGTCTCACCAGCACATGCTAGTGCACAAGAAACAGGGACCAGAGCTTGGAAATCCTCTATTCTATTCATCCTTTTAACCTTAATTTATTACTGTTAATGGAGGGGGCTTAGACGAAAGACAGATTACTGCTTTCAATTCTTTATCTACAATGCAAAGATAGAGATACTGCCCTAGAAAGGTGGAGGGACTTGAGTCTTTTTAGTCTGGAGAAGAGAAGACTGAGGGGGGATCTGATCAACACCTATAAATACTTCAAGGGTGGGTGTCAAGAGGATGGGGCTGGTCTTTTCTCAGTGCTGCCCAGGGACCGGACAAGAGGGAACAGGCACAAACTTGAGCATAAGAAGTTCCACCTAAACGTGAGAAGGAACTTCTTTGCTGTGAGAGTGGCAGAGCCCTGGCAGAGGCTGCTCAGAGAAGTGGTGGAGTCTCCTTCTCTGGAGACATTCAAACACCACCTGGACACGTTCCTGTGCAATCTGCTCTGGGTGGACCTGCTTTGTCAGGGAGTTGGACTAGATGATCCCCAGAGGTCCCTTCCAACCCCATATCATTCTGTGATTCTAGCAAAAGCTGTTCTGATTAGTTGATGCTTATGCAGCCGTTTGAGAATATAACGAGTCACGTCATTATCGGGCACCATTCTAAAGCTGCAGCCCTGGATGAGAGCCAAATCTCAATGTGCAAGTCAAAGGAAATTTGAAGTTCCCACTGAAATTCTTCAAAATCAGTCTCACCGCTCATACCGACAAACGATGGCACCAACTCCAGCCGCTCGCCCAGTGATCCCAGTGCAATCCTCTGCAGGCGCAGGGGGACGAGGAATTCAAGGACGGGGGAAAATTCTTTAGGCTGAATACCCAGCTGGCATTCACACTTGGCATTAAGTGAGACATCACTTGTGTTTGTGTCAGTGACAGGAGCAGCGGTGGTGGCACAGCACAGGCTGCCTCTCTCGGTAGGGAAACACAGACATCAGCGAGGTGTTGTAAGGGATGTGCAGGACATGGACTGGTGGAGTAGGGATGACAAGGCAGTGACAGAAGAGCCTGTGTCACTGCTTGGGGGCTGTTCATACAAACCCAAAGCTGCCACGGACACCCCAGGCTTAACGCTGACCCTGCCAGCACTTGGTGTTCTATCATAACCTGCCTGAGAGACCATCTGCAGGAGTGGACGAGGGGGAAAGCAGTGCTGGAGAGGGGCAGGAGGCTGAGAAACCAGAAGGGTTTCCAAGGCAAGGAACCCAGCTGACCTCAGGCCAGGTTGCACAACGTTTTTCCATCAGCAAGCCAACGCTCTCGTAAGCCCCCCACTGGATGCTGGGTTTATCTTCAAAGACAGTGACTCAGTGCATAAGGGGCCAGGAAAGAAATTAATGCCCCCAAAGGCAGAAGTGCCCCCTCCTCCTTGAATACTCTTGGGATAATATATTGAGAAAACCCTGCGGGGATAGTATGAGGAAGCATAGACTGGAAATGACAGATTTCAACATCAGATGTGCCATGCAATAAGGCATTTCGCGGGGCTAACCAGTGTTTCTGGAAAGTAGCTTTTAGATAATGCAGGAAACCTAAGCCTGCTTTGGGGCAATATCCCCAGGAATCTACCAAAAGCCCATTCCGAAGGGAAAGTACCAGCCCATTCCATCGGTGGATGACACCAACTTCAAACACCTCCAATCCTCACCTTAATTTATACGCTAAATTAACATTAAGAGCTTAGCATCTCACTGCGCACAACACGCTTCAAAATAACCTTAGGCCTATCCAAACATAATGGAAAATGAAAATAAAAGTGTCTCCCTAGAAGAAAGATTGTAATTTAAAAAAAACCAACAAACCCAAGAAGTGCTGATTCATAACACTCACCTGATGAAGCTGACCTTTGCTTCCAGAACAAGTGTAAGAAGCTTTCACTTTCTGATTCTATCTGCAAGCAAAAATTTTCTTTAGCCTCATGTGAATATCTTTATTTTTACTCTGACTTGAGGTATAGCACAACTACAGCAGGGCAGGACCAAGAAATCTGTTATTTCAAGCCCAGTTCTGTGGCTATTTAATGTTTGGAAACTTCAAACAGTATCATCCCACGTGATAAGACGTTATGACAGCCTTTAGCAATAAAAGCACAGCATTTTCCCACACAGAGCTACAGGGAATACTGGTATGACATATATACCTTTTATATAAGTAGCTCATTCACATTTCATCAGCAGCAATATCCAAACTCTGCACTGAAAAACGAAATTACCAGCTGAATTCTGATCAACACCTATAAATACTTCAAGGGTGGGTGTCAGGAGGATGGGGCTGGTCTTTTTTCACTGGTGCCCGGGGACCGGACAAGAGGGAATGGGCACAAACTTGAACAGAAGAAGTTCCATCTAAATATGAGGAGGAACTTCTTTGCTGTGAGGGTGGCAGAGCCCTGGCAGAGGCTGCCCAGAGAGG
>JAOQGH010000002.1:25510575-25525503 GCA_025769975.1 Gallinago jamesoni | reverse complement strand
GATGGGGCAGCCACAGCTTCTCTGGGCAACCTGTTCCAGTGCCTCACCACCCTCACAGCAAAGAATGTCTTTCTGGTATCTCATCTAAATCTCCCCTCTTTCAATTTAAAACCATTACCCCTTGTCCTGTCACTGCACTTCCTCGTAAACAGTCCCTCCCCATCTCTCCTGTAGCCCCTTCAGATATTGGGAGGCCATTATAAGGTCTCCCCAGAGCCTTCTCTTCTCCAGGCTGGACACCCCCAGCTTTCTCAGCCTGTCGACATCCCTCACGTGGGCTAGTTTGGGTTTCCTAAATATACACTAGCATAAAACCACAGGAGCAGTTCTTGTTTTGAGCAGCCTCTGGATGTCACAGGAACACGCCGCACGGAGTCACACACACACACTTCCAGGCACACACCCCAGGCTTGGGTTCTTTCTCCCTGCAACCAGGGTAGGGAGTTTAGAGATATTATTCATAACCCGGAGGTGATGAAAACACTTGAGCAGGGCACAGCTTTTCCTTTTTTCTGTTGCCTGTAAGAGGTGGTCACACTGCCAGCAGTGGTTCCATAGGGGAAAACTAAGTGACTCCAGAAATAGCATGGGAAGACTTGGGGTCGAGGGAAGGCTGTAGGGTGATATCCTGGTGTGTCCAGGAGACCAGTCTCTCCTTCTGCATCGAATCCCGTGGGTGCCAAATCATAGAATCATATGGGGTTGGAAGGGACCTCTGGAGATCATCTAGTCCAACCCCCACACCAGAGTGGGTCTACCTAGAGCACATTGCTCAGGAACGTGTCCAGGCAGGGTTTGAATGTCTCCAGAGAAGAAGACTCCACCACCTCTCTGGGCAGCCTCTGCCAGGGCTCTACCACTCTCACAGCAAAGAAGTTCCTACTCATGTTGAGATGGAACTTCTTATGGTCAAGTTTGTGCCCATTTCCTCTTGTCCTGTCCCTGGGCAGCACTGAGAAAAGACCAGCCCCATCCTCCTGCCACCCACCCTTGAAGTATTTATAAGCATTGACCAGATCCCCCCTCAGTCTTCTCTTCTCAAGACTAAAAAGACTCAAGTCCCTCAACCTTTCAATCCTACAAAGCAGTGCATCTAGCTGACACATTTCAAAGCTCATTGCAGAAAAAAAAAAAAGAAAAAGAAAAAAAACACAACCAAAGACAACTCAAACCAATAACTCAAAACCACAAACACCCACAAAAGCAAAGTAAAAATGCTTTCTTAGGTGAGTGAGTTTAGTGGCTGATCTCAAGGATGTTATTCCCTATGCCTCTGCAGTCAATACCTCCATCAGAGATGGCCCCAGAGCCTCTGGAGCTTCATAGGAAAAGAGCAGTGAGAAGTTAGAGGGGCAGAACAGAGAGATACAGCACCAGTGAAAAACACCAGCCCTTTTTCTACAACTAGAATAGACCTAGACCATCCTCTGAACCATGAGCTTTGTCTCACACTTTCATACAACTGAGAAGAACGTGTGCCAGAGAGAAACACAGCCATGTGTTTTGTTGAATCCCACAGGTGCTAAGTTTTACCAAGGTGCTTCAGTACCTTACAAATACATTTATATGCTTCCGCATCCAGAAGTAATTAAGAAAAACCTACAGTTATAGCACCAAACATACAGCTTTGGTTTACCTTCATCCTAAATTTGATCACTATTGCTTACAGCAACTACCTTGAAACAAGAAGGGCTGCAGAAGAAAAACTGGATATAAATATGCAAGGGACTCTAATCCAGCCCAAGCAACATATGGTTTTTCCTATGTTATACCAGTCCTTCAAAACCTTCAGGGTACCTGAATGTCTGTCAGGTGAGATGAGATCCTGAGCAGGACACGAGCAACAAACTTCAACAAGATCCTACTGATAAGTTGTAAAACACTCAGTAAAGACGGGACCATGAACAGCATCAGTTCTTGGTCATCCCAAAGACTTTCAACAGCCTGGATGATACAGAATGGCTTACTTTGGTTCTCAGCTTTCAGATAGGACTACGAAATCTGGTCATTTCTGGTTGTGCTGCTGGAACAACCCTGACAATCACCAGGCCTGTTCATAATGAGGATAATCAAAGGGAAATCAAGAAGCTTTTAACCTCGAGGTAAGAAATTTAAACTGCCCATTGGATTTTGGACTGAAATGGGTATTAATGGGTAATTACTCTTATTGTGCCCTGTATCAGTACCTTTCCTGTGCAGGCAAAACTAAAAGAAAAGCAGGGGAGGGGGGAGAGAAACTTTAAAAAACCCAACAGATCCTGAAAGAAAGACTTTTTTAGGTGACATGCCTTAAAACAGAAAAGCCAATACAATAGGACGGCCAGCCCTTCTGCAAACTATCTTTAACACAAGAAGTCTGCTGGGACATCTGGTTGCAAAGCACAGCAGACACCTTCACTTTCCTTCAGACTCACAGACCTTTCAGGAATTTTTATCACCTCATTTCAGCAGGAGCTTGCACAAATGGTTTTCGGCATTCAATTAGCTCCCATTTCAGAATTAGAAAAAAAAATATCCATTTCCAGCACTGACACAAAGAAAGAAGCTTTTCTCAGACTCGTAGCTGCTTTTAGAGCAGCTGGATGCGCATTCCCCTGATGTATCTTCAAGCCAAGGATTTTTAGAGTTGCCTACTATGTCAACATGACACAGGAGCATTTTTTTGTATTATTCCATAAAAACAAAACCCACCATCTCCAATCAGATCAAGATGCCCTCTGTTTCAGAGTTGACTCGCCCATTTTAACAAAGAGATCCCATTAAGTTGCTGTCCCCAAGCCCACCAGGCTACATGCTGGGCTGAACGTGGAGGGGGAGGCAGTGAACACTACTTCTTTGTGCCATTATACAAGCCTCTGATAACAACAATGGCTAAAAAGGCCCAGAATTTAAATGGTTTTGCATCTAAGTGAATTCACTGGAAATATATTTTTTTTTTCTAGTAGATAGCCTGAAGATATGCAGAGACTGGAAAGTACATTCAAGATCCCGAATGTGATGCTGCTGTGTGACTACATCAGTAGACCTTCCAAATCAAAATGCTGAAACAAATGGTCTTCCCCAAGGAGCAGATGTTTGGACACAGTGATGGGGACCAATTTAAGAACATGGAAACAACTGAAACATTTTCATTGTGTTGAGGTTCCAGCCACCTCTAGCTGAGTTGACTTGTGATTCACAGAGAGGAGATGACTCCACTAGAGACAAGGATGAAAAATGAATTCCCTTTTCTCCAGTAGTGGACTGGTGGAATTTAAGAGAGTGCCTTTCCCAGGGAGATGCTGCCTCACACAGCAAGCCAGCATCTGATATTTCTAAAAGCAGCAGTAAAGTTGTCCAAGCCAGTTGCATACAGAAGACAGTCTCTGCAGCTCTTCTGCACAAAGAACTATTTTTCTCTTGCATTTAGTACCAAATTAGGTTTGTAAGCGCTTCCCTACTTCCTAACAGTGAGTGAAACAGTATGTGTGAATGACTTGAGGAGGCAAGAAAACATAGCAGGTTCTCTGGCTGCTGCAACACATGAGGATTTGCCATTTGCCTCTTACAAGTTCACTGCCTTAGCATCTAAAAATATATTATTATCCTATTTACATTTCAGCAGCATCTTGGATTAAAGCAGGATGTAGACATCATTTTGCCAGGCTCTGCCCATAGTTATAGGGAGACAATCCCCATTCCTTTGGATCCAGCCCTACAGTTGAAGCTGCATTCCAGGACAACGCTGGCCCATGCAACCAGACCCTCCAGAGCTTGCAGGGCCACTCCTACCCTAGGCAATGGTCTACTGACACTGCAGTGTGTAAAGCAGTGTTTGGGGTTACGCTGTGCAAACAGCTTTATATTGTTATCTTGCATGGGTAAAGAAGAGACCACGGCAGCCTAGCAACTTAACTGCAACAGAAGATCCAGTTCAGAAGTAAATTAATAATTGTGGTTTTAAGAACCATTTTCCTTTCCCCGCTTGCAATCTAGTTTTCAGCAAGATCAGAAACCGTGACTCAAAAGAGCTGGGTTCTATTTCCAGTGCTGGCAACAGTTTTCTGACCTTGAGTGTCTGTTTCTAGTTTCTAAATTTACAAAAGAGAGATGATAAATTTCCTCCACTTTGGACAGATTTGGAGATCTTCAAATGACAAGTGCTATATAAAAGAGCATAAGTTTCTGCCAACGTCCTACTTAATAGATGGCCTCTTAGACAACAAAGCAGCAGGCAGAGTAAGCAATGCCTAAGGAAGTCATACGTTTTCTTCAACCAAGAACAAAGGAGAACTTATATTCTAGTTGAAGTCAAAGAGCCCTGGGCAAGAGGGAAAGGACTCCTTTATCTATTCCAGCCTTTTTTACCCCAAAGTTTTGACAAGTGGGGATCCATCAGTAAATACTTTTGTTGAGAGGTATTGATTGCTACTGTGCTGTCACCGATGCTCTGGCTCAGCACAGCCCTCGTATTTTCTCTGCTGTCATTCTGAAATGAAGACAGCGACCAGTTTGCCAGTGAGCTGTGTCTGCAACCCAGTCTTCAGCACTTTTCAACAGCACTGATTTAACTGCTGGATCTACAGCAGCACAAGGTCTGTGCTTGTGCCATAAACGAAAGGGGGCTGTAAACTGAAACTGGACACAAGGCTTTAAATTACATGTAAATTCTCACCAAGGTTATAAAAGGGCCACTTGAATATGAAACAGAGATAGTGTACAAATCCTGGAATAAGCTTTTAAACAGAGAGGAATCCAGGCCAAATGGAAACGCACTAAGTATAATTTATAATGAGCAATGCGTAAAAACCTATCCAAATCATGGAGCTCAAAATGAGAATAAACAGTGATCTTCCAATAGGGACAAGTACAGATAAGCTAAGTATCTGCTAAGAGGCTGAACTTTGAGTAACCTTTGTTGAATCAGTTAGTAACACCCGAAATCACCACTATGTTTCACTATGGCCAAAAAGGACTACAACAAGAGTGCATCCTTCAATACGGCTAACCTGGAATTCAGTACCTGTCACCATGCACATCATGAGTGTTGCTGTGCAGAAGATTACATTTAAAAAAACAGACATGCAAACCACTTCTCCTCCCTACGATGCATGGCTGATCCTACAAGATAACCCATTTGCCCCACAAGATGGGAGAATACCTGCAGCTACTGAACTACTGCCATACAGAACAAACAACTGAACAAAACCCACCAAGCTTCTCTCAAGCACACATCGTGTATTCATCTCCATCTCGATCTGCACAGGCATCAGCAGAGGTCAGCACGATCACTTTGCAATGTGAAATGCATGAGGTGTAAAGACCTGGCAGAGCGTTGCCTACAACACAAAAACAATAGAGAATGCATCTTCAAAGTATTTTTATACACTTCAAAGTATTTTTACGGTTGTTAAGGCTCTTTAACAGACTACTTTACCACTCATGGAAATAAAGATCAAGTGCAGAGCAAAGCTATCCACGGTTTCAGAAGGAAGGGCACAAGGAGGCTCTCAGAGCACTGTTAGACAGTGGAGAGAGCAGCCTGGGTGGCTGGAGAAACACAGTCCCTAGATGGAGTTGGGAACCCCAAGGTAAGGGGTAAATTGTTTCACCATCATGGTTATTTTCAGAGTGATGACTCCCTTTCAGTAGTTATTTGGTTTCAGAGGACACAGGTGTCTTTAAACTAGGACAGGTTTCCTTCTTATCAGGTAGACCCTTAAAATAAAGTCATAAAGTGACAACTTTAACATGGAAACCTTTCTCCCATGGTCCAGTCTTCTCCAGGCGTCTAGGAACAGGATCATCATCCAGCACTTTATACCTTCCCTGAGGCGAGTCAAACATTCACTGAGTGTTGGTGACAACATCTGACCAGGAAGCAGTCATTATCCCCACCACAAGAGTAAGGAAGCCTGCAAACACACTAGAAATATGACCATGTGTCATGCTGGCATCAATCACCTCTCACCACAGGATCAGTCAGCACTGCGGAGAACAAACCATCCAGGGCAATATGGCTCTTGCTGAGGATTGTCACTCCATGTTGCTCATTCCTAAACCATCCAGCAGAAAGCAAAAAGCTAAAACCTGGACAGTCGAACACACGTGAGGTCACACAACTGCCCATTGCAATCACTAAGCATAGCAGCAGAACTTGGCCAGCTCAACAAGTTTCTCAAGCATCTCTTGCCAGGTACTTGAGTTTCCAGCAGAGATGCTGCAGTTTCTTCCAAAAATGTTGCCTTCTTAAACAAACCGGACAGATTGTTGTGGAGATGCTAAGAGAATGTCAATCTGCTAAATGTCAAAAAGATTTTGACTAAACTAGGAAGAAAAATAGTCAGGAATTGCAGCTACACAATTAGTAATGAATCTTTAATTCTACATGTTTGGATAGCAAGGCTGATTTAGAATCAATTGCTGAAGTGGAGCAGCCAAGAGGCCGGATTCAGATCTTCTTTACACCAGTGGGAACACAGAGTAGCTCCACTGAAGCCAAAAAGGTTCACAATACTGCAGCAGACCCATGCCATACAGCTTGTTAAAAGCTAATCTGATGCAAATACTGCCTAAAATTTTTTCTTAAACATCTTTTTTACTTATTCATGAATTGCACCCAGGCCCAGAAAGACTGAAGTTCCTCAAAGGCAGGAATGAGTCAGGAACGAGTCTGGGGGTGACCAAACTCCAAGTCAACTGCTTGTTTCAACACCTGAAGGCTGAGACTCCAGACTCCTTTCTTTCATGTGGTCTCCTTTTGTAAATAGCAATTTCATTGATGAAAGATACTGACCAGAGGAAGCTACCTTCCAAGGGCACTTTGTTCCTGCTTCAGTGATAGGACCATGGAGCTGGACTTCCATGGCAGACACTGGACTTCCAGCAGGCTGTTAGGCAAGTCTGGAAGGAAGCTCTTTTGAAATGCATGCATTTCTTTAAACTCCCCAAAGAGCAAACAAAGCACAATCTGTATCTGGAAGTTATTTTGTGAACTGGCACACCTTACATTTTACAGATTATTCATATATAATCTGTAGAAGCAGGTCAGTAGTTGAGCAACAGCAAGACATTCAACATCACCCAGCCTAAAAACGCTTCCAGTGTGCCAGTTACTTTATCAATTGAATCTTGAGTCACAAGGACCAAGTGAGGCTGGTGCATGTCACCATGGAAAAGCTGCTGTGTTTAATTGCACTAAAATGTTACCTTCTCCCCATAAAGTTGTTAATACCAGCAACCCTAGGCCCTGCCGTCACCATCCTTTCCAAAGGAAGGCAGGCCAGAAATTTTTGCCTCCTCTCTCATACCAGGAAGGGTCTTTCTACAACAGATGAGCAAGAGTGGTGAAGGAATTAAAAATAAACCAGAAAACATAGAAAAAAAGCTAATACCAGTTACTTCAGACACACAAAAAATGTATCACAGAAACATACTAAATACAGTCTCAGACCCTTTCATAATCTCCTCTTGATGACTTTAACATGGTAGCATTGGATGAGTCAGCAGGAGATTTGCCCAAGTGAAAACCTCAGGATTGCACCCTCCAAAATTATCTTCACCAAAATCCAGAGAACTTAGCAGCCTCTATGCGCTCCCATAGTGCATTTTGTGTCATTCCAGAGATGAATTACGGCTTACCAAAATTCTTCAGCTAGTTAAAACAAGGACAAAAATAGCCGTGTCTACCAAACTGAAAGGAAAACAATGATCTCAAAGCCATTTGTCTTTACAGTAATTTCATTGTTGTGTTACAAATATGAAGATGGCATGTGGCATTCATACACGGCCTTCGCCAGTCCCCGTAGCAGTTAATATGATGGGCGTGGGAGGAACGTTCACGATGCAGATTTTGGTGGTTACATATGGTACAAGGAGATGGAGGAGGAAAGAAGGTAACTAAAGGGCACTAAAGAAGGAAAGTAACAGGATAGAATTTGGAGTTTGATTTCTGATGACAGTATGTTTTATTTAGCATGAAATAACGGACAATTACTCTTCCTAAAGGGTCACTACTGGTTTGTACAAGGAATATCAACTGAGGGAAGCAGGGGAAGAGTCCCAGTTTCCAAGTTCTTGTTTTCAGACTGGTTACAGAGTTCCAGAATAAAATATTTTGTCCAGGGTCAAAGAAAGTCTGGGACAAGGCTGTGAAGTGATGGCAGGTGTCAGACCACCATAACCCACCTCCTGACCACTCTCCTTCACCACGCTATTCACAAACCAACCATGTGGAAAAAACTTCTTCTGCAACTTCACAGTCCTGGCGCCAGGAATGGCTTTCCCTGGAGAAAGGCAGAGGAAGCTACAAAATATTCCCTGTGCCAGGGTCAGCTCAAACCATTAAGCTTTTCCCCATCCCTTCTCATTCATCCCTCACCTCACACTACCAAACTTTTTATTTTTTCCATCTCTTTTACTGCCAGGAAGGACACTCAGCATTTCTGTGACACCCACACACTCCAAGGACCTCAGAACATACAGGAACCCCTTAAGATGTACTCAGCAAAGGGTCTCGCTGCACCACGGCTGTTACCCAGGGCTCCTCCTGCACTCCTGGCAGCTCGGCTGCTTTTACCTTGCTTTTCCAACAGCAGCACAGAGAGTTTCTCCTAGCAAAGCAGCTCAGGAAGCCGGTGACAGAAGCTGAGGCCACCTGGCCCAGAGCTGTGCCTAATGTTACAAAGGGGATTTTACCCAGCCCGTCCCTAAGAGGATTAGGGAATCATCTACTTGCGGAAAACAACAGCCGCATCTGCTGCTTCAGCACAAGCCGCTCTTATCTGCTCTTGTAAAATTCATTTCTGCTCAGTCCTGGCTTCTTCTCACATTACAGGATCCTGCAACATAACGCAGATGCTGGAGAAGAAGAGGGAGCTGGATACAGGTGGAGGGTGAGCACCAGATCAGGTGTATTCAGAGCAATTAACTGCATCCATCACGTAACAGCACCACCAGAGCAAATGAACAAACAGGCCTGATTTTCAGAGGCTAGGTATTACTGAGCAGTTAAACTCCTGAGGCTTCAGAGAGGATTTGAGAGGTCTGTGGTGTGTTCAAAATTTGCAGAAATTTGACCAATAGTGTAGCAGTTTAAATGAGTTAAGCCTTAAAGCTCAGGTCTCAAGTGATACCCCAAATAAGGTTCTTATATCAGAGAAAGAAAAATCTTAATTGTGTCAGGTATACAGAGGAATAAAATGGTACCAAACTGGTACATGGCAGAAGGAAGAGGAAAGGCATACAAATTCACTAAGGCAAGACCTGAAACCTCCCTAGCTTTCTTAGTTTCTTGAACACTAAGATACATGCAAGACCAGCCACCTTAATTTTTCCTCCTTTCCATTGGCAGGAGACAAGATCAGCAAGGTGTCTATAAATTGCTTTTATGGATTTTAGAGATAGGGGCTTTTTCACCTTTTAGATAACTGGAGTTGCAATTTAGATTTCAGCTGTGGCTTCATAAAAGAAATCCAGCATTGCCCGTTTGACCCCTAAGCAAATCAATCCTAATCCTATAACGCAATACTCTTCCACCCTTTCACCCCCCCCCAAGGTGGTCCCACCAGGTCAGGATTAAGCCACCGTACTCCTGCTCATCCCAGTGGTGCCACTGCAGTATATACCTGAGGCACAGATCAGCCATGGACTTTCTCTGCCAGGACACTGGCTGTCATTACCAGTGGGACCAGCCTGGATGTACAGAGCACAGAGGGACAGACGTGGGGAAGCAGGGACAGATCACAGTCACAGTGAGGAGCTGGACTTGGTGGATATTGCCTGATTTGTTTCTAAAACCTCCCTCAAAACAGGTTTCTCCTGAAGTAACCATCTCCAGTGCTTGTCTTTCCTAACCTCTAGAAATTTTTTTTCCCCAAAATATATAGCTAAAATATTCCAAAGGTGGTTGCTCCTTCCCTGCTGCTGAAGGACAGGGGATTGCTCTATGCTTTCTCACAGCCTTCTCCAAGGAAGGCTTCACCTCCCTTCACCTCCTCAAAGGAAATTAATCCACTTCTTTCTACAATCTTCTCATTGGAAGCAGCTCCCACTACCTCACTGTTGTTCTTCATCTCCTCTGGGCTCTAAGTGTTTCCACACCCTTCCCAAAGTGAGCTGGCCAAAACCAGACACGTTATCCCAGTTCAGCCCCCCATCTCTGAGGAGAGCGAATGCCCAAGGCCAGCTCTGGGACTTCTGCTAATTACCTCAAGAAAAATAAAATTCATCCTAGGCAGCAGGATTACACCCTTTCTTGCTGAATTTGCTTCCCAGACCCCTGTTGCACGGATAGTGACCTGCACCCACAAATTCTTTCCAAGAACAACGTTGTGCTGTTGTCTCTACTGAATCACACCCAATGATGTGATGCCAGCAATGCCAAATTACTTCTCAATTTTTATCATTGACATCATTTTGAGTTTCTAGCAAGTGAAGCACTCCCAGGTCCGGTCTGCTGGTACAACAGATGCCATACTTCCCTTTCTGCATATTTCACCCAAATGAAACATCTCCCTTCAAACAACAGTATGAACTCACATTCATGCCTCAGACATTAAGCCACTAAAAGAAAAAAACCCCACCCCATATGCATGCATTTTGCAGATAATCTTCCTTCCAAATACAGCTATTGATGCAGTTGTTAATGATCAGTTTTTAAGGTCAGTTAAAAAAAAATAAATCAGTTTCCCCCCCAAAAAAAAAATCATCTCAGCAAGATCTGCAGCAGTCACACCTCGTGTCATCCATTCAGAGCTCAGCTGTTCAGATCACTGTCACATGCAGAGGGGTGCTGCAGGCACTTGATCGATTGAGAGATTTTCCTTTCCTTGCTTTTAAAATGATTTATTGCACCTCAAGTAAGAGCAAATATTCCTTTAACGTCACTGTTGACACCGATTCCAAAGGCTGCTCTTAGCCCCTTTCCTAGATAACCACTAATGAAAAAGCAGCAGCCTCTGGGACTGGATGGAGTCCAGGATCTGAGCAAAGTTTCATAAAGGAATTAGGAATTGCAGTGCTGGGTTAAGTCATTGATCCGGTTAAAGGATTGAAGACATGAGCACATAACCAATTACTTAACCAATTATCCCCCGGCAAGTGAGCCACGCTAATTGTTGATGTCCAAGCTTTCAGCCTGCTGAAACGGGCAGTAAAATGCTACAGCTCCCCCCCTCACGGAGGTGAATCTCCCCCCGAGGGAAGGGCATCGCCGCACGGAGAGCCTGCCAATTAAGTGGCATCTTAATTATCACACAAAGGGTAATCAATACAGAGACATCGTGACAAGTAGGCCACTTCACCAAATAATTCTAATATTTTGAGCTTCTCCAGAAGAAGAGGCAAAACATAGGGGAGCTTCCTGGCCATTTCTTCTTAGCAGCTATTCTGGAGCTGCCCTGATCCTCTCAGACGCAGCAGATTGGGGTTTTTTTCCCCAATCCCAGTGCAGCGGTGAGGAAAGCACAAGCCAAGAGCTTGGCTCCTCAAATCCACAACGGAGATCTTGGACCCTGTCAGCTGGGGAAGTCGTTCAGGGAGAAGACAGAGCAAAGACTCTCACTGCAGAGGTCCCAGTAAGGACAACTAGGAGGGTCCCACTGGGGACAGATGCCCAACTGGCCACTGCTTCAGGAACAAGGAGCCATCGCAGCAACTCCATCAGTGATGAGCTCCCATCCACACCTCGTAAGACCCAAGTGTTTCATTGAAGCTTAGCTGTAACTTGAACGTTCACCTGCTGAGATCTCCAGTAAGGGCAAAAATGCCACATGGGATCTCATCTTGGCACAGAAAGAGTTAAAGAGTAAAAAAAAATAGTAGCAGCCAGGTGCTCCAGTTCCTCCACTTGATTGCATTTGGCATGTGAAATATAATAAGTTCAAAACAGTGATTACAGAATAATGGATACGATAAAAAGACCCAACTCACAAAAAGGAAAGCAATTACAGGTGAAATTAGCTGGGAAAGAGAATTAATGGAAAAATGTGACTGATGAGGGAGATATTTTAGCAGATGTCATAAAAGTGACAATTAAAGAAAAAAGTCTGCTCAGGAAAAAAGAGATTTGTTTCATAAAATAAATTAAATCGACTAAAATCCAAAATTATATGAAAAAGTGGTTTAAAGGAATTTGATAATTTAATAGTCAGGAATTGTTTTAAAAGCTGATAGAGGATAGTGCACATTCCCTCAGTCAGGTGGATTAATAGATGCACGTGGCTGAGCTGGCAGGGGGAAACCAGCAGCCACAGGCATATTCATGGTGTTTTCCAGTAATTCCATTCTCCAGAAGAGACACCGCTGTGTCTGGGAGGAAGTCAGCAAAGGGATCCATAGGATCACTTGATGGACAGATGCATGTCCAGTCACACCCCCTAAGAGGACCACATGGCATTAAGTGAAATGGGAGAACACATTAATTAGTAACAGTAATCACTAGGAAGAATTAATAAATAAACAAGAGGCACTGGGAAGGCTGGCAGAAGGCAGCAGAGGGAGAACAAACCCCAAGGATACAAACTCGGTACATCCTGAAGGAAATACCTCCTAATAAATAAATTCCATGGAGAAAGGAAGCCTGCCCATTTGAAGAATATTAACAAGCAGTAAAGAAAACTAAATTTGGTATGGGAGTGAAAGAGACCAGCATGAAAAACTGAGTGACTGCAGAGGACTGGGATGATTACGTGATGGTTGGGATGACAGTCTCTATGACAATATGATAAATGATGATTACATCTGAAATGCTGTAGGCTCAATACAGCAATTTCCAGTCCATCCTTACAAGTGGAAGATCCGTAGAATATTTATTTAGTAAATAGAATTATTTCTGAAGTCAACTGAGGCAGGCTTAATCTATATCATCCAGCCAAACACCTCCCACCCAAGATGAAGTCCTGCTGGTTCACACATCATATTTCAGATTCCACAGTGCCAGGATTAAAGATAGATATTTTCAAACAGTTTTTCACTCGTCTCTGCTCTTGAAAATTACAGAAACACTTGTTAGAAAACAGCATTGCTGCAATTTGAATTCACAAGCCATTAAGCTTGAAGCGTTGTTCCTTGGCTGCACTCTAATTGCCATGCAGAAAACATTGCAGGGTGCAGATTTAAATATTAACAGCCTTTTAAAGTGTATTCAAACAGTAAAATATTTACAAGCAAGCGATGATTTTAAAGTGTATTACACAACATTAAAAGACAAAATTGGAGAGGGGTGCCTGTCACGGGAGGGAAACCCTTTGTCTTAGCTCCTCTTTAAGGTTCAATGTAAGGAACTCAGGGCCAACCAAACGTGCCATGGTGAGCAACACCATCTCTTCACAAATCTGCTTAACCTTTATCTTGAGCATAGATAAACTGAGATACCCAAAAGAAGCTCTTCTCCACAGTATCTACACGAACTTTCCACTATTCACCCATCCCGCAAGACCACCCTTGATGGAAGGAGAAGAACTCTGGGGTGAAACAGATCCCTTCTCCACCTTTTAAACGAACACCTGCCATCCACCTGAACCCACAACACAACTTGAGGTCACCCAGGTAAACTCCAGTGACACATGCTTAGGGAAACGAAGATGATTAAGGGATCAGAGCACCTCCCTTACAAGGAAAGGCTGAGAGAGCTGGGACTCTTTAGCCTGGAGAAGAGAAGGCTGAGGGGAGACCTTATTTCTAACTCTCTAAAGGGTGGGTTGAAGGAGGATGGAGCCAGACTCTTCTCAGTGGTTTCAAGCAACAGGACGAGGGGCAACAGGCACAAGCTGGACCATGGGAAGTTCCACTCCAATGTGAGGAAGAACTTGTTTGGGGTGAGGGTGGCAGAGCCCTGGCACAGGCTGCCCAGGGAGGGTGTGGAGTCCCCTTCTCTGGAGATCTTCAAGCCCCACCTGGATGCAGCCCTGAGTGATGTGCTCTGGGCAACCCTGCTTTGGCAGGGGAGTTGGACTGGAGGATCTACAGAAGGTCCCTTCCAACTCCAACAATTCCGTGATTCCATGCACTAGGAAGCTGTTGGGAAAACAAACTCCTTTCCCAGACCATCAGCATTCTCCAGGCGGTCACAACAGAGTTCGATGTTAAGCACTGACTGTGTCTCAGCATCTGCCATTACTCTGAAGAATAGGCAGCAAATGAGAACAAGTGACAATGGCTACTTGTATGCTTAATTTTCAGCAAAAATGACAGCAATTACTGTGGGCTAGTTCAAAAGGATAAAAATATGTACCAGAATGGGAACCGACTGCAGATAGTTAGACCACTGCCTGCTTCAGCCATCAGATAATCATAGAAGTAGGAAACGAGAGGAAAAAAGCTCCTAGCAAAGCCATACCAGTGGCTGAAGAGAGAAAAGTGCTGCAAAAATATCTGCGTTAGATAAGAATCAACAGAAGAAGTTCCTGTACCAGAAAGGCACCCTGTTTCTGTAGGGACACAAACACATTTGGCTTAAATTAGCAATACATGAAATTTAAGAGAAAGTTTCTTCCCCGATAATATTTGGTTGCAAAATATGTCCAGTGGACCTCATGGCCCATTTGTCCAATAGTTACGCAGACAAAAAACAAAGCCAGGGAGCAGACACCCATATTATCTAAAAGTAGCTAGAATTAATAACAGCAACACCCATTTTCCTTAAATTTATTGGAATGCAGAAATAAAACATTTTGATCTGATCACAAAAATTAGTGACATCTACCTAGCAAATCCCTTCTTCCCTATGCAAAGAAGGAACTTTACAGCTGAGCCCTGTCCTGGCTGATTTCAGTGACAAGATTTCCACTGATTAGTACGAGACCAGGAATGGATCTTCCCACACTGGGTATGGAATGGAGGAGCTCAACCAGAGCATGGAGAGTAAGTCTGATGAGGAGAGGCTGAGGGAGCTGGGGGGGTTCAGCCTGGAGAAGAGGAGGCTGAGGGGAGACCTTCTCGCTCTCTCCA
>JAOQGH010000002.1:25488330-25498784 GCA_025769975.1 Gallinago jamesoni | reverse complement strand
AGGTTTGGAAAAACACACAAGGCAAGAAGCATCTTTGGGTGCAGTCAGCCCAGGGACCAGCAGGACCCCAGTGCCAGGAGGGGTGGCAGCCACTCATTGCTGAAGAGTCTTAAAACCTGATTCTTATTCTTCATCTGGATAGAAAAGAGCTTTTTGAAATTGTCCATTATTTTCTCTCACACAAGCAAGGAACAGACTGTACTTTTTGCTTCTGATTCACAAATATTAAATCCCCTCTTCCCACTATTGGTGACTCAGTAAAGTGACTCATTCACCTCCAGATAGTCTTATTTCCCCCACATTTGAAATTTAAATAAAAAAATAAATAAATATCCCCCACGTTGGCCTCTTGGAAAACAAATAAAATAGCATTTTCTTCTACTCACCAGCCTTTTCATACAAAACAGATTAAAAGAGAGCTTATCTCAGATTCTAGACACTAATTCACTCCTCTGGCTGGTCTATAGAGTCAGAGTTACTGCACAGGAGGTGTCCTGCCCCTGCTTTAACCGTGTTACTCTCCCCACTAGAGGCTGCTGAAGCAAAAGCAAGGTCTCAGCTCTGCTCCACGCAGGGTGGCCCTGGGCTTCCCACCTGCCCACCTTCAAGCAAAGCCAGAGCCCTAGAAATAAAGTTAGGAAAATGGTGGAAAAGAAAGATTATTTTGCAGATTTGTTTTGCACTTGTCTCTGGGGGCTCGGTTTGTTTTTAATTATGAGAAGCTCTGCTCTGAGTCAGGGATTCACAGAGGCTGTCTGGTGACAGAGGGTAGGAAAAGAGGACACCGAGATCCTCGTACACATAGAGCTGCGTGGGAAGAGAGGGGGGGAAAGAGGATGGTGCCATCCCTGAGGAGGTCAGCTGTCCTCTGCTGCAAAAAGCACTTCCCTTGCCCCATTGGCACATCTGCATTTCTGTTTTAATTTGGCACAAAGGACAAACAAAAATGTTCAAGTGAACACACTGAAAGCAAAGCAAGGTGGCTGGGCAAGAGCTCAGGGAAAAGGAGAGCGACTTTGAACCCTTGTGAAAATCCCAAGAGGATCGATACCTGAAGACCCAGTCTTCCCAGCGGTCTCTCGTTGTGTCTAAAGGTAGGGCAGCACACACCAGCCTCCTTGGATAATTATGCAGTGCTTTTCTGACACGGAGCTCAGAGCTTTTCACCTCATTGTCCAGGAAAACCCAAAGCCCTGCAAGGCTAGCATTGGTCCCCTGGCTGACACCATCGCTGAGCACTCAGGGTGGAGAAGACTTACTGTAGCAGGGATCAGATCAGAATAACTCCTACATGCCCAAATCTATTAATTTTCCTCTACTAGAGAAGGATTGTTCCTAGACTGAATTTATTACCCAAGAGCTGAATGAGTAAGTCTGATGTTTCAAGGCCGCCTATAGCACTGTGTAACTCAAAGTTTACCTGCTAATCACATCAAATCTTCTCATTTCATCCTTGCTGTATCCAGTGAGCACTTTAATGAGTCTCGCTGATGTTGGCACCCATCAAGAATAGTAAAAACACATCTACTTATTTAGTCTTCACTTGGCAAAGCTACTCATATTCAGCTCTTTTTATCTTTGCTCTTAAAATCAACCTTTTCAGTCCAATTAATAACAGTATACTTATTTTTATCCGAATTTCTTGTTAACCTTTCCAGGCACCAAGTGCCCAGAATTGATGTGTGAGACTAAATGCAGTCAACTGCAAAAGAGCATCAAATCATTGTGCTAGAAATAAAGGACGTGGATGTGCCGAGGACCCGAGCCACGTGCCAGAGAGCTGAAACGGTTGTGGGATGATAAAAATGAGAAAGCAGGATGCATGTCACTAAACCACTGCATCCACAGCCTTGGCAAGCCAGCCTTTGTGCCTTCATCCTCCTCTTCAGTGTCATAGAATCATAGAATCATTTGGGTTGGAAAAGATCCTTGGGATCATCGAGTCCAACCATCTACCTTACTCTACAAAGTCCTCCCCTACACCATATCCCCCAACACCACATCTATACACATCCAGCTCTCCGTAAAGTAAAACATTTCTGCAGCAAAGTGAGAAAGTGATTTATTTATTTTTTTGCGGTAGAGCATGGCCTCAAGGGATGCTTCTGTTGACCGTTTATCATTGCTACTTAAGATAACAAAGAGTTAAAAAAAAAATAAAGATAAATTACCCTGCCTGCAGCAGAGAGGCAAAGAAACCAATTCTTAGGGGAATTGGGATACCTCATAGCTAAAGAGAGCTGTAAAATCCCGGCTTTTCAGTGTCCTTAGCAAAGCAATTCTTCAGGTCACACATCACAGGGAAGGCAACCAGGAGCCACAACCCCAGACACACAGCTCCAGCACAACTACACAAGTCTCAGTCAAGGATCTCATTTCACTGCCAAGTGAAAGCCCAACACCCTCAGGGCTCACATCAACCACTGGTGTTTCCCCAAACACAGGTTACACCTGGGCTTCTACCATTCCAGCCCCCTCCAGCCAAGCACCAGAATGCCAGATACCAGCAAGATTATGTTTACTAATACTCTTGCACTGAAATAAGAGTTGAATGGATGAGTCTTTGTGCAATAAGAGAGACACACAAAAAAAAAATAAAGATGTTTCCAACAACACACATCTCTGATGAGCAACAACACGGGGATTGGGGAGGAGGAATGTTCTATTGCTTTATTTCCCCACTGAATAACGGCTACCACTTTCTTTGCTATCCTAGATTTAGGAGCTGATTTTTACCACTGGAGGCAGTGGCATTTATTCGCAGAGGAGGTAGAGTTGGTTCCCAGCACTCGGCCAACTGGCACTCCAGGAAAAGTCAAAAGCTGAAAACTCAGAGGCTGAGCCCCTGTCCCTGCTTTTACAAACGTGGATGAAGTCCCAGCTGAAGACACCCTATAGCAGTAGGCACCAGCAGAGAAGCAACAGGCAAACTTAGACCCAGGGACTGGCCATTACAGAAACTCAGTGAGGCTCACCCCACATTATTGTGTGAAAGCACAAACTTCATCACAGGGCTTGGGGAACAGAGGAAAAACAACGTAACACTGAAATAGTGTTAAAATTGAGTGTGACCAGCTGCCTTCCTCTCCACGAGTTTTAGTAATAAGTCTGAAATATTAATGATTTCTGATTTAATGAAGCTGTAAGAAATCCGTGATGTGGAGTTGGTTACTACCTTTTAACTTCCAGACTGCAAAAGAGCTGCCAGAGAGCATTATTTTTAATGCACTCTCAGACAGGGATAGAGGCTCCAAGGAAGCTGCCAAATCTAGCAAAGGTCTGTGCTTTCCCTTTCCAATGCTTTCTTAGAAAGCTGGAAAAAACATTACCTTACTTAAGTGGCCATTTTAATTAATTTAGTTTTTTGCTTTAAAAACAACAACCAAAAAGAAGGAAGAATTAAGTTGAACTTCTGGACACTTAATATTGTTCCTTCTGCCATGGAGCTAACAAAAGCTGGACAGGCAAGTGATATAGGAGTCATAGCTCTGGAGGAGACCATTTTAAGAAGATTTCACATTCTCCAAGGCAGAGCCTGCGTATTTCTTACTGCACCACAACACACAGACCATAATCCTAGATGGGGTTTCTGGCTTACCATAAGATAAGCTCCAACACTGGTTATTACCACTTAAAAAGCCAGAGCCTGTTCCCAGCCAAGTAAACAAGAGCAGAGTTACCTTTTATCTTCAATTCTTTGTCCTAAGACACATCATTTAAATGAAAACATGGCTAAAACCTGGGCTACAGATCAGGAACTACACTCTTCCAGTTAAAAGCAGATCTCCCAACATCTTGTTGCTCAAAACAGCCATCTCCTGAGCTGGTCACACAAAAACATCAGTGTCTATCTGGGAAAGAAAGAAGTAGGGTACCTTGGCTGCAGCCAGAAGAGACAAACACAAAGCAAACAGGTTGGTGGAAAGCAGCATTTCCCAGCAGGGACAACAGAGGAGAGCTAGGTCTTCAGCTCCAACACCCAGCCCTCTGCTTCCAGACTGAATAGGAAAGGAAGAAGGCTGCAAGGTGGCTTTAATATCCAAATTGGATGAGATGACTCAGCAGCCCATGCCAATTAATTCCAATTAACTCCACCTGAAGCAAGATAATTCCATAAGATAGGGCTGGGGAAGCAGAGCAATGAACCTGCCATCTTCTACCTGCTCAGATGCAAGTCCTTCCATTCAGCACCTGATGTTTAGCCAAGCTCATCCCCTACCTCTGGCTCCAATTGATCATTAAATAAGGAAAACACACAACCCATACCGCTGCCCAGGGCTGCAGAAATCTCAACACTAGCAAATTCTATTAATGTAGTAAAAAGAACCAGATTGCCAGGGTTGCTACCTTGCTCTTTCCTGCCTGTTGGAGAGACACAACCCCCACGTTGAAGGTGGGAAGGAGGCTGCAGTTGGCCATACAAAGGGTGAAACGCATCAAGCACAAAGGTTTGGGACATAGAAACAGGGTATTTTAAGAAGGCTTAGAAAAGACCCAAAGTGTGTGCTGGTCTCTTGCATGGGCCTGAATGTCACCCAATGACAGCCACACACTTGAGAAGAGGCAGAAAGGAACATTCTGTGCTATTGCATTTTTCTTTTCAATATAGATATTATCACTACATTAGTCAAGCTAGAGCTGAACTGTCACAGCTCTTTCGTTATTATTTACCAAAACGGTTATCAGCCAGATTTGTACTATTAAATTCCTGTATCGTAGAATTACTCTAATGCCCAGGAAATGCAGTATTATGGAAATATTGTTATTTCCCAGCTTGGTTTTGCTTCTCTCTTTTACAAGGCTCTTTCTGTGCTGGCTGCCCTGCAGAAGACTACAGAAGTCAAGTTGTACCCGGGGGTCTCACCCTTGGCTTGGGGGGCCGCTGGCTCTCGGGGCACTGCTCTCCCAAACCTCCAGCCCCCATCCTTTTAAAGCAACTTATTTTTTTTGAGCCTAAATTCAATGCAGAACATACGTTTTTTTAAAAAGGTTTTGTTTTTCCCAGCAGCCGTTTTATTTCCTGCAATAGTTGCCACACACTAGTCCTTGAGCTGACTCAGTGAAGAAAGCATTCCCAATTTCTTTGCAGAATACTAATATCATCTTTGGAAGCAAGTTCCTTCACTGAAGCTTCCAGAGGCAGCACGATCAGGCCTCTGTGGCGAGATGATGAAGGGGCAAAATACCGTGTCTTGCAAGAGGCCCCTCTTCCACAAACCCTGGGATCTTTCCTGGCCCCTGGGCACGACAGGAGATTGGTTCCTGTGGTGGAGATAGATGGAGATACTCACTGGCAGTAAGACAAGGCTGCCTCATCGGCTTCATCTGCTGAATTTGTGATACACAGTTGGACTCTTGGTTCAGAAAAGTGTGAAAATCACAGCGGTGGGAAACTGGCCTCCAGGAGGATGCAAGGGGCAGCCTTACAAATCAGCGTACATAGAGTCATCTCCAGGAAGGTCCTGCTTGCACAGGGCTGTCACAGAGGCTAGAAAAGGTGTCCGTAGGAGAAGAATCACCCCTAAATAGGAGAGAACTTTGTAGAGTAGGGTAGATGGTTGGACTCGATGACCCCAATGGTCTTTTCCAACCGAAATGATTCTATGATTCTAAATTGCACAAAAGCTTATCAACTCAAGCCAACACACTGGTCAAATGACAACCCCACACCCTGGGTTTAACCATGCCTTCAGACTTCTGTACAACCCCTTCAACGAAGTTTAATTTCCAGCAAAGCCACATGAGATGATCCTTCCACAGGGATGATTTGGCTTCTCTCCCTGGCCAGACCATCCCTTGCCTCGGGACACATCTCATGGCACAGCAAGCCCCCCTGGGGACCTGACCCAGCTGAAAACTAACCAAAATAAGAGGCAGGGAGAAAAGGAGTTGCTTTTTGGCCAAAAGAGATGGATTCTGTCACACAGCCACCAGTGGCAGGGGAGGAAATGTGGGCAGCAGCAGACCCAGCACTGATCAGCTCAAACCTCCTTTGAACTCACACTGAGTCACTAATTTGGGTCTAAATGATGACAGCTGGAACCGAAAACTGCCGGCTCTTTCCTGCCTCTCGGTTCTGCTTAGAATTAGAGCACAACAACGATAAGGCAGTTCCACCTCTCTCCTTCCTTCCTCCCTGTGCATAGGCTCTGAGAGGCGCAGAGAGGTGAAGCACCTTGGTATCTGCGTGGGAGAGCTGGGAACATCAAGTAGAGGGATTTATCTCCACTAAGTCCTGCTGTGACTAGTAGACCATGCTGTCTTACGTTAACAAGCAGATTTCTGCAGTCTTCGGATTCTGTTCTCCTGCAGAGATTGCTGCAAAGCAGACGATGGGGACAGAAAGTGCCTCGCGCTCTTTAGGGCTGTCCCCCCACCACACGCATGTCCAAATCAAGAGTAAGAAACACTGAGATGGTTCCTTCAACCCCCGTGCACTTCACCTGACCGCACTGGTCCTGGCTCCCTGAGGAAATCAGATAAAACTGCCCAGGACACCACTTTACTGGTAGCACAGGCACAGCCGTAAGCCAAAAGGACTGGTTAATGTAATATTTGTTTCCAGCCCCCCTGGGGTTTTCCTGAGGTTAGACGCTGGTTAACCAAGCCATAGAGCAGCCATTCAGCACCTGCCCCACAAAGTTTAAAAGCTATCCTTCAAAAAAAGAAAAAAAAGTAAAAAAATAGGGACTTGTACCAAAGCAATACTGCAAATTATGCTTCTAACACAATTTGCCATGGTTCTCTTTTTTTCTCCCTTTCTGGCACACCACCACCCACACGAAAACCAAAAGCAGACTGTAGTACCTGGTTACACAAGGGCAGCCCATCACAGTAGTAATTCAAAAGCTTGTTCCATAATCCAACAAATTTTTTTATTTTTTTTTTTTTTTAATCCAGCAGCCTCACTGGAGATCGATTGACACGTTTGCCCATCCCACAAGCCCCCCCACCCACTACAGCAGCTACTTCATGAAGTGCATGGAGAAGAACTTTGCTGCCACGTGTCCCTGGTGCATTAGCTGGAGTTATTACCTCCAGCTGCACAGCGTAAAGCTAGAGGAAACGATTTCATTAGGGTCCCATTAGGCTTGGGCCTAATGCTTGGTCTTTTTACATGCACATGTATAGTGGGGAATAGCTCTGGGCAATAATTGCAACGCGCTGCAAAAAACATTATCTAAACTACAGATGTGTATTTACAGGCAGAGGCTCCCACCCATCTCTCAGCAGCCCAGGAGGGCAGTTTGGGGTCTGGTATTTAACACGTGGTGGCACTGGCAGCAGCTGGTATCTGGGATAGGAACCCCTCCAGGTTCCTAGAGGAGCTTTGGGTCCCACGGGGACACAGGGGGGTCCTTCCCACTAGTTCACCGCTTACCGAATAATCCCTGGAAGCTGGGGAAGGACTCGAAGAGAGAACATCTTCTGCTGGAAAAATCAGCCCTCCTTTGCTTGGTGCCTTGTGGTTTGCCCCCCTGGCCCACCCTGACCCCAGCAAGAAAGCTGAAAGGCCACGGCACAAGATGTTTACTACGTTGATTTAGGGTAACCCTGTATGGAACATGGCACAAGTCTAATGATCCAACCGCAGGAGATTTTGATTTTTTTTTAAAAGGATAATTCAGTGTATCCCCTCAGCCAAACAGAAAGCCCTGTGTCATAATAAAGCTGTCACGATGTTCTGGAAATATGTTCTCGCTGGAGGAACACATTGTAATTTTATATCCAGCTATTTAAGAAGACGAGGCCAAGCCCTGAGTGACAGACACTTTGATGAAACAACACATGAATTAAACATAATTATACTAGAAAAACAGTAAAAGAGAACTAATCATCAAGGCCCCCATGTTGTACTGCGAGCAGTGACATTTGCATTGGCACGGGGCATTCCCATCCAGAGAGCTCCAAACCCTCCATGACTATCAGTAATTAAATAGTCTGCCACGCAGCCACGGGGAGGCAAGTTTCCCTGCCCCCAGTTTTGCAGAAAGCCAGGATGACATCCCACCCCAGCCCACGGCTGCCTGCGAGGGCAGGGGGCTTCTCCACCTCCTCTTTGCTCTTTCAAATGCCCTTAGGCTTTTCCCCCTGGAAAAGATGCTGCACGCTCCAGCTAGATCCTTCCCAAAATTCAGTTCTAGGATCTGCAGATGTGGTCTCACTGGGAAAGACTCAATGTATTTCCCCTCATAAAATTCAGATGTAATTTTACACGGGCCTGCCTGCTATAGACCTGTCTCCGTATGCAATGTTCTCCCTATCCATATTTAATCCAGAAAAGAGAATATAACTGGGTTTAGGAAGCCTGCTTTTTTTCTAGGCTTCCATGCAAGCTGGATCTCAAAACCCTTCTTTATGTCAACATCAGACAACTGTTTCATAGACTTCATCTAGCAGGGTTGGTAAGTAACCTAAAAATGGCAGATGGAAGCATTAAATATTTATTGGACTGGAGTGCATTGATTTCGGAAATTAACACTTTGCAAATTACTTCTGTGTAAACAGTAATTAAACAGTCGGGCACAGTCCAGTCCAGGTTCTGAGTAAGCTGCAACTCTTTTGGTAAAACATATGTATGCATAAAAAAAATACTAAAGCGCGATGAACTAACACTTCTCTGCTGATTTCCATCCGCACACAGCAAATTGCTCCGCGATCATGAATTAAAATTAATTAAAACTTTGGAATGGTTTTCCGCATAAGGCTGGAATGGTGAGAGCCTCGTGGCAGGCGCTCATCACGCCAGTTAACCTTGCAGGGAGCAGGGGTGGACGATGCCTTGCTTTAAAATACCAAGGACTCCGTGACCCCGTGTTCCCAGTCTAACTAATGCTGGGATTGAACTGGTGACAACAGTGGGATTGAACTGGTGCTTGTAACAGGGGGAAACCATGAGAGAAGTGCAACTGATACAGCTGAGCCCCTTGCAGGCTCCAGATGTGTTCCAGGAGTGCAGCCATAAGTTGCATAAAGCTGCTATTTGCTTTTGAGCTCTCTGGTTCATGTGGGAATAGATTTGCTCAAGAGATATTGCAGTTTTATTCCCTTAAGCAGAATATTAATCTTCCGCTGGTGCTATTGCACTAGCAGTAATGAGACTTCACCCGATCTTTTCTTTAATAGACCCTTTTTAAAAGAAAATATGTTTTAACTCTGCTTTAAAAGTAGCTTCCTTTTCCGGAACGGCAGGTCTTCCTTTCAAACACTGTCCAATATCCTTCCTGGGAATCTTTTCCCGTTCACTATACCTTCACAGCCAGCATCTCATGAAGCTAAACATGTCCTGTTCGTTAAGGCAATAGCTGAAGCCTCATTAAAGTTCCTGGTTGCTTGTAAATTAGTGCATTGGAAGCTCTGGGTACCATTCTGTAACCTTTACTTACAGGCTGCTCTACACTATATTTTGTTACCGTAGCTGGATTTTTTCCATGCTCTGACTTCATCGCTGCTTTTTTACTTTCTCCCTTCCCCCAAAACATATGTACTTAAAAACCCACCAGAAATGAATAAACCCACCTACGCGGGGAGGGCGAGCGTGGAAATCTCAGCGTCTCAGCTCCTCCTGCGGCTGCGGCGATGAAAGGGCAGAGGGTGCCCGCGGACCGCGCTCGGGAATAAGCAGCTTATTCTCATTTTACAGGCAACGCTGGGCTTTGCTGTGGTGGGCAGGGGGGTGCAGAGAGTTCTACCCCCCCCCACAAGCCGAGGAGAGACCCTGACCCCACTGCACAGCCTGTCCCCAGGTACCCCCCACCCACAGCCATGGGCAGGAGTGGGAGATGCGGAGCTGGCTCCAGAGCAGCACCAGGAATCCCCACCAGGGTGCCGGCCAAAGGAGGAGAAATTGGGGGGTTCCTCTGGCTTAGCCCGGCCAGGAGAGGACAGGGTGAAGGGTCTTGGGTGCAGGGGAGCCGTGGTGCCTGCACGAAGGCAGTGAGGAGCGGGGAGGGGATGTGGATGCTCTGGCGGGGCTACGCTCATTTTATTGTGTGCTTCTGCTGGCTTTCTCCTTTTCTCCCATTTCCAAGGTGCAGATTGGTTTCACGTCCCCAGGAGCTCCTATGAGCTGCTGAGCAAGTTTGCAGAAGATGATGAAGAGAACAAGGCTACCAGGGGACTTTAATGAGAGCTACTTCCATTCTCATGGCGCGGTTAAGAGTCACATAATGAAACAGAGGCTGGTTTGTTTGTTTTTTAATGAGCTCTATTTATATTTGACTTTAACTATCCTCATCCATTTTCTCTGAATCAAACCTCTACTGCTGAAATCTTGTGCCTCAGAGTTAATAAAGGGCAGCTCTAATCTGATTTACTGCATGGCTCCAAACACGAACGTACTCACAGGAGGGGCTGACAGTTTACAGCAGCAATGTTTAAAGCGGAAGAATTGACAGTAAAATTGAACATAACTCCTCGGCTGCCTCGCAGAAAGCTGAAGTAATCCCACAGAC
>JAOQGH010000002.1:25463161-25481578 GCA_025769975.1 Gallinago jamesoni | reverse complement strand
TGGAGATCTTCAAGCCCCACCTGGATGTAGCCCTGAGTGATGTGCTCTGGGCAACCCTGCTTTGGCAGGGGAGTTGGACTGCAGGATCCCTAGAAGGTCCCTTCCAACTCCGACAATTCTGTGATTCCGTGAATAGAGGCACAGAAGAAGACTTCTGTAGTTGACCATGGCTGGACAGCCCATCTGTGCCCACCAGCACCACACTCCACTGAGCTGCATGGACGTGTGCTGACACGATAGCAGTGAAGAGCCTCCTCCAAGCCACGTGGTGGGGAAGCCACCCTGCAGTGGGCAACCAGCGCTTGGGTTTGAAGAAATACTCAAAGTCCAGTGGAAAGAGGGTGGCTCAAGTCTCGTGGGGCTTCACACCTACAACAGCCATACTCCCTCATGCCTCCTCCTGTGGACGCCATGAAAAAACTTCATGAAGATTTAGAAAGCAATCTGCAGCCCTCTGTGGAAAAGGGTTATTTGTGCCCGCACCCAAAGGCTGCTGCCAAAGGTTGGTTTTGGCTGCCCATGCTCAAGGGGAGCTTTCCCAGGAGCCATCCCTTCTCACTGACTTCAGGTGCCCCATGTGAAACAAGCTGGAGAGGGCTCCAAAGGAAGGGTCAGAAACAAAGAGAGAGGGGAGGAGAGGAAGTATTATTATCCTTGCCACCAGCCAACTCCTCCTTCTCCCATGGGAAATAAGATCAAAAAGAAAATGAGGTTTTCTCTGTGCTAGCTGTGCCTCTGTGAAATTGTCTAGGAACTTTCTGTTGGTTTTGGATCAGGTCCTAGACCTGGACAGAGCCCACGTGTATGATGTGTCTGGGTTATCCATTAGCAGAAGTGCACCCTCTGCCATCAAGCATGTAGAGCACCTTATTAAAATGTGCCCCGCTCCGCACCTGACCCAGTGGAGTTGGCATCAAGAAGTTCTCAGCACACCCTGAGAAATGCCACTGACTGCAAAGTATCGTTACTTCCCTCATCCCAGTTCCTACAAGGCCTTATCTAAACTATGTCATAAATCTTCTGGGTTTTATCTGAACTCTCCTCCTCCCAATGACATTCTGTACTTCTGAATAATGTTGTCTCCATGTGACCTACAAGGAGAACAGCAATAATGCTCCAGCAGGAGCAAGGGAAGCAGTGGGAAAATTGCTAAAAGCTACACTGAACTGTTTTCCTACTTGTAATCTTCTGTCATATTCCGAGTTGGAAGATTAGATAACAAGACTATTTATAGCGGCATTGCTGGGTGCATATCACAAAACCTTTATTGTAAGACCACAGCGAGTATGAAATTTTAATTTTGCCTGCCACTTCCCTGTGTCACAGCTTCATTTGCAGCAAAGCATTTTTTTTTCTTTCACAGCAGGGTTATTAATAATGGATGGAGCGTTAACATTTCTAAATTGGGAGTTTACCCTCAGTCTCTGTTCCCACCCATTGCACGAAGCCTCCTGGCCTTTGTGTTGGACTGACAACATCTGCGCAGCCACCAACCACACAGAGCGTGAGCAAGAGCAACCAGAGCTTGCTCCATCCGTTGCTGCTACGGGTCCCACCTGCAGGACTTCTCTGGTTGAAACATCAAGCTGCTTTTTAATCTCCCTGCTAAATCCTCCAGTGCACGCCAGTGAGGTCTGAGAACAACTGTCCAAAGGAAATGCACCCAACACCAGATGATCTCCACGGGCCGTGAGGCATCCAGCAGATGGTGAGAACTTTCCTGCCACAGCTAATGCAGGGCAGATTTCAAGTAGAGGGAGCAAAGTCCCCACAGCTGGCAGTACTTACCACTTGGCATCTCAGCTCTAAAGCTTTTAAAACAAAAGGTATTCACGGATTTGAGCAGGGAGGACTTTTAGCACCTTTTATTTTATGTCCGTTAAAGGATACGATTGTTGAAGGGTTGTGCCATTAAAACAGGGACACTAAACAATATACTGAGATGGGAATGGGTACTAAGGAGTACTAAAATCAGAGTTTACCCTGGTCCCTTAAAATGTGTTCACTGTCTTTTTTAATTAAAAAGGAAATTTAAATTAAATTAAATTAAATAAACCAAATTAAATTGGGTTTGGGTGTGGTGGGGTGTGTGGTTTGTGATGGTTTGGGGTTTTTTTTTTGTTTGGTTGGTTTTGTTTGGTTGGTTTGGTTTTTTTTTGTTTTTTTTTTCTTCACTGGTTGGACTAGATGATCTTAAAAGGTCCCTTCCAACCTAGGTGATTCTGTGATTCTGTATTTGCTGAAATGCTGCACCATAATCAATTAGTGAGGCACATTTTCTCTTTTCCTCTTTCTAGCACATCTATTCAAGTGACTCACTCACTCACGTAATACACAGATTCTGTTTGCCACATGTACAGTTATTTGCATCCTGTCTTCTACAGTGACTCAATATTTCTATGGGAAACCATCTCTTCCCTTCCTACCTAGTAAATACTTGTTAAATACAAAAAACTGGCACTCATCATGGAGAAAAATGATCCCGCAAGATAGATAAATATTTAAAAACACAATGGCAGCAGTTGCTCAAATCAATGAAATCCTGAGTAATACAGATAAAATTAAATGCTATATTAAACAGGTATCACTTAAGGAGGAGATCTTCTGATGAAGGGTTGGAATCTGGATGGTAAATAAGCTCTGCACCCATAGCTGCTTGGTTTATCTGGCAAAAGCCTGTCAAGTAGTAAGTTAAGACTCCAATACTGCTCTTTACATTAGATGGTGTTGATGAGCAGCAGAGCACAAAACACAGTCACGTCTCCATCCAAGGAGCAGTTAAAGGGAAATCAAGCAGAGCTGATGCCTAACAGAGGATGAAAGATGATCAGTGGGGTTTTTAAATCGTATGTTGACATACAGGAAGTCAATGTAAATTAGAGTGAATCAAGCATAACATGATTACATGTCTTCTCACCTGGTCAGGGTTAGAACTACAGCTTTCAAGTGAAGCCAGAGTGATGTCCAGACAGGGGCAGCTTGCAAAGACTTTCATTCTCCCGTCCAGCTCCCCAAGCAAGAGACAAATACCCCAAAAGCGGCCCAGATTAATTTCACTGGTACAAAGGATCCCAGATTTCCAGCTCCACTCACGGTCCCTTGTCTGCAGAAGCCAGACTCCTTCTTCACTACCCCACTGGCTAATTGCTGACACTGGCACCGGCTGGTTGCAGAGCTCCCCAGCCATGGCTTTGCTGGAAGGACGGTCATGCAATGGGAGAATAACCTGGGAGCCACCAATCTTCTCACGTCCTGGTGCTAGCCATAGGGTGTGTTCTGGCCATATCATAAAAATGATGATGAATCATAAAACAGCCATCAGGGAATGCCTCCATATGCCCCTGCACACGTGTGTAAGCCCTCACGTGCAGGAACACCTGGAAGTGTCAGTGTCACCAGCATGAAACCCAAATACTGAATATGAAGCAACAAAGAGAGGAAGACTCTGCAAGCAATGCCAGTACTTTAGAATTTACTTTGTCTAAAATCTTACTACTGGTTTTCAAAAAAATGTTTACACTTTCTGCATTAAGTGTTGTTTGTTTTAAAAAACAAAAAAAGCCAAACCCTGCATGGTATTTTATCTCTGAGGTTGGCTGAGAACTATTAACATTTACTTTTCAGAGTTTTGCATAAAATAGCCCTGAGACTTAACCTGACACTTCTCTGAGAGCTGAGAATTCTTTCCCTTTTGCTTCAGCAAAGAGTTGAACTGGGGTGGACTAATGGAGAATTGTATAAACATAATACCACCACGGCATCCTCCGCCCTATAATTTTAAAACACAATCCTATTTTAATCCTGTAACTGGAAGGCCAAATAACCAGCCGTATAAACATGAACTAGAATTTTATATACAACCTGCTTTTTATCAGCTAGAGATCCCCAAGAATGAATGGAGACCTACCTCACCTCGATTTTAACCACATAGCTACATCACCCCAGACCTTATTATGGGTAAGTATCCCAGTGCCTGCCCTCCTCCCCAGCCACAGCTAGCAGTACCCTCGTTAGCTAGCTTTTAAGGTAGCTCAGGCTCACGTATACATCCCAGCCACAACAGAAACTTTAACCTGAGTTAAAATTCAGCTCTTGTGCCCAGTACTTTGGGATTGGTCATTGTGTGGCACGGCGCTGAGCACCTGCACAGTGTTGGGAATAAGGTTAATCTTAGATCAACCATTTCCGAACAGGAACACCATGGAAACGCAGGCGTTGCAGACCCCACTCCTGAGGACAGTTCAGGATTGGATTGCTCAGATGTCCTAAAATTTCAAGGCAGACCAAGTGAGTGCAGACGTGGAACCTCAGCTTGAAATGAGTAGCCACCGTGAAGGTACGTACCGTAAGTAAAACAACGTGTACTCATGTACTTGCCACAGGCAACAATCTCAGTGATGCAGAAGTAGCTGGTACCTGCAATTATCCTAGCAGCAGTAGAACAGCTGCCAAATCTGCAATCTTCCAAGCCTCTGTATTAGAGACCTTCCCAGATACAGGGATAGCCACAAAAACTATTTCAGTAGTCTAGAAAACAAATTGAAGTAGGGGGTTCTTAGATCCCTGTCACCAGGGAGGTGAATGTAAGCCAAGAGAACCTGCTTTCTCTTATTCCAGAAGAGCCCGCAAATGTAAAAGCACCTTTATTTATCAAAACCACAAGGTGCAGGATACACAGCCTCATCCAAGAATGTTGCGATAGGACCTCATCACAGTCCCTACTGTCTCCCAAATAAAGCCTAGATGTTCTGTGCGTGACTTCAGTGCTGCCATGGCAATGAACCGCTCTGTAAACACCCAGGCAGGGACATTCATGCAAAAGAGGATGGATCCAGCTAGAGAACAGCCAACATCAGAGCAGGCTCCATCCATCCCTGCAGTGTCTGAACAACCCAGCTCCACCTCTCACTGGTGCAGAGAAGTTTTAAGTTCTCATTTCAGCGTTATCCTTATCTGCTGAACATGTGTAGCCTTAGGAAGACACCCTTGGGAAGTCCACATGAGCAGGACCAGTGTGTGAAGTATGTAACTTCAAAGGGTTCCTCTTCCATGACTTCCTCCAATCTGCCATAAAACCAGACCCATTGTAGCACCCAAAACATCCACCATTAATGAGCTTTACAGAGCTACAAGCCACTGCAGGTGGCTACAACCTCCTTGTTCAAAAGGAGCTGGAATCTATAAACTTCATTTGATGTCCTCCTCATTCTTGTACTGGAAGATACAGTGAAGGGTGGAGCTCTGCCCCTTCTCCACATGCCAGTCATTTCCCAACCCAGTGGTCCCTTTTTTCCAGAGGTAGGTGTCCTAGTTTATTTAATCAGTCCTTATATGAAATTAATCCAGACTTTTGACTGTCCCTGCTGCCCTCTGAAGTTTTTCCAGTTCTCCTGAATCTTTTTTAAGTTGGTGGAAGGGGAAGAACCAGAACTGCACACAATATTCAGATTTATAAAACAATCTAATCACAGCCTCTCTTTCTGTTTGGCTCCTAGTATTTTATTTACTCTTTTTTACTGCTCCTGAGACTTGGACTAATATTTTCAGCTCTATCACCCCACTGACATTTTGATTCCTACTGGTTTTTCAAAGTAGCCTTTGTTGCCCTTGAGCAACACAAAGCACCACCTTTTGGCAAAGAACCACATGATTTCCTGGGAACTTTCTGACACGCTGCAGCCCTACCTGCCCCACCAAGAGGCCTCAGCACCTTTTGAAAAGGAGGATGGGAAAAGAAAAGTAAGATTGATAAATTGCCGTGGTTGGAGCACGGGGCAATTTGAGGCAGTTTAAATGCAATAAATCAAAGTTCAGTAGCTTGGGAAAAAAAATCTAGTGCTCAGGAAAAGGTCACACAAACCTGAGAACCTCAGGCAGGAAAAACTTCATACCTACAACCCAGACACACTGACAGGTCAGAAGGAAACCAGCACAATCCAGGAAAGAAGGAAAGCAGAAGGGCAGGAAGCGGGAGGAATCCTTCAAAGCCTGGAATGATGAAACTTTTGACTCTCTAAGGCTGGAAGAAAATGAAACAATGCTTCAAAGAAGAACCAATTACGACAGCAATGGGAGCTGAGGTTATCTCACAGCATCACCCTTGGCAAATCCCCGCTGAACTGCTTGCACCCCGACTTCTAATCCCCATGATCATCAGCTGCTGATGTCCTTCTACTCCCCACTCAGTTTGATCTCGTGAGCACACAAAATGGAGCTGGCAACAGGACAGACTTTCCTATCAACAACGTACAGTTATTGAAATGCCTACACCAGCCAGATTACTATCGCCGGCGTGTATTTCACAAGCTCATAAAATACCGGCAAAAGGAGATATAAGTCCGACGTATTTATGTGTTGGCGGGATGTAAAGTTTGGAACAGCGCCTGCAAAAACGCAGGCAAAGGCTGTACCATCATGACTGGTTGCCCCCAAGGGCCAGGAAAAGCAGCAAAGCCCCTTCCTCCTTGGTAAAGAGCTGCACAACGGGCTGTGTCTCCAGGAGCTTGGAGCCAGAAAGGCAGAATCCCACCCCTCAGCAAACCACTGCCGACTCCGACTTCAGGTTTCCCAGCAAAAGAAAGGACTAAGAACCACCATCCTGCAAAGGGACCAGCCTGCCTCCTGTGATAGTCTGTGGAGGTGTGAACCCCAAATCACCCCACAGAGATGAGCCAGCCACGTGAGCGAGGGCTGGCTGTGTGAATGAGCCAGGGGACCGAGGAAGCACCCAGCACAACGTGACTCAGATCTCCACGGGAGCCTCCAGATGCCACCATAATACAAATAATAAAGAATAACCTGTGAGTAATCAGCCACTGCTGAAAAGAGTGTCTCTGATGAGCTCAGGCTGTCTCTGTAATACGGCACATGCATTCTTTTGCATAAATATCATAGGTGCATTAACCCATGAGAAAATGGGAAGAAATCCCGCTCGCTGTCATTTACCCTGGAATTGTAACTCCCAAGGCAAGAGGGGGCTCAGGAAAGAGCAGCAAACCCGAACAGGAGGCTGGAGGGAAGGATTTCAGAGAGGAGACGGTAATACTTCTTACCTTTTACAATGAAATATTGATCTGCTGTGCACAGAGATTGCTAAGCCTTCTTGAAGCCGAGGATGTGGAGACAAGTGACAATAAACAGCCTCTTGCCCACAGAGCATGGGAGATGGCATTCAGGTCCCGTGCCTCACCTTTGGCCCAAGGGCTAGCAAAAACTGCATTTCCAGCAGCCTGGACCAGCAAATCTGGGAACTACACAACAGCCCTAAGAGGGTACAGAGCCCACACATCGCAGTGGAAGAGTTAAACACGTCCAGCAAGGCTGAGCAGTAGCTAAGGAAGGAATGGAAGAGCCACAGAGGTTTGGAAGATGGACCACTAGGCAAGGAGGGTAACTCACCGAGTTGCACCAGGACTGAAAAGGAGAATGAAGCGAGGAGACTGAACAGACAATCTTGGAAACACCCCGGGGCAGGGAGATGGGTTGAAGTGGGGATGTATGTCTTGAGAAATAATAGGAGTCTCCTTGGTTGGAGCAGTTCGAGCCAGGCTGCCCTGGCACTAGTAAATAAACAGTACACAGAGCTACTGATGCAAAGATTGATATTTTTCATCTTAGAATCCAGGAGATTCGATGTGGCTGGAGTTTTCCCACTCGATTCCACTCCAAACAGTCACACATACCTTGTTTGATAGTTATCACAAGCCATATTTCAGAGAGGGTGGACAGTAAAAAATTTCCTGGAGTTTATCTGGCAGCATCATTAGGGAGATTGTTTCCAGATAATCTTTTGCTCAGCATTAGGAAAGCACACAATGGATCACCTTCCGTCACCCCAGAGAAGCAGCCACGTCTGGGTTATGGGAAGGGAAATACTCACAGGAACGCTGAAAATAATCTCACCTCAACCTCCCCATCACGATATCATCAAGTGACAACCTCCTTCCAACCACTGGCCATGACTTTAAGGTTAACAGCCACATCAGGACGGCGGCATCTCATCAGATGTGGTCCTGGAGGACTTCAGTTTCCACTGGCTTTAGTTTTTACTGTCTCCAAACAGGCCAAAGCCTCCAGGCACAACTGTGACACCAAAACCAGGATTAATAATCCAGGCACGACATACTGTTTTGGCATAGGTAATTCCAAAGTGCTTGCGCCTAATGGGTGAGCAGCTGTGGTGAGCAGCAATGTGATGTCCTTTCATAAAGGGCTGGACATACCAGATTTTAAAGTACTGTCCTACTCTGAAAGCAACTGGGGTTTCAGGTTTACTGTTGCAGGAACCTTCAGTAAAGACCTTCATGTTTCAGTTTTTTAAACCTCAGCTGGAGTCTGAGAACCAAGTCGGGTGCTTTCCTTCTTATGCACGACCATCAAAAGCAAAGCAAGTATTCTGCCAGCCGTGCTAGTCTTCAATGGTATGGTATGCCCTCAATACCACCAAAAGTATCAGATGGTCTTCAGATTTACTTAACTAAAGGTGACCATTTTTAGCAGGAAAGTATAAAAAATTTTCAGTGCATGTGGGCAAGAGCTCTACTATTTACACAACTCTTATTTCTTATATAGCAGAGATGAACCCATAAGGTTCAGGGACTGACTTGAGAGTCCTCAGACCACCTTGGAAAATGTAACGCAATCATAGATTGATTCTTCTTTAGCAGGAATGAGCCTAAATCACCCCTGGCACCAGGTTAGGAAGAGCTCATCACAGAAGGAAAATAAAACACTAGATGGTGGCCAAATTATCAAAGTTCAGTATAACAAAGGCCGAGCCAGACGCTGAGGGAAGAACAACTGGGGGCCTTCAATTAAAATACACTTTACAAAATGTTAAATGGCAGATATGTAACAAAACCGTGTGACATTCATACTTTCGCTGCTATGCCTCCAGACCATTTTACAGGAACCTGTCAGATGCAATCAGACTTGTTTATTCCACATTTAAATGTAGGACCTGGGGCAGACCAGTTTCAAAAAAGACAGAAAAGGCACATATTGTCCCTGGCAGTTGCTTGGTTTTTACAACAAAGGCAATACCTTGTTAACTCTTTGCTCCAAAATTATTTCAGTGCTCTGCTACATTACAGTCTTGAGAACATTTCTGCCCGCTGCCTCAGCACAAGTAGAAATTTAATTAAAACAGAGATTAAAGGAAGGAAGAAAGAAATGAAGTGCCATTAACACACACCTCACACATCCCCAGAACCAGGTGATTCATACAGAGCATCTTCACAATCTCACAAAAGCCACTCATAATGGATTAAGTGGCAGTGTCCCTTCTGGCTCCAGTTTATAAATTCTTATCTGCTTAAGGTTGCTTCAGAAAGATTTCCAGCTGACAGCATGATTCTTAAGAGACAAATCCTCCCTGACAGAGTACAATTGCATACCAACTACTACAGCATCGCGTGTGCCTTCATCTTTGCATTGATAGAGGATGATGGTTCACCATTTAGGGTTCAGCATCCCCCTCCTTGCCAGTCTAATTTTAAGCACGGCCATTGTCTGGACTGAGTTTCTGGCTGACTTTGTCCATGTCAGGGCATCTGTAACGTCTCCTTGCGTGGCCGTTAAAAAAAGCCATGATATGATCACCCTCCGTTCACACAACTGTTCCGAAACACCCAACTACAGAGCAAGGAAGCAGAGAGGTGTAGCAGAAGAATAATGCAAGTATCAGAAAATCCTTCGATATAGCAACCAGTTGCCCAGCTCATCCTTAACCGTTTCCACCCCCTAGACCATGCCAAAGAAGTATCCGAAAGCTCAGTAAAAACGAGGGTAAACAGCAACATCCCCATTTTCCACGCTTGGGGATGCAAATTCTGCGATACACCGGGGAAGCTGCAACAAGTTTTGATCATCTGAAATGGCTGTGGGAGCCGCACCTTCCCTCACTCCCTGCTTGCAGAGAGATGTCTGACATCTTCTACCCCCACCATTTGTTGCCGTTGGCTGTGAAAATGTGTTCAGTGAAGAGGGACCCAGGTGGTGTTGAACACATCCAGTGTGTACTGCTGCCCAAGGAAATCCCTTTCAAGAACGACAGGTTATTTTCTGCTACCACCCTCCCAAGCTTACAGCAAAAAGGGGTAAAAAAAGGGCAGGAACAGAGGAGACCTTGGGCAGTCACTCCTGCTTGCCTTAAAGAAGTCATCCCCATCCCATTTGGTCCTGACAGTGCTCCAGGATTTCAGAAAAAGGATTTTCATCCTCATGAGGAACAGAATAACCATGGAAGCTGGACAAGGAGCCCCAAATATCCCCTGCTCTCCTCCAAACAGGACTGATAGTCCCACGCACACAGATATATTCCTGGAGCACCCAGAGAAGATACCAAAGCAAAGCTTTCAGCCACCGAGAAACACCTGGGGACTCTTTGGTAGTCCAGCTCCTCTGACATGTTGTCCCTTTCTTTCCCAGGGTGCCACCGCCCGGGGTGACTTGTGCACGGATCAGCCACCCATGGGACTGCTGAGGAAGAAGTAGCAAGGCTGGGAGCAGGGCATGGGGTGCCAGGCATGGAACCATCCCTCCTGGGGGTGCCCAGGGAGCCCAGAGTGTCTTAATGTGCCCGGGGTGCTCAGGGAGCCCATCCCACCCCGGGGTGCCCAGGAAGCCCAGCCTGTCCCAAAGTCCCCAAGGATGCCTGTCCAGCCTGGGGTGCTCCAGGTGCTGAGTGCCTGGGGATCTCCTCCCAGTTTAGGGTCCCTGGGGTTTGTATCCTGCCTGGGTGCCCATCCCACCCCAGGGTGCCCAGCCTGTCCCAAGGTGCCTGGGATGCCTGTCCGGTGTGGGGTGCTCAGGGTGCTATGGGAGCTGAGGATCTCCTCCTCCTCCCAATTCGGGGTCCCTGGGGTTTGCTCATCCTGCCTGGGTGCCAATCCCACCCCGGGGTGCCCAGGGAGCCCAGACTGTCCCAAAGTGCCCGGGGTGCCTGTCCAGCTTGGGGTGCTCAGGGTGCTATGAGTGCTGGGGATCTCCTCCCAATTCGGGGTCCCTGGGGTTTGTATCCTGCCTGGGTGCCCATCCCACCCTGGGGTGCCCAGAGCACCCATCCCGCTCCGGGCTGCCATGGGTGCTTGGGGGTACCGCGGGTGCTCGTCCTCCTGAGGTGGGAGGGAAGAAGGGGGGGGGATACCGGGGATACCGGGGATGCCCGTCCCGATTGAGGTGCCCTTCCCGGGGGGGGGGTGTTCCCATCCCGATGGGGGTGCCGGCCGAGCCCGTACCTTTGAGGTGGTGGTGGCGGGCGCGGTGCAGGCGGCCCTGCCCGCCGCGGGGCAGTGCGGGGATGCTGGAGAAGCGGCTCCCCATGGCGGCATCCGAGCCGGGCGGCACCGCGCAAGGTCTCTCCCCCGGGCGGCGGCGGCGGCGGCGGCGGCGGTGGGAGCAACGCGATCCCCGGCGTCTCCCGTTCTCACTCCGACAGCCCCGCTCCTCCCTCCCGCCGCCCGCCGGGCCCCTCCATCGCTCCCCGCGGGGCCGCGCCGGTTCCGCTCGCCTCCGCCGCCGCTCGGTACGGCGGGGCGGGGCGGCGGCACCGCTTCCCCCCCCCCGCCTTCCCACCACCACCACCCCCCCCGTCGCGCCCCGTTGCCATGGAGACAGTTGTTCCGCCCCGGGGGGGGGGGGGGATAAAGGGGGAGCACCGCCGCGCACCGCCCAGATGTGCCACCGCTGGCGCCACAGGTGGGGACAAGCGGGACCCTCTCCCGATACCCCCTCGTCACCCCCCCACCAGCTCGGTCCCGGGTCCCCAGGCGGGGAACCCCGCCATCCTCCCCCTGCCCCCAGGTCACCCTGCAGCTCGGGACCCCCCTTCCATCACGAGGATGCCCAGGGCGATGCCCTCCTTCCCCCCCCCCCGCCCCCTCGAGGGGCAGCCGCAGGGTCAGGGTCCTTATTCCCCCCCCCAATCCATGAGGAAAGCACCTCCTGGAGCAGCGCAGCTCCATCTCCCCAGGGAAGGATGCTGGGCTGGACCTCCCTCACACCTGCTGGCCCTCACACCTGCTGGCCCTCAACCTGCATCCCCAGGGCCACCCCACCACCCTCCCAAGCGAGGGAACTCGCAGCTGACCCCAGAATCCAGGCCCCTCAAGAAGCTGCGTCCTGCATGAACGTTCACCCCGACGTTCAACCCTCTGCCAGGAGGCAGCTGCCCTCCAGCCATTAGGATTCTCAAGGATGCCACTGTGTCACTCGGGGGAAGGCAAAGCAGGTGGGCAAGCAGGTCCTTCTCCACCCCTGGGGCAGATGGACAAGAGAGCAGGTAGTCAGAGGGGTGAGTAGGCCCCCGACTTACCCAGCAAGGCGGGCAGGTGCCTGCACCCACCACTTTTCCTCTTCCAAATGGGTCAAAGCAGTGAGGAGCTCCAGCCAAGCTCGGGTAGAAATGTGGGGAAGGGAAACACTTCACTGCCAGGTCTCCATCAGTGGGCAGGACCTTGTACTGGTGCAGTGTTAGCATGGGCTGACGTGGCTTCGGAATGCTCCTGTGACATAAACATGACCCACGTGAACTGGGAATGTCCTGCGTGGTTGGAGCCCTCTGTGCAGAGATGAGCCTCTGCAAAGCTGTGTATTCGTGAACAGCGCAGAATCACAGAATTGTCTGGGTTGGAAGGGACCTTTCAGATCATCTAGTCCAACCATCAACCTCACTCTGATAAAAACCATCACTAACCCATGGCTCTAAGCACTATGGCAACCCGGCTTTGAAATCCCTCCAGGGATGGGGCCTCAACCCCTGCCCTGGGCAGCCCATTCCAAGGCTTAAGAACCATTTCTGTGGAAAAATCTTTCCTAATCTCCAATCTGAACCTCCCTTGGCACAACTTGAGACTATTTCCTCTTGTCCCATGGCCTGGGACTTGGGAGCAGAGACCAACCCCCCCTGGCTACCCCCTCCTTATTATAAGTCCTTATAAGTTCTCAGACTTATTCTCCAGACCCCTCCCCAGCTCCGTTGCCCTTCTCTGGACCTGCTCCAGCCCCTCAAGGTCTTTTTTTGGTGGTGGTGAGGGGCCCAAAACTGGACCCAGCCCTCGAGGTGCCCAGTACAGGGAAATGATCACCTCCTGAGTCCTCCTCCCCACGCTGTTCCTGACCCAGACCAGGATGCTGTTGGCCTTCTTGGCCACCTGGGCACACTGCTGGCTCCTGTTCAGCCGACAGGCAACCAACACCCCCAGCTCCTTTTCTGCCCGGCAGCTCCAGCCACTCTGCCCCAGCCTGTAGCGCTGCAGGGGGTTGTTTTGACCCCCATCCATGCTGCAGACACAAACTCACTCATACCTGCACAAGCCATGCCCACATGGCTGTCTCTCATGTTATGAGAGAGAAAGTCCTGTGTCAATGCCACACCAGTCCACCACCAGATGTGGGGCTCCTCTTCACCTTGCCCCCTCTGGAGCCACCCAAGCCAGTGAGTTGCTCCACAAAAGCAGCCAGGATGGTGAGGTTCCCATCACGCTCACCTCAGCAGCACCTTGGCCACACAGGGTTTTCTGCTATCTGCTCTACCCAGGACTCAAAGGAGTCCTGTTGGTGCCACATTAAAATAAATCAACAGCTGATGCTGGTCTACTGCATATTTACATTACCTCTTTCTTTAAAGAGGACTAAACGTAGGTTCTGGAGACACCCACGTTTGCAAGCTTCATCTGGAACTTCAGAGAATGCTGAAGACTGAGGACAGCTTCAGTTCAGCTATGCTAGGGCTGTAAAATGTCTTTTTCCTTCCTTCTGTTGAACAAAAACTTAATTTTCAGCTTCCTTCCAAAAGGTAATTGTGTCCATCTATCCATCCACCTCCACTCTCCTTTCTCCCTCCTAGAAAACAAAAATCCCACACGTGAACCTTTTCACCTTGAAAACAGCTACTGCCACCATTTCCCCACCCAGAGAGCCAAAAGACCCACTGTTCTCTGAAATCACTCAACTTTCAACACACAACTTTCAGAGGAGAAGGGGAAGCCTTCTGAGGTCAGATAATTAGACTTGATAAGAAACATTGAAAATTGCCATCAAAATCTGATGCAGAAATCAGGATGGGGGTTTCTTTTGGTGCGGGTAACGCAGGAGGCCAGGCTGAGGAATCGCTATGGTCATGCCCAGCCTTAGATTGACACGTGGGTGGGACGTGCACCGTGTTTTTGCATCCTTTCTCCTTCTCTCAGAAGCGGAGAGGGATGACCGTGCCAGTCCGAGCGCTGCCATGGCAGCGTGGGGCTTGAACTGCTGCTCAAACACGGGTCTCTCCGTGTTCGGTGCTGCCAGCACATCAGGTCCTGCTCTGGCCCCACGAGATGTCCACCAGCTGCCTCCACAGGCAGGAAGCTCATGAGCAGAGGTGGGACAGAGACTGAGTCACATCTTTATTTATATCCTTTGTGAACATTGTATTTTAAAACCAGCTTGTGAAGAAACACAGGACTGGAGTGGCCCTTAGACGGGCAACTCCAGCTCCTCATCACACAGTAGCCTCCATCCTGCTGAACCTAATTGTCCTCAACCAACAAAAATAATCTCTATTCTATCTCAATTCCTTTTTTCTAATCTCTCTCTCTCTGTGCCTGTCCTTGAATTGTAAGAGGTCTTGAGTAAGGACTGTCACTTTTCTGGGAAGTGTCATTTTTTTATGTGGCAGAAAGAGGTGTCAGCATAAGGCGAATTATAATGGAAAGAGGCATCTTTTCGTTGGATAAACGAGATCTTGGAAAAGGGGAGGTACCAGAGTTCTGGAGTGGAGGCATAGGGGACATCCATATAATGGCAGAGGGAACACTTCTGTGCAGTCATCTGTTAAATTACACGCGTGCATCATGCACACCTCTACCTCTGCCTTGCCTGATAGCTCACCGTGAGGTACACCCACTCCCAGAAGGACCAAGTGCTTTCTGCATCCACCAAATCCACGTCCAGTTTTAGACACCAGGCACTAACTTAATCTTGGTACCGTAGTGTGGCTATTAAACCGTACCCCCCATGGCTGATAGATTCCATCCTCAACCAGCTCCCTTTTCACCTTGGAGAACCAGGGGGAGAGGAGGAAGGTGTAGAGATCTGCCTTAGCAACATGTTCAGCTTCTGTGAGGGATGGGCTTCACTTTGCCTGACACCGCAGCCTGCAGTTAACACCGTGGGGAGGAATGCAAAACAGCACCAGGGTCTCACTGTCATCGCATCTTGGTTCACTTCATCAAAGAGTCTTTGAATTTGCTCCTGACGCTGGTTGGAAAAGGAGAGAGAAGGAGGGGCTGCTTGCTGTCCTTGCCAACTTATGTCAGCTCTTCCCGCAGAAAATGTTGAGCAGGGTGAGAAATATGCTCTGTGATCACAGGGGCTCTTGGTAGACAAAACAGGATCACACTGATTCTGGGTTTTTGCCTTTTCCCTGTGCTGTAGCAACAGGGAGCACCGAAACAGCTTGGCAAAGCTGCGGGGCTTTCATTCCAGGGAGCCAGGACGTTCCTTGTTTCTTAGTATTAGCAGTATCAATTGAACGGGCTAATTAGGGACATGCAATTCCTTGGTATGGATCCTGTCAGGTAGTGGGGGTCTGGTGGAGACCGGGGTGGGTTTGCACGGGATTATAATTCCTCTCCACCTTCTGCATTTGCTCGTGGGCAGCTGACCACCAATGCACAATTCGTGCTTAGAAGTCGATGGAGACAACGCCGTCAGCCCATGAGCTTCATTGGAAATGAGCATCGGCTCAGGAAAGGTGCTAAAAATCACAATTATCATTACGAACAAAGACAAGGAGAAAGGCACCGCACGGTCACATCTGCTCATGGAACGACGTGAAGTTAAGCTGCCGTAAAGTCACGACAGCACCCATGACTTCTCTACTCAAAAGCCGGGTGCAAGGATGAGCTCCAGCTGTTCAGCTCAGGCATATGTGGGAGAGGAGAGAGATGGGCTGTGGAGGAGGGTTTGGGAGACAGCTGGAGGGTAGCATCTACGTGCAAAAAGAGCTCGCTGGAGAGGAATGGCCAGAGAGACTGCTGGATTTGGTACTCGAGGATCCTCTCAGACTGTGAAGGGGGCAAGAACAGATGAGCCCATCTGCATCTAAGGATTCCGGGTATTCTACAAAGATCTCTGACTCTGAAGCTCTGAAGCAGCAATGAAGCAAACGTGGTTAAAAATTCCCTTTGCAAAGCCTGCATTTGTGTCTTCTAGGCACATCACCCCTCAAGGGGTTACACAAGAAACCAAGCATAATTATGAAGAACCACAAGAACAGGAGTACGCGTGAAGCCTGAGCCATCGTTGCCAGAGACTTGGGCAAAGACATGTCAGAACTTGCACCCTGAGAGGCTGCTCAGAGTAGGAGGGATGACCCAGGGAACGGGTGTCACAGAATAAAACAGAGAGCAGTGAGTGGGCACTGCCAAGGTCCTTTTGGCTTTGAAATTCATGGGGTCCAGCAGCATGGACCACTCACTGGCACGCATGTGAGTGGGGTTGCTAAGAAATCGGACATACAACAGCTTGACTACCTCTTAACACCCATTGGAAACATTTATCTCAACAATAATCCAAAGGAGTGAATGCTGTCCTCCTTCTCCCTGTTGGCTGCCACCTCCAGATGGAGAAACTGAGGCAACAAGCTGATTTGGCATATGTGGCACTTAAAGCACCAAAAAGGCTGAGGATGGGGATGTGCCATACATCCCTTCCAGAGCAAGGTTTGATCCACTGGGCCCTGCTGATTTCACGCAGTCATTAATCTGTGTCTTCGCTTTATACATTGAAGAAGGATTTGCAAAAGAAATCAGCTGTTTGTTGATTTTGCTGTAATTAAATGCCTGGCATCAGAACTTCAGCAGTTGTGGAAGAAAGCACCACACCTATCCGTGAAACGTACAGCTCCACATGCTGCAGGGAGAAAAGATCATTTGGGAGATCTTCACTGCACCTGATTGTCTGGCTAATCTCCTAATTTATTTTTAATTGGCTGAATGACAGCTGGCCAATAGCATTCTTGATGTGGCATGCATCACCCCAAAACAAAATGCCCTGCAGCCGCTACATCGGGAACGTTTGTCCCCATTGCTGTTACCTCTGAAACTGATGTGGAGCCAGATGTGGGACTCCAGGGGGACAGCAGCCAATTCAGCATTATGAATTAAAATAGGATGGGATGACATGAGCCTGCTGTCAGTCACAGGTGAACAACTTCTTGCCTGTGGGTTTCTGTATCTAACAGGACACACAGCTTTTGCAGCAGCAGCCAGCACCATTTGTGAAGAAATATTAGCTTCAAGTGGAGAGGGGGGACACATCTGTAGAGGTGAAGCCTCACCAACATTTATAAAATGCTTAGTCTCAGACAGCAATGAACAGAAGTTATCATGACAGCTGATCATCCAATTTGGTGTTCCTTCCCTGAAAAAGCTAAATCCTAGGTCACCTATTTTGTAGGAAATGTAGATCCTTGTTTTCTGTGAGTGGGATAGGAAAGAAGTGTCCATCTTTCATGACACACTGGCTCTACAGCGTGCGTCTGGGAAAATATGTTTTATACAGCCAGCTTGATGCTTCAGATTAATTCTGTTTATGTTCTGACCTTTACATTAGCCATTCTCCCATTCATCAGCACAGGATCTGCACGAGAGCAGAATCTGCTTCCCAGCCTTCAAGGCAGAGCCACAGTAGCACTTACATGACATTTTGGTGCCTCGTATATACACAGATAGGCATTCTGGAGGCTGCTGGAAAAATAATTCTCCTGGATTGATGTTTGTGAAGCCCAGGAGCTTCCTATTCCTGATGGCATCAAGCTACTAGACTTGCTTTTCCCGGCTCCATCCTGCAGGACAACAGGGTTGACTCCTGTCTTTAATTAAGCCTGACTGCCAGCATCCATCAGCCTCTCATTGAGCTCCTTCTCCTTTTCTGTAGAAATTAGCTCATGCTCATATACACACTCTATCCAGCCCACTCATATACCCCAAACCTCTAGCCTGTTTCTAACCCTGCACCCCACACTCTGCAATTCACACTCTTTCTTGCCCCACAGGCTCTGGCAAAGGCTGCCCTAGCCCTGCTTGGCTCCCATCCCCATCAGTTGTTCAAAGTCAAAATTTTCTTTCACATTTGCCAGAAAAGGAAAACTTCCCAAAGAGGGAGAAAACAAAGAGAGACTACATGGACTTTTCTCATGTTTCTCAGGTTTCTTATTCCTCCAGTCCTCCTACATTCCTCCCTCTCATGCTCACACGATCACACAATCACAGAATGATAATGGGGTTGGAAGGGACCTCTGGAGATCATCTAGTCCAACCCCCTGCCAAAGCAGGGCCACCCAGAGCAGGTCCCGCAGGAACATGTCCAGGTGGGGTTTGAATGTCTCCAGAGAAGGAGACTCCACCACCTCTCTGGGCAGCCTCTGCCAGG
>JAOQGH010000002.1:25404441-25440576 GCA_025769975.1 Gallinago jamesoni | reverse complement strand
ACAGGTTGCCCAGAGAAGCTGTGGCTGCCCCATCCCTGGAGGGGTTCAAGGCCAAGCTGGATGGGGCTTGGAGCAACGTGGTCTGGTGGGAGGTGTCCCTGCCCAGGGCAGGGGGGTTGGACTCGATGAAACCTAAGGTCCCTTCCAACCCAAACCATTCTATGATTCTATGGTCAGCTTTGTGCTGGCAAATGTCTGCAGGATCTCTGTACCAGAAAGACCCCAGGTCTGCAGAGCTAACAGTGAGCTGAGCATCCCACCATCAACGTCCAGGACACATCCACCAGATGCCGGAGCTGGCTCTGCCTGGGCTGCTCGGGGTGCACAAAGAGTGGGAAGGGCAAGGCAGGCATTCGGGTCCACTTGATCCCAGATCATTTGGTGTTGCTACTGAATTACCAAACCCAGGTAAAGTGGCATGGTTAAATTGCCAGCAACCCCATGCTGCATGGACCAGCCAGCCCAGCACCCGGCTAGCTCAGTCCTCCCTGAACCACTGACACGGGCAGGGTGATTAATGCTCATAAGAGAGAAGTAGTGAAATATTGATTACGGTGAAACAGTGATTTAACAAAATTAGTAGTAAATGCAATAAAACCAGTAGTAAATGTGATAGTGTTTTACGAGATTCGATATCAAGGCGCACTCTATTAATTACTGCCCAGAGGACAGGGTCAGAAAAACTGTCAGGGAGACCCTCCCATTGAGTCTCGAGAAAGAACCCCCTGGCTTTCTAAACTCCTTCCCAGAGAGGAGTCAAGGTGCAGCTGGATCCAATCCTAGTCCCAGACTTGGTCAACGGTTTATGTGTAAAGGATTATATATGTGCAACCAATCCTTTATATTACTTAGCTCAGATTCCAAAGTTTAGCATGCTATTAGTCACTCACCAAGAATCTGTTGCAGCAAGGAATCTCTCAACCTCGAGGAGTAGAACCTTAAGTGAGCGTTCTCATGAAAGGGGAGATCCTGGCATGCAGCCACTGCCATCCAGGAGAGCTCCAAGGGCTCTGGGGCTGGCCACTATTTATACAGTAAGGTAATTGACCTATAGTCATATTCTCATGGGAACAAAATATCTAGGTCCCCACTCCAGACCATGTTTTGGCTATATTGGCAGCCATCCCCCAAAGTCCAGGTGCAAGTTATTGCAACTGATGTTGTGATGGCCATGGTGGCCACTACCCTAACAAGAGCTGGGGGGAGGGAGAGGAAGAAGAGGGGGGAAAACCAGGGAGAGCACACCACCACTACCATGCCTGAGAAACGTGCCCTTAGACACCTTTGCCTCTGGCCAAATCCCAGACCCAGCCTCTCCTGCTAAATGGATGCACGTTGCTGGCTCAGGTAGACCTTGCTCTGCCCTTGCCGGCAGGATTGGAGTTATCTTCAGAGGAGTGGCAGCTCCATTGAACCCTCAGCCCCCGAGGCTGCTGGTACCTGCTGGTCTGATGGGCAGGAAGGGTTCTGCACAGCCCGTGCCTCCAGGGTGTCTGGGACCTCTGGGAAACATGGTCCCTCAGGGGATAGTGGCTGCCCTTGGGCCAGGGAGGTCACTGGCAGGGTTTACACGTGCTTCCCGGTTCCTGCACATCCCAAATTTATCAAGGGGCTGGGATTACACCCACAAGAAAATAATTCAGCCTCTGTCGCTCAGGAACGGCTGCCGCTCAGAGCAAAGTGCACTGAAGCCCTTCGGAAATGCTCATTAAAAGTGGGTTGAAAAAGAAGAAATTCCAGGGGAAAACCTGAATCTCAGAGCTCTGCTGGTCAGGGAGCGCTTCCTGAGAAAGTAGAGGCACCCAGGGCTTGGACGTTCTTGGGGACCTATCTGCAGAGCAGGGTACAGCCTCTGTGTGCTCCTGTCCCCGCAGCCTCTCGCCTTTCTCTGCCTGTTTCTCTCCAGCCCTAAAGCCGGGAAAAGCAGCTGTGCCTCTGGATGTCACCAGGCCACATAAGCCAGGGTTTGAGGGTATTTTAGCAAGCCCTGAGGATGGAGGGCTATGGAAACCACAGAGCTCTGACTGTCAGCTTGTAAGTGTGGCTGGAAGGAGGGCGGTCACAGGATGGGGGGGAGCCTGTAACAGACCCCAGGGCACCAAGAGCTTTATCCCTCCTTCCTCCGCCTTTCCTTTTCTCTTCCCTCTGCAGAATAAAACAGGGAGAAGGCGCTTCCCGGTGAAGCAGAGGTCAGGGGGCTGGCAGACCTGTGAGGCACTTGCATTAGATGCTGCTGGGGTGCTGCAGCCATGGAGGGAGTGGGGGGGAAAGCTCTGCCATCCCGGTCTTCCGTGTGTGCCAGCACCGCAGAGGTGGGACGTCCCATTGGGTCCTGGGAGGAGCACCCAACCTCCTGCCTTTGCAAATAAGTTCCCAGAGGCCGAGCAGTCAACTCCCCTTTCTGCCCAGGGCAGGGATTGCTCTGGGGAGGGCACAGCCATGGTGACACCAGCACCCTCCAGCCGAGGGGAAGGGTGACCAGGAGACTGCAGAAATGGGGACCTGGAGAAGAAGGAAGCCAGGTTTAGCAAACCAGAAACAACCCGGGTCCCTCAGACCCAAAGAAGAGCAGGAGGAAACGAGCTCTGAACTTTTGCACGCGGCAAAATCAGCAGGGGGGGAAAAAAAGTGTTTTAATTTTCTGCTTTAAATATCGGGCTGTAAGAATGTGTAACTGAACCTGCGAACTGCACAGAGAGCTCTTGGTGCCCATCCTTGAAGAGGGGGGCTGAAAGAATGAAGTAAACCAACGCCACAGCTTGGACCCCGGTGCGGGGAGGAATCACATCAAGAGAAAATGGACAAGTTTCGGATGATCTTCCAGTTCCTCCAGTCCAACCAGGAGTCCTTCATGAATGGCATCTGCGGGATAATGGCCCTCGCCAGTGCCCAGATGTACTCGGCTTTTGATTTCAACTGCCCCTGCCTGCCACGCTACAACCTGGCCTACGGGCTGGGCATCCTCCTGGTGCCCCCCCTCATCTTGTTCCTGCTGGGCTTCGTGCTGAACAACAACATCTCCATGCTGGCGGAGGAGTGGCGGCGGCCCCAGGGCCAGCGAGGGAAGGACCCGGCTGTCCTGCGCTACATGTTCTGCTCCATGGCCCAGAGGGCCATGATCGCCCCGGTGGTCTGGGTCTCGGTGACGCTGCTGGACGGCAAGTGCATCACCTGCGCCTTCTGCACCTCCGTGCCTGTGGAGACCCTGGGCAACGCCAGCCACACCAGCCTCTCCCGAGGGGAGATGAAGAGGGTCCTCGCCCGCATCCCCTGCAAGGAGATCTACGACGGGCAAGAGTTCATCGCCAACGAAGTGGCCGTCAGGTACTTGCGCTGCATCTCGCAGGTAAGAGGCATCGTGGCCTTGCTGGTGGCTTGGGGTAAGGCACTGGCAGCCTTAGCTCTTCCCTCTGGGGGAATCTCCTTGTTGAAATCAAGCTGCAGGTGATTGAAATCGATCACCCCTCGTGGCTTTGCAGAGCTTCAAGGTGTTCAGACTCAGCTGCAGAGAGTTACACCTCCAGCGTGGTGCAGAGACTGGAGCTGTAGGTCGTCTTGATAATCTGGTTCCCCTCCTTGATGCTCCCTCGGGCAGCCTGAGGCTGAAGAGCAGCAATACACGGCCAAGCTGTGTGCAGAGATTCATTTAGAAGTTCAGAAGGGGCTGACGTGGATGTTACTGCCTGGCTGGTGGGTTGTCTCCCCCTCCTGTAACCCACAGGTTGCCCGTGGTTGCTCTTGCTGCTTGTTATAACCCGTGCAAGCAACGGGCTGATAATCATCTGTGCCACTTACCCCTGCCACTGGCATGGAAACAGCCAGCGGGTGTTTATTAACCATCCCAGGGAACCACAAATGAAGAATCACCACTAGCTCCTTATCCTGTGCTTAGTTCCTCTCAAGCCCTCTGCTCCTGGACACGTTGGGGGCGGGATGGTCAGCCCCACTCTGGTCACTCACATACTCCAGTTTAAAAGCAGCCCCTCTCCCTGACCTCCTCAGGGCATTACCATCCCCAGTTTAGGAGAAACGGAGGCACGGGGACTTCTACAAAGACACAAAGCAGACTTTCCTGGCTAGACCCCAGTTCCCAGCTGCTGGGAAGCACTGGCAGCCACACGACAAGAAGTGTCACCCAGATATACCCACCTCCCAGGTGCTCTTTGAGGGGGCTGCATTTACAGTGGGGTTCAGCCCTGCCAGCCCTGCCTGCGCAGCCTGATGGCAGCCTGAGCCCAGACCCACGGTGAACAAGACAGACCGGCCCAGGCTCTGCTCTCCTCTCACCCTTCCCGTCAGACCCCATTACCAGGGGCACCCGTCACCGCTCCTCGCCCACGGGAGACATTGCTAAGCCCCACAGCTCGGGAAATGGGTGACCTGGGGAGTAGGTGGAACGAGGCAGGCTGCAGGTGGGAGGATGGAGGCTGTCCTGAAGGCAGGCGAGGCACGGGGTACGGGAGGCAGGACGGAGGGCTGGGGGCAGGATTCAGCCTGGTGTTATTTATGGTCACTGCCCGCTGACACGAGAAGGTGCTGCCTGCGTTGGGGCATCGAGCAGAATGTCAGCACAGGGGCACTGGCGAGGTACGGAGGGGTCTTCTCACCCGGCTTCACAATGAAATGCAGCCAGATGGAGCTCCACCAGCCCAAAGTGGAGACAGGCTCGTTTGCAGCCCCCCCGGGGTGGGTAAGGGGGAGTTCTTCCAGCTGGTGGGAAGTGCTGGGTGCCTGCTCTGCCCATCTGTGATGGGTCCGGTTCCCTCCTCGTCCCTGCAGGCTCTGGGCTGGTGCTTTGTGCTGCTGATGACCACGCTGGCTTTCTTGGTCAGATCCCTCCGGCCCTGCTTCACCCAAGCCGCCTTCCTGAAGAGCAGGTACTGGTCCCACTACATCGACACGGAGCGCAAGCTCTTCGACGAGACGTGTGCGGAGCACGCCAAGAGCTTTGCCAAGGTCTGCATCCAGCAGTTCTTCGAGGGCATGAGCAGGGACCTGGTGGCCGCTCGCTGCCACCCGCCCAGGAAAGCCCCCACGGATGCGGAGGAAGCCGCCGAGAAACTCCTGGGCATCACCGACCAGGGCACCATGAACGCGGCTCTGAAGAGCTGGCACAGATGCAAGCCCCCCCTGCACCTCCACTCGCCTGCCCTCCCCAGCAGCAATGGCTGGGCGGGGGAAAAGCAGCCCCCCGTGCACCCCCCTGCGCCCCGAAGGGAGATGGCTGCCTACTACAGCCGGGTGTGAGGGGCACACGGAGGCAGAGCCGCACTTGTGGGAGAGGGGCAACAGGGAGGGCAGGCAGGTGGGCATCCGAGCCGGGCAGAGGTGAGGGCCAGTACCACAGGGGCTGCGGGGGGACGGGTGTCCAAAGGGCTCGGTGGTGCTGGCACAGACCCACCTGCTCCCACATCCAACCCTACAGCGTCAGTAATCCAGGCAATGGGCTTTGTACCGAGCAGGATGGCTACTCAAGGTCATGATGAGGGGCCTGGAGCATCTCTCTGATGAGGAAAGGGTGAGGGACTTGGGGCTTTTTAGTCTGGAGAAGAGAAGGCTGAGGGGGGATCTGATCAACACCTATAAATACTTCAAGGGTGGGTGTCAGGAGGATGGGGCCAGGCTTTTCTCAGTGGTGCCCAGGGACAGGACAAGAGGGAATGGGCACAAACTTGAACCTAAGAAGCTCCATTTCAACAAGAGCAGGAACTTCTTTGCTGTGAGGGTGGCAGAGCCCTGGCAGAGGCTGCCCAGAGAAGTGGTGGAGTCTCCTTCTCTGGAGACATTCAAACCCGCCTGGACACGTTTCTGTGCAACCTGCTCTGGGTGGCCCTGCTCTGGCAGGGGGTTGGACTAGATGATATCATTCTGTGATTCTGTTATATCATTCATTGCCTTTCAGAGGAGACACCTTGCCAGGGGACCCAACACGGCCCCTGGGATTTCAGTGGGGTTGGGGTGACAGTGCTAAGCCCCATTCAGCAGCAGCACCCGGAGCTCGGTGCGATCCCCAGGGTCCCCAGCCAAGCTGGCAGGAGGGGACGGAGGTGTGGGAGCACCAAGGGGTGCACCGCACCCAAACACCTGGGAGCTGCAAAAACCTACTTGGGGACCCTAAATCTGGGGGTAAGAAGGAGGACTCTGTCCAAAACACCCGGCTGAACTGCAGACATTGGGGCTGAGCTTAACTTTGCCCTGGGCAGAGGGGAACGTGGGTGTTGCTGAAGATTTGCCTGCGCTGAAGACATCCTGTGGGAAGGGCTGAGTTTAAGCCCGGGGACACGGCGACGAGGAGGCTGGGGAAGGAGGCCAGGTGGCTCCAGCCTCTGCAAGAGGCCGGGTGGGAGCTGGAGCGGAGGGACAGATGGCCGAGAGGAGGGCAGGGGAAGGCGAGGCGTGCTGGGCTGCCTGGCGGGCATCGCTCAGCAGAGGAAGCAGCGAGCAGAAGAGCCAGGGCGGGCAGGAACGCACCGCGCTCACCAGATCCCGGGCTGTGGCCAGCCCTGCACGCAGGGGGTCCCTCAGCCCCCACAGCATCCCCCCTGCTCCGTCCCAGGTGGTGGGAAGCGAAACCTGGCCATCCCACAGAGCTCATGACAGCAGGTTCCTGCTTTTCCCAGAAACCCAGCCGGGCTGGCGTATCCCTGCCGGCTCAGCCAGCTCCTCCGCACAAAAGCAGCAGTTTCTCCCCCTTCACGTGGGACCAAGGGCTTCTCCTACTCTGCTTCTATCTGCCTAGGGTGGCTCTGGGCTCCTGCGCCCTTCGGGTACCACCCTCGGTTGAGCGTGACTGCATCCCCTGGGGACTATGGCAGCTGCATCCATCCCTCTGGGCTGGGGGGCTCCAGCGTTTCCCCCGTGCACCCCCAGCAAGGCACTCCATCGCTCCCGTCCTCCAGGCAAACCCTGAGCCATCCCGGCCCAACTTTACACAGCTGCATCGCGGGGCTGAGAAAGGACGATGTGCTTTTTCCAGTGACTCATTCTCAGCCTTTCCTTTCCTTTCCTTTTTGTGTGTTTTTTTTTTTTTTTTTAAAGGCAGAAGCCAAGCGCCTGCTCTTCGCCCCACCCAAGCACGGGGCCCCGAGAACACCCTCCTCCCTCCTCCCAAACGCCAACAGCCGAGGGCACGCCGCAGACAGAGAGAGGAAGCTGCCAAACTCTTAAAGCTGTTTTCATCAGCTTTTGCTTTGCCCATCACCCTGGCCTCAGCGGCATCCCCTCTTCGGCAGAGCCCCACGCGTGGCCAGGAACCCACCCCCCCCACCCCTCCCCATCAGCCAGAACCTGAGCAAAACCACATGAGGAGCTGAGAAGGCTCCAGAACTGGTTTCAACAGCTTTTGAAGTAAGTGACTTCATTTTTATTACTTTTTTTTTTTTTCCTTTGCTTTCATGCCTGTTTCGTGGGAAGACTTTAAGAGAGGCTGCTAAAAAATGACCTGCTGCCAACAAGTCTTCTCCTCCCCTTCTGCCCACCCCCCTCTCTCTCCCAGACAAGGCACCCTAACCCCCCCCAAAATGCCAAACTCTTTGTTTTTGCTTTGCCGGTTGCCGGGTGCTGCCAAGGAGGTCGCAGGGCCTTGTTTATCCGGGCTGTTTGCTGGTAGCTCTAATAACAGGGGTTTTGAACCCAAATGCACTAGAAGAAGCTGGCAGGGGTCCGGCTGCAAACGTGGGGTAGCACAAAGCATGGCAGCCGGAGCTGGGGGCCCCGTTCCCTGTCACGTAGCTGCAGTTTTTTGGCTGCTCTGCCCCCTTTGCCGAGGGAGTTTTGCCTATGGAAAACCAGGAAGATGCAGGGAGATATCAAGGGCTGCTTGTGTTTGAGCTCAGCAATAGCCCAGCGTGGCTTTAAAGGGGCTGCCCAGGGTAAGGCAGGAGACTTTCTGTCCCCTTGCCACTCTGCCATCCCACAGGAGAAGGGGATAAACCAGGCTTTGGTGGGGCAGCGGATGAACCCAAAGCCTAGGAGCGATTTAAAGCACAGCGCGTGAGTAAGCCTTGTACAAGAGACCATTAGGATTAAGGTGCCTTTGTCTCCTCTCCATGAATATAGCCTTTTCCCAGCAGCTGGGGCTGGCCCCAGGAAACCTTCCTCCCAGGTGGGAGGAAGTTAGCATCGCGGCAAATTTTGGGGCAGGCCTGCTTTGGGTGAGGACTCCCTGGGAGCCCCAGCTGTGTGCCGATGCTGTAAGCTCCTGGAGATGGTTACTTGGGTGCCCAGGTCCTTCCTGTTTCCAGCAAACCCCAGTGACAGCAGTGCCCCCGAGGCCAGAGGGTTTCATCACATGGGTGAGGGTGCCTGGAGCTAGCAAGGTGCTTGGGGCTGCCTGAGATGAAACCCTGTGGGGACGCAGCACAGATGGAAAGTCAACTAAGAAATTATTTAAATGCAGCTTTGCAAGTGGCATAAGAAGAATAAGAAGGCTGGGGAGAGCCTGTTTCCAAAGGCCTGCAGTGATGGGACAAGGGGCAATGGGTTTAAACTGAAGAAAAGCAGATTTAGGTTGGATCTTAGGAATAAGTTCTTTCCAATGAGGGTGGTGGAGCACTGGAAGAGGTTGCCCAGGGAGGTGGTTGAGGCCCCTTCCCTGGAGACATTCAAGGTGAGGCTCGAGGAGGCCCTGGACAACCTGGTCTAGTTGGGGGTGTCCCTGCTGACTGCGGGGGGGTTGGACTAGATGGCCTTTGAGGGTCCCCTCCAGCCCAGATGATTCTATGATTCTATAAGGGAATGGGTATCACTGCAGAGGGCATGGATAGACTCCCCAATTATTTCTCTGTCCTTCAAAAAAAATCAGGGCACATGCTTGCCCCTCAGTGCCTGCAGTCCAACAGCCCTGTTGGTTGGGTGGGCTTCCCAGCATAACCAGTGTTGTACTGGGAGAAGGTGCTGGAGGAAGCCACAGAGGCAAAGATCAGTGTAAAACCACCCCCGGCACCGAGGTGTGCTGGTCACGGGCCGGTGAGAGGCTGGGCCAGGACTGTGGGCCAGGAGGGCAAGTATCGTTGTCAGCCAGCTGTGGGAGAGAAAGAGCTCACCCTGCCACACCTCATCCCTGCAAAAACTCCTACATAATTGCTGACCCAGCTCTACCAGCGTTTGATGATTGTATCCTGGGTCATCGAGATAAGCTTTGATTTTCCCAGAAAGTAACTTCTCTTGAGGGTAGCAAGAGGCCCTGAACATCCCCTCACCCTGGTTGGCAGAGGCTGGTCCTCTCCATCTCCCTGTCCCCAAACCCTGCTGGGCCATCCATCACTGCCTCCCTGACGTACTTTTGCCTATTACTAAATATTAACTCACCAGGTCTAAAGAGGGAGGCGAATCCCACAGCCCTCGCCAGGGAGGGCAGCACCAGCCTGTGCCCGGGCTAGCCTGAGTCAGCAGCAGGGCTGGGGAGGCATCCCAGCACCACTGGACTCTGGTCCAGTTTCCCCAGTAACGCGGCGTCCTCCTCCTTCGTTGCAGGTTTGGGAGATCAGAGTGTCCGGTGGTGACACTGAGAGTAATCGTCACTGTGGGAGGTGACTCAAACCAAAGAGAAGGAAAGGTGAGGGACGTGCAGATGACAGGGGCAGGAACAGCTCTCCTGTTGGCAACCTCCCCTGCACAAATGCTTTTGGAAGGGCTAGTTGGAAACTGAAATGACCGAGATTCCCTTCGCTGCTCAGCCTGAATCCCTCTTTGGCCCCTTTTGAAGTATCCCTGGGTACCCCAGAGCCTGGGACACCAGGCAGGAGGAAGGGACAGCAGTGAGGGGGTTGTGCTCCCGGAGCAGCCCTTTGCACATCAGCTTGCCCAAGGCCATTTCACCCTCCATCGGTGTGTCCCCCAGCACCGGGAGGGGGGCCAGCACGGCCTCTCACTGCAGCACGTACCTCCTCTTGCCCCTGGGACGAGATGGCCGCCCTCATCGCCGAGAACTTTCGCTTCCTCTCTTTGTTCTTCAAGAGCAAAGATGTGATGATCTTCAATGGGTTGGTGGCCCTGGGCACAGTAGGGAGCGAGGAGCTCTTCTCCGTCGTTGCCTTCAACTGCCCCTGCTCCCCTGCCCGCAACTACATCTATGGGCTGGCTGCCATCGGAGTCCCGGCCCTGGCCCTCTTCCTCATCGGCGTCATCTGGAACAACCACACCTGGAACCTGGTGGCCGAGTGCCACAAGCGTGGCACCAAGAACTTCTCTGCCGCTGCCACCTTCCTCCTCTTCGGCTCCATCATGGGCCGGGCAGCCGTGGCGCCCGTCACCTGGTCGGTCATCTCGCTGCTGCGTGGGGAGGCCTACATCTGCGCCCTCAGCGAGTTTGTCAGGCCGTCCTCCCTGGACAAGTTCCCGGCCGACTACGGTGCCGACGTCCTGGCCAGGTTCCCCTGTAAAGACGTGCCGGCCAACCTCACCAAGTTCAGGGACGAGGTGACGCGGAGGCTGAGATACGAGTCCCAGGTAGGCACAGCGGGGAGAAAGCCACACGGAGCGGGTAAGGCCACCTTGACCGTGTCCTAACGCAGCCTCTTCTCTTCTCCTCTCCCAGCTCTTCGGCTGGCTGCTCATCGGCATCGTGGCGGTCCTAGTTTTCCTCACCAAGTGCCTGAAGCACTGCTGCTCGCCGCTGAGCTACCGGCAGGAGGCTTACTGGGCCCAGTACCGCTCCAACGAGGCCAAGCTCTTCCGACGCACGGCCGAGGTCCACTCCCGGATCCTGGCAGCCAAGAACGTGAAGCAATTCTTTGGCTTCGTGGCACTGGACAAGGAGGAGAAGGAGCTGGTGCAGGAGTTCCCAGTGGACGGCGTCCAGCCGAGCCCCCAGTGGAACGCCATCACAGGCGTCTACATCTACCGGGAGAACAAGGGCTTCCCCCTCTACAGCCGGCTCCACAAATGGGCCAAAGGGGTGGAAGGCAACGGGCCAAGCCCAGAAGGCCACGAAATGCTCTTTTTGGCTTCCTAGGACAGACGGGTGCTGGCAGCGGCTCCCCAGACTGCCTGGCAGCCCTACCAGTATCGGTGCACGGCTGAGGGATTCACTGGGAATATTCCTCCCAGCAGGATTACTTCTTCTCAGCGGGTAAATAGGGATCAACAGCCTCAAGGTAGAGGCTGATAAGCAATACACCGAGCTGGGGAACACCTCCCATGGAGACAACTGTCTCCTCACTGCTCCCAGAGATGCAAGGGGAGCAAAGAGCAGATGCACACCTTACCTCCAGGCTGCCAGTGCACCCTGCCATCTAATGTGCCAGCAGAAGCCTCGGGGAGCAAGAGGTGGGCACATTTCTAACCACATTTCCTGTGGTCCCACTCATCTCGCACACAGCAGGGTTAGCCCCAGCCATCCCCCACACCTGCTTTGTTTTATTGACGTTGGTATCTTCTCACGGAGTTGTGCGGTGCCTGTTAAGCAGGCAGATCCCAGAGCACTTTACGGATTTTACAGGGCAGGGCAAAGAGGGAAGCAGTGGGTAAATTCCTGTGGCAAGGGGGACGCAATAGCACCTGGGAAGGAATGGGTCAATAATACTGCGACACAGCAAGTAACCAAGAGACTAAGGCAGGAGGAATCAGCAATATTCAAAAAGATGCTCCAATCACCAAGTTGGAATTTGGGTAGGACCCCAAACTCCCTTTGTTCTTACTGAAGTGCCTGATGACCTCTAATGAGCCCAAACAGTCGTAACCATGAGTTTACAAACCCAGAAGGTGGCACCATCAGCAGAATAGCTTTTGGTCAAGGCAGCTCTGTAGAGGCTGAGGGGAAGCAGAACCCACAGTGAGCCATGCCACCCTCTGCAGTTTGTTGCATTTCTCACCCAACCGTCAGACCAGAGTCCCGCTTGTCTGGGTTGCGAGCTGCGGCAAGACCTCAATCAGAACTGGTTTTACATAAATGTACATACACACATGCACAGAGAGAGTGTATTACTATATAATCCTAGTTAGTCAGCTGCATTAATGGAGCATCTTTCCAAGGGATGGGAAAGGGACAAGAAAGTTGCCAGCCAAAAGACCACATTCCATACCCCCATCTGCTGCACTGGGACTGCAGCCCTAGAGTGATGAGGGACAGTAGGAAAGGGATGGGGGGGAGCAGCCCCTCTCTACCCTTCTACCACCCCATTTTCTTAAACTCTTTCCACTGCCAAGAGCTCCCCTTGAGAAAGGAGCTCTCCCTCTGAGAAAGCAAAGCCAGAAAGGTGTAAAATCACTGTCCTCACCGTGACACCGTGCTGACTATGGCTTCAGGGCTGCTCTTCTCAGCCCCTTTTCTCCCAGGGGTCAACCAGGAGAAAGCCCCCAACCAGGAGAAAGCCCCCAAGAGTTGGCAGGAGAATGACATTTGGTTTTCCTACTTGTACTGTTTCTTTATAGGTACAACTGCCTCTTACACCGTGCTGTTTACCGAAAAGCCTTAAATTGTTCAAAAAAAGACTCAAACCCACCAAACTCAGAGGGGCTTACACACAAAGAGTTTTGAAATAAATTATTAAATAAGAGTTATTTTTCATTGCCTTATGAGTTGGGTTTTTTTTCAGGGGGGCACAAAAGGCATCATTTAACATTCTCTCTTAACTCAAGGACTGGGAACTTTTTCTCCTTTCTTTTAAAAGATGCTCTCCTATCCAGATGACCCCAGAAGTTGAACTTTTAAAGGATTACCACATATTACAAGGCAGTAACACTGCTGCTTTTTAGTTATTTTTGCAGCGAGTAGCACAAATCTTGTACATCAGGATACACAATTGTAGCAGAATGTATTTAGAAACCTTTTTACAAGGATGTCCCCTTCTTGCAAGAAAGAGCTGGAGGGTGTTCCTGCACATGAAGAGGCTGGAACACCACTCAAGGTGCGAGGCATCCCAGGATCCCTCTTCAGCTTCTCTACAGAATTTGCCTTGCACTTGTGGGAAAGCTTGGCTCCCAGCCTCCACCGTCAACTAATCTGCAGGAATCATCAGATGCAAGTAAAGTGAAATTGCATTAGCTTGAGATGAAAGAGAGTCCATTTGCATTTCTTCTCATGGCCCCTCGAGTGTGAACATGCAGACACGCACACCACCCCCGCACGCAGCTCAGCAGATGCAGGGCAACTTGCTGAAACAAAGCAGTGCTCCTCTTACTTCCTTTACTTCCCTTCCCTTCCTCCTTGATAGTCCCAGTTGTTCCTTTGAACCACCTCCACCCCAGTTCCTTCTCCTCCCCTTCCCTCCTTTGAAGGGAAGGGGCAAGACACGTAATGCTTGGGAATGGATTTGTTTATCCCAGGAACAAGCCATGAGCAACAAACCAGCTTTTGTTCTGTTTACCTCCCTTCTCCATTAACTCCAGCCAATTTCCACGTGCTGGGATGGAGCAGGGGCTTGTCCAGCTTGTCCGGTTTTCCTCCCTCTTTCCAGAGAAGCACGTTGGAGTGACCAGCCGACAGGAGTGGAGTGAGCCACCACGCTCAGAAATTCTTGTTGGCAATTGTAACAATTGGTTTTTTTCCTCCTCTCCTTGCTGAGACATCCCTGGGCTTCTGGCCCCATCAGCACCTTCATGAATATCCCTGTTGCTCATCCTCCCCCAGTGACCTTGAGGTGAGGGACTTCAACCAACGTGGCCTTACACACCAGCACAAGCAACCAGGCTGGGATTCTCACCGAAATGCCAGGAGGGAAGTGGAGCTACTTGTCTTCCAGGCATGCCGGGTCACGCAAGCTGCCAGCTCACGCTCTCTTGCTTTTCCTCCAGAAGCCGAAACAACCCCATTGCAGAGCAGCCTACAGGTTGCGTTAGGGCACACTTCCCAGCAGCAAGATGGGTTCAAACCAGGCTCCTCCAGTATGGAGAATTACACACAGGTCTTTCATTTTCCCTGCTGACTACTGTAGAGATTATAATAGCCCCAATAGTCAAGAAGAAACAATACCTCAAAGGGATCTCGGTTTCTATTGCAACGCTTATTTACGTATTCTATTATGTAACTAATTAATCCGAAAGAAAAAGCCACCATCTTTGCAGCTGTGTTCTTAAAGAAAAACAGCCAAGACGTTCCAAGCAGCCTCTTCCTCTAGAGGAGCATTAAGAAAAGCCTGAATACAGGACCCTGCTCTCCCTGGGGGCAAGAAGTGAAATTATTTGTTTCTGGATCCTAAGGGACTTGGGACTGAATGAAATGCTGAATCATTCAGCCTTGCCAACACGGGGCGTTCACGGAGGCAGGAGATCAGGGTCTGTTTTTGAGTTCAGAGTACCTCCAATGGAGTAAGACTTTTTGAGTTTGGTATTGCAAAGCTGGGCAACCGCTCACTAGTGTCTACACTGAACGATCACACCTGTTTGTATACTCTGCTTTTCCCCCTGCCTTCAGTTCTTCATCTGTAAAACACATGGATGACCACATCCACATCTTGCTGGACTCAGAATATGGGTCATAAGGCACTGACACCAGTGACAGAGCCTACGGAAGTACCCAAGATACCTGGCTTTCTCCAAGTAGGTGGTTAGATTGGGATGACTTTTTTTTCATCACAGAAAAAAAACATTTTTTTTCTTTGACATCACTGATTGCTCTTTAAGACACAACAGCTACTGAAAATCACTATTTTTTCTGTTATCATTCCCTGGCAACTTGTTACGACAGATAGCTGCAATCAATCAGGGGATCCATCACAACTGGATGCTGTTAGCTTTAAAGACACATGCCCTTTCAGCTAAAGAGGACAAGCATTCTGGGCTGCATTAAGAAGAGCATTACCAGCAGGTTGAGGGAGGTCACCCTCCCCCTCTGCTCTGCAGTGGTGAGACATCTGAGGTGATGTATCAAGTACTGGGCTCCCCAATACAGGAGAGATACTGGCTTACTGGATTGAGTCCACCAGAGGAACAGGAAAACGATTATGGAACTGGAGTATCCATCACACAAGGAGAGGCTGAGAAAACTGCAGCTGCTCGGCCTGAGGAGAAAGCTCAGAGTGGATCTTATCCATGTGTATAAATACCTGACACAAGAATGTAAAAAAAGTGGAACCAGACTCTTCTTAGTGGTGCTCAGTGACAGGATAAGAGGAAATGGGCACAGATTGAAATACAAGAAATCCCATTTAAATATAAGAAAACACTTTTTTTACTGTGAACATGGTCAAACACTGGTTGCCCACAGAGGTTGTAGAGTCTCCATCCTTGGAGAAACTAAACCAAGCGGGACATGGTCCCAAGTAACCTAGTCTAGCTGATCCCTGCTTTGAGCAGGGATTTGAACCAGATGATCTCCAGAGGTCCCTTCCAAACTCAAGTATGCCACAATTCTGTGTTGCTCTGCCAATTTCTAGGAGCACAAAGGCACTTGAGAGAAATCTTCAAAGGGTTAGTTCAGTCCAAAGGCCAGAATCTTCTCTGCCATCTTGACAGACAGAGAAATCAATTTACAAGACATCACTGTACTTAAAAATAGCGGGTCATCACTGCGCCTTTTCCCCAGGAAAGTAGAACAGGTATGGCTGATGTTTGTATTAATTATAAAACAGTCTATATTTAAAAACATGTCTTCAAAGTCATCAACGGACTAGGATTATTTGTAACACCTGGAACAAAGCTGCAAACATTTATAAAATCTTTTTTCTTTCATTGTTGGTTCTTTCCAGTTTGCTTTGGTCATAGACCAGTACTCTCCAGAAACTCACTGTCCATGGCCACTCAGGGCAGAACTCCAAACCTCTCAGTTCCCACACTGCACGCAGAGTTGAGTCTCTCTGCTTCTACTTGTGCCGTACTTAGGTGTCAGCAAAGGAACTCTTGGTCTCCACATACTCAAGTGCTGCTCTTTTAACAGCCAGGACACTTTCTGACGTACCAAATTTCTTCTCATAATCCAGGTAGCGTTTAAAGAAGAATTTCATCTTCTTTGGTGCCAAGCTCAGGTGTATGACCCTCTCAAAGATGTCCCTGCAAGAAACCAAAGCGATTCAGATCGCTGTGTTGGTGACAGCACTCAATACAAGCCCTTTGAAGAAGGAGCAGAAAATCAAGGCAGACATTCAACCTGCTGTGATGTGAAGTGCTGCTGCTTGAAGAAAGAGATCCCTGACAACTGGCCAAAACCTCAAAGTAGAAGCCTCCTATTTGCCTCCTGAACTCTAGGGCTGCTGGTCAACTTAAGCCAAGATCCAGCCACTGTATTTGACCCTGCATTCATTAAGTGGATGCGTCTGGATCCACAGTGCAGGAACTTGGACTTCCTTTTGTCAACTCTCAGAAAAGGAAAAGAGGAAACATAAAAATGGAGAAACTTTTTTAAGATATACAAGGGCTTGATCTCACCCTTCAGATACAACAAGGCCATCCCTCCAGAGGGACAGATGAACTTCAGTGCAAGTCCTCTACTTTCTGTCATGCAGGCTACTGCTTACAAACCAGTCTCCCCCCCTCTGCCCTATGGATCTCCTTGGAGTCTCCTCCATCCTGGCAAGGACAGGCACTTACATGCACCCCAGTTTTCTTTCTCTTTTGCTCTGGGAAGCCCTATACAACCTCGTACTACAGGGTACCTCTGCTCTTTTCAGGTGTTGCTGCAAGCACTGTACTCTGCCCCCTTCCCAGCCTGCCGTAGCACAACTCACCGCACTTCCTTCTGGCTGCCCTGCTTGATCATGATGTCCATGTAGATAGACCAGATGTCTGTCCGCTTGGGATAGCTGCTGAGGGTGCTCTCGAAGAGGGCCTTGGCATGTTCTGGGTCCCCAAAACGGAACTCGAGCTGTGCAAACCTTGAAATGACATCCACATCTGGAACAAGTAATGACATGTTAGGGTATCACAGAAGTCTCTTCCCCGTGAACAAACAGGAGTGATAATTACAGGCAGGCAAAGAGACAGCACCATCTGTAGCCAGAGACAAAAGGCTCTGTTGTAAAGTGGCTCTGGACCGAGGTGGGATCAGAGTGGGAGAAAGAAAGGTCACAGTTCACTTCCCATTTCAGATCTCTGCAGGAGACAGAAGTTTATTCTTACATTCAAAATGCATCCTGCAGCATCCACGGGCAGCCCCAAAACCTGGGACTAGACCAACCAAACTTTTCTAGAGGGCTGTAAGATTCAAAGTCATCTTTGCTTTGGGTGCTTTGCTTTTGCCCATCGCAGCAAATTCTGTTACAGCAGGATTTAGCATTAATATCCAGGGTGAAATTTCCCCTCCCCTGAGAGTCAAGGGCAACACATTCAGCACAAATGGTTGCACTTTTCACTGATTACAAACATTGTCCCAGGCAGAGGTATCAGAAAGCAGGCCATCTGCTGGAGACCACCAGCCTTACTGTAGAGCATGTGTTGATAGAAGAGAGCACTTACGTTCTTTGGTAGGCAAAGCCTTGAGAGCTCTCTCCAAAAGCCTGTGTGTAGCCTCAGTCTGGCCTTGCTTCAGGAGGAAAGAGGCATATTTCAGCCACACAGATTTCTCCTGACGGAAACGCTTCAGCATCGTGTGGTACAATTCTTCTGCTTGCTGGAAGGGCAGAGTTGGGTTAGATCACAGTTTCATAATAAACCCTTGTAGCTTTAAAACTCTTACTCTTGGCCCAGGTGTCTCCAAACAGTTATGATAGTATCAGTTAAGCAAGTATCAATAATTCTTTGTCTGTTGTCAATTGTAACTATTAATCCCAGTTAGGAACAGGACAGGCCTAACATCTGACAGGTGGAAGCTTATGCAGCCAGCATTGGTAGTTTACAGGCACAACTGAAGGGGATACGTGCCTGGGAACTGCTTGCACTATCTTACCTTGTATTTCTCAGAATTGGCATAGATGTCACACAGATGCTGGAAGACTTTCAGAGGTTCGTTGTATTGAACAGCTCTCTCAAAGACCTTCATCAGTGTCTCCTCAGTACCATACATGTTCTCCAAGTTCAGCAGAGCTACCCAGACATTCAGCTTCTCCTGTTCTTCCCTTAAAGCAGATGGAAACAAGAATATTTAGCCTTTCACCAGTCTTCACCAGCTTTTTTGCAAACCATTCAAAGACTCTCTGACTTGTAGCCTGCCTCCAGGACAAAGAGAAGCGGCACACTGCTCACTGAAACACCACTTGTGGAATACAGCACAGCAGGTTTTTTAACACTACAACTTTTGATCACTGTTGTTTGTAATTAAAAAGCCACAAGGATGATTCAAGAAATCATAATATACTTAACCATGAAGGTACAGCACTATGGAAAAAAGCAACAAGAGTTTTATGGTTTGTTTGTGGTTTTGATTTACAGACACCACCACTGGCAGCACTGTGCTCTTCCAAATCTTCCAACTGCTCAGATTCCAACTGCTCAGAAGTATGTCCGTACACTCAGTGATAGCTCGGGGAGTATCTGTCAGCTGCAGGCCAGCTGTGGTGACTCAGGCCAGACCTTCAAAGTGCCAGCTGACAATTGCTACCATTTTTTTTTTTTGAGGTCACTGGAATACACTCTGCCACTCCACACACACACTGATGATGCTCTTCTCCCACCACAACTACACCACCATGATTTATTCTTTGGGGCAAAGAAAGGCAGAGCCCCATTATTACCTGAAGCAGATTGTTTTAAGTGCTCTCTCTGCCACAGCTCTGGCCTTCTCAATCTCGGTAGCCTGGAGGTGGAAAGCCATGTACTGTAGCCAGAGGATGGAGCTGTTGGGACTGCTCAGCACCAGGCGGTCAAAGTCATCTGCTGACTGGGGCTGTCGACTGGGGTCCATAAGAGATGCCTCTAATTTGCAGAGCTCCTTCTCCTTTTTCTGCTTCTCTAGTTCCTTCTCCTTCTTTGTTTGTTTCTTCCTCTGAAAGAGCAAAAAAGGAGGACTAGGGGAAAGTAGTGACTTCTCGTGGGATGAGGCAGGCCCACCTAAAGCACAGCCAGGCCTCAGTATGTCAAAGGCCAGGCAGTTTCCACAGAAAGAGATGAGGCCAATTGTTTAAGAGAGGAGGAAATGGCACAGAGACCTCAGCCCTTCACACGCAGTTCACATCTCCAAGAAAAGCAGCAGTACATGAAATCTCATTTCTTTTCATGAAATAGATTGAGGAACCAAATACTTTGCTATTTGTTACCCCAAGCGAAGCATTCACACTTAACCCCTCCCTCTCATTCTTCTGTCTTTACCCTCACCACCCCCCTCTGCTCTGTAAAAATCCAAGCTACAGGGGCAGAAATTGTGCAAGACTGGGGTATGTGGTTGGATTGTTGGGGTGACTCAGGTCTAGATTGGGAACTGACAGTGCCATAGTTCTCTGCACAACTTTACCTTGGACCACAAAGCACCTGCCATGCATGGCCTTTACAGAGGTGACTTTAGAGGGACAGGTGAAATCCTGAAGAGCAAACATAAAAGCAATTCATGAGCTTGTGTCTGATTTCGCTGAATTGCTCACAGTGGATAATTCTTCCAAAAATTTACGGCATAAAAGAATTTTTTAGTGTTTTTCTAACTAAAAGGAGTATCATTTGAAAAAGCTTTTCACCTCCGGGTTTTCCTGTAAATTTTCAACACTTGGAAAAGTGAAAAACAGAGCTGACATCAAATACAAAAATTTTAAATTTTAAACTTCATGAGAATGTCTGTTTGGCCCTAAATTTTTTTTTTTTTTTTTTTCACATCACCATGAAAAGCCCTATTTTCATGCAGCCATGCTAAAACAGGGCCTTCTCTCTCTGCTTCTGACATATCTGCTGCTAAGCCCAGCGCTCAGAGTGGCTAAGGAAGTTGTGCATTAGCTGTCAGAGATGTTCCCTTGGGTTAAAAGGCTTTGCTATGGGGCAGACAGACATGCGAATACTGAGACATCACATTACAGCCACCATGCGGTGTCTCCCATGCAGGCAACACAGTACCTTAGACTGAGGATCCTCCTCCTCCTCGCTCTCTGAGCTCTCTTCCTTCTGATTCAGCACAGGCATATCCATTGCATTCATGTCCTCATCCCAGGTGAAACCCATGGAAACCTGCAGCCTGGGAGCTTCACCAGGTTTCTTCGACTGTTTGGAGGAAGACAGGGAACACCCTGGGTTTTAATTTGAAGTTTTTACAATGAGATCAGAAAACTGTTGTTTACTTCTGGCTTCTCTCTGGCCAGTATTATTGACTTCTCACACCTGCAAACAGCCCACCAGCTAAAACATTAAACTCTGGTCACCTTTGTTGTAATTTAAACTCAATCCATCTCAAGCCATTTCCAGGTGACGCAAACAGCAGTCTGTGTCACTCCTATTGCAGCAATGCTATTGTCATCTAAGTCAAAACTGACATATCTCAATAGGGCTGTAAAGTCATTTCAGGCTCAGGTTCTCCAAACTTCTCACCTTAGATTTCTTTTTAGCTGCCTCTTCCTCCTGGTCATCCTCCTCCTCCTCTTCCCGGTAATACACCTCAATTCCACTGTCATTTTCATCTGCTGGGCAGATCTTCTTTTTTTTTGGCTTCACCTCCTGCAACAAGGGGAAATGAGTGGATGGTGAAATGACTAGGATGAGTCTTAATAGCAATTCTGATCACGAGGAGTCTGACAGCAGAGAGAGGGTGGTGCCCTGGCACAGCATCCCCCGCTGTCCTCTCACATAGAGACAACAGAGAATAAACCCACGCTCACCTACACATGGTGCCAAGACCAACAGGACAGGCCACAGAGGTAACAAAATTGGGATGCTAATTCAGATAGCTTCTACCCAAATGGAGTAGTTTCTGATCTTTGCTAATCTCAAATGCAATTTAATCCTTTTTTTTTTTTTTTTTTCCCCTACTCTGTATAGTTCCTCAGTCTGATGCCAGTGGATATTCTTAGTCCCCTTCAGTATTTGGGCCAAACAAGTCCTTTAGCATGTAATCAGATTCATACCTGCTCACTTTCAGAGTTTCCTCTTCTCCGTTTTGTCTTCATCTTAAGCTCTTCTCTCTTTTCCCTGTCATCCGCCTCTCTTTTCTCTTCCTCTGCACCATATCGTGGTAGGCCCAGGGATTCAGGTAAGACACTTGGCATTCCGGTGACCTCAGGCAGGAGAGAGAGCTCAATGTGTTTTCCTGTTACACTGCGATGCATTGCCAGGAGCAGCAGGAGAGAAGAGAGAAAAGAAGGAAAAAAAAATTGAGCATTTACAATGACTGCAAGAATACAAACATCTTTCCAATATTCTCAGATTTTATCCTCCCCCTTTCTGTTCTCTCCTTTCTAGTTCATGGTCCCTTTTAAAGAAGGTTGGAACCTACCCAAGCACTTTGGCAGTGAGCAGCTTTCCTTCAGGCAGGTATTTTTCATATAGAGAATGGTTCTGTACAAAGTAAGGGGAAACATTCTGGAACAAGATTCGGCCCAGAAGAGAAGCAGACAAGCTGATAAGAGAAGGAAAACAAAAAATATAAGTATTCCACAGCAGGGGAAAAGAAAAAAAAAAGTGCAGTGAGTGTATCTGTGGCACCACCAGTTCTTTAGAGTGCCACCCAAACTTTACCTACTTTAATTTCACAGGCTCAAGAAAGCAGCAATTACATCTTGATTCCCAGAAGGAAATTCACTTTGCAAAATCACATTACACCAGAGACCACCCCCAAACAAGATTCCAGAATCATAAATTCAAAAGAAGCTCTCCAAGACCCAGTATAATTTTCTTACGTTACTCACCCAAAGAATACACCTGATGAAGTGATTGATTTGACATAGCCTCTCACTAGCTGGCCTTTTTTGACATCCTTAATACCTGATATTTCAATATCCTCTACTTTGCTGTTGCTCTTTGGGTTTAACCTATATGAAAAGAGATTAGAAGTTAAAGCACTTGTCTGAAAAATCCACACTCCGGATATCAAAAAAAAGAAATCAGTGTTAACAACAGCTAGTACTTTCTGGAAAAGATACCAGATCAGAGACACACTTCAGTTGATTCAAATGTACTAGTGGACTATCTACACCTCTGACAAGCATTAGGGAATAAACATGCTGCTGTAAACAAAGGCAAAGAAAACAGATCAGCTTGGCTTCCTCTGACACCAAGAAAACGAGGAGAATAAAACGGTGTCTGAAATTTTGCATAGAATTGGCTTGGGGTTTTTTCCACTTCTTTCTAGATACTTCATTCCACATAGTTTAAGCATTTTTGCTCCACAGAGAAGACAAAGCAAGAGGCTTGGTTTTAAGAGACATTTAGGACTAAGCCTGCGATTTAATCAAAATGTTTAAAATGCAGATGAAAAAGTAACAAGTTTGTATTGCAAATTCTACAGTGGATCTTTCTTCCCAAATAAACAAACAAAAAACATTGTCAGATCTAGAAACTATGATAAACATAAATTAAACCTGAACCCACTTGATCAGCTCTACATTGTCAGACACCTCCACGTTTGCCAATACACAGGAAAATCTTTTTCTTAAAGGAGGAACAAGCCTCATCCCTTAAAAAAAAAAAAAGTAGTCCTTGTCCTTTGAACACTTCACCCTGACCCACCCAAACCAACAGTTACTGTATTTCACTATCTTTTTCTTCACTAGCAGGAAATCAACAGTCTGGAGGGAAGATACATACCGGGATTGCCGCAGAGACAACTGGATTTTGCTCTTCTTATTGGAGAGGATGTAGCACCTGCATGGTGAGTAAGGGGAGAAAACAGAAATCTTTCTTACATGTTAAAAAAAGCCAGAGGTAGAAAATAGCTATCTTCACTAAGAGAATGAAGCCCTAGAGGGAACAAACTACTCTGTCCCTTGGAGCACTCACTGTCTAACACAAAGCAGCATAACACAACAGTTCATGAAACCAGCTAAGGGGCTTTTTGAAACATATCTACTTGATTTGCCCAATATCTACTGCTAGTACAAAAGATCGCTGTGCCAAAAAGATTGTTACAGCTGAATCACTTGGCCTCTTGTGCTCTCCAGCATTCCCAACAAGTCTGTGAAGTAGGGAAATGCAATTACTTGTGCATTACAAATGTAAAGGCAACTGACTTGCCAAACAGCCCATAGAACCACAGCAGAGCTGGGATAACTGGCTTCCCTCAGTCTCATCAGCACCTTTGCTAAGAGAGTAGCCACTCTCAAAACACAGTCCAAGAAGGTAGCTGAAAAGGTGCTTTTTCATACATGGAAAATACAAGACTTTCCCCCCCAAAACATATAAGGTCATTAATCAGCATTACTTCCTAGCTGCAGACGGAACCTTACAGGTCTAGCATCATCTTATGGCAGCAAAAAGCCTGTCACTAGAGGGAGATATTTCTAAGCCTTGCAGCTTGAGGGAACAAGACAATTACTGACCTGACAATCTTGCCAACTTTGAAGTCACCCAGAGGATTCTCTGTATAAGTATCATTCAGGTGAAAGATGTTGACTCTGCCAGTCTTCCCACCTGGCAGCGCGATGGTCAAACCCACGTGTGGAGTCACCTTTGTTACCATGCCTACGGCAATGGTGCCCTGCTCCAGCGACTGAATTCCTGGAAAAAGTGAAGGAGGAAGAGGTCTTCATAATACTCCAAAAGCATGCAACCAAAGCACCAGGTACAATGAGTCAGCGAAGCTGATTTTAGTTGCCTAGTCACATATCAAACCCACCAACTTTTGGCAAGGTGCAGCCTCTGCACTCTCTCGGTTCACAGGAACATTTGCCCTGGTAGCCCAGACAAGGTCCCCTACTTGCACAGTTCCAGGATCCAGAATAACTGACAAATGATGACAAATATATCATCTCATGTCTGAGATCAGAAGGGAATACGCTCATAAGGGCTCAGAGAAGGGCTTCAGTCTGGGACAGCAGGGAAGTGATTCTTTAGTCTAAAGGTCTGACCTCTCTTGCCTTCCACACTGCTACTGGGTCAGGGTCCCGGGGGTTAGTTCTGTCCCACAGGGAGGCACAGTGTGGCTCTGGAGTGTAACATCACCACCTGAGGGGTCAGTGCAGGCCTACCCCTGCATAAAGCACCACAAGCAGTGGTGCCCTGCTGTTAAGACTCCACTGTACCTGTGAGTGACAAGCAGAGGTTTGTTTCGGTGACATCTGTTCCAGTCACTGTAGCTGATATTGCCTGGCCATTTTTGAAGCTCTTTTCCGGATGTTTTAAGACCTGAAAGAAAAGACAGATTTCCACTTGTTACCCAAAAAGAAGCTTGGCACAACTGTGAATGGTGCTTCTCCTATGAAGCGTTATGCTTTCTATACACATCTTTCATGTGTACATTTGACTGACAGCTCAGTGTTGCTTCAATGGCTCTGCCATCCTGAGCCAAATGAGCCACAGGCAGAGTACTTGCTTCCCAGTGAGGGGCAGTGACACCTAAAGGGCAGAGCACTGGATTAGGAGTTCACATGGATGTCAGAAGTGTCTGCAGTCATTACTTACAGCCATCTGCACGGAAAAAGATTTCCTGTAGCTTATCTGTAATGGCCTCTTACCTTGGTGTTCAGAGAGAGCAGCAGATGAGGAATTCTTCCTCGAATGTCAGGAGTGACTTCCACCTCCAGCCAATTTTTGAGGATGTTATACTGAGAAGAGACCAAATAACAAAAGACAGCATGAGACCTTGGGAAAAAACCCAAAGCCTTCCCTGGTAGATTCACTAATTCTTAAGGCTAGAAAGAACTATTCCAGTCTTGGGTCTTGCACCAAGCAAAAATGGTGATTTGTCTCTAGTCTCACAAGCGTTACACTGCTGTTGTTCACAGGCAAGTGCCCACAGGGCATCAGCAATGAGTGTACTCTGTGCTGGTGGCACACACAATTTCTCAAAGGCCATGGTGCAAGAGCGCAGGGTGGGAAGCATCTGCTGGCAACAAACAGGCACGTCAAAGAGGATGAGTGAGACTGACTCCAAGTACAGAAAACGTTGACATCCTTCTACCCTCCCCCTAAGACACTGCACTTTGCATGGGCCACTCTCACAGTTAACGAAGACCACGGTAACGTCAGTGCTTAGATCTGAACTAAAGCCCCCAAGGTCACCCCGACTTACTGCCTCCCTCACTCTTAGGTAAACTCCGATCTCACCTTTTTCACAAAACAGGTGACTGTCTGTCCAACATCGTAGAGTCGAAGTTTCTTGAGGGCACTGTCTTCTTTAGGGTTTATCATTGCTGAGACTTCCCCTTTTATTTCACTGTTTGTAAACAAAGAAAGAAGACATCAGTAAGCCAGTTTTGGTCCTAATGATGAAGATGGGAGTTAGAAACCCAAAAGATCATGGTGAGACAGTACTACTGTGACAATGTTTTTGTGACATTCACTGCCATCCCCTCCCCAGCTGCATCCTTTTGCAGGGAATTAAGCCTAAGAGGGAATCCTTCTGACATGGACATACCAGAATCCAGACTAGCAAAGCCTGAAGCCAAAAGGACATTCAAAGGAAACCATGTGTCAGGAGAGCACTTAAGGTTTAACACAGGTCCTAGACCAAAGTTAATGTGACAGAGGGAATAAGAGACCTTGCCACACTGCATCTATGTAGAGCTCCTTGCTTATGGTCAGCTCCTGCACAAATGGGAGGAACAAGGGAGGGAACCTACAAGGTTACAAGACGTGTGAAGTACCTGCAGAAAGCGCAGGGACTAATACTTACCTCGGTCGAACGCTGAGCTCTGGAATGGACCGTGTGAAGTGTGGATGGGTGATGGGCAGGTACCTAAAGAATGGGAAAAGGACTGAAATTTCTCATGATCTTCCCAGACCCCAGTCACCTGTTATCCCTCTGCAAAAGCCAGGGATAAGCCCTCTAAAATTACAAAAGCCTTCAAATTCCAGTTCTTCCTAGAAGTATTTCAGTGGCGATTCTGGTGCCTGAAATACTCTGGCAAATTTTACCCCTAGAACCTAATTCTGCTTCTATTTACAAGTTCTTCCAGACTTTGCAAGAAAAAAATTGTCTAAACTCTTAATCTATTCTCAAGATAAATACAGTGACACAGGTACAGAGTTAATTCACTGAAACCTGGATCTCAGAGCAGCTTAGATCATCTGAATCGAGTAACTTTCACCCCTTGCATTCCCCAAGAAGTAATATTATGAGCATGTTTTCCCACCTGTGAGTATTCACCTCTCTGCCTCCAATGACCCGGGCAGTCACCTTCTGTCCAGCTTTCAGAGTATATGTTGGGAAAGAGCCTATGGGCACTTCATCCAGAATCCGGGATGCGTGGATTGAACCTGTCAGCTTGTCATCAATAGCAATTGTGACATGGGTTGGTTTGACGGATTTAACAGTACCGGTAACAACGTCCCCCAGGGAAAGCGAGTGTGTCACAGCAGCAAGCACCTCTTCCAATGGTGTCTCAGATTCTTTCCGGACCCTTATGAAAACATTCTTCTTTGCTGGACCTTGTACTGCTAATAAGACTCCGTGGTCATTTGCCTTCACCACTTTTAAGGTTGCAGAGATTGTTTGTCCCACCTTCAGCTTTTCTGAGTCAAAGCGGAAGGTGTCATTGAAGTGAGAGGCTATTGGGACAGCTGCCAGCTGGCCTGTTTCCAAAGACACGATGGCAAACTCTTCTGCTACGAGCTGCACGATGGCAGAGTGCTGGGAGTTCTCTGTGAACTGCTGGACAGACAGAAATGGAGACAGTGACTTCTCCTGCTGAGATGTTGATCCCAGCCACTCTACCTCCCACAGTTCTAAAGAAGGAAACAGCCCCCCCCTCAAAATTCATTAATTGCCTGGAGAGCCAGAAACAGACAAATCCAAAAACTGAACACATACCTGCTTAGATCTTTGTTTTAACAGTTCTTCCCGAAGAGAAACATACACTTTGGATGTGAGGGCATCCACATGAAGAACCAGTGCCTTGGTTTTCTCACCAGGAACAATGTTTTTATCTACAAATGAGAAAAGGACATTATCTCCTGATGACAGTGAAGAATTTTGAGCAACTGAGCTAGTGGCACATGACAGATAGGAAGGGCTGCCTGCAGTTCAGTTTAAATCCTGAAGACCATAGTGATAAAAAGACCATATAATAACTAATTGTAACTTACTGTAATAAAGTCAATTTAGTACCAAATATTTAATAAGTCTCTTTAAGAAAAAAACAGATTCTTCCAACGTTAATGGTAAGGAAGAAAAAAAATGGGGGCTTTCTTATTTGGAAAAAGAGTCTGATGTTTTCATGGAAGAACTAAATTGATTTCTTGAAGATGCAACTCTTAAATAACACAGACAAGGCTGACTAAACAGAAATTCAAGGTAATATAGGTGTTGAAAAAGTTATGCTAACATTTTACAAAACCATCATCAATCTATCTGTTGCTGAGCAAACAAAGAAACTCTTCTGAACACAGAAGTGCTGAGATATTACTCCTGCTGAACTTAGCAGTTTACATTGGTTTCATTGGCTTATTCATTATCTCTGAATGTACTTGTTTGGTTCTGCATACCATGGCACTTTTCTGCTTTAATTTTTGAATTGCAAAGTACCAAAAAAGCAGTCACAGTGATTTAAAAGAGAAATTATCACAAATTTCAGATACAGCATACTCCAAGGAACCTATTTCTAAGGTAAGAAGAAAAGAAAAAACCCCATGAGAAAGCTGGAACTTGTATTAATACTTTTTTTTTATATACAGTATGATTCAAATAGGGATCTCAGAGCACAAACTAGACTTTACAAGATGCCCAAGATATGAGGCAGGATTAAGTCCAGTTCACAGATGGGGTAGCAGAGGCAACAGGTATGTCCCAAATCATGCAAATGGGTCGGCAACACATTAGGAAACCAAACTGCTCTTTAAGCCCATCCCTACTCTGATCAGACTCCTCCCATGTTCGTTCCTCATCAGTGTGAAAAGTGAAAACCAAAGCAAGCAAAGCCAAGACCCTCACCTCCCAAGTGGTAGCGAGTGGCTGTTGCAGTCCAGCCTGTGACACAGCTGCCACTGAACAGCGCTGAGCCATCCTCCTTCACATCCTGCACCACCAGCTGCAGCTCCTTCCCAGGCACCAACTCAGAAAGGCCTCGTGCCATGCTGGGCTCCCCTAAATAAAGGGAAGAGAAAGTGGGAAGCCAGTTTTACCGACGTTGTTTCTTTGCAAAACAAAGACAACTGTCACATTTCCTCAAGAGAGCGCAAACAAGCATTAATATCCACCTTCATAATGGAAAGCAAAGTTTAGGCTCCTGAATCTGCAGAAATACAAAGTAAATTCTTAGATTTATCAAAGTAGAAAGACTTTTGTGACATTAAGGATCTGATAACTTTGGAGAGAACTTTTTTTCCAATCTTACAGAAACACCTGCATACAGCATTGCATATAGAAAAAGGTAAAAGCAAAGTAGATCAATATTAAAAACACAATTATAGGAAGCAAAACAGTAGACACTACTGGATATGAAAAGAATATTAATAAGCCAAAGTTAGAATTTGATAAAATTTTACTGACCAGAGAAATCAGGTCTGCAGACTACAGCTTTTAAAACAGAAGAGCATAGAGTACTAAAAATTAATCATTGACAGATTCAAAATTGCCAGATTTTGAAAAAAGAAACAGAAAGAGACAATGCCTCATGTGACACACAATTAAATGGTGAAACTACTGCCACATGTCTCAATCAATTAGGTTTTAGATTGGTTCACAAAGCAGTTACAACTATTCGCACCAAAAAAGTGTCTCCAAGGCTGGAGAAAAGCTTTGGTCCATAGAACATCCTATCTCACCCTGGCCTTTCTTATTTTCACCTTCACAGGCCCCTTCAAGGAACTCATCCTTTTGCACCATTATATCTCCTTTCCTCTTTTGGTATATGGACCTCACAGTTTGTCTATTTATACCCTTATTTTTACATCTCTAATCTTCAACCTGAAATCAATGTAAGAGGCAAAGCAGGCTTCAATGAAAAGAGCACCTTCTTTGGCTTGTTCCAGCTCTAGTTCCAAAAAGCCTTCTTGTCAGTGGCAGACACCACACACACACAACCTACTTCTAACAAGCTCCTCTCAGAAGCCAAGTTTTTCCTTGAACCAACTTTTCTTTCACTTAAAAGAAAAAAGTGTTCCCTTTTTGAAATGGTTTTCCCCAGGGGCTCCGGAGTCCCTTTTTTCTGTGATATGATACCCTTTAGCACAACATGTGCAACCTTTTACCTCTTCTTCTCAACAAGTTCCTGATTTCTTTGATCTCCTTGAAATATTGATTCAGCAGGGCAAAGCTCTCTGCAGCAGAATCGCCTGAGCTGCACTCTGACACCTTCAGATTGAGGAGCACACGCTGCTTCTCCTCATCGATGCTCATCACCTTTGCAATCACGGTCTGTCCCACCACAAAGTGGTCCTTGGTGTCCGTCACAAACTTGTCACTCATGCTCTGTGCAAAGGAAACAAAGAGGCAAAGGTTACTGAGCACAGGTGCTAACTCTCAGCCACCTGCAGTGCCGTTCAGAAGAAGGGTTTGGGTTAAGACTTCATGAAAACGTGTAAGAGAAATTAACAAAGACTAAAAAACCCCACCATCAGTTAAATTTAATTACATGATGTCACATGAAATCCTCATAGAACCTTACGTTCACTTGAATACTCCTTTATTTCATTTTGGAAATGATTTAAAATACAAACCTGAAAGCAGCTTTTAGCATACAGGAGGAAGCTCTGCAAACACAGGATCCACAGCCCTACTGTTCCTTCCTGGTTAGTGTTCTTTTCATAGAATGGTTAGAGTTGGAAAGGACCTTAAAGATCATCCAGTTCCAAACCCCTGCCCTGGGCAGGGACACCTCCCACCACACCACGTTGCTCCAAGCCCCATCCAGCCTGGCCTTGGACCCCTCCAGGGATGGGGCAGCCACAGCTTCTCTGGGCAACCTGTTCCAGGGTCTCACCACCCTCACAGCAAAGAGTTTATTTCTGGTATCTCGTCTAACTCTCCCCTCTTTCAATTTAAAACCATTACCCCTTGTCCTATGGCTCCACTCCCTGATCAAGAGTCCCTCCCTATCTCTCCTGTAGCCCCTTCAGGTACTGGGAGGCCGTTATAAGGTCTCCCTGGAGCCTTCTCTTCTCCAGGCCGAACACCCCCAGCTCTCTCAGCCTGTCTTCACAGCAGAGGTTCTCCAGCCCCTCAGATTATCTTCGTGGCCCTCCAATGGACCTGTTCCAACAGGTCCATGTCCTTTCTGTGCTGAGGACTCCAAATCTAAGAGCCATGCTAAAAGCCATGCTTTTTTGCTAAAAGCCATATTTCAAGCACACCTGATTCCACACATGCTGCTTCATGAAGTGGACGTGTTGCTTACCACTTTGGGGGCCAGTCCTGTCACGCCAAAAGGGAACTCCACAAACACTCCAAAAGGCATCACATTCCTCACATAACCAGTCAACAGCATCCCAGGCTGGATTTCAGAGAAACTTCGCACAACTTGCTCTTCCTGTACAGCAGAAATCACTGCAGACTTTCTGCTCAAGGTCTGACCAACCAGTTAGGAAAAACGGGGAAAAATGAATAAAAGGAGCCTGACACCAAGAAAATCTCTTGGTGCTGCTAATCATTGGGCTAGAGCACTTTTTGCAGGTTAGACAGTACAGGAGCTCAAAATCCTGTAATCCCAAACTCTGTTTTGATCAGTCTACGCTAAAATTTAGCAACCAACGTCTCTTAAGCTGCTCAACATTAAAGATACATGCTTCACACTAGCAGAAATGCCAACTTCCTAATATTTCAGTTCTGATTTTTGGTATTAAAACAGGAAAATTTTTGCTGAGGTTGTGATAAGATTAACAGCCTAGAAGCTGTTTAGGAAGATCAGTCAATTCACAACCAAGTCCTGGTTCTGATGGGATTCTAGCAGCAGCTGAGCCTCACTTTTAACACAAGCAATAATGACTCTCTGAAGCACCACTAGCTTGACAGGCACTTGTTCATCACACTAACTAGTGTATCTTCTTTTTGTTGCAGATACTCTGGATTCCTGACAGACACCTCCTTCCCCCCACTTTGTTTGACTGGTTTAAGGTGGTAAAGGATACGATACGCTCTCCCTTGTCACTTAGGCACATAACTCGGGGCAGGACATCTCCCTCTTGAAGACAATGCCACAGAAGCTTGCAGTTCACAACAAAGTCAGAGAGGTGCACAGTGGGAATCCAGGCTATCACGTTGCCTTCATCTTCTAAGATAGAAACCTCTAGCCCGTTATCTTTCTTCTTTAAGACTTTCACATCAACCATCTGAAAAGAGAATAAACACAGTGACACAAAATTCCAAGTATCTTTGAAGCCATCTCTTTTGATGCACAGGGTACCAAACGCTGCGCTGCAGGGACTCTGACATGGCCTCCCAGCTATATATGAGAAATTCTCACACCAACAGGGCTGGGTCTAAAAGCCATGCCAACATTGACAGTAAAACAACAGTAACTCAGCTCCCAGAAAAATCAAGAGTGTTCTCTTGATTGTGGCTTTCTATATGAAGGGTGAAAGGAATAATTTAAACAAGATTAGAACTGTCCCATTCCTGCATTAGCAGTATCTGCAGGGTGTTGGAAACTGTGTTCATTCCAAAGACACCAGGGAACCATTTCAAAACATTTCTCTGAAGCTGTTGTTTTTCAGGGACCAAAAGCAGATACTTTTTGGAGCGCAAGCATCAGCAGCATCCAGAAGAGGACTCCACCTAGGAGCAGGAGCACTAATTGGTACCTCCAGAAGGACTGTCCTGGAACTCCTGAGATCCTGGTTTTGATCCAGGAGGCCAACCACAAAATAAGAAATGCACATTTAATGCTAGTTCCTGACCACCAACAGCTTTTCTTGAAGCAATGGTGTTCAAAGTGATACCAAATTGTTTGGAAAGTAAGTAGGAAATGGCAAAAAAAGGAAGGAATCACTGAATTCAATACCTCTCCTATTTGATATTTCACTTCCCGTTTCTTCTTTGGAGTACATTCCTTTTTATCCTCCTGGGCAGGCTTGCTCGATAACCTCAAGGACAATAAGAGTCTTTCCTGCTGGGGCTCACATTTTAGGACCATTACTTTTACCACCTGCAGAAAAAAAAAAAAAAACCACCAAAAAAACCAGAAGTTTAATTCAGTTGACCCTCCTCCTCGGTGTGCTACCACCTACAAAATAATACAGGGAAATGCATACACAGTACACTTTTCTCCTGTAAATTAACAGGTTTAACAAAAGAGGTTGAACCAGGGACAAACGTCCTTTGGATCATGCATATGGAAAATGGAACTACGTAATCATTAAATGACCTGTGTGAGGCAGGTCTGCAGCAGAATTGAGAATAAAATTCAGACCTAATGACTTCCAGTCAGAAATCTTGACTAGAAAATGACCCTTCTCCTTATCCATTCAACAAACAGCAGGATTAAAGACAAACAAAAGCATCAGAAAAAATAACAAAGAAAGCCGAGATCTCTATAAGCTTACCCACTACAAAGACCAGAACCTAGTGAACAGCACAGCTCCCACAGTGCCTGGTTTAAGATAGGCAGGATTTGAAAACAAACAGGAAAAATCAGAATAATTCAGAGGCAGGAAACATCCTTCTGATTCTGTAGGTAAGAGTTTTAACTTCCTTTAAGAAACTGCAGCCTAGAACCCCAAACTTCTACAATCTCAGTAACTCAACCATATATCAATCCCATGGTGTCTCCTGCACACCAGAGTGGAGAGAGCCTAGAAACAAAGACAGCTCTGTGAAATTCTCAAAGAAGAGCTAGCCCTTTCATAGCTTATTCTGTTTAAATGCAGCACAAGTATTAAAGTAAAAGGTCTTGAAGATCTCCTGGTACAGCTGCTTCCTCCAGAGGAAAACCCACATTGGGGCCAAATCAACAGCAGGTTTCTCTTTTGCATTCAAACACAAAGCACAGTATAGGTACATTAATTACCTGGCCTTCATGGAAGACTTTATCCGGACAAGATATGGGTTCTGAGCTCAGCTCATTCTTGGGTACCAGACCTTTGACATCATTGTAGAACTTCACAATGCAGCCAAACTCCCTCGCACACACCACAAAGCCATGTGTGACTAGCCCTGGTTTTGCATCTTCGTAATTGGAGAGGATTGGAAGCTTTGATTGGACAAGACTTTTCTTTAGAGTAAGGATCAGCTTCTTTCCCTCAGGATTGCACTCTAGTACCTACAAGAATGGAGTACAAGAAGGTTCAAAAAGCATGTCCACCATTGTCTGATCAATCCAGCTGCAAAATTCAAACCAAAAGAGTGCAAAGCAGCTGTAGGCCCTGCCTGGCAGCTCTCACCCGACACTTGACTTCATCTCCTACGTTGTACTTCTTCTCAGGCTGCTTCAGGATTACATCAGCGAGATGCAAGGATGGTACAAGCCCTTTAATCCCATCAGTCACTTTCACCTGCATCCCAATGGATTTCAGTGCAAATACTTTGCCCTAGAACCCAAAAAATGGACAAAGATCAGTAAATTCAACATGAAGAATAGACCATGTGCAGGTAGGAAACAGGCAAGACATTGCACCACCTATAATCACCAAATCTAATCCTCCGAAAAATAAAATATTAGTCCAACCCACACTCCAGCAAACCAATCCAACCCATTAACTGTTATACATTACATACAGCTGTTTCAGAGCCTCATTTTCTTAAGCATAGGCTGCTTCTGCAAAACCCCAATTGACTCTAGCAAACCGGAATTGTTCCCAGAGACATATCCAATACAGTCATGACTCCAACACAAGAACATTCATTACTAAGTAGCTTTCTGCCCATCAGCTGATTGTCACGGTCCATACACAAACTTTTACTTTGAGTGCAAGGGAAGTTTTAGTTTCCTTCACTCAAGTCTTTCTAAAAATATATTCATGGACACAAATAAATGACCAACTGTGGCAAAAATTTTATTGCCTTGGCAGTATCATGAAAGAAAACCTAAACAAAGTGAGAAAAGTATCACTTTCCACCAACCAAGTCCTGCAAGCAGCTTTTTCCCCCTCACTTGTTCATCCAGATTAGTGAGATGAAGTTGAATATACGTGTTAGACAGAGGAAAAGAACAATGATCTAGCTAATGTGCAAAGTATAATGGCCACACAGTACTGTGTCAGTCCCTCAGAAGCTCACCTGCACCACGTCCCCTGTGTGGATATCTTGGTATCGCAGAAACCGCGCTTCAATAACCTGACTAGGAAAGAGAACAGCAAAAGAGGACCAATCAGTCAACTTGAAGGAAACCCAGGATCTTTGCCTTGTCCCAAATATCCATTATCTCCCACACACACCCAGTGTTCTACAACTCCAAAGTCTGTGTTTTACTCCAACTGTGCCACTTCCCAAAATAACTCTGGAGTTCAGGGAGGTCCAGCAGGCTCCACTTCAGGTGACAGCCACACAGTTATGGCCACCATATGGCTCCACGAAAGGGGAACCCATCATCTGCAGCGCTTAAAGCCACATAAAGGAAAATACTAAGAGGGAGAAGCAAAACAGGCTGGGACATGGAATATCAAGGTTCAATTTCTTCTTCAGCCACAGCCCTCCGACATGATCTCAGCAGAATTAATTTGGCCTCTGTGCCTCAGCCCACCAACTATATTGATGGTGTCCCAACTTCCTATAGCATGGGGAAGACACGCAAGATGCCCACACAACCCGACATAAGAGATACAAGCCAAAAATCTCAAATGGCAAATTCCCATCTAGCAAACCAATGTGCTATTTTCCACTCTCAACCAAACCCTTCTAATCCTTCAAACAATTTTCTGGAAGTCTATGAAACTTACTACTTCAGAGATACAATACACATCTCGTCCATCAGGCTGTAGTCAATGATCCGACATTTATGTTTGCATCCTGTCTTAAACGCCCCAGGTTTAAAAGATTTTCTGGTTTTTGAAAGATGTTTCAACTAGAAAAAAACAAATTACAATTTAGTCTGGAAAATGGAAGCACTGAAATAGACCTTCAACTTATAACTAATATAGACCTTCAGTTTATAAGTTTTTAAGTGGTAGCATCTGATCAAATTGTTCCTCTAACGTCCTCACTCAATGCAGCAGGTTTCACCGCTTCTTACCCAACAACCCTCCCACATTTCAACCCAAACAAGGGGAGGTACGATTTGGCAAACACCTTCCACGTTGACCTGATTTTGTTCTATTTGTCTTACAAAGAACATAAATGAAGAAAATAAAACGTCCTCCTAGCCCCCTTCCCCAGGAGGGAAAGATAGCTATGGAGGACTTCCCTCACTGCCCTGGAACTTACCCGTGCAAACCCAAGAGTGCCATCATCAAGCTCAAAGACAGCACCAAACTGCTTGTAGAAAGCTTTCACTGTCGATTCTTCCACCACCGCCCCCATACGATCATTGGAGAGCTGGTTTGGAGATCCCCCAGGGTGGAGGAAGGCCTGTCGCAGAGTAAGTCGCACCATCTTGGAGGTGGGGTGGACGGAGAGGATGCAAGCTTTCATCTGGGAGAAGATAATACATTTGTTAAACACAAGCTTGTAAACAACAGAGGAGAAAGGCACATTGCTCACATTCTTAGACATCACACTTGGTACCCAAACTCTTTGTCCATGCATAAGCACTTCCCAATATTGCTACCAAGACATCACTTTAGTTCTAACAGCTTCACAGAAGAGGCATTTTTGCTTTTGTGTGTTATTTATGGGCTATTCTGGTACCCGACCACACAAGAAATTTTCTATCACTTGCAAGTCTGTTGTGCTTCCCAAATATGTCTTCCATTACTCCGGGAATGGCTTTGCTCTTTACAGCTCTAAAGCAGCAATGATAGCAATTCAAATAAAAGATGAGAAGGACAGCTATCATCAGTAAGATTTCAGAGATTATTCCTGATAAAATAAGGGGAAGATAAAAGATGTTGCAAGCAACATACCAGCTGCAGCCATCCTTCACCATCCTTACCACTTGATCTGGAGAATAGGTCCTGGATTTTTCTGGGTCCATGTGCATGAAATCCACAACGCCAGTGAAGGCAGACAGAAAGCTCACTTTGATCCCAAGTGGGGCCACCTAGAATGGGGAAGGAAAAAATGCCAAAAAAAAAAAAGTGCACATAGGTTTCATGCAGATCAAAGTGAGAGCAATCCACAGAATCATAGAGTTGTCTGGGTTGGAAGGGACCTTTAAGATCATCTAGTCCAACCATCAACCTCACTCTGATAAAAACCATCACTAACCCATGGCTCTAAGCACTATGGCAACC